>JANUYF010000003.1:31490838-32090838 GCA_026167975.1 Phrynosoma blainvillii
CAACATCTAGAGAAACAAAGCGAATCTAACACCAGATGGCCAAGAAGACATAAGCATGAACTTTCCCAAAGGTACAACTCATGGACACAAACTTTGTTATGAGAAAGGCTTGATAACAATACGTAAACATCGTTAGGCTGAGAAAATAGTCACATGGTGAATGATGGACAGCAAGAGGCTGGGTTAACAAACATCATACAGGCATTATCCAATCAACATAAGGTTAACACCTAGAAGGTGGAGTATGGGAAGGGCCTAGAGAAGCCTTTGTCTAGAATGTTTATTATTCAATATGTGAGTGCGTGTGTGATTGGCTGACAGTGGTTTTAACTGCAACAAGTTGAGATCCTAAGCTTTGGGGATTGTTAAAGATGTAACCTTTCATGGCTGAACTGAACAAGTTCATCACAATGGATTTTACTTAGCTATCTTATTTTTCTTTTATATGCATTAATAAACTATGCTTTTGGACTTTACAATGTGTCTTCTTGACGGAGCAAGACAGGATCCTGAAGAAGGGAAGCTGAACCGTTGTTGGTAAGAGATACAAAGTGGCTGTGGATCATAGCAGCCAGCTTGTCCTGCAGATTCTGCTGGGTATCAAAGAGCATCACTGCAACACCTATCATCCACACACTGACAGAGTCTTCTTCTTTGGAGGTCTTTAAACAGGGGCTGGGTGGCTATCTGTTGGGGATGCTTTGATTTTTGAATTCCTGCATGGCAGGGGGTTGGACTGGATGGCCCTTGTGGTCTCTTCCAACTCTATGATTCTATGATTCTATCCCATTGATTATCCTCCTTCTTGGCAAGGTGTTGAAACATGTGATATGTGAGCAACTGAAGATATGCTTGAAGGAAATGCATTATCTGGAACCAGTTAAATCTAGTGTCAGGTCAGGAACTGAAACAACTTTAGTTGTCCTATTGAGAATTTTTTCCAAGCAATAGGTTCTCCTGGATCTCTCAGCAGGTTTTGCTTCTCTTGATCATGGTATCTTACAAGATCAGCTCTGCAGGATGGGAGTAGAGGGTACCATGCTACTATACAGCTCGGCCCTATACATCTCAGGCCCAGGATATTTCAAGGACCATATTTTCATATATAGAATCATAGAATCATAGAATCATAGAATCATAGAGTTGGAAGAGACCACAAGGGCCATCCAGTCCAACCCCCTGCCATGCAGGAACTCCCAATCAAAGCATCCCCGACAGATGGCCATCCAGCCTCTGCTTAAAGACCTCCAAGGAAGGAGACTCCACTACTCTCCGAGGGAGTGTGTTCCACTGTCGAACCGCCCTTACTGTCAGGAAGTTCCTCCTAATGTTGAGGTGGAATCTCTTTTCTTGCAGCTTGCATCCATTGTTTCGGGTCCTAGTCTCTGGAGCAGCAGAAAACAAGCTTGTTCCCTCCTCGATATGACATCCCTTCAAATATTTAAACATGGCTATCATATCACCTCTCAGCCTTCTCTTCTCCAGGCTAAACATCCCCAGCTCCCTAAGTCGTTCCTCATAGGGCTTGGTTTCCAGACCCTTCACCATTTTAGTTGCCCTCCTTTGGACACGCTCCAATTTCTCCACATCCTTTTTGAATTGTGGTGCCCAGAACTGGACACAATATTCCAGGTGAGGCCGGACCAAAGCAGAATATAGTGGTACTATTACTTCTCTTGATCTAGACACTATACTTCTACTGATGCAGCCTAAAATTGCATTGGCCTTTTTAGCTGCTGCATCGCACTGTTGACTCATGTTCAACTTGTGGTCCACCTGGATTCCTAGATCCCTTTCACACGTAGTCTCATTCAGCCAAGTGTCCCCCATCGTATATCTGTACTTTTCGTTTTTCCGCCCTAAGTGCAGTACCTTACATTTCTCTGTGTTGAATTTCATTTTGTTAGCTTTGGCCCAACTTTCTAGTCTGCTCAAGTCATTTTGAATTTTGATCCTGTCCTCTGTGGTATTAGCTACTCCTCCTAATTTGGTGTCATCTGCAAATTTGATAACTATGCCCCCAATACCGTCATCCAAGTCATTAATAAAGATATTGAATAGCACTGGGCCCAGGACAGAGCCCTGTGGCACCCCACTGGTCACTTCTTTCCAAGTTGAAAAGGAGCCATTGTTGAGCACCCTTTGTGTTCGACCAGATAACCAATTACAAATCCACGTAACAGTTACTTTGTCTAGCCCACATTTTACCAACTTGCTTGCAAGAATGTCATGGGGAACCTTGTCAAAGGCCTTACTGAAATCAAGATATACTATATCCACAGCATTCCCTTCATCTACCAAGCTGGTAACTTTATCAAAAAAAGAGATCAGATTTGTCTGGCATGACCTGTTTCTCTGAAACCCATGTTGACTTTTTGTGATTATGAAATTATCTTCCAGGTGTTCACAGACTCTCTGTTTAATGATCTGCTCCAGAATCTTTCCGGGTATTGATGTCAGACTAACTGGACGATAATTGTTGGGATCCTCTTTTTTCCCCTTTTTGAAGATGGGGACAACATTTGCCCTCCTCCAGTCCGCTGGGACCTCTCCTGTTTTCCAGGAATTCTCAAAGATTATTGCCAATGGTTCTGATATTACATTTGCCAGTTCTTTTAATACCCTTGGATGTAATTCATCTGGTCCTGGAGACTTATATTCATCTAGATTAACCAGATGTTTCTGTACTATCTCTTTACTTATTCTGTGATGAAATTCTCCTATTCTGTCCTCTGCTCCATTATCCTCAAGTTGAGCACCCTTTGCCTTTTCTGAGAAGACTGAAGCAAAGAAGGTGTTGAGTAATTCTGCCTTTTCTCTGTCCCCTGTTAACTTTTTGCCATCTTCTCCACACAGTGGCCCTACCATTTCCTTCTTTTTCCTTTTGCTACTGACATACCCCCAAAAGCCCTTTTTATTGTTCTTAACCGCTCCAGCAAGCCTGATTTCATTCTGCGCTTTAGCTTTTCTGACTTTAACCCTACACGTGCTAGCTATTTGTTTGAATTCCTCTTTTGTGATTTCCCCATTTTTCCATTTCTTATACATGTTCCGTTTAAAACATAGTTCAGTTGCAAGTTCCTTAGTCATCCATCCTGGTTTCTTGAGACACCTCCCATTCTTCCTCCTCATTGGCACGGTTTGAAATTGTGCCTTCAGTATCTCCCTTTTGAGAAACTCCCATCCGTCTTGAACTCCCTTCTCTTTTAGTATTCCTGTCCATGGGATCACCCTCAGTATTTCTCTAAGTTTAGTAAAATCAGCTTTCCTAAAGTCTAGAATGCGTGTCTGACTATGCCTGGCTTCTCCTTTCCACTGTATAATAAACTCCAGGAGGACATGATCACTCCCGCCTATGGATCCAACCACTTGCACCCCATTAACTAGGTCTTCCCTGTTAGTTAGGATCAGATCCAAAATAGCTGACTCCCTCGTTGCCTCTTCCACCTTTTGAACAATGAAATTGTCTTCGAGGCAAGTGAGGAATTTGCTAGACCTCAAGGATTTTGCCGAGTTTGACTTCCAGCCTGCCTGAGCTTTAATATTTGCAAGGGGGGAACTTCTCTCTATCCTACCACCATCATAGGCATAGCTGGTGGGAACGCAGGAGAAGGCCTTGTCTGTGGCTGCTCCTGCACTTTGAAACTCCCTCTCTAGGGAAGTTAAAAAGGCTCCTTCTTTGTTGTCCTTTCAGTATCATGTTATTTCTTTTCCAGCAAGCCTTTGGAGACTGTTTTTTTGTTTGTTTGTTTTAAGATTTTATGTTGCTGTACTGTTTTTAATCTATGGTAAGGAAGATTTTAATTTGCTTTAATTCTGTTTTTATTTAACACTGTTTAATTTCACATTAGTTTTCTGTGTTTTTCATTATATGTGTTTTATTGTAGTCTTTGCCTTTTTGCAAACCACCTTGAATCCCATCCTTGGGAAAAGGTTGGGCTATAAATAAACTATTGGATGGACGGCTGTTATGGCAGTTCTGCTCATATTTACAGGGCCAGTTTGAGAGAATGGCACTGGGGATTTTCTGCTCATCTGAATTGGTTCTGATGTTAGTCTCATTTCACCACCAAGTTAAAAACTGTCTTTTTTTAAAAAAAACTCTTTGGGGCCAAAATCTTCACCCAATGCATAATTTTCAACTGTCAAACTTTTCAACTATGCATTTGTTTAATTTGTTTTTAGAGTGTTTAAATACTTCTATTGTTTTAAATTTTATGTCCTATATTTTAAAACATTCAACTGATTTTATTGTAAACCATCCACACATTTTACAATATGAGGTGAAATAGAAATATTATAAAATAAATAAAATAAAATAAAACATTTGCATTTGAGCACTATGTTGACTTCTACTTCTGTGGATGTTCCCATGCTCATTTTGATAACATTACTGCAATGGTTTGAGTGGTTTATGTGTCTGTGTACCTTTCTGTGTCTCTGTCTCTTTCTCTATTAAAATTATATTGCCAGCATGCCATAAATGAGTTTAGACACATTGGCAGAAGATACATACAACTGTGTGTGGCACAGATCACCTGGTGTCAACTCAAGAAAATGTATAAACCAGACTAGAGATGGTGTCCTCTGCTGGAACACACTTCTGTGTCAGTGCAATATTATGTGATGCCTCTATTACAGTTTTGTACATTAAGATGTTATAGTCATGCATAATTGTACTTTAATAATTTTTCTCCAGATGAAGCCATTATTCCTGATCTACTTATTTATTTGCCCAAATACTTTCTTATCTTTTCAGTCCATAATAAATAAAATGAACTTCCATTTGCCTGTTTGCAATGTTCTCTTATAATTCATACCAATTCTCACCTTACCATTAGTCGTAATAACATAAAATTACTATCTACATACCTTGCTCCTGAGCTTCAAGAGGTACCTTGCTAGTCTCATTTGAAAACAGAAGGCTGAACTGAGTGGCTCTTTATCATATCCAGCATGTAGTTCTTCCATTTCTGCAATTATGTAGTATTTTCCCTGCACTAAGAAACAATCTCACTGACCATTTTTAATGGCTAAAAAATGAGTAAAATGTTTTAACAGAAATTCATTATGGGCATTTCAGGCAGTTTCTAAATAGTTACAGATTTAAATTTAGAAAGTAAACTGGAGTCGTTAAAATGCAGAAGCAAGAGACTTCAGTGGAAATCTGAGCAGAAATGTAATTATAGAATTTCCATCAATGTCTTTCTAACATTATTTACTTGCACACCCATCATCATAATGAGTTCTAGGGAAAGGGTCTGATGAGTTCTGAAGCAGTAGTACTTCAGCAGAGTGTGGAAACAACTAGGGAGCTGAAGCAGAAAAGAAACTGAAAGATTTATAGCACAATATTGAAAGTAGTTTTTTGGCACAAGCCTGATTGGCTTCAGTGGAATCATATCAGTAGAATATAATCAGATTTGGGTTTCCAGTGTGCCTGTTCTGGTTGCACAAATCTTCAGGAAGACAGGCATTGAAAATAATCTTGTAAGGGTCATTGTAGTAGGATTTACTAGTTGTAGAATTATATTCAATATGATGAGTCATAGCTCTACAGCAGTTTCATTGACCTGAAGATCTTATCTAGAATCTACCTTACCAGGTGGACACACCAGTCCTTCTCTATATGCCACAAGATTGTTGTGTATGTACTGCAAGCTGGGATTTAGTTTTGAGATTTCATTACAAGAAGACTGGCTGCAGAGTGCTCTATGGGAAGATCTTGAGAACAGACATTCCTCTCTCTTTACATGTGTATAAATAAAGATCAGCTCTTCTGATTATAGTACTTTGAAGGCTCAACATTAAGAAGATGAAAGGGTGAGGATGTTAAGCCTGTACTTGAAATGCAATGCAGTGCTTCTGAGAAGTTTCACTGTTCTTAACAAAACTCCTTTGGATTCCTTCACAAATCTTCAGAACCTTCCCTTAAAGCAGGGGTAGGCAACCTTTCCCCTTTAAGGGCTGAGGGACTTCAGCTCCCAGAAGCCTCAGCCATGTTGGCCAATAGTCCCATGTTGGCCAATAGCTCCTGGGATTCTGGGAGCTGAAGTCCCTCGGCCCTTAAAGGAGAAAGGTTGCCTACCCCTGCCTTAAAGGATGGATGTATCTATGAACTTACTATCCAGTGGCCACAAGTTAGTCATCAGCTGCTAGCCATTAATTACTACAAAATAAGTCATTTGGGAATTCATGCCACTCCCCCCCCCCTTCCTTACAAACCTACATTCTGGAGTCTACTTTTCAAGTAACATAGGAAAAATACAGTCAAACAAGGTCTACTTGATACATATTTTAATGAGAATTTTTGTTCATAATTCCAGGGTAAGAAAAATGTCTTTCTTCTAGCTTATAAAATGTCAATATGAAAGTGCATCAGCATTTGCATCTGTTATAGAAAATATTTCATGACATTTTAGGAGTTTTTATTCTGCAATTTACATCACTTAAGCCATAAAAAAATCATGTTGGGTAAAATGCATTCAAATACATTTTTAATAACAGAATCTTGTAAATCCAAACTTAAGCTAGTATATAAGTCATTTCTGCTTTGGAAAAATGTAGGAGAGACAGTATCCTTTTAAAAATCCTACAGTGGTCATGTGTCTTTACAGCCTTCATAAATCAGCACCCCACTTTTTGCTATCTTATTATTTTTTTCAAAACTAAAGTAAATGAAGTGTATAAAAAACAATGATTGAACAAGTATTTTTATAATATTTCCCATGTTGCCTATGGCTAAGCACAATAACAAATATTTGGTCCTGAGAAGTGGCTCATGATGGGGCAACAGAAACATGCTTCCCACAAACCAATCTGAGATCATTTCCTCAAAGGAATAGATCTTGGGTCAAAGGGGGAAAAATTCTCTTAATTTTGTCCTAATTATAATTTACTAGCTGGAAAATACTAGGAGCTTCCATCCAAGAAAGTAATTTTTTTCAAACTCTATTTTTTCTTAAATTGTCTCTGATGCAATTCAAGAAAGAGTTAGATTGTTCCATCCATTTTGGAACAACCCATCCATCCAAGTTACGTTTTGGTGGATCAAAAGTGGTTTTTCCTTACACACAATTCTGGCTGCTGAAAATAAGGTTAAGAATGCCCCCCCCCCCAAAAAAAACCTTGAATAGTGTTTTTTTCAGAACCCTTCACACACACACCCAAAATCTGACATTTTTGGCCAAAATTTTTGGTGGGAGTATGGTAACAAGGCTACATAGAACACCCCCCCATGCACACATAGTCTGGAAGTCGCACAATTCACACAATTCACATTGAATACAGCAAGCATCTTAAGAATTCTTCATCTCATAGGTAGTTCAAATACCACAATGGAAATATTGTATGAGACAGCCCAGGCTCTGAGATCATCAGGATAGGCCCTTTTCTCAGTCCCACCACCATCACAAGCATGGTTGGTGGGGAGATGAGAGATGGACTTCTCAGTGGCTTCCCAGTCAGATGGATTTCCCAGTGACTCTGGAACTCACTTCCTAGGGAGGCCAGAATGGTCCCCTCCTTATTCTCCTTCCATCAGCAGGCTAAAATCTTTTCATTCAAACAGGGTTTTTAAAACAGAAAGTTTTTAAAGAATGAACTCAGGGGTACTGTATCATTTTAACTGGACTGTTTTGATAGCTTTTTACCTTTTCAGTTGTATTTCATTTTTAAGACTAGATTGTGAATTGTTTCAATACTGTAAAAAGTTTTTAACATCTACCTTTTGTATGTTTTTAAGTGTATTGTTCTTTTAAATTGTGTCATACTTTGAGTCCCAATTTTGGGGGGAAAGTGGAATATAATAATAATACCATTGCTAAAGAGAAGAGTTAGGGGAAAGAAGGGTATGACGTATGGCGACCAAATCTTTTCATCTTGGCCATTCTAAAGGCTATGCTGGAATCCTATTGATGATTGCATCCACACTGCAGAAATAATACAGTTTATCATTACTTTAACTGCCATGGGTCAATGCTATGGAATTGTGGGAGTTCTAGTATATTGTGGCACCAGAGCTTTCTGATAAAGAAAGCTAAATCTCACAAAACTACCACTAAAGCAGTGTCAAACCAGATTATTTCTGCAATGTCAGTGCAGCCTTACCAGGCATTATCTTGATGAGAGACTTTTTGGAGCCATAGAGTAGGAGAGAATGCTATTTCTAGAGAAAGCTGTCTCTGCCAAACATTTGTCTCTCCAGACAAACATTTGCTTCCCATCCCTTGTCCTTGATGGCATGCCATCATCACCTATGTGTTAACTATTTACATCAGTATAGTTATAGGAATATAGTTACAACCAATAGGAATAGGGTCTGTGTCTAACCCTGTTATATACTGTACAATTACTCTCATATTATGTTTAGTTGAACTCCCAGATTCTCTAGTATTACAGTATGGTTCAATTTCAATGCCTGCCCCATTTTATACTCAATAGATCTCATGGATTTTTTTCACAGCTGGGAGGAAACAAATGCAAACTACAAAAGAATGGTTGCTTCAAGGCTGTGAAAGATGGATAGATGGGACAAAATGAACATGTTTCAGGGCAGTCTGAAACAGAGTAGGGGAGAGATTGACGGTATATTACTTATTGAGTCATTCGGTCATTTATACCCTGCTTTCCTCTGGCTGTCAGACCCTCAGTGGTTTACAATAAGTTAAAATAGAAGTTAGCTAAAAATATTATATTACAAAAGTTGTTAAGAAAACAATTAAACCACAATGTTCTTAAAAGGTGATGGTAAACAATTTGAAAATGCATGAAACCACAATTAAAACATTCAAGTTAAAAATACAGCATACCACTTTCCACCCTGTTCTGCAATATAATTAAAAATCAATCAAAGCTCTGCCCAAGTTGGGGAGGGAGGTTTAACCTGTTTGGGGAAAAGGGAACAGGGAGAAGGCTAACTGGAACTTCCATGAAAGGATGTTCCACAGCCTTGGAGCAGTTATTGAAAAACTTTCTCTTGTGTCCTCTTCAAATGTTCCTGTGATGGTGGTGGGACCACAAGAAAGTCTTCCTCCAAAGATCTTAAGACTCCAGCTAAATTACACATTAATCTTTTTTTTTCCTACCATATTTTTAGTGGTCCAGTTCTTTTCATTCCATTTATGTGGAAATTTATGAGTGTTAGCAATTCCCATCAAAATGAACGAAACAAAATTCTAAGCTCTTTGCACTGAACAACCAAGTTCAACAAATACTGGTATTCCAACCATGCAGATGATAAGGGAGAGCACTGTGTAATGGTTTGTGTGTTGGACTAGAACTCTATAGAGCAGGGTTCAATCCCTCTCAGCCATAAAAACCCATTGGGTGACCTTGAACAAGTCACACTCTCTCAGCCTTAGAGGAAGGCAGACACAAACCCTATCTGAACAAATCTTGGCAAGAAACCTCTATGTCAGGTTTGTCTTAAAGTCAGCATAAATTGGAAAAGTCTTGAAGGTGCAGAACAACAAAAGAGGACCAGGATGTGCCTACTTGCTATATAGCTGCTAGACCTGAGGAGCCTCTCAGAAAGAAGTGGCAACTTCAGTTCATTATCAGATCATTATTCAGATAAATATTCAGGGATTAAAACCCAGATTTTAAGAATTAAAAGAACTAGACTACAATACATTCACATCAACAATAAATTCATATTCTAAGGCTTTCATTCTGCATATAATTCATTCTTCACATAAGTTTTTAGAATGAACATTGCTTTTGAGTGAGAATCAGGCAGTCATTTGTTGCAGTTCCATGTTAACGTGTTGTTGTGTGCCTTCAAGTTATTTCTGATTTATAGTGATTCTAAGGCAAACTTATCACTGGATTCTTGATAAAGTTTGTTCAGAGGTGGTTGCCTTTGTCTTCTTCTGAGAGAGTGTAAGGGCCTCGGCAGACAGCTAATAGAGCCGTCCTCAGTGCAAGGAAGGGAAGGGGCAGCCACACGCTCAGTGCCCCTTCCTCCTCCCGAGGTCGTCCTCGGAGCCGCCGGCCCTCTGCACGGTCGGCGCTCCGAAGACAACCTCCTGCCACAGTGTCCGGACACGCTGCGGCAGAAGGGTCGGCGAAAGTGTGACGCAAGCTTTTGCGACGCACTTTCGGCAACATATGAAAGGAGAGCTATTTTAGCACTCTTTTCTTGGGGCGCCGACGGTGCGCCACGGGACTGAGGCATGAGGATGCCTTGGTCCCGCAGCGCACCTTCCCAGGGCGGCCCACGACCTCCCGTCTGCCGAGGCCCTAAGTGAGTTGCCCAAGATCACCCAGTGGGTTTCTATGGCTGAGCAGGGATTTGAACTCTGTAATCTAGAGTCATAATCCAATACTCAAACCACTATACTAGCTGGCTCTTAACAGCCTTTAATAGTCAATAATTATCAGGATCCTATTTCTTAATGGTAAAGAAGTTACAAGAGGAATTGAGATTGATTTAGAGCAGGGGTAGGCAACCTAAGGCCAGGGGGCCGGATGCAGCCCCCCAAGGCCTTTGGACTGGCCCCAGGCCAGTCCTGCCACTGCTGCTGCTGCTGCCCACCATGATGCTATAGATTATTGTTGTTATTACTTGTTCTTGGGGTTTTCTTGGCAAAATCTCCACAGGTGTTTTGCCATCATGGCTTTTCTGGGGCTGAGACAGTGTGCATGCATCCCTGCTTGTTTGTGGGCCTGCCTTACAGTCATTTCCATGATGATAATAATTATTGTTGTTATTACTTGTTCTTGGGGTTTTCTTGACAAAATCTCCATAGGGGTTTTGCCATGGCTTTTCTGGGGCTGAGAGAGTGTGCATGCATATTTTTTAATATATTTTTTTAATTTTATTTATTTATTTATTTATTTATTGGTGCTTTGGGGGGCCCCCCATTGTCTGAGGGACAGCAACCCAGCCCCCGACTCAAAAAGGTTGCCTACCCCGATGCCATTATCACTTGATAGCCTGATTGTATTATTTCTATTTTGGTCTCACAGTAACTCATGTGTTTTTTTCATACCCCACATGCAGTAGCTGAAAGAAAACTACCATATACATATTCAGATTATTTCCATATGAATGGGTTGTGCTCTCGGGCTATCCCAACCCCAAGGCTGGTCCAAAGAGACTGAACTGTTTTAGATATACCACAAAATTTATTTGCTATCTGACTAAGAAAGGGGTCTTATTCAAGAAAATAGAACCCGTGTTGGCAATAATATAAATTACAAAGTCTACATTTAACTTTACTAGGTCAACAAAAAAAGGTACAAAATGGTCAAGTTAAGCTTTCAAAACCACAGATTAGCCTGATAAAGGTAGTAATACAATGTGGATTTTAAAATTCAAGAAAATAATTTCTAAAATCCCCATGAATTTAAGGAGATGGTTCCAACATTCTTTGGATACTGGCCCATGTTTGATTAGCATATCTGTACAGCAGAAGGCTAGTAGGCATCAATACATCAGTTACCTCCTGATGTACTGGAGGTGTTAGGGGATTATTTTTCAGCTATGAGCAACCTAAATGCTCCCTTTCACTCAGAAGCTGTTCTTTATTCACTAGCATTCCATACCTGCCTCTTCTGATTTACTCAATGCCTTGCAGCCATTTAGGTTTACAAAGGAACAGGCCATTGTTTTGATAAATGCTTCAGTTTAGGAACCATAAAGAAATGTTACAATGTGAGAGGCTGCCGATCAACCTTACCTTGTTCTATTTTAAGTTTTGCTAGTAGGCCACTCCCTGAAACATTGGGAAAGACAGGAGGGCATTACAAGCAGAGAAACAACAACAAGTGTTTCTTTGAATGTTTATAGTGCTTTGACAGAACTGAGATGCTTCTGGTGTACTGCACACTCTCCTGCCCAATGATTACCCTTCCAGTAGGGTGATTGTAGGGTTGGCATTGTATCGCCCACTTCCACTTGTGATACTGGGTGGACATCAACATCCATGCTGGTATCAGGAGTGGGCCAGGATTTTATGCTTCATGGTTCATGGTTCTGTCCCAATTGGTAGGCAGATAGTCTTGTTTTTCAGAGCATAGCCTGGGTCTGTGTTGCTGAGGGCAAGTCTACACTGGCCAGAATGCTCTGAGTTGCTCCTGACCACAAAGCTGCCCAAAATTCCTCTTGTTAGCTGGGCACTCTGGAGTAATGCCAAATAGTTGTCTACACCCATCCCATTGTGCTGCCTACAGTTGCCATTGCTGGTGCAGTTCATTCCTTCTTAGGCCAAGAACAAGGTGTCCAGAGTCAAGCACAGGGCTGGGTACCTCACTGTGATCTTAAGAGAAGTGACTCATGCCAGTGGTAGTGATGCTAGGCAGCACAGCAGGCATGTTTGTAAACAGCTGCCCAGTGTTGCTCTAGAGTTCTATGAATTTTCCTGGAAAATCTGGAGAAAAAGGTAGGGTTTTTTATTATTATTTGGTGTAAGTGAAGGATGCTCCATATTCACTGTGGCACTGGTCTTCCCACCTGAAGACAGTCCAGTTCTTAAATCAGGGCTTTGGACAAGTCACAGCAAGGCAGAGGAAACTGATTTTAATGATCCATGTAGACATGCCCTGTGTTAGGTACGATGGCAACAGGATGCATGAGAATAGACTTTCTGTACTTCCGTTATCATGGCAGATCACTACCTGATGATAATTCGACTTGATAGCATTAGGAACTGCTGCAATGACTGGGAAATGACTCAGATGGTTTGCCCCATGAGTCTTATAGATTTGTACAGTTTTCTCGTAGCTCTTAGGGATTTTCCTATTACTTTTGCAAGCAATTCTATGGAAGTGCCTTTTGATTTCTGAAATGATTGTTTCCTGTTCAATAAAGCTAAACAAGAGCCCAGGGAATGGTGGATGATTAAAGTGAAAAACAGCTAGAATAATGCTGGTGAAAAAATTGGGATGATTCTGACTTCACATAGGCTAAAATCCATATGAAAGCATATTCCATCTAGGTGACAAAGAAATTGCCCTCTCTTTCATCATTACAGCTGCACAGACTTGTCCAACATAGCTGGCCAAACAGCCTATTTTATTTTGGTATATCATTTGGCAGTCTATTATGCCAAATGTGAATAAAACCTTAAAAAATAAAATTTCTCATATAATTTCTGTCTTGAATATCATAATTCATAGAAATGCAATGGATGTAAATTGATCTTTTCTGACTTAGTTCAATCTTGCTTGGTACCACTTTGTACAGTCCAAGGACAGAGATACAATCCTTGGTGTTGTGAAACCTGCCATACATACTTGACCATTGCTTTTTTAGGATTATAATGTGGATGGGTTTTTGCCTGAGTGGATTTGTCAACACTTCTTTAATTGTGTAATGTGTGGTTAGTTTATGCCTAGAGTGGGTACTGGTAAACCTCTGTTGTTTACTTTAAAAAAAAAACTCTCTAAATTTCACTATATTAGATAACTTCCAGCCAGTGCCTAACTTCTTGAACAAGGTTCTGGAATGTCGGTGATATCTCAGCTGTAAGAGCTTCTGGATAAGATAGATTACCTCGACCTACTTGAGTCTGGGTAAATGCTTAATTATGGGACAGAAATGGCTTTGGAGAAATATAGTAGTGATGGGTGACTTCAACTATCCTGATATTTGCTGGAATTCAAACTCAGGAAAATCCTCAAGGTCTAGCAAATTCCTCACTTGCCTTGAAGACAATTTCATTGTCCAAAAGGTGGAAGAGGCAACAAGAGAGTCAGCTGTTTTGGATCTGATTCTAACTAACAGGGAGGACCTAGTTAATGGGGTGCAAGTGGTTGGATCCTTAGGTAGGAGTGATCATGTTGTCCTGGAATTTATTATACAGTGGAAAGGAGAAGCCAGGCATAGTCAAATACGCATTCCAGACTTTAGGAAAGCTGATTTTAGTAAACTTAGAGAAATACTGGGGGCGATCCCGTGGTCAGGAATACTAAAAGAGAAGGGAATTCAAGATGGATGGGAGTTTCTCAAAAGGGAGATACTGAAGGCACAATTTCAAACAATTCCAATGAGGAAGAAAAATGGGAGGTGCCTCAAGAAACCAGGATGGATGACTAAGGAACTTTCAACTGAACAAAGTTTTAAATGGAGCATGTATAACAAATGGAAAAATGGGGAAATCACCAAAGAGGAATTCAAACAAATAGCTAGCACGTGTAGGGGTAAAGTCAGAAAAGCTAAAGCGCAGAATGAACTCAGGCTTGCTAGAGAGGTTAAGAACAATAAAAAGGGCTTTTTTGGGTATGTCCGCAGCAAAAGGAAGAAGAAGGAAATGGCAGGGCCACTGTGTGGAGAAGATGGCAAAAAGTTAACAAGGGACAGAGAAAAGGCAGAATTACTCAACACCTTCTTTGCTTCAATCTTCTCAGAAAAGGCAAAGGGTGCTCAACCTGAGGATAATGGAGCAGAGGACAGAATAGGAGAATTTCAGCACAGAATAAGTAAAGAGATAGTACCGGAATACCTGGTTAATCTAAATGAAGATAAGTTTCCAGGACCAAATGAATTACATCCAAGGGTACTAAAAGAACTGGCAAATGTAATATCGGAACCATTGGCAATAATCTTTGAGAACTTCTGGAGAACAGGAGAAGTCCCAGCAAACTGGAGGAGGAAAAACGTTGTTCCCATCTTCAAAAAGGGAAAAAAGAGGATCCCAACAATTATCATCCAGTTAGTCTGATATCAATACCAGGAAAGATTCTGGAGCAGATCATTAAACAGAGAGTCTGTGAACACCTGGAAGGTAATTCCATAATCACAAAAAGTCAACATGGGTTTCAGAGAAACAAGTCATGCCAGACAAATCTGATCTCTTTTTTTGATAAAATTACCAGCTTGGTAGATGAAGGGAATGCTGTAGATATAGTATATCTTGATTTCAGTAAGGCCTTTGACAAGGTTCCTCATGACATTCTTGCAAACAAGCTGGTAAAATGTGGGCTAGACAAATTAACTGTTACATGGATTTGTAATTGGTTGACTGGCCGAACCCAAAGGGTGCTCAACAATGGCTCCTTTTCAACCTGGAAAGAAGTGACCAGTGGGGTGCCACAGGGCTCTGTCCTGGGCCCAGTGCTATTCAACATCTTTATCAATGACTTGAATGACAGTACTGGGGGCATAGTTATCAAATTTGCAGACGACACCAAATTAGGAGGAGTAGCTAATACCCCAGAAAACAGGATCAAAATTCAAAATGACTTCAACAGACTAGAAAGCTGGGCCAAAGCTAACAAAATGAAATTCAACACAATTAAATGTAAGGTACTGCACTTAGGGCGGAAAAACGAAAAGTACAGATATACGATGGGGGACACCTGGCTGAATGAGACTACGTGTTAAAGGGATCTAGGAATCCAGGTAGACCACAAGTTGAACATGAGTCAACAGTGTGATGCAGCATCCAAAAAGGCCAATGCAATTTTAGGCTGCATCAATAAATATAGTGTCTAGATCAAGAGAACTAATAGTGCCACTCTATTCTGCTTTGGTCAGGCCTCACCTGGAATACTGTGTCCAGTTCTTGGCAGCACAATTCAAAAAGGATGTGGAGAAACTGGAGCGTGTCCAAAGGAGAAAAACTAAAATGGTGAACAGTCTGGAAACCAAGCCCTATGAGGAACGAGTTAGGGAGCTGGGGATGTTTAGCCTGCAGAAGAGAAGGTTAAGAGGTGATATGATAGCCTTGTTTAAAATTTGAAGGGATGTCATATTGAGGAGGGAACAAGCTTGTTTTCTGTTGCTCCAGAAACTAGGACCCGGAACTATGGGTGCAAGCTCCAGGAAAAGAGATTCCACCTCAACATTAGGAGGAACTTCCTGACAGTAAGGGCTGTTCAACAGTGGAACATACTCCCTCAGAGTGTGGTGGAGTCTCCTTCCTTGGAGGTCTTTAAGCAGAGGCTGGATGGCCATCTGTCAGGGCTGCTTTAATTGGGAGTTCCTGCATGGCAGGGGGTTGGTCTGGATGGCCCTTGTGGTCTCTTCCGACTCTTTAATTCTATGGTTCTATGATTCTATGGTGGCATCTGATCTGCCCCTAGAACTGGACAGGTACAGAGTGTCTTTCTTGGTTCTACCAAGAGATGCCAGGTGAACTCCTCTCTGTATTCCTTCCACTGGAAGGGAAAGGTATTTTTTTTGTTCAGGTGTGCATTTAATGTTTAGACTATGGTTTTAATTGTTCGGGTACACCTTCCCTTTTGCTATACTTTAATTGTGATTTTTAAATTTTAATTATATTTTATTGATTTGAATTTTATTATTATCAATCACCTTGACTGATTTTTCACTAAAAGGCAGAGTAGAAATCCAATAAATAAACAATTAACTTCTCTTACAAAAACATTTTATATGGTTTCCACTAGAACTGGATATTCAGTTCAAGCTCAGCATATTGTGATTATTAATGCTTGTGTGTGGTTTTCAACATCTGAGCAATTATTCCAACTTGAAGGCTCTAGAAGGTTCCAAAAGAAAAGGAATCCTGATGGCTCTTTAGTTTTGGTCTTATGACTTATGTCTGAAGAATGATAAAAACCTACATTTGGGTGGGAGGGACCACAAAACAGTGTGACATTTCTTCAGAGACAAAACATTTCACTTTATTCACAGACTTGTACCTCAGCCTGACTGACTTGATGCATGAGCTGGATAAAACAGCCAAAAAGAGAGTGAATGACATAAGAAAGAAAGAAAAGCTTTTATTCAATGTAATTTTTATATTCCAAAAGTGAAGGAGCATGAGGGGGCAGAGGAGGAGAGTTGTTCTGGCCAGCATCATGTTCACAAACTTGCCCATCCAGAATATAAATGCAATTACACCTATAGTTCCCAAGCTGCTGGTATCAAGACCCATATCACCTTTGAAAATAGAGATAATATATAACTGTCACAACAAACAGCCAAAAGTATCTGCATCTTGTATTGACTTGTCTAATAAATCTGAGAACCAATTAAGAGACAGTTTGAAGAGTATGTGCCTTCTCCACCTCTACATTATAATCCACATATCCAAGCACTTATTAAGCATAACATCTTAAGTACACATATATTTTAGAAGGGATACTATCAAAGTTCTTTTTTTTTTCTCCAATTTTCTTCCTTTTTGACTTCAATGAAGCAATGGGGTGCAAAGATAATTTTCTAATGAAATTCATGAATGATCCTGAGCAACACTGAATTATATTGTCTGTAATAACAATTTTCTGGAATGGCTATTTTTTTGCTGGTGCTTTAGAAATGGAAAACAAAAGCAAAAATCCTGCAGTATTATATGAGATGTCAAGAAAAGTTTCATTCCTTCTATTAAAACTACCACTTCAAAACTACCCTGTTGCAGAAGCACAGACATCCAGATTCCAACAAAGAAAAGCCTAAGTTGAAAGAAAAGAATTGTTTAGCTTTAACAGACAGAGGGAATAATATGGATGCTGTAAATAATTTACAGTGTCTTCATCCTATAGGGAACTGAAAGAAGCATGCAACAATCATTAAGAGTCAATACATTATTCAGCCTTTTCACTTTCTGTTTTATCATTCTACTCATGTGGCTTTCAAATGTGCAGGCCAGTATTCTTCTGCTCATTGAAAAGACGTTAAGTATCTTGTCCCTATGCAACCAGAACTGTAAAACTTAATGAAATCTTTGGATTCCTCTTTTTACAGCTTCCTTCACAGCTTCCTTTTAGTGGTGAACCATAAAACACAATGGAGAATTTGTGCCACAAAACAATGACAAACAGGAACTGTTGCCATGTCAAAGTTATTAATGGTGTTTCACTGTTTAGGATAAATGCATATTTCATGAAATAACCATGCAGGCCTGTCTCTTGGTGATAGGCTGAATTGTTTGGAATTCACTAGGAAAAGAAACAGACTACTATTAACTTGAATTTTAAAATGGGATTTTTCCATCCAAATTTGTTTTCTTGCAGATTATTGGACCACACTGAAATATTGTAAATAAGTGCTTATGTGCATGCTTACAGCTTACATAGCTTAATAATGTACACCTTAAGAATGTTAGATTAGATTAGAGTCAGACTCAATCATTTTTAGAATACAGCCCATGGAATCAATATAACTTAATTCAAAGATTTACCCTGATATGGATTCATTTTTTTTCAGTGATCTACTTTAATCTTGAAAAAGCCTGAATCCAACCAGTTGTTAGAATTACTATAACTAGAGTGCTACATCCAGAATAGATTCAACATGAGAAGACAGGCAAAGAAGGAATAGTTCTGCCTTTTCTTTCTCCCCAGATAGCATTTCATCATCTTCTCCACACAATGCCCCTACCATTTCCTTCTTCTTCCTTTTTGTATGGACATAATCAAAAAAGCCCTTTTTACTGTTCTTAGCCTGTCTAGAAATTGTTCTAAACATTGTTAGATCTTCTATCCTATCCTATCTATTGTCTCACTGGTGAAGAAAAAAATATCAATGTTTTAGCAGTCAAAAGGGCTTTAAAAAAATCACTTCTATTAGACATTTGATAATTTCCAGGGAACAGGCAAATAATTCAAAAGAACATGTATGTCCCTGAATATCAAGAAACTTTTCAATATCAAGTTTACTCACATGATCACTTCCTTCTGAAATGTAGCTACTATGGGAAAACTCCAAATATATGCATTAAGGAAGCATTCTTGCTATAAAAAACTCCTTTTATTATATGGTGTGGTGGTGGTTTTGGATACTTGGTTGGCCTTGATTAATATCTCTAATATTAATGGAACCTCAGATGCCCTTAAAACTGCAGGGCCAAATCTGGGTTGTAACAAATGTTTCAATTGATTATTTCAAATGTTTTAATCATAGATATTGCCAATAGATAGAGGTAGTTTAAACTGCTTTTGTAAAAATGAAAAGGACAAAAACTCATCATCAAAACCAACAATCTGATTTAAGGTTACAATTCTATTATGGTAACAATTCTATTTCTATAAAAATGGTTTCTTACCAATTTTAAAATCTGGATTCCTTCATTAAGTCAGTTTGGCATGATCATATGGTTCAAACTGATATTGATGAGACAATATTTGCAACACTGTTCCGGCTGCTGAAACTGTTGGCAAAACAGTGCCCACCTTTTTTTTAAATAAAATGAGAACTAAGAGCTATCCATTTGAATAAATATGCCAGAAATGAAGACTCCAAGGCTGAGCATGGTGGATTATTTATTTTAAGTGAATCTGTCCAAAAACTAATACATGATAACAGATATGGCCAATGGTATGTAAGAAGATCTGCAAGGCCCCTTTTGAATACCTAGATTAGGGCTATAATCACCCCAGTTTAGCCAACAAGATTATAAAAATGAGAGTAATTAATTCTGTGACTCTTTTCACACTACACAATTACAATGCTACAGTTCCACTTTAACTGTCATGGTAACTTTCTATGAAATCATGGGATTTTCCACTTAGGGACAAGCATTTATAATTCTCAGTCAGAGAATTCCAGTGCCATCACAGACTACAAACCACAGGATTACATAGGATGCAGCCATGTCAGTTAAAGTAGAATCATAGTGCTGTAATTGTGTAATGTGATATTCAACCTACAATTCAAAATTTCTTTCCTAATCCACTTTTCAGGTTTGAGCATACAGAATCCACAAGAAGAGTTGGAGACAGCACCAATCAGCTGTTCAAGAAGGCTAAATTTCATTCCTTTCACCAAATTATTACCTGTGCTATTGTGTCTTTGCACATAGACTC
The DNA here is from genome assembly GCA_026167975.1 of Phrynosoma blainvillii. Lineage (NCBI taxonomy): Eukaryota > Metazoa > Chordata > Lepidosauria > Squamata > Phrynosomatidae > Phrynosoma > Phrynosoma blainvillii. The sequence continues at coordinate 31,510,552 of JANUYF010000003.1, forward strand.
ATAGCTGAAACTTAGTGCATGGTTACAATTGGATTAAGGTCATAACCATGAGAGGATCTGTTACATGATTGGCTGCTATGTGTATATTCAGTTATGTAATAAATAAATACAAATAAAAATTGGCTTGCAGAGATCTAGATCAGAAGACTGAAGAGTGTTATCTGTACCAAAAGTTAATTGAGAGTGGATCATGTTTCTTAGCTATGATGAAAATGAAGATCCAGAGCTTATTATCCATTTACTCAGGTCTGTAGTGAATGTTATGATTATTCATCTTTATGCAATTTAAAGGCAGATGTATGACTGTTACTTGGTTTTCCAGGATTATCAGATTTATATTTTTCAAGAAGTACAGCACATTATTTTTAAGTGGTTTTCTGAGAATTTCTATTGCTGGTGCACAGTATAACAAAAAAATTCTTAAATCAATGGCACAAAGAGTTTCATTTTAAATCATATTCCTCTCATTAGATTAAGGTGGTTATCTGTTGTACAGTCACATAGCAATTACTCCAACTTAATTATGTCTGAATTTCTGGAGATGACAGATACTGATAATACATGCCACAGTGGCAATATTTTTTTAGAATTTTTCCTGAAAGGTGAATGCTATAAAACTTTGAATGGAACAATGCATGTGTCTGCATATCAAAAAGATACAGTGGGAAAATCCAGTGAATACTAAGGCAAGGGAAAAAATAGACAATCCTATATATGTGAACCCTTAATAGACAATATACTGAAACTGAATTCATTACTTTTCTTAGTCTAGTAAGTTCAAAACATCAACATTAGAAAACTGGAAGAAAAGGGTGGCAAAATTGTACCACAGTTAAGCTATTTTTTAAAGCAAGGATTTATTGATACTAGCTGTAAGTAATCCCTATTGAACTCATTAGTACTTACTGGTGAGTAGACAAGCAGTATATAGTTGGGCGTACATATCATAGAACCAAGGACAGAGAGAAGAACACGGTCCACTTCGAGTGTATGTACCTTAGCCTGAAGACCAGGGATAGTATGGAGATTTTGCTAGTCTACTGACCAACCCGTTGTCTAGCAGACTCCCTGACCGAGCTGACGCAGTTGGTCTCAGAGGTGCTGTTGGAGTCTCCCAGACTTTTAGTTTTGGGGGACTTCAACATTCCTCTTGAGACCAATTGAACAGGTGCGGCTCGGGAGTTCATGGAGAGCATGACAAACATGGGCCTATCCCACCTGGTCAACGAGCCCACACATTGTGCAGGTCATACACTCAATGCGGTCTTCAGTACAGAACAGGAATATCCATGGGCGGAGGTTATTAGCACCTCCGCATTGTCATGGATGGATCATTTCCTGGTCAAGATGGAACTGAGAGCCAATCTCTGCCCCACCAGGGGTGGTGGACTTATTAGAATGGTCCGCCCTTGAAGGCTAATGGAGCCTATCGGATTCCACAGAGCCTTAGAGGGTTTAATGGTTGGGAATGCCGGCGACCCTGTCGACGCTCTGGTTAACACCTGGAACACCGATCTTACCAGGGCTGTCGACACGATCGCTCCCAAGCATCCTTGCCATCCCGCTTCAAATCGAAGGCCATGGTTCACACCAGAGCTTAAGAGAATGAAGCAGTTTGGACAACGACTAGAGCGCAGGTGGCAGAAGATTCGACTCCTATCTGACAGAACTCGCCATAGGAACTTTCTTTGTTCCTATCGGGAGGCAATACGTGCAGCGCAGAGATCCTTCTCCTCTGCACGTATTGCGTCTGCAGAGTCTCGTCCAGCAGAGCTGTTTAGGGTGGTGAGGGAGATGACACAGGTGTCCCCTGCGCCAAATCCCTTACTTGACCCAACAACGACCTGCTGTGATGTGTTTAACAACTTCTTTGCAGATAAAATCTCTCAGATAAGAGCCGACTTAGATGCCACTATTGAAACAGAGCCTATAGGCGAGGTGTCCAGCAACTCCGCCGATGAAGTTATACGGGATCAGCTCCTATCTGTGAGTACCAAGGACATGGACAAATTGTTTGGTAAGGTGAGGAAAACAACCTGCCCTCTCGACCCTTGCCCATCATGGCTGGCTGTCCAGGGGGGGATGCATTGAGGAGATTCCTCACGGATATCATCAATGCATCCTTCAGGGAAGGACATGTTCCATCTTGCTTAAAGGAAGCAGCTGTTAGGCCGCTTCTGAAAAAAACTTCCCTGGACCCTCTGGATATGAGTAACTACAGGCCTGTTTCTCTGTTGCCATTTTTGAGCAAGGTGATCGAGAGGCGGTTGCTCTTCAGTTCCAAGCTGTCTTGGATGAAACTGATTATCTAGACCCATTTCAAACCAGCTTTAGGACAGGCTTTGGGGTTGAGACTGCCATGGTTGCCTTGACCGACGATCTGCATCTGAGCATCGACAGGGGTAGTGTGACCCTGTTGGTGCTTTTAGACCTCTCAGCGGCTTTTGACACAATAGACCATGGCATCCTCTTGGACCATCTGAGGAGGTTAGGTATTGGGGGCACTGCGCTGCAGTGGTTCTGGTCCTTCCTCTCGGGCAGGTCCAGAGGGTGCTGCTCGGGGACAGTTGCTCCAGTAAGAGGGAGCTCACTTGTGGGGTCCCTCAGGGAGCTATCTTGTCCCCGATGTTATTTAACATCTATATGAAGCCTCTGGGTGAGATTATACGGAATTATGGTGCTGGGTGTTATCAGTACGCTGATGACACCCAAATCTATTTCTCCATGTCTCGTTCATCGGCCTTGAATTCCAATGGCGTCTCTTCTCTCAATGAATGTCTTCAGGCAGTAATGGGCTGGATGTGGAAAAACAGATTGAAACTGAATCCAGACAAGACGGAGGTGCTCACGGCCACGAAACCAAGAATTGGGTTGCAACCTCCAGTCCTGGATGGGGTCACACTCTCCTCCAGGGACTGTGTTCGCAGTCTGGGGGTGCTCCTTGACTCATCGCTCCTGATGACAAATCAGGTAAATGCGACAGTCAGGAGCACCTGTTATCAGCTTCGGCTGATATGCCAGCTGCGCCCTTTTCTGGAAGTAAGGGATCATGAGACAGTTGTGCACGTGCTGATAACCTCATGCCTGGACTTCTGTAATGCGCTCTACATGGGGCTACCCTTGTGCTTGGTTCGGAAACTACAGTTGGTTCAAAATATGGCAGCCAGGCTTATATCTGGAACATCTAGGAGGAACCACATCACTTGGTTTTGAGGTCCCTCCTCTGGCTGCCTATTGGTTTCCGGGCCCAGTACAAGGTGTTGGTTATTACCTTTAAAGCCCTAAATGGCTTGGGTCCAAGCTATATCAGAGACCACCTCCTCCCATATAATCCTCCCCGGGCACTCCTGTCCTCTGGGAGGAACTTGCTGGACCTCAAAAATCGAGGCTCTCGGCTACCTCCCAGAGGGCTTTCTCTATTGTCGCCCCCAGGCTCTGGAACAGCCTGCCGGATGAGATCCGTCAGTTAACATCTTTGGACAGCTTCAGAAAGGCTGTCAAGATGGATCTCCTTCAGCAGGCCTTTCTGAACTAAATATTCTGGCCTCGGGTTCCCCCCCTCCTCAGCAGAACCTCTAGAACCCCTGTTTTCTTGGAAGAAAGTCACAGGGGTTGTTATGATTGTATTGTTTTAATTTTAATTTTTGTTTTTATATTGCTAAATGGTTTTAATTATAATGTGGTTTAATAATGTTTTAAGGGGGGGGGGGATGTTGTTTTATGTTGTATGCTAATTTTTATGCTGTAAACTGCCCGGGTTGGACTACCAATGGGCAGTATAAAAATAAAGTTTATTATTATTATTATTATTATTATTATTATTATTATTATTATATCCTCTAGAAGTTGCTGAACTGCAGTTCTTATCAACTCTGGGTAATATAAGCAATACTTTATTTTTTCCCTGTACATTCCCAGTTGACCATGGAAATCCTCTACAGAGACCCTTATTGGTTATTTGACAACCAATGAAATGTCTTCATATCAGAACATAACTAGAGTTGTTCCTGCCAAGTCAGGAATGTTAGATGCATGGAAGGAGAATGCACACAAAAATAAAGACTAATTTCTAAGTGGAAAGAAAAAAGAAGCTTCACTAACCAAAACAGGATGACAATTGGGATGACTGGGATGCCAATCACAGGGGGATTCTGAGAATTGTAATGAAAACAAGTTTGTTAGGTTTACATATCCCTATTTGTGACTCATCAGCCCACGAGTCTTAAATGGAAGCCTTCCCAAAGCCTTATGTGTTAATTTTCCCAACCAGGATGGTCTGAAAATAACAGAAGCTTCTGCTCATGTATTTAGCTGTAAGACCACATTGCTAATGGGCTGATTTTCAACTCTGTTTGTGACTTGTCACATGTTGTGTAGACTTGATCTTACACAGTGCTCCAAAAACCAACAACAACAACAATGAAATCTAGACTTCAAGCAAAATTTATGACAGCCTTGAAAACAAAGAAGCCCACAAAGGTATTGAGTGACTAGCGGCTCTATAAACAGAACAAATTCAGAAGTGATCAGTTTTTTAAAAATAACAAGAAGTAGAGTAACAGAACAATTCTTTCTCAAAAATGTTCTTTGCATTTCACTAATCCACCCCTCAAACAATACAAAAACCTGAATATCATAAAAGTCTTGAATACAGAGCATTCTTTGTGGATACTCATTCAAAGTGGCACATAAAAATCTATGTTAGTAATGATATTTTGTCAAGGGCAAAAACGAAACAGAAACTTGGGAGATCTGCAGCTGAGAAATAGTATTTGACCGCATTGATAAAATCAGCAGATAACATTCCAGGCTCTGTACGTAAAGAGATCTTGTAGCACCTTTGAAACTAACTGAAAGAAATAAATTTGCAGTATGAGCTTTCATGGATTTCAATCTAATTTCTCAGATGCATTTGGTGGATTGGAGGCCAAGCACAGACATATATATGCCATTGATATGTGAGGAAGTTCTCTTTGCAAAAAACAAGTCCAGGATCATATTGTAGCACACACCACAAACTACTAATATAAAAAATTAGAATAAAGCTCAAGAAGAAAACTAAACCAACCATCATGCTGAAACACTACCTGAAGAACATCCTTGTAGAATTTAAAGAGAATGTGAAAAATAGATTTTCACGATTAAGATTAATTGACCAGAAGTAAGAAGAAGTATGCACTGAAGCCAGGAACATTGTCAGGGAGTGATGCAGAAAGACACTTTGTTGTTGCTGTAACTTCTCTCTAGTTGACCTTGAATCAGGATGGCCCTGTGAGACATATCCATGACTTCCTGTCTCCCACTTCTCTACGCATGTCTTGTAGATTCATGCCTGTGACCTCCCTGATTGTGTCTAGCAATCAGGGATGGGGAGTGTTCCTCTCTTTCTACTATACACAATGATAAGAAACAAGCCAGACACCTTATTCTGACACTCTTGGCAGGAGCAATCTCTTTCTTTGGTAGTAAAAGAAGCATGTTTTGATACCATGTTTTCTGATGTGGCTGACTGATGGAACTTGCTGGCTTGATCAATGGAATTTTGGACAAATCCCTAAACTTAAGCTATCCTAACCTACAATAGGCATTCCCTATTCCCCTTTCTTGGGATCCCTACCCCAGTGGCGCATAGTAAACAATTGAAAATTATAGTTGAGAGAAAAAAAAGGCAAAGCGGAACCACAGCCACCCCCCTTTTCAGAGTCAGGGGAGTATTTGGCTTATTCCAAAGCAGTCTGCTCTTTTCCCTCCCTCACAGACATCCATGCAATCTCTATTTAAGCATAAAAACACAGAATTTCATCTCATTCTTCATTTAGTCTCACACATGACTACAGCAGCTGCTCAATGATGTTAAAATTAACAGATCCCATGTCTGGCCATTTTTCAGTACAATATTTACCAGCTAAGTTCTTCAACATATCATCCAGCAGAGTAGTTTTACTCCCACTGTCTCTCATGTTTTCCCAAGTAAGAACTGAACGGACTTAAACTTCTTAAAATTCTTCAACATACAGCCCAAGGGGGTGCAAGGCTTGTTTTCCCTGCCTCCCATATCCTCCCAAGTAAAAATTAGACAGACACAGAAGGGAAAAGGTATTGGCTGGTGAGTAAGGGGTCTCACCAACCAACACAAGAGTTGTGTCACTGGCCTGCACACTTGGACACTCAGCAGCCAAAGCTGTGCAGGAAGCACAGTGACCATTCACTCACCATACACCAGAACAATGCATCCACACTTTTCCTATCTCCCACCTTCCCAGATATCTGCCCTGTGAATCAGAGCCAAGCAGTTTCCCTAGCCAACCTTACTAGGTAATAGTGCATTGGCTAATCTGGAGAGTGATCAGTTTTCCCTTCCACCCTTCAAGGGTGGGACTGAACCTGAGTGAAATACTTCAACCAATTGCGTGCTCAGATCAAATTGACAGATATTCCTTGAAAACAGATTGGCAGATATTCCCTGAAAACAGTTTGGCAGATATTTCCTGAAAACAGATTTTTTTTATGCCTGTCAGCCTGTGTATAACCTAATTGCAGTTTCTCCCTATACTTGCCTGATTCTAGTAGGTGGTCCAATCTTCTGCTTCAGCAGTTGGGTTCCTCCAATGTGCATAGCCAGTCCAGGAGGCATATTCTTCCCATCTGTCAAAATCCACGGACACAGTTCTGTCATGATTGTTATTGAATATTGGAGGGAATGTATATATTGTTGATGTATGGTACATAGAAGCCTGGTTGTGGGTCTGGTAGCATGCTGTTAGAAGGGGGGCTAGACAAATGGTGGGCTGCCCAAAGGTATGTAGAGAGAAGGGGTTTATGGCTTGATGTATTTGGAAGGAATGCCTGTTTTTCCTGTAGTGATTCAGATATGTGGAGGATGTTTATTTTCCTTTCTTTATTGTAATAACTTGATAAAGCTCAAAGTGTGAGGTAGAGGGACAAATAGGTAATAAGAGAACTGTTAGAATTTGCTGGATTTAGGAACAAAGTTTGCAGGCCAACAGCCTGAGAGTGGGGCTTGATAGTTTGAGGGTTAATTGCAGTTATTGTTATTTGTATTTTATTTTAAGTGTGTTTTAAATTTACATTTAAGTGTGTTTTAAATTTAAATTAAGTGTGTTTTAAATTGTTGATTGTTTAATGGTATTTAAGGGGTGGGTGGGATTGTGGGATATGTAGTGTATTTTTAATATTGTAAGCCACCCCGAATGCATTATGCAGAGGATCGGGATAAAAATCATCATCATCATCATCATCACTGTAGGGTGAAGGGTTGGTTCTGACCCAGTCACTTTATTGGTGACTTCTGTCCTGATGTCTTAAATAAAAGTCCTTTGTTTTCTATCTCAATAAGATGTTTTTCTGTCCATTGGGAACTGAATTCATTGGTTCTGACACATCCTTATTTGATAATGAAGCTGAAGATTAGAATAAAGAAGTCAGAAATGGAAAGATGTAAAGTGTTGGTCTGTTTTATTGAACATCTTAATATTGTTGAATATGATATTTGTTGAATATCTTAATAACTATATCTTTGGTACATATAGTACATTACTATGTATCAGTTGTAAGTGGAGGACCTTTTCCATGGGAGATACTGTGGATTTTGATCTTTCACTGCAGGCATGGAAAGTGAGGGAGTTTGCAATAATAGTACAAACAAGGAATGCAAGGAATGTTCAGGAATGCAAATGATTTCAACATCAAAAAACTAAACAGTTTTTTTATTCAGTTGTGTTATTTCAATACTTATTTAAACAGTATTTTGCTGGGGTGGTAAGGTGGAGGTAATACAAGTTACCTGACACAGAAGCAGCAAAGTTAACAGAGCCTGGAATTCAAAGACATAGCCATGTTAATCTGTAGAATCAGTATGTAAAGAGATCTTGTAGCAACTTTAAGAATAACTGAGAGAAATAAATTGGCAGCATGGGCTTTTGTGGACTTCAGTCTACTTAAAGATAAAAGTAAAGGAATTCCCCATTGACAAGGTTGTCAAGTCATGTCCGACCATAGGGGGCGGTGCTCATCTCCTTTATAAACAAAAGAGCCAGTGTTGTCAGAGACTTCTCTGTGATCATGTGCCAAGCATGATTGCACAGAACACTGTTTACCTTCTCACGAAAGTGGTACCTATTTATATACTTGCATTTACATGCTTTCAAACTGCTAGGTTGGCAGAAGCTGGGACTAGTGACAGGAGCTCACCCCATCATGCAGCACCTGGGCCTCAAACTGCCAACCTGCCGATCTTGCAATCAACATCTTAACTACTTGAGCCACTGCATCTTAACTACTTGAGCCACTGCATCTATTACTCAGATACATACTTACTCAGATGCATTTGGTGGAGTGGAAGCCAGGCACAGAATATATATATATATGCCATTGGTTTGTGAAGATGTCAATTCAAATTACAAATCCTTTTCATATGGAAATGAAGTTGCAGATCCAGTTTTAACAATGGGCGTTAGTGCACAAAGGCATAGGAAACTGGTCTTTGTGCATGGACATGAACTGGCAGATCCAGTTTTGCAATGGGACTAGTCTGTGGTGAGGGAAATAAATGAATGTAGGACACCTCCATGAGGATGGGGTCAAAATGGTCAATGGATCAGAATGGACTCCAGCTCAGAATCTTTCAATGTATACAAAATGTTTATAGTGCACTTATTTTGATTGTTTTTTTATTTAAAAATAATGTTATGGTTTGGTTTCTTGTAGGAGTCCATGAGCTGAGCTTGAGATCATTTTTGTTTTATTTGCTTTGATTAAAACACAAAAAGTGAACTGATTAAAAGATTCTGAGAGAAGCAGAGAAATAGTACGCTCCACCTATCCATGTGCACATTTAAATAGGAATGAAAAATGCTCAGTGCGATTTGCATGCTTTCAAACTGCTAGGTTGGCAGAAGCTGGTATTTAACATATCTGGTACTTTATCCCAGAAATAAAGTATTTGGTTTTCTTTCTTGGTTTTCTCCTTTCTTGGGCGTGTGTGTGTGTGTCCTAGGGCTTGATTTCAATATCATCTTTAGAGAAAAAAGAGACTGGAAGAAATACAGAATTTTATAATAGAAATATCCATGCCATTCAAACTCTTTTTCTTATATTAAAATTGTGATCCCATCTTCATTTTAACCTTCTTTTTAACCTTTGCTTTCATATAAAAACAAGCGCATTGTTAACTTTTTGAACAGGGTTAAGTCTACTTTAGAAGGGAAAAAAGAGTTATATGATACTACATCCTCAGTTATTATACTAGTGATTTGACAATGGTTACAAGTGAAATCCAGGGATTGTAAACATTCATTATCACATCATAGCATTAATTTCCAAATGGCTCACACTGGACACTGAAGAGAACCTGGGATGTAGCCACACATAAACTTGCATTTTCAAATGTGAGATCCAGAAAAGTAACAGTCTGTGAGACCTGTTAACCTTCATAGTGTAAAAGATGAAGAACAGTACCCATCTAGTCAGAAGAAAATGTCATGAAATCTGAACATATGAAAGGCAACTGGAACTCTGGAGGGTTAGCCTTGCCTCTTGATAATCATGTACTAGTATGCCTTCCAGCTGCTTTGTTAAAATGCCAGCCTTCCCTATGTGTAAGATTTCCTGAATGAGGATGGAATTCCCCATGGGGCTAATCCTATATACATAGGAGTCAATGCCCTTCAGACCTGGACACTCAGGCACAGGGGTCGGCAACCTACGGCCTGCAGGCTGGGTGCGGCCCGTAGAAGCCTTGAGACCAGCCCACAGCCGTTCCCGCCACTGCACTGCCACCACCGCCTCCCTGCACGTGTCGGCGCACTGCGTGCGAGCATGGCTGCCATTTTGGAAGGGCCAACAGCGGCTGCGCAGCCGCTGTTGGGCCCTGCGCCGCTTCCCTGGGCCTTTCCAAGCCCCCCCCACAGCTGCTGCGGGCGAATTCGCCCGCCGTGGGCGTCGGGGGGGGCTTGGAAAGGCCCAGGGAAGTGGCCACTGTGGGCAAATTCACCTGCCGCGGGCGTGGGGGGGGGCTTTCCAAGGCCCAGGGAAGACCCCTGGCCTTCCAAAATGGCGGCCACGTCACGCACGCATGCGTGGGCACCATTTTGGAAGGCTCCACTGCGGCTGCGCAGCCGCCATTGGGCCCCACGCTGTTTCCCTGGGTCTTTCCAAGCCCCCCCATGCCCACGGTGGGCGAATTCGCCCACCACGGGTGTGGGGGGGCCTTGGAAAGGCCCAGGGAAGTGGCTGCTGCGGGCGAATTCACCTGCCGTGTGCACGGAGGGGCTTTCCAAGGCCCAGGGAAGACCCCCATGTGGGGGGGCCTTCCAAAATGGTGGCCATGTCACACGCGCATGCGTGTGTGATGCGGGCATCATTTTGGAAGGCTCCACGGCAGCTGCGCAGCCACCATTGGACCCCGTGCCGCTTCCCTGGGCCTTTCCAAGCCCCCCTCCCACACCCGTGGCGGGCGAATTCGCCCACAGTGGCCATGGGGGGGCCTTGGAAAGGCCCAGGGAAGCGGCGCAGGGCCTAAGTGGGCATGGGGGGGCCTTGGAAAGGCCCAGGGAAGCCCCCGGTGTGGGGGAGGTTTCCAAAATGGCAGCCACATCACGTGCACATGCACATGACATCGTCATCACGTGCATGCATGCACGCACAGTGGCAAGTGCGCACGTGCGCGCCAGGCCAACCCCCCGACCTATTCCCCCCAGTCCCCCGGCAACAAAGGTTGGCAACCCCTGATCAAGCATAAGCCATATAGTATGATCAAGATATGTATCACTGGAAGAATGAGGCTTATCACATGTAGTCTCATGTACTCTTTGATTAGAGGTGGAAAGAAGAGAGGTATAGTATTTAAAATGTTTGACTAGGAATTGGGACATCCTCCTTCAAGTGTGCATGAACTATGAAATTGGCTGAATAATCCAGTTATTCACAGTCAAGTTCACAGTGTTGTGGCGAGAATAAAGTGTGTGGGGGGGATAATTTATAGTGTCACAATGGTGAGTAGTTTTGTCAGGACCAGCCAGGCTGAGGACATGGAGGATTCAGAGGATGAGGATGCTGAGCCAGGTTCTAGCTTGGCTCGACCAGTTCCAGTGGACTTAGCTGAACCTGGACCTAGCTCTGTGGGACCCACTGAACCACGGCCCCTGCCTCAGCAGCCTAGCCTGCCCCCAGCATAAAGCCTCCCCCCATAAAGGTTCCAGGCCTGGGAGATATAGAGGAGCCAAGCTCTTTGTCAGAGTTTATCTGAGTTTGCCAGTAGAAGCTTTGGACTCTTGACTCCCTGACTGACTTTGGACTGACTTGGAATTTGTGAGCTTTGGACTGGACTGTATGACCTGCTTACTGGAACCCTGGACCTCGGACTGTATTCATTGATTTGCTTTGTGGACTCTCGAATCCCTGTTTTGGCTTCTTGGAACATTCGGACTGGTACTGTACTTTGCAACTGCTTTTGTGTTCGAGCCTGACATTGTTCTTATCAGCTACTCTGTTGGCTACTTTCCCAGACAGAATACAGGGTTCCAGCAAGCAGGACATCCAATACAGTCCAAAGATCACGAATTCCAAGTCAGTCAGGGAGTCAAGAGTCCAAAGCTTCCACCGGCAAACTCAGATAAGCTCTGACAAAGAACTTGGCTTCTCCCAGCTGTTTATATGGCCCAGCTCCCAATCACAGCTGTTTGGACTTAGCTGTGCATTTCTCATATAACCTGAGACAACGCCAGAGGCAAGCCCTTTCTGTCCTTCTCTGACTAAAGGTAGGTACCTCCATGTCCTGCTCCTCTATATCTCCCAGGCCTGGAACTTCTGCTGGGGGGAGGCTAGGCTGCTGAGGGAGGGGCTGTGGTTCAGTGGGTCCTACACAGCTAGGTCCAGGTTCAGCTAAGTCCACTGGAGCTGGTAGAGCCAAGCTAGAACCTGGCTCAGCATCCTCATTCTCTGAGTCCTCCATTCATGTACAAGAGCATCTGATTAACATGGATAAGTCCATCAATTTTCTGTTCACATTACAGACTAGGTCAGCAGGAAGCATCTTTCTCTCTGTGATCTCAATAACAACTTTTGTATAATCTGGAAAGCATGAGATTCTGTTGTAGTAATACACAGTTCAGTTGACAGATAAGAATTCCAGTTGGGTTCATTTCTTAAACAGAAATGTAGAGATACACCAATTTTTAAGAAGCAAGCTGAAAATACCTCAGTTATGAGTAACTCTGATGGCAGGAGCCAAAGGATGTGATTTTGCATTTGGGTAGGAGAAGATGGGGATTGTATGACCACTTGAGAAGTTTTCTGGCCTTGTTTCAGTTTAATTATGATTTTTATTTAAATCAAATGTCGCTCTGTGTGTTCTGAGAGAGTTTTTTTTTAAATGAATAATGACCAGAATCCTATATGTCTCAGTGTAGTATATTAGTTCTGCATTTGGAACTAGACTACAGCTGGCCATTCACCAACAAGCTTCCACAGCCATTTCATGCCTGCTGTCTGTGAGGGGTGGGGGGAGGCAGAGAGGCAGAGAAGTAGCTGGATATGTCTCTGCTGGTTGTTGTTGTTGATATGTGCCTCCAAATCATTTCCAACTTATTTCTACCGCAAGGCAAACCTATCATGGGATTTTCTTGGCAAGATTTCTTCAGAGGAGGTTGTCATTGCCTTCCTCTGAGGCTAACAACATGTGACCTGCCCAAGGTCACCTAGCTAATTTCATGACCAAGCTGGGAATCAAACCCTGCTCTCCACAGTCCTCATCCAACAATCAAACCACTATGTCATGCTGGCTCTCCTGGTCAGATACAAAATCATTATATCATCCACTGAGGTCTAGTGGGGTTCCCAGAGATCACAGGGGATGATGTAATCATTTCACATCTGGCTACAAGAACATAGACAGACACTTCTCTAATCTCCTTTCTCTCCAACAGATTCATTATAGCCATATGAGTGTGGGTGTGTTTGTGCTGCAGCAGCTGTACAATAAGTGCAGAGGGGAGGACTTCAGAGCAGGAAGGAAGTTTCTGCACCAATCTGAAAAGAATATAGACAGGCTCTGCATTTAAAAGGACTTACACCTGTGTATGCCACTAACAGGGTATCAGACATTGTTAGTTACAGACACCTGTGTGTTGTGCTGTTTCCCATATTCAAAAGAAAGAACTTGTAATTTTTAAAAAGTGGAAGAAATTATAATTGACTGATTCATCCATTTAAATCCAAATGTTTGCATGTTTAGCTCTTGAAAGTCTGTCTGCATTTTAGTTGGTGTACTCTTGTGTTTTCTTTTGTAGTTCTATTTTAATTATTTGTTATTAATAAAAATTATACACATGCACATTTGTCTGAAAAGAAAGCCTGGCTCTGAACCTCTGTGTATTCAACAGGATTAGAGTTATCACTGCTTTTCTTCTGAAAGCTTTCTCACTTTTAGTTCCTCTATAATAAGCTGGTACAATATGATCCTCTTCATTCTTGAAATGGAAATGAGCCTAATAGTCATTATTTAGCACTCTTAAGTAAAAGGTACCTGGTGCTTCCTCAGATTCATGCTTAATATTCTAAAAGGGGTCCACAAGGCCTTTTGTTTTCCCACTCTATCTTTTTTAAAACACAAAAATTGTATCAGTGCTACCTAGATATCCCTTCCTACCCCCTTTTTTTAACCTAAGGGATTTTACTGCATTTGACCAGTGCAAATAGGGGGAACATTTGTTTCACTTTGGCTGCATCTTCACTGCAGAAATAATCCAGTTTGACACCACTTTGGGGGGTTGCAGACTGCCAGAAATAGTGTGAATTCAGTCCACTTTTAGGGTTAGGGTTAGAGTTAGGGAACCATGGGAACTGTATTTTATTGTGGCATCAGAGTTGTCTGACAGAGAAGGCTCAATGTCTCAGAAAAATAACAGTTCCCATGATTCCCTAGCACTAACCCTAACCCTAAAAGTGGACTGAATTCACACTATTTCTGGCAGTCTGCAACCCCCCTTTAACTGCCATGGTTCAATGCTATGGAATTGGAAAACTGTTGCAGCACCAGAGTGGTACTGCAACAAACTGCATTTCCCAGAATTCCATAGCATTGAGCCATGGCAGTTAAAGTGGTGTCAAACTGGATTATTTCTGCAGTGTAGGTGCAGCCTTTGGTTTTCAAAGACTTTATCAACATTTACAATTGAAAGAACATAAGATATACAGTGGTGTCCCTGAGGTTATTGTCACTCAGTTCTGGGGTAGCAAAATGTCTTTGTCCTCCCCCCCCTCCTGAAGGCAGCCATCCCCCCCCCCCAAAAAAAAAAAGGCCTTCAGGGCCCAGCAGAGCTGCAGCCACTCAAGACTTTGAAGGTGCTGCCTCTCCAGCAACCACTACTTTATATAGGGCCTGTTTAGGGTTCAGTGCATCTGCTGGGCAAGTGGAAAGGTGCCCTTTCTCATTTGCCCAGTAACCACACCAGTCCCTTTCAGTGTACCACCCCACTGAATGACACCCTCCTCTGGGGTATCAACCAGCGCAGTCCACCCCCACCCCACCCCCATTGACACCACTGGAGATATAACCTCCCTCTGGAAAAAGAAACCTGTAGAATTGGATAAAGTGAAACTGGGAAATTTTCTTATGCATATTCTTCTACTTTACCAGAACTAATTGGGTAAATGCTATCATGAATTAGGAAATGGGAAAAGAAATCAAAGATCTGTCCCACCCACTGCTACCATAAACAATTGATAATAGTTCTTGCCTATTATTTCTCTTTAAAACAAAAACAAAAACAAAACAAAAAAAAAACAGGCTACAATTGAGCAGTCCTGGTGACCAGCTCAGAAAAGGAATCTTGCATGCTGTATCCATTTGTTTTGCTAGTTCCACATCCAGAAGGTAAATGTACAAATGTGCACTGAACTATGATTATGCATGTAAGAGAAATGCTTTTGTTGCAAAATTGATCATGTTATTGCTGCAGCAATGCTATGGTGGCACTTCAGGCAAATATGGCAGGTCAGACAATTAAAATGGGAGTGTTTATCATGGGAGGCAGAGCGTGCTCTAATCTCCAAAATGTCAATTCATCTAATTGTTATAAAATGCCTTAACTGATGGAATTACACACAGTTGTCATGTCCAAGAAATCCACACCTCTAAAGAATCATTTGCACTTGCATTATTACAGTTATTGGTAAAAGCAAACAAGAAGATAAAAAAATCTGAGGTGAAGGAAGCAATTGACAAAGAAAAACTGCCAGCCATTGCTTTGAGATGATACAGAGAAGAGGAGAATTTCTCTGCTTATTGGTAAGATGGGAGGTAAGGAGGAGGCAGTTGATGGCTTAGCCAAAGGTACAGGCTCAGAGAGTTGCCAAGAGAGAAGAGGAAGGTACTATTAATTAATTTGGGTTTGGGAGACATGAGAAAGTGAGCACTGTGTGATTTGTCTATCATGGTGTCCTGATGAGTTATAGTTGGTCCCCCTTTTCTACTTCTGGGAAGCCCCCTACCCCATTTCAAATTTTGACTGTTTCACTTGAAAACAGATGATGGTCAAAAAGACTTTGCCAAATTTTGTGACATCTGTTATGATTTTCTGATGTTTTAGCTGCCTCCCATTTGAAATTTTGATGTGAAGCTCAAAACTACAGCTTGAACGAAAACTGAAAACATTTTCTTGGATTTTGAGACAGCTAGCTTGAGTTCTGCCAGTTTGACAGAGAGGCATTCTTTTTTGTTATTAGATTGCATGTTGTACTGAATTAATCTGGCTCATACTGTGTATAAATATATTCCCATTTTTAATTGAATTATTCAGGTATACTGTTTGTCAAGAGCCAGAGTGGTGAAGTGGTTTGAACATTGGACTAGATTCTGGAGAACTTGAGTTCAATTCCCCATTCAGCCATGGAAATCCACTGGGTGACTTTGGGCAGGTCCAGCCCCAGAAAATCCCATGATAGTTTCACCTTAGGGTTGCCAAAAGTTGGAAATGACTTGAAAGCACACAACAACAATAACAAAACAAGAAACTGTTTGTCTGAATGAAGTGTTATAATTATATAATGAGAGAATCAATGGAAACAACCAAAAATAATTGGCTGCCATTCCATTGCACTGTTAACAAATAGAGAAAGACTGGTTGTTGTTTTTCCTGCAAAGCATTTTATACAATATGGCTAAGATGCCAGTATTTTGATATCCCTATGGACAGCAATGTAAGAAAGTGTTTAAATCTCTGGCACAGAAATAAATAGGATTTAACATCCTCAGCTTTAGCTGGACTATGCCCTTAACTTGAATGTAAAACTTTTAAATCCATAAGGCATTCAGGAGTGAGAAATATACTTCAATTGATAACCTTTACTTAAATAACGAAACCCATCCAAGTCCAGCAAAAACAATTTCACACTCAACTGAGGATAAGGTTGAAGGATCCAATAATGATTCAAAAGGTTTAAAAATAAGTAAAATACAGACTTTGGTTCTTCCAAGCTATGAATCTTTTATGAAAAAGGATTAGTCAACATGGTTGTTCTGCTGCATTGTGTGTCTGTTGAATTGCACATACATACATTCCCTATACTATTGTGAGTTTCATTTGAATCCATTGTTTTAAACTAGATTCCTGCTTTGTAATGCCCCAGGAGATTTTATATAGGAAAGAGTTGGAATATCTGCTTGTAAGAAATATAATAATAATAATAATAATAATAATACATTTTATTTTTATACCGCCCATTGGTAGTCCAATCCGGGCGGTTTACAGCATAAAAATTACATATAACATAAAACAACATTTTCCCTCCCACTTAGGCTAGGCCCGATGGAGATGGGCCTGCATCTTCCCCCCAGATCACGTCGGATGGAGTGGAGGGAGGGCTCTTCAACTTAGGCTAGGCCCAATGGAGATGGGCCTGCACCTTCCCCCCAGATGACGTCGGATGGAGTGGAGGGAGGGCTCTTCAACTTAGGCTAGGACCAATGGAGATGGGCACGCATCTTCCCTCCAGATGACGTCAGATGGAGTGAAAGGAGGGCTCTTCAACTTAGGCTAGGCCCAATGGAGATGGGCCTGCATCTCTCCCCCCAGATGACGTAGGATGGAGTGGAGGGAGGGCTCTTCAACTTAGGCTAGGCCCAATGGAGATGGGCCTGCATCTTCCCCCCAGATGACATCGGATGGAGTGGAAGGAAGGCTCTTCAACTTAGGCTAGGCCCGATGGAGATGGGCCTGCATCTTCCTCCCAGATGACGTCAGATGGAGTGGAGGGAGGGCTCTTCTACTTAGGCTAGGCCCAATGGAGATGGGCCTGCATCTCTCCCCCCAGATGACGTCGGATGGAGTGGAGGGAGGGCTCTTCTACTTAGGCTAGGCCCAATGGAGATGGGCCTGCATCTTCCCCCCAGATGATGTCGGATGGAGTGGAGGGAGGGCTCTTCAACTTAGGCTAGGCCCAATGGAGATGGGCCTGCATCTCTCCCTCAGATGACGTTGGATGGAGTGGAGGGAGTGCTCCTCTTCTTACGCTAGGCCCGATGGAGATGGGCCTGCATCTTCCCCCCAGATGACGTCGGATGGAGTGGAGGGAGGGCTCTTCTACTTAGGCTAGGCCCGATGGAGATGGGCCTGCATCTTCCCCCCAGATGACGTCGGATGGAGTGAAGGGAGGGCTCTTCTACTTAGGCTAGGCCCAATGGAGATGGGCCTGCATCTCTCCCCCCAGATGACGTCGGATGGAGTGGAGGGAGGGCTCTTCTACTTAGGCTAGGCCCAATGGAGATGGGCCTGCATCTTCCCCCCAGATGACGTCGGATGGAGTGGAGGGAGGGCTCTTCAACTTAGGCTAGGCCCAATGGAGATGGGCCTGCATCTCTCCCCCCAGATGACGTCGGATGGAGTGGAGGGAGTGCTCCTCTTCTTACGCTGGGCCCAATGGAGATGGGCCTGCATCTTCCCCCCAGATGACGTCAGATGGAGTGGAGGGAGGGCTCTTCAACTTAGGCTAGGCCCGATGGAGATGGGCCTGCATCTCTCCCTCAGATGACATCGGATGAAGTGGAGGGAGTGCTCCTCTTCTTACGCTAGGCCCGATGGAGATGGGCCTGCATCTTCCCCCCAGATGACGTCGGATGGAGTAGAGGGAGGGCTCTTCAACTTAGGCTAGGCCCAATGGAGATGATTAAGATTAAGAATCCTGACTAAGTAGTTGTTTCCAATAACAGAATATCAGAAGTGAATTAACTTCTGCATCCATCATGTGTTCTCCAGACAGTAAGTGACCCAGGAGTCAGATGGTTGTAAGGCAAAAGCTTCTGGGTAGTGAAGCCAGTCCAGGTCAGTCACAGGTTATCAGAAAGATAAAAGAACAAACAAGAGGGAAGTCACCAGATAGTTAAGTTTTGTTGATTTTATCACTGTTAGTTTAATACTTTTTTAAGGGGGTGGGTGTGTTTGGGGCTTTTAATTGCAAATTGTTGTATTTTAATTGTTGTAAGCCGCCCTGATTGTTTTAACAGAGGGGCGGGGTATAAATAAATAAAATTATTATTATTATTATTATTATTATGAGCCAGAAATCATTACAGCAAGTCAATAATCCTATGGGGTAATTTAAGTTTCCTAAGGCTTCAGCCTTTTTAAGGAAACAAAAAATATTTAAATATCAAAAATATCAAAGCCAAGCCTGTTAGAGTCTGGCTTTAAAAACAGCAGAGTAGTAGAAATGTGGTTTTGTCTAACTATGGACCTCTACAGACGGGCGGCCATGGGCCACCCCAAGAAGCCGAGGATTGGGCCCCAATCCACCTTTTCAGTGACTGGGAAAGGAGTGCCCAAGCCACAGAAAGGGCACCACAAGAGCCGCCATGCAGCTCTTTTGTGCCTCTTCCAGCACAGCATGTAAAAATGATGAGCTGGAAGGACATCATCAGAGCGCTCGCCATGTGCAATGGCTGGCGCTCCGATTACGTCCTCTGGAAGGGGTTGGGGCATCTGCCATCCGGCTGCCCCTCCCCTTCCCTGGCTCCAAGACGGCACTTTGTGCAATCTGCAGAGCCTCTATGCTTCCCCAAGAACTAAGACTGATTCAAAAACAACAAACATGTATTTGTCATTTAAAAACATTGGCTTTAATCTATATTTACATAAAAGTCTAAATCCTAATCTAGCTAGTAAATAGTTCAGGTAAGAAGAAAGATTGGAGGAAGATGGAAAACCAAACAGCTTAGTTGAAAATCTTTAAAGAGAACCTGTTAATACCGAAGAGGGAATGAACTTTCATATGGTTAGTTTGAATGAGAGAGAGGGAGGAGTTTGCAAACTGTAAATCTCTATTTATTTAAGGAGGGGGAAAGAGAATGCAAAAATCTTCCAACAAATCCAAATAACCTAGGAGATTATCACACTACACTCTGCCATTACACTTTTACTATTTTGGCTGCCTCCTGTTGCATTCTGAGATTTGTAGTTTAGGGAGGGGCATTTAGAATTCTCAGCCAGAGAGCTCTTAAGCCTCACTGGAATGCCAATAATACTGCCAGTAATTGAGGTAGAATGGTTAAAAATAATAAAGATGCCAGGGAGTTGCTGGGAGATTTATAAGCAGCTGTCTCAGGATACCAGTCAGCATTTCCTATTTAGCAGATGCTGGGATCTGTATAGCCTCTCCTTTTCTCTCTGGCAGTCTTCAACATATGGAGGAGTTCCTACTGTCTGCCACCTGCTATTGGAGAGTGCCTTACCCTCTAGCTCCTCATCCTCCAGTTCCTTAGACTGGGAAAAGCCACCATTATTTGAAGCTATATATTCCTAGCAATCTGACTACTCTGTGTCTGAGTCTTCCAGTTCCAGAAGGTGAGTTGTGATACAACATCACTAGTGTTGCTGAGAGTTCCAATATCAGTTGGGCAGTAAAACTGCTCCAGGTTTTAGTCTAAACCTAAAAGAGGTTGTCTAGGCACCAGATTTCATCACCCACAAATGCAGCACTTTGGATGGCTCCTTTGACATTCATACTAAAGTTCACAGTGAATTGACCATCCCACTGACATCAGAACCCCCAGATGGGTTCCTAGCACAATCATATGCAGTATAACCCCCATATTCACAGGTGATGCATTCCCAAACTTACTGCAGATAGCCAAATATGTGGATAATGGCAAACACTGTATTTCTGTTGTGTTGTGTTGGAGGACCTCCAGATGTCTAGAGAGACATTTTTCTCAGGAAAAGTTTGTAAACAGTGAAACTAGTAAGTGAAACTGAAGTTACCGATCCCACCAATACAGGGATCAAACTATACATGTTCACCTGGTACAAAGTGGAGAACAAGGAAATTGTGTAAGCATTGTGGATCTACAATAAAGGTGGAACAGACCACAAGATCATCTCGGCCAGCTCTTTGCCAGTTCCAGAAATCTACAATGAAAATAAGAGAGTCAGTATGATGTAGCCATGGAAACCAATGGGTGACCTTGGACAAGTCACACATTCTCAGCCTCAGAGGTAGGCAAAGCCAAATCTCCTCTGAACAAATCTTGCCAAGAAAACTCCATGATAGGTTCGCCTTAGGGTTGTCATAAGCAGGAAATGAATTGAAGGCTCACAAAAACAAAATCAACAAGGAAAACATGGCTGACTGAGGTTCTTCTATACTCTTTTTTTTTTTTTAAACTTCCAATAGAGTAGAATCTAGCATCTTCCAAGTTAGTCTGCATATAACTGTTACTGACAGTAAGAGTACTGACAAGAGTGGGTCCAGGGAGTTCATTGATAATATTGTCATCACTACAAACACTGGATTTTAAACCCAAGTTTTAAGAGTTAATCAAACTCTTTAATGAAGCTGTCAGTTTCACTCTCTCAAGCATTTGATTCTTTAAAAAAAAAAAAAAACCCTCAAGTTTTTTTTCTATCCAATTCATGAAGGAATCTGTAAACTTTGGTAAGTTCTTGTGAAACAAACAATGCCAAATAAAATTCTCACTCACCTACACTTTGTCAGCAGTTCCTAATAGCTGTATTTCACTCTGGTAAACCCATACTCTTCTTGGGGAGAAAAGCCTCTATGATAATGGTTATTTCTGTGCAGCTGATCTTATAAAATATTCATTTGAGAAGTATTTGATTTATATTTTAAATAACACTAGCTTCTTGGCTCACACATTTAGGTCAATAAAAGGGGTGATTATCAACACACAATGACCTGAAGATTGGTACCTGAGGGTTTTTTTTTTAACTGCACTTTTTATGCCTTGAGGCTATATCCAGCATAATAAAGAACTGAAATATAACCATTTGGACACTCAAATTATGTCCTAGTGGTACAGTTTCTAATTACTCAGCAAATGCATGCATATTCTTGAAAGACACTGCTGTTTCCTTTTTTGCTTTAGTATAGATCTCAGCTTCACTGTAGCACGGAGATTGGCATTTAGATGCCTTAAACAGCTGCTCTCTCTCCAACCACCAAACATATACACATGCAAAACATATTAAAATATTTTCCTCACTGATTTGAATTTGATATAGACACAGAATGCATGAGTTTTCTGCGTCATTTTTCTCATATGAAGGGTAGGAAGGCACCTCTTTCCCTCAACCCATGTACAGGACTACAAGTTGAAACTTTCTTCAGTGCTTTGAGAGAAAGTATTCCCCCGAACGCTAAAAGGGTTGTTTTGGGGTTGGCCTGAAGGCATGGTCTTTAGATGATGCACACCAAAAAAGCACCCCCTACCTGCCTCTTCTTGTGAAAGTGCGCTTCAAAAAGGAGCTGCTTTTTTCTGCTCCTTCCGAAAACATGCGCACCTTCAATGGTACGTTAGGATGCAGCGACGGAGGTGTGGTGAAAATAAGGGCACTCGAGCACAAGACACCGGTGTAAATGCACATGTACAGGTGTGCCACATTTAGAGCTGCCCTTGGGGAGCATGTGCCCATTGAAAAAAGCTTCAAATTAAAGAGTTTTAGAGTTCAGGTGTGGGCAAACTGCCTCAGGTGCGTCTGTTTTAGAACGCTAGAGCTAACCCTAATTTTCACTGTGCGCATGAGCCAGAGCAGGAAGATGAAACTATTGCTACCGGATGTTACATTGTGTTAAAGAAATAAAGGGGAAAGTTTCACTTTTAAACTGGACCCCAACACACATTCCAGCACCATTTCCCCAGTGCAACTTTTGCCAGCTGCAGACCTCCACAGCAGTCCACTTCGGGGCTCCTCTCATCCACAGTGGGAACAATGGCAGAACCATCCATAAGCAGAGAGCCAAAAAGAGGGAGAGGGATGTCGTGGTCCCATGAGGAGATGGCCGACCTCAAAGCTCTGTGGTCGCAGCCACATATTTTGGAGAAATTGAGAAATTCTGTCTTGAATGCCAACACATTTAAGGAGTTGGCACAAGCCATGAGGGTGAAGGGCCACCAACACATCTGGGAGGAGTGTTGTCGGAAGACCAAAAACCTCAGGACAATTCACTCAGCTGATCAACCAGGTCCAGGCTGCACACAGTAAATTCCCTGTTATGACAAAAAAATGCATTCTGTCGCATGTACGCCTGCACCCCCCCCCCAAAAAAAAATAGCAAAGCAATTTGTATGGCTTTTGTGATTTTTTTTGCGTAGGTTTCTTAGGTTTGCAGAATTCCACCACCACCACCACCCCAGCACACCGCTTTCGCACCCTAGCATGTGGAGGGGGGCATGGAGGAACGTTTGTCTGTGTGTCCCATTCACCATGTCCCTCGCATGACCACCACCTGCATGTATCCAGTGCTCCTACACAAACCTCCCTGGCATGTACCTCTCCCCTCCCCCCGATATGTGCAGGAGATGTTGTGTGTGCAAATGCTGCCCTCTGCCATATATGTCCCTAGAACAAGAAGTAGCACAACAGAGAGAGGAGGATGAGGATGAAACAGCTAATGCCAGAGCTGCAATGCCACCTGCAGCCCACCTGGCTGACATCAGAAGGAAAAGGACGCATCGCTCAGCAGCCGCAGCAAATACGAGTGCCCAGCAGCAGTTCATGGAATGTAGCAAAGAACAAATGGACAAAGCCCTAGAACAGGATGAACATTCCTATCAGCTTGCTGAACATTGCTATCAGCTGAGGCAGAGCGAGAGAGAGGATCGGAGGGAGCATCAGCAATGCAAGGCCCACGAGCAGTGGCATGTCGCTGACTCCCTACAACTGCAAACCAGTCTGCTGGCCTGAATTGTGGATGTTATAGAGGGGCCCCAGAGGGCCATTGGTGGCAGTGGGGAGGGTGTGCAGGAGGGTGGAAGAGGGAGAAGTATACCCCAGGGTCAGCAGGAGGTGGCTGTGGTGGTAAGCAGAGTAAGGAGGGGTCACTCTTCACCCCTGGAAGTCGAGGGTGCTGTGAGCAGAGGGAGGAGAGAGAGGTGTCTACCCATGGAGGATGAAGCTGTGGAGGGGCAGAAGGAGGAGGGAGAGGTGTCCACCCATGGAGGAGGAGGCTGCTATGGAGGTGGAGATCATTGAGCAACACCCTGTAGAAGAGTCTAGCAGCATTTTCAGCAGTGATGTGGCAGTGCCACTGCCAACTCGCCACCCACAAAGGCAGAGATCAAGCAGAGGGGTATGGAGATGTTGCGATGATCGCCACTAAGTACCGAGGCAGCCATCGCCAATTACTCCCCATCTATGCCCACCTCATTGCTTGCCACCACCACCACACACTATGCC
Source organism: Phrynosoma blainvillii (assembly GCA_026167975.1). Classification (NCBI taxonomy): domain Eukaryota; kingdom Metazoa; phylum Chordata; class Lepidosauria; order Squamata; family Phrynosomatidae; genus Phrynosoma; species Phrynosoma blainvillii. The sequence continues at coordinate 31,534,260 of JANUYF010000003.1, forward strand.
CACCTCACTGCTTGCCACCACCACTGCACACCATGCCCACCTCACTGATGCTGCTCACTGGTTTCCTGTAGGGATCCTTCGACGAACCTACACACCTTCGCATAAAATGTCAGATGCTGTTTAAAAAAGGAAAGTTTATTCATAAAAACCAGCTACTGCTGAACCTGCATACATGCGCAGATTCTGTCATAATTTGTTTAAAAATAATTTTTTCTTTTGATAAAAACTAAAAAACAATTATGTACAACAATTTACAAATGGGGGAAGGGGAGGGGAGTATTTACAAAGGGGAGGGGAAGTTACAATGGGGGAAGAAGGGGAGGTAGGAGGTAGGAAGCATGTACAAGGAGAAGGGGAGGGGAAGGTGCTTCAGGGATGGGGGGGTGGGGTCAGGGAAGGCCAAGATGCTGCATGATGGCTGCCACTGAGTTGGTGAGATGTAGCATCTGCTCCTCCATGGAAGCCATCCTTTGTTCCAGCCATCGATCTGCAAGGGAAAAGAAAAGAGAAAAGTGTGATTAGGAGGTTGCTCTCCACCCCATCACCCAATGCTACAGCCAGGGTTCCTGCCCCCCAACTCTCTCCCTCTGTCTCCCTGCAATTCTTACCCCGCTCACAGTCCTGGGTGGTCTGGATGACCACCAGGCGGGCAACACCAAGGGGACCCTGATGTGCTCTGCCTGGCAGCTGGCAACTCAGCCCAGCCACCTCCTCTGCAGCTGGTCCGCTTGTGAAAGGAAAAAAGACACCATTTAGGAATACAGCATGGAAAGAGGTGGGGGAGGGACAGGAATGCCATGGAGGCTGCAATTATGCAGCCATTACCCCTTTCCTCAGGGACCTACCTTCAACCATGGGAGGCTGCTGTGGCTGCAGAAAGATGGCAGGGGCTCCCTCTGCACGGGCCTCCCTGACTGGCCCAACTTCCCTGTCGGAGGAGGAGGAGGAGGAGGGGAAACCGTCAGGGTCTCTGCTCCATCCCTGTCACCACCTCCGCCGCACGCCTGCATTTGGAGAGAAGGGACACACCATCAGCACCCATGGGATGGGGACAAGAGGGAGAGGAGGGATAGGGAAGAGTGAGGGGAAGGGAGGGATGGGCATAAGGGACCATGGCAGGGGCACAACACTTACCAGGAGGCTGGCGATCCTGCCATCTAGGGCAGCCGGCCCTCACCCACAGGTCCCACAGCCGATCATAGAAGGGTGGCCTCTTCCTCAATGGGGGGTACTCCCCGTAGTCCTCCAGGGCTTCAAAGAAGACCCCCTTCAGTTGCCTTGAACTTAGTCTGGCACTGTTGGGGAGTCCTCCTGAAGCCCTGCTGGTGGAGGGCCTGGGAGGCCTGGGCGAAGTATCCCTGGTTGGGCCTGTTCGTGCTGGCCATGACCCTTCTCATGGCTGCCTCAGGGGTGAAGGCCTGAAGGAGAATGCCCACCTTCTCATTGCTCCAGTAGGCGATGCGAATGGACACTCTCCTCCTGGCCGCCATCGTCATCCTGGGGATCTACGGAGGTCCGCAGGAGCATTTATGGGTAATTGTTGCGGGGGCAGATGGCCTTATCTGGGCCCTGGCCAATGGAGACCCTCATAAGAGAAGTTTGTATGTGAGCCCCAATGGTTGCCCTCTGGGCTACCAATTGTTACAATCGAATGGGCCATTAGAAAAGCTGATTGTTGGGTATTGTGCAACATTGTCAGAAGTTACAGTTGGTGGTTTTTGAACTGTATCTTTCTATTGCCAGGAAATCTGGCACCAGGTGACCCCTCCATACCCTTGTGTGTGTGTGTCTCTGTGTGTCTGTGTGTGCCTCCCTTAGGCTCCTGTTCAGGATATCTACCTAAAAGCAGGATTGCTATCAATACACAGAGTGGGAATGATAGGAGCTCATCATGGCATAGTGCAGTAGTGTCCTACATAAGTGCTAGCCATACACAGAGTGTGGATAACAGTACATATTTATTGAGGTGCTTATGCTCATGGCATGTCCTACATAAATGCTAGCCATACACAGAATGGGGATAATAGGAAATGTTGTGTTTAGGTGCTTATGCTCACAGCATAGTACAGTGGTGACTTAGGATTACAGATGGAGAAGAGGGGATAGTTCAGATCCTCTTGGTCCCACAGAACTCTTCCAGGGCCTCCCTCACAGCCTCCCCTTCTCTCTGCCTCACAAGGTCATTGTCCTCCATGGGTGCCCCCAAGGTGGACAGCACAAAGTGCCGCCTGTAGCACCCTCCCTCATCCAGGACCCTTCCCTTGATCTCGCAGATGTTGTGGAGGATGACAAAGGAGGTGATGATGGGGACAACATTCTCCTCTGTCACAAGGAGTGGGGCAGTGAGGCACCACCACCGAGCCTTCAGCAGCCCAAAGACCCTTTCCACCACATTCCTGGTGCAATTCAGCCTCCTGTTGAATCCTTTCCGCCTGGCATTGGTGGTGCCCTGGTAGGGCTTCATGAGCCACTTCCAAATGGGGTAGGCGCTGTCGGCGAGCAGGAAGGGGCCGATCTGCTGGCCCCTCAGGGTGATGATGGGGTTCCCTGGCATGTAGATGCCGGCCTCCATGGCCTGGAAGATGATGGAATTCCTGTAGCATGATCAGACAGTGGCACCCCTCTATGGCACCCACTACTTGGGGGAAGCCGAGGTCAGCGAATCCTTGCATGATCTGTGGGTGACAAAAAGGGGAAAAAGTGGAGGATGAATGATAAACAGTTATGGCATTTGCCAACTAATGACATTTTCTGTGTACCTGCGCAGGTTCATCGGCCCTAGTAGCCGAATCCATACAGTAGGAGCCACACTGTATCTCGACTCATGACGTTTTAGGCATACCTGCGCAGGTTCAACGACCCTAGCAACTGAATCCATACAGTAGGAGCCACACTGTATGTTGACTCAAGACGTTTTAGGCATACCTACACAGGATCAATGGGCTTAGCTGCCGAGGATACAGTAGGAGCCACAGTGTATGCAAAGTCATGACCTACTAGGCATCCCTGCGCAGGTTTAACAGCCTAAGCTACGGAGTATACAATAGGAGCCACACTGTATGTCGAGTCATAAGGTAACCCTAACCTAATCCTAAACCCTAATCCCTAATCCCTAATCCCTAACCCTAATCCTAACCCCTAACCCTAAACCCTAAACCCTAACCCTAACCCAAACCCTAAACTCTAACCCTAACCCTGTGCAGGTTCAACGGCCAAAGCTGCAGTCTCCATACAGTAGGAGCCACACTGTATGCCAAGGCATGAACTACTAGGTGTCCCTGCACAGGTTTATCGGGCTTATCTGCCGAGGATACAGTAGTAGCAGTATGACATTTTAGGCATCCCTGCACAGGTTCAACGGCCTTAGCAGCTGACTCTGTACAGTGACAGCCACACTATATGCCAGGTCATGACACGTTCTGTGCAGGAGGGACAAGTGATGAGTGTATGTGACTAACCTTACCTGAGCGGCATCCCCCAGGTATACTGTTTGTGACAGGAGCAGCTTCTCCATGGTGTAGGCGAACTCCACCAATGTGTCTTGCGGCACCCGCTCTGACAGGTCTCACTTCTGGGTCCTTGGAGTCATCACTGCCATCTTGCATGAATGCATCTGCAGCAGGGACCATGGCAGAGGCTCCTGTGGCTGTGCATTGTATGCTGACTACCAGCGCGGACCACTCAACTGCCATGGCAGCCACGATTTCTCTACAGCACTTAGTGCACAAGTCCTGAGCAATTCCGACATTTCTGTTAAAGGGGCCGTGTTGTATCTGCACATGTGTGTATGCGCCGCAGAGAATGGGAAAAAAATTAAAGCCGCTGCTGCTGGCTCATGCATTTACTGCATTCCTATTTGGGGAAGCCTCAAGGCCGGCAGTGCGGTTGATGAGGATTCACTGCAGCCTCAGAAAAGCTGCATTAACTGGCCCCCAGTGCGTTGCTCCATCCCCATTTAGGGCAACCTCAGGGCACGCAGTGTGGTTGCTGCCATTTGGAGAAAAGGCAAATTCAGGTCACCCTTTCCTTCCCGTCTGCATAGCCCCTTAATTCAAGAAAGATATTATAGACTGTGTAGTATACACTGTTAGGGTTACCATATCTCAGAGCCTGGCTCCTCTTCTATAGGCCTCATGACAAAGGGAAAAATCTCAAGGCGATAATACTGCCCTGCAATATTATTTAAAAACTGTGTGCTGTGTGTTGCTGGCTGCTTCAGAATAGCCACTATAGAATCTCCCAAAATCTCATCTCCTCTCTTCTTCTCTCCTCTCCTTCTTTTTTTGTCTTGTTTGCTAGATGTGTGATTTAAAAAAAATAACGGCATGTTCTGCACAACTATACTTGGTACTTACTGGTTAACATTTAATTACATTACTAGGTCCTGTCCCTGTGACATTAGGTTCTTAGGTTTAGATCATGAATTCTCAGGCCCTGAGATGCTCTTGTAGAAACCTTATACATTGCTCAGACTTCCAATATAGGTGAATGGCCTGAGTATGCAAGAGTTGACAATGTCAATATGGAATCTATCATTTCTCACCCCAGTATATGCTACCTGAAGTGACAGCCTATATGAAAACTGAGTGAAATTGCAGTAAAAATGTTTGGGAGAAATGTGTGTCATTAGCAGTTTTAAATGTTTGTGAATTAGAACCTACCTCATCCAATGCATGAAGTGTTATCCCCCATTTACAGACACATATTTCTCTACATTCACACCCAGGTTTATATATGTGTATGAGTGTAAAACAAAATGAAACTGTATGGAACAGAGTTACATTTTCATGAAAAGTTAGAAGTTAAGTCTAGTTGTGGGATGCATTCAGACAAGCACTTGGGGCAGAACTCTGAAAGGCTCCACAGTTGCCTACTCTTAATGTGCAATGTGACCAAGATAGTGCTGCAGATGTCACTTTACAGCACCTTGGTCTGCAGCACCTCAGAAATCTTTAAACTGAGGGGCTGTACAGCTGAAATAGTAGGTTTTTAGAGGATGCCATCATCAGATGTAATTGTGACAATGGAGCTCCAGCATTGTAGTTACTGTATTTTCCAACGTATAAGACGACTTTTTAACCCCAGAAAAATTTCCCAAAAATCGGGGGTCGTCTTATACGCCGGGAAGAGAAAGATCTTGCTTACCTGGCGGCCATTTTGTATTCCTCCTCAGTGTGACAACCATTTTGTCTCCCTCCTCCTCCCTCTCAAATCACCAGGCTGGGCCACACCCTCAGGAAGATCAGGGAGGAGCAGGAGGCAGAGGCATTACTGGCTTGGCCTCGGAGAAGAGGGGGAGGAAGCAGGATGAGGTGAGGTGTTTCTCCCTTCCTCCCTCACTGGACTGGGTTGGGCTGCCCTCCTTTGCCCTGCAAGGCACTGTAAAAACCGACTGGGTGACCTTGGGCAAGTCACACTCTCTCAGCCTCATGGAAAGGCCTCAGCTTCCTTCCTTCCCTTCTTTCCCCCCTTCCTTCCTTCCTTCCTCCCTTCTTTCTTTCCTCCGTTCCTCCCTCCCTTCCCCTCAGAACCCCCCCCATGGGAGAAGGAGGAGGAGGAGGAGGTGAAGAGGGGCAGGGAATCCCCCTTGCAGGGCGGCAAGGTTTGTTCAGAAGCATTTGTCATCACTTTTTCCAAGGCTGAGAGAGTGTGATGTCCAAAAATGCTATTGTTGTGGCTGTTGTGTGCCTTCCAGTCGTTTCTAACTTCTGGCAACTCAAAGGCAAACCTATCCTGGGTTTCCTTGGCAAGGTTTGTTCAGAAAGCGTTTGCCATTTGCTTTCCCCAGAGGTTGAGAGAGTGTGACTTCCAAAAATGCTATTGTTGTGGCTGTTGTGTGCCTTCCAGTCGTTTCTAACTTCTGGCAACTCAAAGGCAAACATATCCTGGGTTTCCTTGGCAAGGTTTGTTCAGAAAGCGTTTGCCATTTGCTTTCCCCAGAGGCTGAGAGAGTGTGACTTCCAAAAATGCTATTGTTGTGGTGGCTGTTGTGTGCTTTCCAGTCGTTTCTAACTTCTGGCAACTCAAAGGCAAACCTATCCTGGGTTTCCTTGGCAAAGTTTGTTCAGAAAGCATTTGCCATTGCTTTCCCTGAGGCTGAGAGAGTGTGACCTCCAAGAATGTTATTGTTTTTTTATTGTTCCCGACTTATGGTGATCATGGGGTTTTCTTGGCAAGATTCGCTCAGAGGAGGTTTGCCACTGCCTTCCCCTGAGGCTGAGAGTGTGTGACTTGTCCAAGTTCACCCAGTGGGTTTCATGTCCGAATGGGGAATCAAACCCAGGTATCCAGAGTGGTATTCCAACATTCAGACCACTACACCATGCTGGCTCCTATTCCCACGTACTACCTATGAAACATTTGCAGACTTTTTTGTTGTTCTTGTGTGTCTTCAAGTCCTTTCCGACTTATGGCGAACCTAAGGCAACCTTATCATGGGGTTATCGTGGCATGTTTCTTCAAATGGGGGTTGCCATCACCATCCTCTGAGGCTGAGAGTTTGTGACATGCCCAGGGTCACTTACTTGGCTGCAAATTGTACATACCCAAGAATGCATCATCGTGTATATTGGCAGTCCTTCCCCCCAACACTTTCTCATTTCCCCCAGCCATCTGTTAGCTAGGAGATGGAAATAATTTTTAAAGCAGCATTTAAATCTGGACTATTTTTTAAAAGTAAGGTCCAAAACACACTGCAGAAATAAGTGCTAGGGAACGTGGGAGCTGTAGGGCCTAAGCAGACTGCCAGAAATAGTGCACATTAAATTGAGGCACTGCCCTGGCTCAGTGCTAGGGAATCATGGGAACTGTAATGTATTGTGGCACCAGAGCTCTCTGACAGAGAAGGCTCAATGTCCCAGAAAAAAATACAGTTCCCATGATTCCCTAGCACTGAGTCAGGGCAGTGCCTCAATTTAATGTGCACTATTTCTGGCAGTCTGCTTAGGCCTTTAGTTTGTTGCATTTATAAGTGACAGTTTTCCTGCTAAGTACCTGCATGCCGTAAGCATTTTAATTAAAATTACTAGATTGAAATCAAATCTCACGGGTTTTTTCAATTTTTATTTGGTGTGCGTTGGAAGAGGGGTCATCTTATATGGCGAGTATATCCCAAACTCTATATTTTAACTGGAAAAGTTGGGGGTCGTCTTATATGCCAGAAAATATGATATGTCTGGTTGTTCAGGATCTTGACCATTTTGGCAGTGCTAGGAAAAGAATCATGGAAGGGTCCTGTCACAACTGCAGCATGATGGTAGAAGGAAGCTGTATGCATCTTCCTTCAATACCCTGCTCACCAGTGCTGCAGAATTCTCTCCCTTGGTACAGCTGGCTGGATTTTAAGGTGGGCTTCAGGGTCATTTACAATCATGGCAATGATATCACAATTGTAAATGTGAATAAGAAACAGCTACAAGATCATAAGCCTAGCCTACAACATGATAACTGACTAACAGGATGTCAGCCATTGTATTTTTTTTTGGGGGGGGGGGGACAAAAACTATTTGCAGAATTTTCTCCAAAGACTCTATAAGTATTGAAAATAATCTAAAGGTAATAATTATCTCTTGTAATTTTACATAGGAAGGAGAAAATTTTTGATATATTCTGTTCTTGTACATAGAATGAAATAAGTGAAGATTTACATTGTTATTGCTCAGACAACATGAAGCAGAAAATCAGCAGTCAATATCTGAGTGCAAAACAGATTTATTGCAGAAAGGGATACTAAAAAATGTCTAACATCTTTTGAGCTACATCCAACTCTTGATCAGGGGAAAATCTGAATTTTAAAAATAAGGCTGAACTGTTCTATTTCATATCCTTCTTAGTAGCTTTCAAGTCAATACCCCAATGATAAAGAGCTGGATGCAGTTTGAAGTCTGTTAGAATTTTTAGTGTCACTTTCCCCCCAATAGATCTGCTTTGAGTTCAATTAGTGACTGATCTTCTACCTCCCTGTTGCAAGCACCATGCCATCTTAGGCACTTGGGATGCAAATGAAGCAAATGAAGGAAAAGTGGCTATGCATATATTGCAGAACCCAGTGCAGTGCGATTCCATCCAGTCTCCTTATGTTTTTCAGCTTCTAGTGCCAAGTTTGACAGAGTGCCACAGCCAATTTGTTTCTCCTGTTGCACTTATTTTAAAACAAGGAGAACTAAGGGGACAAAAGATAATGCTACAACTGGTACTGGGTTGGTGGAATATGACTTTATTTTCAGGACTAATTTGTAATGTTGGCAGTAAACCAATGAGAAGATGATGGCATAGGAGCCTGACTTGAACACTTGTCAAAAATATAGTTACATGATTGTTTTTGGTGGAGAAGTGTCATCATGTTTTCTTGAGGCAGCTGTTTCTTCAGGATGTACTTCACTACATATCCAGTTAGATAAATGGCTTTTCCCCAAAAGTAGTTTACCTGTTTACCTGGCAAAACAGAGACTCCTTCAAATATTTTTTTCATCACAGGACACCAGAAATAGTGACACCCATTTACCTGTTGATTCTTACAGTTGAATATTGTCACTGTTGGTAAACTCTGTCCTGGATTTCTATGTTTCTACTTATTAAAAAGTAAAGAAAATACCTGGAAAAGTTTTTAGTTTGGGATTTCAGCTTTCTCAGTTGACAAAATAGTGGTCAAATGCAAAGGTTGCTAAAGTAACATGCAGAAATTTAGGGCTTTTACAGACTGCCAGAAATAATGCAACTTGAGTCCACTTTAACTGTTCTGGCTTAGTGCTAAGGAATCATGGGAATTGTAGTTTTTCTGAGACATTGAGCCTTCTCTGTCAGAGAGCTCTGGTGCCACAATAAACTACAGTTCCCATGATTCCCTAGTACAGAGCCAGGGCAGTTAAAGTGGACTCAAGTTGCATTATTTTTGGCAGTCTGTAAAGGCCTTTAATCTTAGTTCCACAGCCAAATAATTATACATCTCTGTGCCTCCTTTCCATCCATCTTCTGTTTCCTTTAATTTATAAACTCTTCAGGAGACCATCTTGCTTCACCATTGCTTCTACAGAGTGTATAACAGGGGAATCTGAAACTAAAGTTTCAAACCTTCTTCCATTAGTCAAGCCACTGACATCAATGAAACAACCTTGACTTACAAGGTCTGAAGATCATGGCTGTGGTCTCAGTCAGAGATTTAAGATGTCTATAAAACAAGGAAGTGATATGTATGATCATACTCTGTAGGCACAACAGCAGCAAAACAGTGTGCTATCTGCAACCAACAGTTTTATTTCTAAGTGACTTGACAGGAGAGATTTTTGTTATTTTTTGAAAGAGAAAGCAGGCATTTATCTTTTCAGTCCAACTCTTCAAGATGTGTTAGAAAGGTAGGTATATGATAGATAGATAGATAGATAGATAGATTTAATAGTGGCATTTGGGGTTAATGTTCAGTAGCTAAATTTAATTTCTTATAAATTGCAAGAGGTTTGCAGAGAATGGAAAATAAAATCACAAAATTGAGGATACAAATGAATCAGTTGTTAGAGTAAGGGGGAAGTTGGTGAATGTGAGATATAGAAGAAAGCTGTGAATGGCAGTTGAGCTAAAGCTTTGGGGGAAAAGACCTGAAATTACAGTTAAAATGGAAAAGAAGGGAAGAAGAGAGAAGGAAGAGTAGACAGACAAGAAGGCCAATGAGAAACTTCTCAAGAAATGAGTCAGAAGCAGAGAAAAAGCCAGAGTGTGAGACAGCTTTGCACCATCTTGGAGGCAGGGAAGGAGAGGAGCAGCCACAAGCCCGACGCCCCACCCCCACGCTGAAGACGTCATCACGGCATGCGCCATCAGGATGTCATCACGGCACAGCAACGTAATACGCTGCACTGGAAGAAGCACAGAAGAGCTGTGTGGCGGCTCTTGGGGCGGCCTATTTGCCTCCTTTCCAAGGCAGCAAAAGGGAGAATCTGGGCCGACGCATCTGGCAGCCTCAGCCTCAATCCTCCATTTCCCGAGGTGGCCAAAGGCCACCCATCTGCATTCCCCCCTTAATCTGTGTGTGAACAATTTTGGGAGAACAGCTTTTTGGTAAGACTCTACAAAGAACTGCTTGCCTGGAATCTGAGAGGAAAAAACAGGAAAAATAAGACCTGCATTTGTGAGCCATAAAGCTTTAGGAGCATTCATTATGCATATCTCTGCAGTAGCACAAAAGCGCTGTTTTTTCCATTGACAATTCCACACTCGGCCTTAACCCCCCACCCTCATTCCAGTCAAATAGACTTGGGGGGGGAGCACTCCTTAAACTTTGCAGGAAAAGCCTTTGCCGTTTTTACCAGAGTAACCACTGAAATCCAGAGAAATGTGCATTATCACATCTGTAGCCATCTGTCTGCTTCACATGCATTTGAATGGCTGCACATTTTTGGCAGAGGGAGGTGAACAGATGTGAATAAATGTGAATTGGTGTAGGAAAGTAAAGATAATTAACTGTTAATGTGAATGTGCAAAAATGCACACCAATTTGCATAATACACCTATGAGCAGACTAGCCCTTAGCCACCCTAGGGAGGGAGTTCCAAAGTCTGAGGGTATATACAGAGATGGCTCTCACCCTTGTTCCCACTAAACAAGAATGAGGAAGTGGTGGGATGGAGAGAATGGCTTCTTCTGAAGATCTAGGAGTGCTAATGAGCTCATAAATGTAAGTGCATCCCATCAAATAGCCTGCAACTGAGCTGTTTGAGGTGGCTTAACTCATTGCCAGCACATTTAATTGGACCTAGAAACAACCAATGGAGTTATTGCAACAAGGAAGTTTTGTTTCCCCTGTAGCTTATAGTACCTGTTAAAAGTTGTGTGCACACTGTGTTCTTACTCTTTTCCCTCTGGTGCATCACTATGCTGATTCCTACTGCACTATGCATAGTGAGAAGATAAACTTCTGTAGTGTGGAAATTTCTATTCTCAGGGAGATTCCTCTGAAATTTAGAACTGTGATTATCTAAGGTATTTCAGGATTCTAAACTTCTGATGGAGCCACCACAAATAGAGAAAGCTCTCTGTTTACCAAAATTTGCTTTCCAAAGAAGAGGAAGATGACCCTCTGACAGTGAGGTGAAAGTGAGAGGTTAGGAGTAATGGACGTAATGGCATCCTATTAGAGGACAACAATTCAATAGGACCTCTGGGGCCATTTCATAATATACAGTTATGATGCTATGATTCCATTTTAACTGTCAGAGTTCCATCCTAGGGAGTCCTAAAATTTGCAATTTCTCAGCCAAAGTACTTAGAGTTCTCATCTAGAAGGCTCTAGTGACTCACCAAACTTTGCACCACAGGATTCTATAGGATGTATCTATGGCACTTAACATGGGATTATAGTACCATGACTGGGTCATGGTAAAGGGCTACAGTTTTAATATCCCAAGTTTGATCCAGCTCAATATATTAATTACAAGGTTATCCCATCTTTTGTCCACAGAGCTGAAATTAGTACATTACCTTCCTTCTTTCCAGTTCTCCTTACAAGAACCCTGTAAAATACATTAGGTTGAGAAGGTTATGAGACTGACCCAAGTGAGATTTATGTCTGAATAGAGGTTTGAGCCCAACTTTTCTTGGTCCTAATTTAATTGTCAAACCCTTACATCATAGGTGGGCAAGGTACTTCCCACAAATCACACATTTCCCCCCCCCCCCAAGATACACTCCAAATCCCCGACATACACTCTTAGTGAATTGACCAGGGTTTAAATCCTCACTTAACCATGGAAATGTTAAGGCAGACAAGAGCAAACCCCATCTGAACAGCTTTTTCAAAGAAAACTCAATAATTTCACCTTAAGGTCACCATAATTCAGACATGACTTGAAGGCACAAAGCAACAAGCATATATGTGTGTAACATTTGAAAAGCAGCTATTGTATAAAACACTCATCCAAGAACTTTTTCTTTCTGAGATCATTCTTTTCTTCAATTCAAATGTCAAGAATATTATATCAGAGAATAAATTTGGCATAAAAAGTCCAGATCTAGGATTGCACATTTCCAGTGCTATCAATTTTCTTTAGAATCCAGGCTATAGGATTAAATCCATGAAGCAGTGATGTAAGATTCCCAGTTAATGCCATTGAGACTCCAATTACAGTGAACCAAAATACTTTATCTACACTTTATTACAATGATGAAATGGAATATCAAACACTGCTGTAATAAATTAATAAAATATAATAAATCAATACAATAAAATCTGTATTCAGTCAGAATAATGAAATCTAGCTAGATGTGCATCAGTTCACCCATCACCTACCAAATGTCTGACAGTTCAGAGATGGAGTGTGGGATACTGTGGAACAGAAGTCAAGAGGATATGTTAAAGTCTGAAAGCGGTACTTCAATAAGAATTGGATGAAGATCCATTGAAGGTTTCCATTAAGGACTATGCTTACTGACAGGAACCAAAGGATTTGGATCTGCTTTATAGGCAGATCCTGGAGGCAAGGAATGACTTTAGAGAAGAAATGTGTGATTAATTTTAGTATGGGATGAACAAGGACAAAATGACAGAGAAGCAGGTGGAGTGATCTGGGTCTTGTTAAATTACAGGTAACAGCAGAAAGGAAGAGAAAAGGAGTGGAAAAATCTGGACAGAAATTGTGGAAAAGGGGGAGAACATTAGCAGTTTGAAGGAAAAATACTAATTCAATAAGTGGCTAGTCACAAAGACCTCTACCTGGTAGAGCACATGGAGAGAGAGAAGTTGTGGGCAGCTGAATGCTGGGGGATAGATTAGGCTTTCACAAAATAAGGAGGGAGAAAAGGGACAGAACTTTTGGGACATAGTACTAGATCATACACTATGGCTGAGATTCTACATCTGTATAGTATAGAAATCTGCTGGCACAGTTATTTTGCATAACCACTATACAGTCATCCCTCCATTCTCACAGACTTGAAGTATGTGGTTTTGCATATTCACAGGGGGCAACCTCCATTCAAATCAATGGGTTTCACACCCATGGGTGAGTGCCTGCACGCACTTGCGGGAGCATGCCCCATTCAAGTTTGTATATTGGCGAGTCTCCGTTTTTGCGGGGTGTGTGTGTCCGGAATGGATCCCCTGTGAAAACAGAGGGCCAACTATACTGAATACCAAATCACCATATATATGGATATGGATGTAATCAATGTGCATGACTGACAACTCCTTATGGAACTGCAGTATACAGTGCTTAGAAGCAATGTGTATTCACATGCTATTCTGTCTATTTTAATATACTACAGTCCCATATGCCCAACTCTGTTTTTGCCACAATCAACTGGATACAACCATTAAAAACTGTCCAAAAATATAATTACACCTTCATCTGATGCCTGAGTAGAGCCAGTGTTGTGTACTGGCTGAGCATCAGACCACAGCAGAGGAGATCATGATTCAAATCCCCACTTAGCCATGAAAACCAGTTGGGTGTCCTTGAGCAAGTCACACACTCTCAGCTGTAGAGGAAGGCAATGGCAAACCCCCTTTAAACAAATCTTGCAATAAAAAAAACAACCTCCTTGACAGGTTTGCCTTAGGGCTGCCACTGCCATAAGTCAGTAATGACTTGAAGGCACACAACAACAAAAACAACAACAATGTCACTAGCAAGGTGTGAGTTTATGTTTGTTGTCTCAGGAGTGACTTGAAATGTACAATGGCCATTTCAGTGTCAAATAATGGACTTGAACCATTCTTTCATATACCATTTTTGTGCATTTTCCCCTCTTATTGAATTATATAGGAGTTCTTCAATTTTATTTATTATTCTTTTCTCAAAGTTGTCCCCACACCCACCCTAAGACCAAGAGTGCTCCCAAAATGCACTTGGCTTTCTCTTTCCTTACTTTAAACCAGGACTGTCAGGAGCACCAAGGAAAGCATTGCCCTGTCATTTTCTACTACACTGTTGCACACTCATTGTGGGTAGACACATGGAAGATGTCATTCTCTCAGGATGTGAGCCAATTTCTGAGTAAATCTGGAGTGAATTTCAGAGATTTCACCCATCTTCTCTTGCTATATATTCTCTCACTGTTTCCACAATTTGCATTTCAAAGATATACTCCAGAGCCTTGTGACTTACCCATGGAAGTGGAAAGTTCCATTGTGAGTCCCAATAGGACTATATACTTCTTGGTAACATTGGCAAAATAGGTTTGCTGCATTATACTGTAGTCTCATGAGTGCTTTGTGCTCAATTGCAACCTCAAACCTGCATCTCTCAATTAGCCCCTACTCATTCCCAGAAATTGGAATGTTATTTTTGAAGAAGTAGGCTGAGATCTTGCATCATTGGACTAACTATAAACACTGAACTCTGTCATTTTTTAGCTTGCCTGATGATTGCTGTTGTTGTTGCTATGTACCTCCAATAATAATAATAATAATAATAATAATAAATTTTATTTGTATCCCACCCCTCTGTCAAACAATCGGGGTGGCTCACAGCAGTTAAAACTCCATACAATATTAAAATACAATCCAAGATCCCACAGCCCTCCCACCCCTTAAAAAAGAATTAAACTAATAATAACATTAAAACATAATGATTAAAACATTAAATTAAATTAAACAATCCTAAGGAAGACAGACAAATAGTAGGCAGAGCAGCGATTGCAGCCAAGATAGAAAAAGGGATAAGGGGACTCCTGAGGCCAAGAAATCTAATCGGGGAAGTTCTGCCAGAAGAGATCCATTTTAACAGCCTTTTTAAAGCTGCTTAAGGTTGTAATCTGACGGATCTCATCCAGTAGGCCATTCCATAGTCTGGGAGCGATTACCGAGAAGGCCCTCTGGGAGGTTGCCGACAGCCTAGTTTTCCTCGGCTGTAGCAAATTCCTCCCAGAGGACTGGAGTTCGCGGGGAGGATTGTATGGGAGGAGGCGGTCCCGAAGATAGGTTGGATCCAAGCCATTTAGAGCTTTAAAGGTCATAACCAATACCCAGAAACTAATAGGCAGCCAGTGAAGAGACTTCAATACCGGTGTTATGTGGTCTCTCCTAAATGTTCCCGAGACCACTCTGGCTGCCATGGTCTTTACCAAATGAAGTTTCCGGACCAAGTATGAGGGTAGCCCCATGTAGAGTGCATTACAGAAATCCAGACAGGAGGATACCAGTGCATGCACCACTGTTTCAAGGTCCCTTACTTCCAGGAAAGGGTGCAGCTGGCGTATCAGCCGAAGCTGATAACAGGTGTTCTTGACAGTTGCATTCACCTGACTAGTCATTTGAAGCGATGGATCTAGGAGCACCCCCAGACTGCGAACACAGTCCTTCATGGAGAGTGTGACCCCATCCAGGACTGGAGGTTGCAACCCAATTCCTGGTTTCAGGGACACTACTGTGAGCATCTCCCTTTTGTCTGGATTCAATCTTAATCTGTTTTTCCTCATCCAGTCCATTACTGCCCTAAGACAGTTATTGAGAGGAGAAATGCCAGCATGAGCCGAGGCTGATGATCGGGACATGGAGAAATAGATCTGGATGTCATCAGCGTACTGATAACACCCAGCCCCATGTCTCTGGATGATGTCTCCCAGCGGTTTCATATATATGTTTAACAACATCGGGGACCGGATGGCGCCTTGAGGATGTCACATGTAAGATCTTTTTTTGCAGAACAACTGTCCCCGAGTGACACCCTCTGGGATCTGCCTGAGAGGAAGGAATGGAACCATTGCAACGCAGTGCCCCCGATTCCTATCCCACCCAGGTGATCCAAGAGGATACCATGATCTATTGTATCGAAAGCCGCTGAGAGGTCTAAAAGCACCAACAGGGTCACACTACCCCTGTCAATGCTTAGACAAAGGTCATCGGTCAAGGCAACTATGGCAGTTTCCACTCCAAATCCCATCCTAAAGCCAATTTGAAATGGATCTAGATAATTGGTTTCATCCAAGACACCTTGGAGTTGAAGAGCAACCGTCCTCTTGATTACCTTGCTCAAGATTGGTAATAAAGAAACTAGTCTATAGTTGTTCATATCCAGGGGGTCCAGGGAAGGTTTTCTCAGAAGCAGCCTGACTGCCACTTCCTTCAAACAAGATGGAATATGACCTTCCCTGAGGGATGCATTGATGATGTCTGTAAGGAATATCCTCAATGCATCCCCCCCCCCTGGATGTCCAGCCATGATGGGCAAGGATCGAGGGGGCAGGTCATTTTCCTCACTCTGCTAAGGAGCTTGTCCATGTCATCGGTACTCACAGATTGGACATGATCCAGAATAATTTCATTAGCAGAGTTGCTGGACACCTCGTCAGTTGTTTCTGTCAAAACACTGGGGTTTAAGTCAGCTCTTATCTGAGAGATTTTATCTGCAAAAAAGTTGTTAAACGCACCACAGCAAGCTGTTGTTGGATTAAGTAGAGGGTTCTGTGCAGGTGAGACCTGCATCAGCTCCCCTACCACCCTAAACAGCTCTGCCAGACAAGACTGCAGATGCAATACGTGCAGAACAGAAGGATCTCTTTGCTGCATGTATTGCCTCTCAATAGGACCAAACAAAGTTCCTATGATGAGTCTTGTCAGATAAGAGTCGAGTTTTCTGCCAGGTGCACTCTAGTCGTTGTCCAACCTGCTTCATTTTCTTAAGCTCAGCTGTATACCATGTCTTCTGGTTAGAAGCGAGTTGGAAAGGACGCTTGGGAGCAATTGTGTCGATAGTCTTGGTAAGATCGGTGTTCCAGGTATTAACCAAAGCTTCGACAGAATCACCGGCATTACCAACCATTAAACCCTCCAAGGCTTTCTGGAATCCCATTGATTTCATTAGCCTTCGAGGGCAGACCATTCTAATGGGTCCACCACCCACGGTGGGGCGGACCATGGCTCTTAGTTCAGTCTTGACCAGGAAATGATCCGTTCATGACAATGCGGTGGTTTTAATAACCTCCACCCACAGATATTCATGTTCCGTACTTAAGACAGCATTGAGAGTATGACCCACACAGTCTGTAGGCCCAACGACCAATTGGGATAGGCCCATGTTTGTCATGGATTTCATGAACTTCCGAGCTGCACCTGTTAGATTTGATAAGCTGGTCTTGAGTGGGATGTTGAAGTCGCCCAGCACTAAAAGTCTGGGCGATTCCAACAGCAACTTTGAGACCAGCTGTGTCAGCTCGGTTAGGGAGAATGCTAGCAGAATCCCCAAACTATCCTTGGTCCTCAGGCTCAGGTACATACACTCGAAGTGGACTGTGTTCTGGACAGGTATCCTGGTCAAGATCAAGTTGTTCTTATGAACCAAGGCCACTCTGCCCCCCTGCCCACTTTCCCTTACCTGCTTGCTAATACCCAGCTGGGAGGGCCTGCGTCCAAGTCATGGCGCTATCCTCTCCCAGCCAGGTTTATGTAAAGCAAGCCAGGTCAGCATCCTCATCTAGGAGGAGATCGTGTATAATATGAGTCTTATTTTTGACCGACCTGGCATTGCAAAGGAGCAAGGTAAGGTTCTGTGGAATGGTGGTGTGGTCTCCACACCATTCCGGGGAACAGAGTGAACTGATGGTGGGATAGCTTTCAAACAGTGATCCCGCTTTCTTTTGTAACATCTGTTCACTCTGTATCCACCATACCTCCCTTTCCCCTGCACAACCCCAGTTTCCGCTCCCAAGTCATTCCCAGCCTCTGATGGTAAAGGAGTCAAAGAAAGTAAATAACCCTCCCCACCATGCTGTTGCTGCAGGTGCCCCAGGTAATAGGAGGACAGAACAGTTTAAACAGAAAGAAGACCCCGCCTAAGTCTTACTCATGGCACTGCTGCCTCTGCAATGTCCCAGATGGTAATACAGGGGACTTGTCGCCACAGGCGTTGGGCCCCAGATGGCAGTGGTAAAGGGCTGAGTGGGCTAGTTGGAAAGTCCCCTGTCCAAGCCCGACATTTGGCCTCTCCTCCGAGTTTATCCTAGCCCCACTGCTGCTGCTGCTGCCACAATGCCAGAGGTGGTGGAGTTTGGGCAGGCTCTTGGGCCTCCACCCGACCTTCCCGTAGCCCCGCTGCTGCTGCTGCTACCATGCTGCTGGAGGGGATGGTGCTGGGCGGGCTTTATACTCCCACCCAGGGCCTCTCAGAAGCCTCACCACTGCTGCCACCACCGTGCCACTGGAAGTGATGGAGTTTGAGCGGGCTCTTCCTGCAGCCCCACTGCTGCTGCTGCTGCCATGCTGCTGAAAGGGATGGTACTGAGCAGGCTTTATACTCCCACCCAGGGCCTCTCAGCAGGCTTGCTGCTGCTGCTGCTGCCACGCCGCCACAGGTGATGGAGTTTGGGTGGGCTCTTGGGCCTTCGCCCGACCTCCCTGTGGCCCCTCTGCTTCTGCCGCCACTGCGCTGCTCATTATTGACTTATGGTGAACCAAATAAGGTTTTCTTGGGCATTTGCTCAGAGACTTACCTCAGAGACTTACCAGTAGGTTTTTATGCTCAAGCGGGATTCAAACTCTGATCTCCAGAGGCATAGTCCAACACTCGAACTATTACACTTTGCCCTTCCTGCCAACCTCACAATGTACTCCATGACTGGGAAAGAGCTGTAAATGTCATTTTCCAGTGCCCTGATCTTTGAAACCCTTCAGTTGGGACATTACCATGCTGAAAAGATGTTTTGTTTTTGTCTTTGTTTTCTCATCTGGGTGCTAATTGCTGGAAATATTAATCCCCTGCACAGGATGCCAACCAGAATGTGTTACTGTGTGTGGATGGTCAATAGTCTGCATCAAATACATAGTCATGAAGTCATAGCTATGCTTTAACTCCTTAGCCAACCCATGAAACTCACCTTAAAAGCCAGTCAGTCATCTAGGGTAACAGAAGTCTGTACTACTACTCAGGAGATTATCACATGATGAGGGATGTCCTGTCCCTCTCTCGTTATTGTCCCATCCTTCCTGCATCCCTTTCAGCAGCATGGCAGCAGCAGCAGCAGCAGTGGGGCTGCAGGAAGAGACCGCTCAAACTTAACTCTAGTTAAGTGACAGGTAAGAAGTAGCAATCTTACTGATAGATTGATAGCTTCACATTTATGTAAAAAAAAACAAAAACCCACAAGATTGTTGGATTGTAAACACATATTGTGCACCAATTTTGAAAGTCCCACAAGGTTTTGTTAAAAAAAAGTGATATCAGCAGCTTCAAACATGTACTAAAACCCTGACACATGAAGAATTGAATATGCCCTAACTTAACTAGTTATGTCTGTAAGCTATATTTCCGAAGAAGGAACGAACAAAACTATCTTTGAGTATTCATTGTCTAAGAAAACCCTATGAAATTCATGGGATTGACATAAATTGATAGATGACTTGGAGATAAATACACACATACATCAGGGAAGAAAAAGAGGAACTGTCACACTTCCTTGAAATATTTCATTCACAGCACTACACAGGTGGTTACTGTGGAACATGAAAGAAGACTAGATTGCTTTTTGTGTGTGTGCATGTGTGTGTGTTTTAAGTCAGTAGGTGTGTGTGTATGTGTGGCTTTGTCTTTGTGGCATAGTCCAGCAACCTGGTCAGAGAATAAACTGATCCAGAAAAGACACTGATGTAGCTTACAGAATGCACCAGATGCTTCATTTAGAAACTCCTCTTCACATAGCTTTGTCAGAGTGAAAACTAGAGACTGCTTTTGTGCCATTAATGGTTGTGGAGTAGAGGAAATTTCAACAGACATTGTTACCTGGATATGTAACTGCCACGTCTCCAAGTGGTTGCATGCGTGGCCAACTGCCATGAGTTGGGGGCACACATTGGCCACCTGCAAAGTCTCAGCGCACTCCATCTGCTTTGCATTCTAGTTTTTAAAACCCTCATGTAGACATTTAAAAAAATATTTTTAAAAACTGTAGGGTCTGTGGCATTTTTCTTTTTTAAAAAATGGGGGGGGGGCATGAGGTCCTACAAGAGTCTCAAAAATGTCCTTAAGTGGCTGTGTGTCCATGCCTCCATCCCTACTTGTCACACTCTAGTGGTGTTACAACATGTTTATTAAAGAGTTGACAAAGAGGTTCCACCTTCAGGCTGATTTACTATGTGGAAAAGAATTGGCGGTACAGGACACATGCCAGTAGCCACATGAAAATTTTTTGCTAGTGAGGGATATGATATGATTCTTCCATTCCCACCCCACATGCAATAGCAGACCTGCTGCCTAGCAGCAGAATTTTATCACAGCAGTGGAAAGGGAATGGGATCTAAACTCTTAGCTAAGGGCATCAGTACATAGAGAGATCTTGTAGCACCTTTGAGACTAATTGAAATAAATAAATTAGCAGCATGAGCTTTCATAGACTTTGGTCTACTTCCTCAAATAGTGAAATCTACGAAAGCTCATACTGCCAATTTATTTCTTTCAGTTAATCTCAAAGGTGCTACAAGATCTCTCTACATACTGACTCTACAGACTAACATGGTGATATCTTTGAATTCTACCACTAAAGGCATCAGGTCAGCTTAGATGACATAGGGCAAACCACATGACTGTACAGATTATTTCCTGGACTTTGCTGCTCCTCTTGACCCATTATGACAGCTGTTTACCTGAGATGGGTGCTTCATTTTCCCCAGTAGTATAACTGATCCTGCTTCTTGCTCTACAGGCCTGTGCCCTGTTAACCCTGCCCCTAATATCTGCATGCTTAGCAAAGGGGTTCCTATACACATATCACTGTACTGAATACGTTCTCTTTTGCAATTCTAAATCCTCTGCAACCGGGATTCCTGTTCATGTGGGGTACCTATGCAAACAGAGCATGGATGAATGCATGGGCACTGCTTTGCAGATATCCTGCTAAATATACAGCCATCGGGGAGCAGCCTCATGGGAAACTTTGCATTCTTCTCCATTTCATCATTTATGCTAGGCTTCTCCAATATGCAGTGGCTCAAGAGGTTAAGACTTGATCAAGTGGTTAAGACTTGATTGCAAGATCAGCAGGTAGGCAGTTCGAGACCTGGGTGCTGCATGATGGCGTGAGCTCCTGTCACTAGTCCCAGCTTCTGCCAAACTAGCAGTTCAAAAACATGTAATGCAAATAAATAAATAGGTACCACTTCTCAGTGGGAAGGTAAACAGCATTCTGTGCAATCATGCTAACTACATGATCAGTTAGTACAAAATATGGCAGCCAGGTTAATTACCGGTACATCTAGGAGGGAGCATATTACACCTGTGCTCAAATCCCTCCACTGGCTGCCAATTAGTTTCCGGGCGCAGTACAAGGTGTTGGTTTTGACCTTTAAAGCCCTACATGGCTTGGGTCCAACTTATCTTAGGGACCACCTCTCCTCATATGAGCCCCCCCGTGCCCTTCGGTCATCCGGGAAGAACTTACTCCATCAACCAAAAGCCAAGCTGAGACCTCGCAGAGGGCATTTTCGTTGACTGCCCCCAAACTATGGAATGGCCTGCCGGATGAGATCCGTCTTATTACAACACTCGCGGCTTTTAAGAAATCAGTTAAGACGGATCTCTTCCGGCAGGCATTCCCAGATTGACCCTCTTGAGGAATGAATATTGAATCCTCTCCCCAGACTCTCTGTTGTGTTGTCACTATTATTTTATCACTCTGTTTTTATTGACCTTGTTTTAATTTTTTCTAGTTTAATTCGGTCTTAAGGGGTGGGAGGGATGGGTGGAGGGATCGGGATACTTAAATGTATTTTAATTATTGTATTTTAATTGTTGTGAGCTGCCCCGATTGCTATGCAGAGGGGCAGGATAAAAATAAAATTAATTATTATTATTATTATTATTATTATTATTATTATTATTATTATTATTATTATCACAGAGTAGTCTCTAACAATGCGGCTTAGTAACAGAGATGAGCACCACCCTCTATGGTTGGACATGACTTGACAACCTTGTCAACGGGGAATACCTTTACCTTTATCTTTACCCCCTAATATAAGCTATAATTCAGCCTCAACTAGCATAATTAATGCTCAAGGATGATAGGATGTACAGATTAAAACATCTGAAGAAATACTTACAGAATCTTAAGGGCTACAGAAATACCAGATGTGGCATGGCAGGAAGAACATGAGCAGGAGACATGGAGAAATAAGAAAGAGGGGAAAGGCAATGAAGCAAAGCATGGAAAAGAGTGATCTTTCAGCCAGCAGACACTGGCAGCTCCTATGTCAGTGCAGCTGAAAATTCTCTCTGGGGTTTAGTCTAAACTTTAAATGATCAATCTAAGATGCTGAACCCTCTCCCCAAAACAGGGTTAGTACCTTTCAGTTGAGTTGTTGTTATTTGTCATCATCAGCTTTGACTTATAGAGAGTCATTAACAAGAGAGCTTGAATATCATCAGTTATCAACAGCCCAACTCAGTTCTTGCAATCTCACTATTCTGACTTCTTTGACTGAGGGGCCATGCAGACAGGCAAAAAAAGGTGCTTTGAGGGTGACTTGTAGGTGTGGCGTTTAGATGACGCATGTCTAAAAGTCACCAGGAAAGCACCCTCTAACCATTGTATGCCGAGAAAAGCTGCTCCATAAAGGAGCTGCTTTTTTCTGCTCCTTCAGCAAATTCTTTCAGTTGTGAGGGAGTTAAAGGAATGCAAATGAAGAGAAAATGGACTGGCTTTTATTTTTAAATAAAATAAATTAAAATCCCATCAGCACCCAATTAGGCTTTGTCTTTATAATGACTTTTTAAAAAACGGATAAGATTTTAAAAAAAAAGCTTTATGTACTGCCGTCGCTTTTTTAAATCATTGTTGTGTTGTAGTTGTAGTTTTAATTTTTAACTTGGACCGATTTAATAATGTTTTAAGGGGGGAGGGAATCTAACTTGTTTGTATTATGTAATATTTTATTGTTGTCAGCCACCTCAATTGATCTCAAAGGGGCAGGATATAAATAAATTATTATTATTATTATTATTATTATTAGATGTTTTATATTTCAGCTTTTTTATTTTTAAGGCAAAAATCAGGGGTTAGCTGTACTAGCCAACACAAAAGCAAATCCGGCACCACTTTTCCTAGCTACTTCCATCATTTCAGATCTTGCTGGCTTGAAACACTCATTATTTCCTGAGTCTTGAACAATAGCTGCCATTCACATTGAATCGGGTATTGATTTTGTTCATATGAAAAATCAGAGCACGACAAATGCAAGTGGTGACCTAAGACTGCATATGAGCAGAGAGAATCCAGAACACATACACAAAAGGTCTGCTGGTCTGAAATACCTGTGATCTGTCTTCAGGCATTCTCCTAATAGGAAATAAATATCTTGTGATGAGTCTGATATACTGGCTTTGAGGACTGGTGGCAGGTGTGGAATTAAACACTGCTCTTCTTTCAAAATCCAGCTGTAGCTCTCAAGTGCCAGCACTGATGAAAAGTGGGATGAGAATCAGTCTCAATAAAGCTGACTGTTGAACCAAAGCAACAGAAGTTTAGTATAGCTTTGAGGGCTGCAGTTACATTAGAAATATAGGGGATAATGCTTCACTCCTTTCAACTTACTTAGGGATTAAGAATTTCATCCCAGGAAAGAAGAAGGCTACTTAAATAAAAGACTCTTTGGTGAGCAAGCTCAGCTTGTAATGGGAATAAAAAGTGAGAGAGGAAGAAGAAAGAGCTCTCCCCTTTGCTTAGAAGTCAGGCTTCATATTTGCCAAAATATTCCACTTTAAAAAGTATGGAGGGAAGCAAATCACATGCAGAACACTCCTCCCAATGTGGAGAATCCCAATGTGGAGAATTCCCCTGCGATCATCAGTTCAGTCACAGAACTGATGGTACCTGATGAGGCAAATGTCTTTATGCACAAAGTAAACATCCCATAATTTTGGGCTACTTTACAACCACACTAAAAACGCATTTTGGGGGCATTCACACTCCCTTTTTTGTCCCAAAGAAACATAGAATCTTAGAATTATAGAGTTGGAAGAGACCACAAGGGCCATCCAGGCCAACTTCCTGCCATGCAGGAACTCCCAATTAAAGCATCCCTGACAGATGGCCATCCAGCTTCTGCTTAAAGACTTCCAAGGAAGGAGGCTCCACCACATTCTGAGGGAGTGTGTTCCACTGTTGAACAGCCCTTACTGTCAGGAAGTTCCTCTCAATGTTGAGGTGGAATCTCTTTTCCTGGAGCTTGCACCCATTGTTCCGGGTCCTAGTCTCTAGAGCAGCAGAAAACAAGCTACATCCCTCCTCAATATGACATCCCTTCAAATATTTAAACACAGCTATCATATCACCTCTTAACCTTCTCTTCTCCAGGCTAAGCATCCCCAGCTCCCTAAATCGTTCCTCATAGGGCTTGGTTTCCAGACCCTTCACCATTTTAGTTGCCCTCCTTTGGACATGCTCCAGTTTCTCCACATCCTTTTTGAATTGTGGTGCCCAGAACTGGACACAGTATTCCAGGTGAGGCCTGATTAAAGCAGAATAGAGTGGCACTATTACTTCTCTTGATCTTCTAGACACTATACTTCTATTGATGCAGCCTAAAATTGCATTGGCCTTTTTGGATGCTGCATCACACTGGTGACTCATGTTCAACTTGTGGTCTACCCGGAATCCTAGATCCCTTTCACATGCAGTCTCATTCAGCCAGGTGTCCCCCATCATATATCTGTACTTTTCGTTTTTCTGCCCTAAGTGCAGTACCTTACATTTCATTGTGTTGAATTTCATTTTGTTAGCTTTGGCCCAGCTTTCTAGTCTGTTCAAGTCATTTTGAATTTTGATCCTGTCTTCTAGGGTATTAGCTACTCCTCCTAATTTGGTGTCGTCTGCAAATTTGATAACTATGCCCCCAATACTTTCATCCAAGTCATTGATAAAGATGTTGAATAGCACTGGGCCCAGAATGGAGCAGTGTCAAGCTGCTACTTCGGGGCAGCCTGTTTCACCCCATAGTTTTAGCACAACTGAATAGTGACTTTTTTTTTTACATCCCACTCTCAATCAGAAAATATACTCTGCAAAGATCAATGGGAGAGCACATACTTTGCATACAGGAACCAGGAATCACAAGTTGGTACCCGAAATTTAAAAGATCAGATATCTAACAAGTCTAATTTACAGTTCATAAAAGTGTGTGACTCATTGAAGTAGTGGGTGGATGAAAAACAGAAAGTTTTGAGAAAGAGAAGCTAAGAGAGAAGAAAATGGGGGAGGAGGGTAGCTTCATTTAATGAGCCAAATCCTTAGCACTGTGCAAGCAATAATAAGCACACTAAAGGGTTACATTGGGGTTCACAACAACTTACTCCAAATAATTATATACAGTATTTAATATTATACAATAATATAAAATCGGAAGTAGGATATAATCAATAGAGGATGAGAACAAAGTCAGAGCACACACTCCAGAAAGACTCCAACACTTTTCTCCCATGACAACCCAAGAGGCATGGTGAGAACATGAGTCCTTCAGAATCCAAAACTTTAAAAGGTCTATGGATGCTTGAAGGTCTCAGCCTCCTGATAAGCAGAAAAATCATTCCCTCCCTGCTTTATCATTCCATTTTTTTTTCATTCCAAACCAGGACTGACTCCCTCCCTTCCTATTCTTCAGGTTTTTTCCTCACTCCAGCTCTTCTTCTGCTCTTAGGCTTCAGAATATTCTCTCTCTCTTTCTCCATCTCATTCTCACTCTCCCTCCACCCAAAATGACAAAGAGTAGCCTCCCTGGCAACTAAGCAATGTGATACATTTTCTCTGAACCTAATCCTTCTACTCCTGAGTTTACAGTTTTACTTAATCTGGAAGAGGGATAGCCCAAACTCTAATGAATTATAATGACCAAGTCAATTAACTACAGAATTGTGAAACTACAGAATTAACCTCAATTTTAATCAGGAAATCTACTGTCGTAAATTGCATTAGGGGAAACCCATTGGGTCCAAGCTTTATGTAGAGGGATGCAGTTTCTTCTTCATGACCACTTGATATTTGGAGAATATTTTCTGAAAACGAAACAGCCTTTTCTGCATAGAAAATACTTTCAGTACAAAAATATTCATTTCTGCACATAAAATGTTCTTTCATGCACAGAAAATGCTGCAGTGGAGATAATGATGAAGATGATGAAGATTATGATGATCTCACCTTTCTCCCAATAATGGGACTCAAGACAACTAATATTTAAAAAACAATGCAGATTAAAATATTACAAAAGTTAAATGAAAATATAAAATACATAATTAAACAATCATACTGTAAAACAATTAAAAATACTAAAGTATATTAAAACAATAAAAATAAAAACTATATATAGACCCTTTAAAAACCATTTATCCTAAGTAAAGTTTGCACATAGTTAATTTACAAAAAAAACTACATTTTATGTGTAAAAAATGGCTTTTTCTGCATATGAAGTAATAGTTCTTCATTGAAATTTTATTTTCCTTGGAGAAAAGGTGTTTTTCTCTGCAGAAAATGCTTTAACTGGGGATTTGTACTGTGTAAAATTCACACATGGTTGATTTGCAGAGAACACAGCATTTCTTTACAGAAAAAATAGTATTTTTGCTCTGAATTTTTTTCGATGCAGAAAACTGTTCCCCCCTCCCCCATGTTAAAAAATGCTGGTTTCTGTGCAAAACAACTATGTGCAAATTTTGCATAGAATAAATCTCAAATTAGAAATATTGTCACCAGCTGAGGATTCTTCTTATCAGAATTTTCCAACACTAAAAAAACATGTTTTTTCAACCATTTTTCAATTATTGTTTTCATCTCTATAATTTTTGTGGTTTTGACTTAGGTTTGCTTCCTTTTTGTTGACTGTCGCCTCATCTTTAAGAGCTACTAGTAAGTAGCTACTAATAAGTGGAGCATTGACCATTATAGAAACAACTTTACCTCCAGAATTGTGAAGGGGCTTTGCAATTACTCACTAACTTCTAGGTTGTTGTTGTTTGTCTTCAAGTGGTTTCTGACTTATAGGGAATCTAAGGTGAACTTATCATAGGGTTGTCTTGGTAAGTTTCTTCAAAGGGGGTTTGCCAAAAGTTCCATGTCACTTTTTTGGAGTTCAAGTACAGCATCTTTATATTAGCCTACCATAGGTTTGTTTTTACACATCCACTTTCTTCTGCCATCATCTAGCCTTCCTTTTTTGAGGTCTCATCTGCCCTTGCCTTCTTTGTCCCTCTTTCCTTCAAGAAAGCACATGAGGGTAATTTGTCTCTTAGTGAGATCTTCCAACTTTCCTTATACTAGGTATTCAGTGGGCCCTTGATATCTGCTGTGGTTTGGCCCCAGGACCCTGAATAGATATCAAAATTTCCGGTCCTGTTCCATCTCCTCCAGGAGAGAGCCAAGCTGTGCCCTTGTCACCGGCCAGTTCTTACAGCAGTTTGCAAACCAATGCACTAACTTATTTTATTTTATTTTTTGCAAAAGCTTTGTTAAGGGTATTTTTTTGGGGGGGGGATGTAACATTGTACCACAAAAAGGGTGTGACAGACACATGTGTCATAAAGTCCATTCTTTCCCTATCCCAGATTAGAGAAATGTTGAAAGTTCACTTTAAAAAGAACTCTTCATGTATGTGTATGGTGTGCTTTTAAGTTGTTTCCAACTTATGGCGACCTTAAGGCAAACCTATCATTGGTTTTTCTGGGGCTGAGAGTGTGTGACTTGTCCAAGGTCACCTAGTGGGTTTCCATGGTTGAGTGGGGAATCAAATCCTGGTGTCCAGAGCTGTAGCCCAGTGCTTAAACCACTATACCATGCTGGCTCTCATGTTTGTGTATAGCCACATATAAATGTTGTTGTTGTTATTGTTGTTGTTGTTGTTGTTGTTGTTGTTGTGCTTTCAAGTAATTTATAAATTATAGTATTCCTAAGTCAAACACCCTTGGGTTTTTCTTGGCAAGATTTGTTTTTCAGGTGCAGGGGTTGCTATTGCATGCCTCACCTGTTCAAAGATTGTGACTTGCCCAAGGTCATCTGGTGGTTTTCCATCGGTGAATGAAGTTTCAAGGCCTGATCTTTCAGAATGTAAGGGTACATCTGTTGTTTGCTGAAATGTGCCTCCAAGTCATTTGACTTATGCCAAACCTAAGGCAAACTTATCATAGGGTTCTCTTGACATGTTTCTTCAAAGGGGATTTGCTATTGACGTCCTCTAAGGTTGAAAGAGTGTGACTTTCCCAAGGTCACCCAGTGAGTTTTTATACTGTAGCAGGAAATCAAACCCTGATCTCCAGAGTCATAGTCCAATATTCAAACCACTATACCATACTAGCTCTGCATCTACACTGCAGAAATAATGAAGTTTGGCACCACTCTAAGTGTTATAGCTCCATTCTATGGAAGCCTGAGATTTGTAGTTTTACAAAGTCTTTAGCCTTCTCTACTAAAGAGCGTTGGTGCCTCACAAAATTACAAATCCCAGGATTCTGTAGGATGGAGCCATGACAGTTAAAGTGGTGTCAAACTGCAGTATTTCTATACTATAGATTTGTCATTAGTCCTACACTCAAACCACTATGCCATGCTGCTATAGCCAAGTGTCTTCAGAACATTGTGGGAAATCTTGCACATACCATCCTTTAGGATTATCAGAAAGTTTTATTGTTAAAAGCCAGAAGGTATTCTGACATTATATTTCTCACCAACTTTTTTTCTTCCTTCCACTTTCCTTCCTCTCAGTATGAAAGAGAAACTATCCTATATAAATACATGTCAATAACTTCACTTTAGCTTATTAAATGAATATAGATTGACTATCATGGATTGATTTTTGGCAAAGAAAAATCTTGATGGAATTCATCCTTTTGTATTCTTACTCAGAGTGAAAATCATAACTCCAAAGGGATGAACTGGAAATATAAATTAGAATTCTGCTGCACATTATAATGTCATCAGTAATGCCATATGGCTCTATCAATACTGGAGTCTAATAATGAATTCAGATTTACAGCTGCTTCTTTCTGTCAATTTGCACTCTGTCCATCTTCTGAAACATGGAGAATAGCTTAATTACAGCTCTTGAGTAAATTTCCATCTATACCCTTCACAGAACTGGGCTTTCTTAGGTTCAGCTATATCTTTCTGCTTTCATACTGGGTTTGCCAAATGTTATATTATGTTATATTTATATCCCATCCTTGTCCTTAGTGGGACTCACAAGCTGGATTAGTATATGAGTAAAGATCTCTCAAGAGAAAAGGCAAAAGAACAATAAATAAATGCATAGTAAAAACCCAAGACTTTCAAACTATGTGAAATAATTTCAAAACATGACAAGGACAATAAAAATGTAGCACCATAGACTTCATTAAAGACCTTTTTACATAACCACTTAGGTGTTAGCCACACTACAGAATTAAAGGAGTTTGACACCATTTTAGCTGCCATGATGCTGTTTTACAGAATCCTGGGATTTGTAGTTTCATGAGATATTCATCCAGGTCTGTCAGGAAACTCTGGCATCTTACCAAACTACAAATCCCAGGATTCTGTAGAACAGATCATGGCAATTAAAGTGATGTCAAACTGCTTTACTTCTGCAATATGGATATATTCTTTGTTACCAATTTCCTGTTCAAATATCTGAGAAAAAAATAACTTTTGTATCTTTAAGAACAACTTTATCTTGAAAATTTAGCAGCTAAAGGTCATATGAAGTGCTGGTACTGATTTTTTCTTTCTTGCTTGCTTCCTCAAGTCACTTGTCCTGTTGTACCATTTTTAGCCTATCTTTCCAAATTTATGTTTTATATGGTTTTAATTTTATATACACTTTAATGTTATTTTATTTTTTGTGTATGTTTTTAGCTATATGTGGTTTTATTTGTATCTTTTGTTATTCTCTATACCACCTTGAGTCCTAGTCTTGGGAAGAAGGAAAGATACAAATAAAATAGTTGATTGATTGACCTCTTTCAAGTCTAATGACATTTCCTCATTACTTTATTGGAAACTCTTTATTGCCTAAGAGAACCATATATTTGCATGCGAGACCACCAATAAATACCAAGTGCTGCTGCATGCTCTACTTCAGAGGAACTGGCAAAACCACCTCAGGATACTCCTTGCCTAAGAGAACCATATCAAATTCAAGGTCACCATAACTTCACAAGCAACTTGAAGTTACATATGCACACACATACACACATATACATGCATCTCTTAAGAAAAAAATCCATGATATTTATAAACTAGTAAGAGAAGATGTTAATTTTGTTTTTAATTGAAAAAAAATCACATATTCTTTCCTTGTTTATCCATGCCTCTCATCCCTCTTTCCTATATCTGTTTTAGATTGTGAGCTTCTAGAGATAGAAACCTGCCATATTTACTGTATATAATCATGTATAAGTCTTGAAATTTTAGTCAAAGAATTGACCTCAAAAAACCTGAGTCAACTTATCCATGGGTCAATTTAAATACTGTACTTTAACTCTTACAAAAAAAAAAGGTGAAAGGCAAGAGTGTAATCTGTCCTGGAATCACTGACTCCCCCTCTATTCTCTCATCCATCCTGCCTTTAGCATAAGCACACACACTTATGCTTGCTGAAATTTTGTAACTTTAGCTTGTTTCCATGTACCTTTCTGCTGGAAACTTTGCCTTGTTACATGCCCCAAAGTTTTACCCTTGACTTATCCATGGGATATTTCAAAATCCAAATTTTGGCCCCCAAACCTGCCCTCAACTTATACATGAAGTCGCCTTATAGTTGAGTATATATGGTATATTCTACATATAGAATCTATTATTATGATTATGGTTATTATGTTTTAATTATACCCTGGTTTCTTTCCAATGAGCTCAAGGCAGTAAACATAGCTTTCCTCTAAATACCTGCCTGCATTTCACATATGTGAGAATGGGGGCAAGCAACACCAGAGTGTGGTCAAGATGGAGAAAGAACACAGAAACTAGGCACCAGTTTGCTTTTGCCAGAGCCTACTGGGACAGGCAAGATTCTGCCCCCTTCTCTATGCTAACCTCTGCTAGGTCAATTGAGTGGAAACTACTTTAGCACTTTGAACCCAGTTGGCAGACACAGACATAAACTGAGAACATAGGGGACAAAAACTGGGACATTTTAAAAGCAGCTTTTAAAAAAATGAGACAATAGATGATTGAGACTGTCCCCACCAAACTGGAACAGTTGAAGGATACAACAGCACAGTGATGTCAGGTTGAGAGAGGCTGAATAGCCCAAGATGGGACAGAGTTTCTTGGATCAGTTGGGATTTGAATCTTCATCTCCCAGATCCCAGTCTAACACTATAGTTCATTACATCACACTTTACAGACAATAACATTTGCTTACCTCCTAGAAAAGGTCTAAATACCCTAGTTCTTAGAAGCCAGGCAGGGGCAGCTCTGGTTAATATTTGCATGAGAGACCACCAACAAATACCAAGTGCTGCTGCATGCTCCACTTCAGAGGAACTGGCAAAACCACCTCAGGATACTCCTTGCCTAAGAGAACCATATCAAATTCAAGGTCATCATAACTTCACAAGCAACTTGAAGTTACATATGCACACACATACACACATACACATGCATCTCTTAAGAAAAAAAAATCAATGATATTTATAACCTAGTAAGAGAAGATGTTAATTTTGTCTAAATGACACAGGTTATCTTATACACATAGTGGCAATGATTCAACTCCAGATGTTTACCTCATAATCTAATAACCTTTTCACTGAATTGTTTCAACAATATTATCCCAGGTGAATATCACACAGTTACTTTTTATATGATTACTTCTGTGAGTGTTGAGGCAAAACGTATTAATCTTGGGTTTCTTTTGGAGATGAGACTGCCAGAAACAGGATTTTACAGTCATGGGTTTGTTTACTAATATATAGCAAAGCAGCTTCATTTATATACCGCTTCATATCACACTATGGGATGTCTAAGCGGTTTACAACTGTGAGCTGATTGCCCCCCAACAAGCTGGGTACTCATTTTAGCGACCTTGGAAGGATGCAGGCCTGAGTCAAGCCTCAGCCCTGGCTGGTATTGAACTCGCAACCTTGTGGTTTATGAGTGATTGGCTGCAGTACAGGCATTTAACCACTGCGCCACCAGGGCTGATACAGAGAGATTTTATGGCAGTATGATGTATGTATAATCCTACCAAAAATAGAGAAAGCTCCAGAATGTCCTTTACTGATTGCTCATTTTTTTCTCCTGGTTTCTATACCTGTCTCCAAAGGTATATGTCTTCATATAGAAATATGTTTTCATAGCTTTTTATATAATTAAGTATTTTTATTTGTTTTATAACAACAATGCAAAACAAACAATGAATACATAAGTAACAAATAGCCTTGGAGGACTATATATAAACTTGCATAATAGATATCTTTGGTGGGGTAATAGCAGTTACAAAGTCCTAAAGACATCACTTGGATTTGCCAGTTGATGAAGTTGGGATCAAATTATCACATTAAAAACCTTCCAGAGATACCTCTGTGTGTCTCCTAACCATCAGTCAGCTATTCTGGTCAATTAACATGTAATCTCCCTTTTTAAAAAGGAATATGACTCTGTCATTTAAAATGTTCATTTCTCCTCAACTCATTTCTTGGAAAAATTAGGGCTATATCCAAGGTTTGAATTCATGCACACATTTTTGGCTAACAAGTTTGTTCACACCATACCACTATCTTTCTGTGATGGTGGAATTGAATGTGTACTCCCATTAGGTAAGAGGCTATGCTGACGATAACATTTCTGCTGATTGGATCTCCCAAATCAGAAAAGTAACTAAACTATGTAATGTTGACTGTATACATGGACACACACTCGCCACTTGCCGTTCACAGACTTGCCGTTCACATCCCTCAATTTTTCACAGACGGCAAGCACCGAGGGACAAAAGACACAGGCACAGCCATTATATCCTATGGGACTTCAATATTTGCAGTATTTCTGATTTGCAGGGGGTAGTGGTGGTCCAGAATGGACCCTCCATGAATTGGTAGGAAGGAGTGTAATTTGGTGGCCAATAGCAAACTACTATTAAGTAGTCAAATAGACTACTTAATTGAAAACAGAAGATGGGGGGGGGGGAATCATTCTTTCTGGAAAAGCAAGATCAGAGCAGATTGTAGCACAGACTGTGAATTGCTACTTTCAAAAATTAGAGTAAAGCAAATAAATATACTAAATCATTGTGCCAAAATAAAATCTGGAGAACAGAATAAAATGTAACAATGGTGTAAGGGACATATTTCACTACTAAGCCTAATGGAAAGGGAACAATAACTCTGGACATTGTCAGAAAAGTTTTTTGTAAGTACTCTGTAGAAAGAAGAAAACAAAGCCTCATTGGATGACTGATGACACTCATTAAGGAAATATGAGGAGATGACCTTTTTTTTGGTAAAACAACAGTCTATTTCCACAAGATACAAGAAATGAAAAGGTGATTCAAATCAAGAGTAAGGACACTGACCAAACAGAGAAGACATTATATGATCAGGATAAAATAAAAAGATAATGGAAGTAATATGCCTGTAAAAGAAAAGGAAAAAAAAGGAAGAAAGAGTCATTCAAGTGAAAACCTTTTGGTGATACCCACACTTTCAAAGTGAAGTGCAAGGAGTTCTCAAAATACTAGTAAGAAAGAAATCACCAGAAACAGATGGCATACCAATATACCTGTTCTAAGTAACAGGTAAATGCTGTCCAAATGCTAAAAAAAATAAAATAAAAAAAAATCTGTCCGCACACATGGAAGACAAAACAATGGCCCACAGTCTGAAAATGCTCAATATATTTTCCACTTCCTAAGAAAGGGGACACCAGACAACATCCTATTAATGCACTAACTTCCCATGCAATAAAAGTCATGTGATTATGTAGATTATGAGACAGTTATGATTCATTCTAAAAGAAACTGGTGCACCAGCACATTTGATTGTTCTGATATGTAATTTATACTGTGGACAAGAGGCCACTCTCAGTACACAATATGAAGAAACTGAGTGGATTCTAATTGGAAGGGGAGTCACACAAAACTGGATTTTGTTCACCCTGTCTGTTTAATTTGGACACAGGATGTATTAAAATAACTTCATATTACTAGCAGAAAATAGTAAAGACTTGTAGTAATGACTCAACTAGTGAGATCACAGCTGAATACTAAGCAGATAAAAATAACAACAGATGATGAACATACCTTTAAAGTGAGGCACTCGTCTTTGCCAAAACAGCTGCTCTGTTGTGCTTATTATTCCATGTATTTTTTTGTTTGTTAGTGTTTCAGTATTAATTAATATAAAAATTAGTTAAAGCTTTTATATATTTTGCCTCAGTGTTTGATCAAAGTAGAGATGGTAATCAAGAAATAAGAAGGGTAAGACTTGAAAAGGCAGCTATAAAGGAACTAGATAAGACCATCAAATGATACATCATTAACACCGAAGTCAGAATCATCAGTTCTATGTATGATAGTAAAAGCTGGACAGTGAAGAAAGCTGATGGGCAGAAGATTATTTAAAATGTGGTACTGATGAAGAAAGTTCTATGTATACCACCAACCACTAGAAAGATAAATAATTTTATTTGGGTCTCAGAGCAAATCAAGCAGAAACTCTCATTAGAAGCGAAATGACCAGACTGAAGTTTTTATCCTTTGGATGCATCATGAAACAATATGACTTATTGGAAAACATAATGTTTGGTGAAATGAAAGGCAGTAGGAAAAGGGGAAGACTGCATTTCAAATGTATTAACTAAATCAAGGAAGCCATGACCTAGAGTTTTCAAGATGAGAATAGGGTTGCTGATGACTAGAACTCAAAGAGGTCTCTCATTTATATGGTTGCCATAACATCAAAATGATTTGATGGCAAGTGACAACAAAATAGTCTCATTTATCACAATGAGTCTAGTGTAGATAGAACATTTTTTTTTATTTAAAAAATTGGAACTCCCATTTAGAATCCTCTAAACAAAATCACTGAGCTAAAAGGGACCTCAAAGGTCATCAGAACATGACTGCAGCCCAAGCAGGAAACTTGCTACTACTTTGTGCTTGATCACTCACCACCACCTTCTGCTTAAAGACCTTGATGGTTGCTTGAAATATAGGAAATAATAAATCTTTTTAATTTATGTTTTATTAAAATAAAATTTTCATGTTAAAATGCCCATGTTTCTGCAATCATGGAAAATAATAAATCTTGTGATATTAATTAGTCATTTGAGAACTAATTTGACATTATAATGGACTAAACAATTAACATTCTACTGATCTCCATACTTGATTAATATATTGTATTAAATTATGCAAGGTTAGCTGCTAAAAAAAAACCTGAATGTTGTATATAGTTGAAAAGAATTTGGAAAATATTTGTCTTTTGTACTCTCCAGATCCAGTATTTAATTGTTCCTATCTCCTATCAAATCTACAGTTGCCTCTCAGTTTTCATGGACTTTGAGTCCACGGTCTCAGTCCTTCGCAGACCGATAAGCCCCATTGGCTAAAATGGCATGCACAGGAGTGCTTGGCCATTCAAGCCAATGGGACTTGAATATTTGCACGAGTGTTTGGCCATTCAAGCCAATGGGATTTAAATATCTGCAATTTTCCATTTTCACATGGAAGGGGTCTGGAACAGATCCCCCATGAAAATTGGGGGGGTGACTGTATTACTACTACTACTACTACTCTACTACTATTTTCCCCTGCAGCTCTAGCTGAATGATTTCTAACTTCCATCTAGGCTTTGGTTTGAATGCTCCAGTTGTTCCACAGCATTGTAGGAGTAAATATAACCACTGGAAAAACTCGTTCTCCCCTCTTTATGCTCTAGAATAACATATCTTCTGGGATATAAGAAGTAATCCAAGATAGTTATTAGAAGCCACTTGGGTCTTAAACAAGTTGAAAGAACTAAACACTAAACAGTATTTTTATAGCCATACAACTTTTTAAAAAAGACATCGAGGTAAAGGTCAAGAACAGAAAGGGACAGAAAGGGAACCTCATGAAGGGAGGATACCTGAACCACAGCTACTTGCTGTGGAACCTACTCAACCCTGAGGTATGTCCCACAACATGACAACAAAATCTACACAAACCTTACAGACCCCACCCACCTTGAATCCCATTGTGGGAGAAAAGCAGGATAGAAATCCTTTAAATAAATAAATAAAAATACTCTAATATGTAAGATTTGTAATGTTTTTCTAGAGTTTTGTAGAAGTTTTGTGCCATTTTGTGTCTTTGCTATTATTATTCTAATTTGATACTGAAGGATGAAAGTACCATACCAGAAGCTGGGAAATGAATTCATTCTCCTAGTATTTGTCCCTGAAGGTCCTGCTGTTAATGTAATAAAAGTGTTTTGCTTTTGGTAGCTCTCCCACCTGCATCCCACTGGAAAAGTGAGACAACAAATGACAATAATGTCAACAACAAACTCCTGACATTCTAAGTGTCCTCAACAGTGCAAGTATTATGTGCACACATGGGACAACTTATAGATTTTGTTGTAGTCTAGAGAAAATGATATAACACTGATATACTGCGTGTTAGAACAATCCAACAAATTCACAGGAGTTGTGATTACTGTTAGGTTTTTAAAAACTCATCTTTCAAACCTCAATTGAGTGCCACAATGAGGTAATGGTGAGAAATGTGTTGCCTGGAAGATTTTGATGCCTTAGCTAACATAGCCAATGGTAAAAGGCCATTGAGTCAAATAATCATTAAAGAACTACATGTTCCCCATCCCAATACAAATGCGACATAATAATACTTGATATTTCTATTGTATTTTGTAGTGTTTGAAGATCTTTGCATATCTTGTCTTTTGGATGCAGCCTATCATGGCAGAACATTTAATGATAGTATGAGAATGAGCTGTCACAAGAAATAGTGATGGTCACCACATTAGATCTTTTAAACCTGGCATTAAACAAAATTTTGAAGGGCATTATCAACAGCTACTGGTCACTACAGTTATGTGCAGCTTCCAGTTTGAAAAGAATGTCATGAACACCAGTTGCTGTTGAGCAACAGTACAAATGATCTATTTCCTCTTATTTTATGCTTCCTTGAAAAAGAAGCATGGTTCTAAACTAAATGGGACTTTTATAGTGATCTGTCAAGATCATGTGGCAACCTGGTCTGGAAAATGTCATGGATGTGGCCACTGAAAGGAACAAGAGCAATAGTAACAGGATTACTACAGTTCAAGTGGCAGGTGCATGAATCAGCATTTGGTAAGCTGTACATCATGGGAAGCCTGATGCAACATGCACAGTGGATGAAACCAGCCAGGTTTCATTAATGTATAGCTGTCACATGTTACTATGAAGACCACCTATATATGGGAGAGAGTCAGAATCTCCGTCATTAGTTAGTTGTGTTTGGTGGTTGTTGAAGCACTTTATTAGTCTGTATAGCTGTGAGTATTCAAGATGGACGTCTGATACTCTATATATCTTTGTAAATATTTGCAACAAAGATTAAAGCCCTCATTGAGTAAAGCCTCGCTGTGCAGCTATTCATTTCAGCAAGCTGAAAGCAGCATCTGCATGTGGGAGGATTTTTGCTATGTCATCTGGAGCAGACTCTTCACAGAAGACCAGCTTCTGGGCATTCCTGCCTCTGTGCATTTACTCTGCATGTATGTACGCTAGATTCCCGCTGCCTGCATACCCCAACATGATCCAGCATGACATAGGGGAGCCTGGGTGGTGCAGTGGTTAGATGCCAGTACTGCAGCCATAAGGTTGTGAGATTGATCCTGGACAGGGCTCCAAGGTCCACTCAGCCTTCCATCCTTTCATAGGTCAGTAAAATAAGTTCCCAGCTAGTTGGGGGCAATTTCCTTACACGTTGTAAACTGCTTAGGGAGTGCTAGTTCACCGATAAGTGGTATAGAAATGTATTATTGCTAAGATTTTAAAAAATTAAGAATCAAACATTTCTGCTTTTCTTCCTCTTAATTTTCCAAAGTAAATATATTCTAGGTCAGTGATTCTTAACCTGTGGTCCACAGACCCCCCAGGGGCCACAATGTCTTCACAAGGGGTCTGCAAACACTTGAAGGCTGCTCAGACCACCTCCTCCCTGCAGTGTTTCATGTGCATTGTCCATTCTGCTTCGGGGAGTAGAGAAGGTCTGAGCAAAAGCAGAGCTGACAATCAACTTTTACCCTTATCTCTCCTGCCTCCATATCAACTTTGGTAGCAGCAGTGGTACACTACTCTCCTCCAGCTTCTGGGTGGCAGAACAGTCATAGCAGGCCTGAAGACTGAAGATAGCTGCTGCCATGGCATATATCAGTGGTGGGAGCTGCAGCTCCAGAACAGCCCTACAGGACACTGTGGTCACCTGGGAGCCAGAAGAGAGAGGTGTGCTACCACCGCTGCCAGAGCTGGAGAAGGAGCTGGACCAGAGGTGTGAGCATAGGACCTGCTGGTAGCCCTCCTTAAGACTGATGTCAACACCAACTTTGTAATTATTATTGTTATTTTTGTTGTTATTACTATTGTGAATATGAATAATTCAAATAAAAACATAAAAGAAATATGTATATTTACTTATTTGTCCCTTATCTCTAAATTTGAAGACCCTTGATGTGTAATGTGAAATGAGAGATGGCCTGGGGAAAGACTGGAAGATTGAGCTTCCATTTGTTTACTTCTGAGTAAGTAACTCCTTTCTCACTCTGATAAGATGAGAAGGGAAAGTGCAATACATGGATTGTGGTATGGAAGGAGGTCCATGAAGATGACACCATATCTCTCACAAAGTTGGGGGATTCTGGAGGTGGCAGTGGTAGTCATTTAGATGACTCTGATGGTGTCACCTGTTGTGGCCACACACCTTGCACCTCTCTAGTAATGTCACTGCTGGTAGCCCTCCTTAAAACTGATGTCAACACTAACTTTGTAATTATTATTGTTATTTTTGTTGTTATTTCTATTGTGAATATGAATAATTCCAATAAAAACATCATAAAAGAAAAATGTGTGTTTACTTATTTGTCCCTTCTCTCCAAATTTGAAGACCCTTGATGTGTAATGTGAAATAAATATTTGACAGTCTTAAAGTTTGAGTTAAATATTGGGGGTCTATGGCAACTAAAGATATTTAAAGGAGCCTCTGATAAAGAAAATGTTAAGAACCACTGGTCTCAGTTGTAGGTTAAACAGAATTTTGTTTAATCCCAGGTTTCAAACATCTAATGTGGTGAACATCATGATTTCTTGTGGCAGCTCGTTCCCATACTCTCATTAAATGTTCTGCCATGTCACACTGAATCAAAAAGACAAGAACCAAAACCAAACCAAAAATCATCACATCATGTATTAAAGCCTCATTTGAATATTTGTAGAGCCCACATTCCATCTCAGGACATCATCCTGAGTCTTCATCACCTTTTCCAGGAATTGCTCATCATGCTTTCATGAAGGAATCAAAGGGTTATCCAGCACTACCTCCTCTCACTTGTCACTTCCCTTACATGGAAAATGTGTCTAAATAGATGTTCTTGTTCATGTGGAAATCTACCATGTGAAAAAGAGCTTGACTTTTCAGAATTCTTATCACATAGAGATACCCCATGTGAAGGAGAACCTATCTTCTTTAGACTCAGAATTTTATCAGGAGGAAACTGACCATGCAGAGCATGGGGCTCAGACCTCTGCTACTCCCGTGTTCAAGAAAGCATCATGATTAACACTTGAACAGAGCTCATGCTTTCAGTATCATCAGTTGTTTTGAGTATCATATTGCCTTATTAAGAGATCTCAAAACTACATACGCATTAGGGATCTATGTAGAATAGTAATAAAAATAGAATCAAATATGTTTGTAAGTAGGTAGAAGAATGTGTTAGTATATGTGAAAATCAATAAAAATATTATTAAAAAAACTATATACATATTTGCACATGTTTTTAACTGACCTAATATGGATTTTGATATTTCTATGACCAGCCTCTTATCTTTCTCTGTGCTTCTCTCTCTCTCGCTCTCTCAGAAGGAGAAAGAAGAGAATAATACATGGATGAAGAATGTATGATGTGAGCATATCCCTCTCAACAAAAGAGCAGCCAAGACAGCATGAATCATGAGTATGGAGTTGCTCTTGTAGAGAAATGGATTTGTAAAAATTGAACGGCTAGAAGGGAACTAAAAAAGTGCACATTTACTACAGTTTTATCCTTTTTGATTTCATCAATAAATAAACAAGAATCATTTTATGGTCCAACATCACAGCAATAAACTCTGGGTTGTAGTTTTTAAATGCAAGCAATTAAAGTGATACAGTATAATCATGCTGGAACAAGCTGATTTAACAGCAACATTTGTTTTATTTTATTGATTTCTTGTTATTATTTCTTTCCATAAATAAAAAAGGGGAGGAGATTACAGGCCACTTTCCCCCAAATTTACAGGATCCATTTGTGGGTAGTAGCTGGACCATCCCTAATATATTGGCAAGTCAGTTTTTTGCAAGGCCAAATTCATATCTCCAACTGAATGCCTTCTAGATATGTTGGAGTATAAGTTCCATCATTCCAAGACAGTCAGAAAATCTGAAGAACATCAGGGTAGAAAAAGCAAAATGCTGGACCTTACGGTTCCAACTTCAATGCTTACTGGGAAAATCAGTCTTATCGAACCCATTAAGACTTATTCCTGAGTAAATATCCTAGGCATCTAA
Source organism: Phrynosoma blainvillii (assembly GCA_026167975.1). Lineage (NCBI taxonomy): Eukaryota > Metazoa > Chordata > Lepidosauria > Squamata > Phrynosomatidae > Phrynosoma > Phrynosoma blainvillii. The sequence goes on from JANUYF010000003.1 coordinate 31,574,932, forward strand.
TTGAACCCAGTAAACATTGTGGTTTTTAAAGCTGCTAAATACCATTGCTGCACTGTTACCTTTAGTCTTACCCTAATAATAGGGCCCTGCCAGAGTTAATTTCAAGCTATTTCATGCTTACTGTTTACAAGAAGGAGAACTGATATGGATTAAGGAGAACAGTACAAAATCCCAGGACTCATCTACCATGAAACACCATTGGGAAAGATATGTAGCAAATGACAGGACGTGCAAAAAGCTATAGTGTAAAGAAAAAGAAATATGTGACATGTAATCAAGCTCCAGGTGTTGTTTAAAAAAAAATAAGAAGAAGAAGGAGCACCCTATAATCAAAGTATGAATCAATTAGTACTGGCCATGTTGTTTGGATTAATTAAATAGCCCTAATCACCAGATTATATTGCTTGTTTGTGAAGTCATTTCATTAAAGCTAATTGAAAATAATTACAAGTGATATGTTAAATGTTTAATTAAACAATTTATCTAGCACTGTTGCCATGATCCCATATAGACTCAGAAGTATCCTAAGCAAGCAAGCTCTGGAATGCTTTGTTTGAATGAAAGGTTGCTGACAGCAGCTTTCCCTATCTGTTCCTAATTACAGACAAACCTTTCTTACAACTTGAGAAGTTAGAGATCTGAGGAGTCCATTCCTCATCTCTCCTCCTTGCCGCTCTCTTTTTTAAAACTGAGCATTTGAAAAGAAATCCAGAGAGCTCCAATCACAGCTTTCAGTGAAGAATGCTGTCCAGAGATCCTTAGATCTAGGATGAGATATAAGTACATAACCAAATCTATACAATTGATCCTAAGCACTCACTCCAGTGTAGTAATAAGATAATTCTCTGTGCAGCACAACCTGCCCAGAGAATGAAGCTACAGTTCAGTGGCAGAACACATGTTTGGCATACAGAAAGTCACATCATAGTTTCAATCCTTGGTATACCTCCAGTCAAAAGTAGGAGGTAATAGACAAAATATCTGCCTATGACCATGGATAGCTTCTGCCAGTCAGAGTAGACAGTATTGGATGAGATAGACAATATAAAATAATTTAAATCATCTTCATTTCCCCTGACAATAAAGATAGCACTGAAGGATGCAGTGAAGAGCTACAGCAAAGGAATCTGTCTGAGAAATCTGATGGCTCTACAAATGTTGTTGAATTTTTTCTTCAAGCAACCAGCATGGCCAGTCATCAGGAATGGTGGAAGTTACAGACCCACTATATCTGGAGAGCTACAATTCATCATCCAAGCTGCAAAGTCACACTGTAAATCAGCAGAATATGATTATCTGTTTTATATATTGTTGTACATAGGAAGCAAAAAATGAAAGCAGAGTTCCTAAATCAAAGAGAAGTAGTACTCTTTTTCCCCACTAAACAGGTTGGGCAATTGTAGTGCATACAATAGACAATCTTCTCCCCATGAGAAACTCCCCATGAGAAACTCAGGGGTGAAGGATAGATAGCATTCCAACAATATTTTTTTAAAAAACAAAACAAACAAACAAACAAAAAAACCAGCAGTGGCTATGTATTTTAAATTGTACATTTTTATAATTGTTATTTAATTTGTTCTGTATGTTTTGGGGGGAAGGGTGGGTGGGCGAAGGAGGGATGGGATTCAATCTGATTTATTGTTTTGAAGTTTTGTATTGCTGTACGCCGCCCCGATTGCTTGGCAGAGGGGCGGGATATAAATAAAAATTATTATTATTATTATTATTATTATTATTAAAAGTCCACCTGTCAGTTTGAAAAACTTTTGCTTTGTTAAGGAATGTAGATGTCACCCACAACCTATTCCCAAGGTGGACTGCTACCTTTAGGAGCTACCACGAGAGGCAATTCAACTTTTATATTTGGCCAGAAAGGGGACAGTGTGGAAACTCTGGATAAACCAAGGTAGACCCAAAAACACTTAGGGATGGGGTGCTGTATGCAGTTCCAGGACTTTACTTTGTGCACTCCACTGTTACATCATTTTTAAATATGTCTATATGAGCAGGAATTTCACACAACAAGCATGTGATAGGCTCATTCCCACTTACATTTAAACCATTTTGCGAATTACCTTGACACCAGGTTGCATATTCAATTCAGGCTGATGCATAGTCCCCACTATGGAAGCAAATTCTTTTCTTATTCCATGTTGGTCACACTAATGCACCCCAGTTTTATGCGTGGGCTGGATTGGACCCTGGGGATCTTTGTCTGGGAGTGCTGGGGGGACCAGGTTTGCCAGGCTCCAAGGAGCTCAATTTCACTCCTGAGGCAGAAAAAAGACCCCCCTCCTAGGTCCACGTGCCCTGCCTGAATGGAGCCCTGGGAGAAGGGTGACTGCAGGCCCTCCTCCTTTTCCTGGAAGACACATCCTCCATTCCAGCCTCCTGTCCAGGAGGAATTCCCAAAGGTCCTCCCTTGGAAGCTTCTGATTTGGTCAGGTCCTGCTTTTGTGGGATGTCCTCTGTTTTGTGGGACCTGGTCCTCCTTGCTGTTGAGGACACGTGGGGTGCCTCTTGAACCTGGGAATCTGCATAGAGCCAGGGGTGTCCATAAAGGAGGGGATGCCAAAAGAAGCTGCTCTGAGGCAAAAGAGCTTCAAGGTACTGGCCCTTTCCCAAGGGGAACCCAATTGTCCTCACCTAAAAGGAGGACCAGACCCTGCAAAATGAAGAACATCCCAGAAAAAAAGGCAGGACCTAGCCAAATCAAAGCTCTAAAGCCCAACACATTCTCCGGAGTCCTGATGTAGGGTGATGAAAGAGGTACCTGATGCTTCCACCACCCTCACTGCCCTCCCAGATCCAGGGACCAGAGACACCCCCAGAGGAGTGGATGAGGTCAAGCAGCTGAGTGGCACCCAACTTGTCCAAGGTGGCCACCAGGCTTGGAGAGATCCCGTGCCCAACTCGCTCCCCTTGGGCAGTGTGTCCAATGACCACAGTGGCCCCAAAGCTAGGTCCAAGAGCCTTGAAAGCAGAGCCCTGTTCTGCCTGGTGAGGGTTTGCAAAGCCAAGGGAGCCCAGCTCAGCACCCTCAACTTCAGGGAGCTGGACTTTGGTGAGACCTCCCCTCCAGTGTTATGCGAATTAATTGTTCACACTTGTTGAGCACTCTTCTGATTCATCCCCCCGCCAATCAACCATAAAAAAGTAGTGTCCAAAATGAGCAAAATATATTTTTTTTTGCATTTGCTTCGCTTCAAAGTGACTCCGACTGATTGCAGTTGGATCTCAAACCATTTACAATGTGAACAAGGCATATATAAAGTGATCAGCAAATTGCTTTAAATCAGGGGTAGGCAACCTTTCCCCTTTAAGGGCCGAGGGACTTAGCTCCCAGAAGCCTCAGCCATGTTGGCCAATAGTCCCATGTTGGCCAATAGCTCCTGGGATTCTGGGAGCTGAAGTCCCTCAGCCCTTAAAGGGGAAAGGTTGCCTACCCCTGCTTTAAATCATAGTGGGAATGAGCCCGATAAGTACACAGTGCTAAACCTAGGAATGCCATTTGCTGTTGCTTGTCACCAATATTTCCATGTTCCATTTTCAGGAGCCAAAATGTCATATTTAGGCACCCACTGTTTGATTCTTTTTTTTATTTTCCTTTTTATTTTCCCTCCATCACAAATAAAGACTACAACCACAAGAGGTATGTCTGGTATAACGCACATAGAATTTGAATATCTAGCTGTGCCATTTGGGTTGTGTAGCTCTTAATGCTGGCATTCTAAACTTTCTCTAATATCCCACAGATTGCCAGACTAAAGCAATCATGTGGTTCTCAAGTCTTTCACACACCCTGAAGACATCAAACTTTTCCTATAGGATCTGAGGAAAGTGGAAATTGAAATGAACCTGGAATTTATATTTTAGACACAGCAACTACAAAAGGGAAAGTGGTTTCTTAATGGCTCCTTTTGATTCCATTTTCAATAAACAGAAGATGGAAAGCTTGATCGATGGGTAAACAAATAGATAGATCTACCTGAATGATGCATGTCCCAAACTACAACTGAGCACTTTCCATATCACCCCACCACCCAATGTGACTAGATCTGATCCTAGTTCAGAAAGAACTTTAAAAAGATGACAATGGGCCAATGCAGATGGCCCATTTGGGGTGGCAGAGAGCTGCCCCGGGGAGTGGCAGATTGGGGCCATGGCAACCCCATGCCACAGCCCCAATCCTTCCTTTTGCCACCCCTAAAAGAGCAGCAAAATGCCCTTTCAATGCAGAAGAGCCCTGGTGGCACAGTGGTTAAATGCCTATACTGCAGCCACTCACTCATAGACCACAAGGTTGCGAGTTCAATACCAACCAGGGCTGAGGCTCGATTCAGGCCTGCATCCTTCCGAGGTCACTAAAATGAGTACCCAACTGTTGGGGGGCAATGAGCTTACAGTTGTAAACTGCTTAGACATCCCATAGCGTGATATGAAGCGGTATATAAATGAAGCTGCTTTGCTTTTGCTTTGCTTAGACATCCCATAGTGTGATATGAAGTGGTATTTAAATGAAGCTGCTTTGCAGAAGGGCGTCCTGATGGCGCGTGCTGTGTGTACAGCCACGCAGCATCAGGACAGCATCAGGGTGGGGTTGGGGTGGCCAGCGTGTGGCTGCCCCATCCCAATGCTACCCCCAGGCTGGCCCTTTGGGCTGGTCTGCAACGGCCCAATCACTAGTGGTTATCTTTAAAGACCTAAATGATTTAGTGTTAGAGATGGACAGTGAATTCCATGCAAGAGTGCATTGAATCCATTCTGACTTTCATCCTAAATTTTAAATAAGCTAGCCAATATGCTGAAGCTATTTTAGGGATAAGGATAGCTTCTTTAACATCTGGAAAAAAACCTCAGTGGATTCATTATACCTTTGGCATGGAACTCACAGGTTGTCACTGCTACAAAGTAAGTTATGGGAGGTGGGGGCTACTCATGCCTGAAGACATCTCAGTTTATAAGGCTCACACCAGGAAGTATTAAATTCTTGAGTACTAAAAACAGAGATTTTTCAGTGGTGCACCCATGATTGGGGGATTTTGTTCCAAGGCAGGTACAAAGTACATAGGTTACTGGTTTGTCATTTAGCCCTGGATACATTAGTATTCATTATCCTCATTTATTTATATAGCACCACTAATGTTCATAGAGCCAGTGGGGTTTAATGGTTTGAGTACTGGATTTTGACTAGGGTTCAAATCCCTGCTCAACTATGGAAATCCACTCCTTGGGAAAGTTGTATACTCACAGTCTCAGAGAAAGACAAAGGCAAACCCTCTCTGAATAAATCTTGCTAAGAAGACATTGTGATAGGTTCACCTTAGAGTTTATATTTGCTTATACTGAATCTTAAATATACTGAATTTGCTTATACTGAATCCTAAATGAAAAAGAAAATCAATTAAAGACCGGCCTGGAGGCAGCGATGGGCTCGGGCAGCTGCATGCCAGCTGCCCCAACCCCACAGTGATGCCGTCCTGATGCCGTACAACATTACACATGGCATACAGCGTAAGGACACCCTCTCAGCACAGCGTTCTGATGCGCTGCACTGGAAAGGGCAAAGAAGAGCTGTGCACTGGCTCTTAGGGTGGCAGCAAAAGGGAGGATCAGGGCCATGGCATAGGGCAGCCACGGCCCTGGTCTGCTGCTTCCCAGGTGGCCTAGAGCCACCCGTCTGCACCCCACCTAAGTGATATCAAATGTGGGGTAAGATGATCAAAACAAAAAGATAATCTTAGCAGCAGAAAGTTGAATGGAAACCAGTAGGGTAAGATGAGATAACAGAGGACCCATCAAAAAAAGATTAAAATATTCAAAAGAGAAATTGACTAGGGCATGAGGTAAAGTCTTAGCAGAGGAAGCAGATAGGAAAGGACTGATTTTAGGCATATTATAAAAGGGAAAAATAATACAACTTTCAATTTTAATTTTAAGAAAGTAGCAAAATTATCAGCAGAGAGTGATGGAGGTAAAGATAGAAGGGAAGACATTAGCAGATTATTAAAAGTAGAAAATACAGGCTGTGGATATATGCATATGTATGAATCAATTTCTGTTTGGCAAAAAATATAGCACAAAAAGAAGAAGAAATAATGAATTTATAATTAATGTGGTTTGCCCACTCCCTAATCTTCAACAACAAATGTTCAGCTGTATAATAATAATAATAATAAGTTTTATTTTTAGCCCGCCTCTCTGCAAGGCAATCGAGGCGGGTTACAGCAATTTAAAATGATACAGCTAAAATACATTCCCTCCCTCCAGATCTACCCACCCACCCCTTAATGAAGGGGTGGGTGGGTAGATGAATGAAGGGGTGGGTGGGTAGGGGAATGAAGATACTGAATAACAGGAGTACGCCAAGGCTGAGGTTTGGTAGTGGGGACCTTACATGTTGACACAGTGGCAAAACTATCATGAGTTGAAGAAAAAGTAGAGGTAAAGAAACAAATGAATCTAAGGAACCACCATTCAAAGAAGACAGAGAAGAGATAAATGCTTGGAAAAAAGGCTCAGAATTAACAGAACAAAGTTCTCAAAAAGAGTGAACAACAGAACACTGAAAAGAAGGAATATAAACAAATATAAAGGAAGCAAGGTGATGATCAGGGAAAGGACATTCAGTGATTGAAATACAAGAAACAGAGCAATTCTTAATAAGAACAAGATGGGGAGTGTGTATTGATAAAAACAAAGCTTAAGCCCAAAAAAACACAATGAAGAAAATGTAACAGAGCAGAATCCTTGGAGTCATCCACATGAATATTAAAGTCATTCATAGTAAGAGTGAGGATATTGTCAAGACAAAGAAAGTCAAACAAGAATAAAAAACAGAAAAAAGTTGAAAATTATGGTCAGTCAGTTCTGTAATCTTCAGGTGCAGAGGTGAAAAGAATCTTGCTGCATGAGTCTCAAAAGAAGAGAAACTGTGTTGATGGAAAGGAAAAAAAACCTGAAACTGGCATGAGCTATATAACAGAGAAACCACCTCACCCCCTTCCCTTATGGCACCTGGTGTGAGAAAAGGAGAGTCCTCTGAAGGGCAGATGAGACAGCAGTAGTATTATGGGCAGGAAGCCAGGTTTCAGTGAGACCAAGAAGGTGAAAAGATCTGGAGAGAAATAAATCATGAACAGTAGCTACATGAGGAGCAAGCAAGTGACAGTTCCCATAAGGAAGAAGAAAAGGGAAGATGAGAAGAAGGAAGCCAACAAACAGGTATTAGATTAGAAGAAACAGAAGATACAAGCACCATAAAAAAAGAACAAAACAAGATGAAATTTTTTTAAAAGGTTACACATAAAAGGATAAATCTAGCTGAAGAAAAGTGTAGAGCATTGGCATAATTAATCATGAAAACCAGGATCCTCACGACTGATAAAAAGCCCTTCCTGGTGTCTCCTTACAGAAGGTGCTGGAACAGATCTGGCCTGATTTTATACCTGAGTTCCTAGTGATGACATAGGCAGGTGAAAACCCAGTGTAGCCCTTCAGGAGATGTTAAAAAAACCATTGCAGAGATAGCAGCTGCAGTAGCAGCTGGGTGACGCAGCTTCCCTTGTACACTTTGGAGAACCTCTTCCTCTCTTACTTGTACATCTGTATTCTGAACTACTTTTCACTGCTGTACTAAAGCTCTGCATTTAAATACTTCTGGTATCTGTCTGTCTGACTATGTATCTGACCATCCAGCCTCAGAAGGAGAAAGGCAGGCCAGCTACATCGGGTCTAGCCTAGACTAAAGGAGAGGTTTCCCTCTAGTCCATCTGCCATGCTACAGGCCTCGGAGGGAGAGAAGAACTGCTGGACCTGATCTCCTTCCCCACTGCCATTCCTTTCTTCTTTTGTGTCCTGTCTTTTTAGATTGTAAGCCTGAGGGCAGGGAATCATCTAATTAACCATTTGTAAGTTGCTCTGAAAGCTTTGTGGCTGAAGAGCAGAGTATAAATACTCCAAATAAATAAACAAGGTTCCCCATGACATTCTTGCAAGCAAGTTGGTAAAATGTGGGCTAGACAAAGTAACTGTTACATGGATTTGTAATTGGTTATCTGGTCGAACACAAAGGGTGCTCAACAATGGCTCCTTTTCAACCTGGAAAGAAGTGACCAGTGGGGTGCCACAGGGCTCTGTCCTGGGCCCAGTGCTATTCAATATCTTTATTAATGACTTGGACGACGGTATTGGGGGCATAGTTATCAAATTTGCAGATGACACCAAATTAGGAGGAGTAGCTAATACCCCAGAGGACAGGATCAAAATTCAAAATGACTTGAACAGACTAGAAAGTTGGGCCAAAGCTAACAAAATGAAATTCAACACAGAGAAATGTAAGGTACTGCACTTAGGGCGGAAAAACGAAAAGTACAGATATACGATGGGGGACACTTGGCTGAATGAGACTACGTGTGAAAGGGATCTAGGAATCCAGGTGGACCACAAGTTGAACATGAGTCAACAGTGCGATGCAGCAGCTAAAAAGGCCAATGCAATTTTAGGCTGCATCAGTAGAAGTATAGTGTCTAGATCAAGAGAAGTAATAGTGCCACTATATTCTGCTTTGGTCCGGCCTCACCTGGAATACTGTGTCCAGTTCTGGGCACCACAATTCAAAAAGGATGTGGAGAAATTGGAGCATGTCCAAAGGAGGGCAACTAAAATGGTGAAGGGTCTGGAAACCAAGCCCTATGAGGAACGACTTAGGGAGCTGGGGATGTTTAGCCTGCAGAAGAGAAGGCTGAGAGGTGATATGATAGCCGTGTTTAAATATTTGAAAGGATGTCATATCGAGGAGGGAACAAGCTTGTTTTCTGCTGCTCCAGAGACTAGGACCCGAAACAATGGATGCAAGCTGCAAGAAAAGAGATTCCACCTCAACATTAGGAGGAACTTCCTGACAGTAAGGGCGGTTCGACAGTGGAACACACTCCCTCGGAGAGTAGTGGAGTCTCCTTCCTTGGAGGTCTTTAAGCAGAGGCTGGATGGCCATCTGTCGGGGATGCTTTGATTGGGAGTTCCTGCATGGCAGGGGGTTGGACTGGATGGCCCTTGTGGTCTCTTCCAACTCTATGATTCTATGATTCTATGATTCTATGAAATAAATATCTGGTATCCATCTATTTTATTAACTTTCTTTATAGATTTATAGCCCCAAAGATGGGATTCAAGGCAGCTCTTGCTTTTAGGTGCCTTCATCTGATGTTAATAATACCATTTTCACATTGTTTATATTATGTTTGCAGTTGCTATCTTTTTCTTTTTGTTTTGTTCTATTGTTTTTATGTACTGCAGTATGCTGTAATTAATTATATATTTTAATATGATGGAAGAGCAAGTACTGAAAGGTGGCATACAAATCTTAAATCAATAACCCTAACAGTTTGAAATTCAACAGCACCATAAACCTACTTGTGGTGGAGTCTCCTTTGGAGGTTGTGAAAGAGAAGCTGGATGGTCATCTGTCAGGAGTGTTTTGACTGTGTATTCCTGCATGGCAGGGGTTTGGACTGGATGGCCCTTGGGGTCTCTTACAGTTCTATGATTCTATTACTTATTTGAATATTTCTATATCTTTTTTCATACAATTGACTCCTATGGCAGTGACTAAACATGAGCTATCCAGACTCATGTTTTCCTAAACATGTTAAAGGTGAGAATGGTAATTCACATAAATCACACCCACAAGCACCAATTGGTCATGCCAGTCTTCTAGTGCCCATGCATATGTCATGTACAGAAGGGCCCTATGAATCTATAGATAATTTTCAACATGCAATTGAAAACTCAGCCAGGTGCCTTTTTTTTAATCACAGTCCCCTTCACCAACCCTAATGGCTGGTGTATTATGATGTCATAGCTTTAAAAGTAATGTTTCCAAGCTGTGCTCTAGTCAACCAGGGTTCCCATTCAAGTCATGCCAAACACTGATGGAGACATCATGGGATTCCTGATTGGCTATAGATCTCACTCATACTTGCATGCACTTATAGCTCATGTGTACTATATATGCAACAGAGAATTCCTACAGACAGAGCAGATGCTTTACAGGCATTTGAATTTGTTTCTAACATCTCCAGTTGAATCGATCTCAGGTGACAGGACTGCAGGAGACACTAGATTATTTTTTCCAGTCATAGGAGACAACTCTAATAGGTAGACCATTGAATCTGCCTTGGTATGATGCAATAGCTAAGTGGATGGTAGTGAAAGTGTATAGAATGTACACCCAGAATTTTACCTAAAATTCCTTGTAAAGAAATCAGATTTGGCTGACTGCACTGATTAAGGGGGGTTGCAGACTGCCAGAAATAGTGCAAATTGAGTCCACTTTTAGGGTTAGGGTTAGGGAATCATGGGAACTGTATTTTATTGTGGCACCAGAGCTCTCTGACAGAGAAGGCTCAATGTGTCAGGGGAAAAAAACAATTCCCATGATTCCCTAGCACTAACCCTAACCCTAGAAGTGGACTCAATTTGCACTATTTCTGGCAGTCTGCAACCCCCCTAAGTTTCAATTTTTGGAGAACAAGCCTTTGAAACCTCTTGGAGAGAAATAAATATTTCCTTCTCTCTCTCTCTCTCTCTCTCTCTCTCTCTCTCTCTCTCTCTCAGCTTCCTTTTGTATTCTGAAAAATAAGAGTCTTCTATTTTTATTTTTTTCCTTTTGATATTTTCTTTTAAAAAATAAGCCCAGTTCCTGCAGCTAACCCAGTCTTCTGTTCAGATAGTGCCTTGAGACATCCTTGCTATTAATGATAATAGGGACTAGTGAGAAATTATTTAAAATAATTGATTGAGAGTGATTGGCTGTACCAGCACTTCACAGTAGGAGACCCAATCCTTGAAATGCTTTTATACAGAGCTGGGGCTTCTTGGAACAGTTACAGCAACAGTAAAAAAAAAATGCTTCAGACCTTCTCCTGCTTCCATGGTGCTTTGACATAGCATCAAAGCAGGACCATCTATCAGTGCTGTTGAAGAAAGAGCCACACTGTTTTAAAGATGACAGAACTAATTTCTAAACTGAACTTTTAAGTGTTGTCAAATAAATTATTACTGACTCTAACACTTTGGTAGTGGATTTTATGGTGTGTAATTGGCCCCAGTAAATTCTTTCAAATTGCCCAAAGGGAGTTTTATCCTGGTGTGTGTGGATTGGCTGGTTGCAGATCAACAAAAACATGTTTCTTACATAAGGGAGCTTTATTTTGGTTTAGGGTTTGATGTGAATTTGTAGGAAGGCATGCATATGCAAGAAAGAAAGGGAAAAAAATAAAGAAAAAGGAAAGTTGGCTGGCCTCCAAAATTTCACAGGTGGATATAAGAAACAAATTCCTGAACATCCACTTTTTTTGAAAAGGAAGACAATTTGTTCCTTACTGCTTTTACATAGCTGTAGGTTTAATTTTTATTTCTTTTGTTTGCTGACATGTTTTACTTTTATGATTATGCATAATCATGGGCAAAGATGATTATCATAAGCATCTGGCCTGAGATTTGGTGGATCTTGAGGGCTACGTCCATCATAGCAAGACTTATGTTGCTTCAATGAATGAACATTCACCTTCTGCCAGTAGATATAATAGTGCAATGATTCTCAAGGCTGGAAATAAATCTGACTTTCCCAAACACCCTTTAAAGTTGCCAAAGAATATTTTGATCACATTCTTATCTTGTGCCAAATGTTCTCTCCTTGCTGTCAGACACATTTGTCAAATCTGGATTTCTCAGCTTCTATACTAAGGGAATCTGCAAAATACCCACAATAATTGTAAATAATCAAGCAACCCAATTTTGGAGAATGTGTGTACATGTGTATGTATGCCAAAGATAAAACATGTATTCTTTTCTTAAATAAGTGCAAAAGAAAAAAACCTTCTAAACCCAGTATTATCTTTACAATCCCTGCTTCGAATTTTACATGAAAGGAACTGAAACTAGATTCCAAGTTATTCTGTTAAGGACTGTAGCCTTAGGGCACAAACTCATAGTGGGTTTGAGATGGAAACAGATGGGTTAGGTGTCCACTTGGTTTGATTAGCTCCAGGTAAGTGCTGTGACCAGCTATGAAGTGAGAAATTCAAATCATCTGAATCTGGTTGTTCATGAAGCCTGATTTGAATTGGGAGCTGCCTGATGTTACCCAGACCACCAGGAGAAAATCCCTGCAGTTGGGCAACTTGGTGCTTTGAAACTGCCAAAAGGGAAAACAATATTAGGCGCCCCCTTTCTGAACATAGCCAACAAACCACATACAGCAAACATGAAAAACTCAATATATCTTCTATTTTTGCAACCTGCCAGAAACCACAAAAATAAAATTGCAATGCAGTACTAGTTTATGGGGGTTGTATTGTGTAGATTTGTTGTTCATACCATCCTTCATTAACATTCTGACCATACATATATGTCTGCATGTAAGTGAACACCAAGGTACATTCTTGACATGCATCTTTATTTGAAATCCACATCAACTTCATGTTTTGCTGAGAATACAAGTTGAACTTTGTCAAAAGTATTCTTTGACTCATTTCTACTGATTAGAATTTGCTTTCTGCCGAGTTTTGCATTACTGGAAAGGAAAAAGGTCAGGAGGTTTAGCTTTATTTTATTAAGGTTTTATTGGCACTAGTGCTACACACAGTTAGAAAAGGGGAGAAATCAATATATTTTGTTCAACATGATTGAAGTTGCAGAACAAAGCTCTATTTCTGGATAAGAATGTACTGCAAGAAGGGAGTTTGGTGATACAAATCCATTCAAGTTGGTAATATAGAAACAATACAGTGGGCATTGGTTTGTTATGTTTTCCATTAGCTGAAACTAATTGTATATATGAAAATCTTAAAGAAAAGCTACATATACAGCAGAGAATGAATGGCTCAAAGATGATATGATTCAATGCACACCAAGATCAATTAAACCAATTTCCCTAGAAGGGATATTTTTCCATTGTATGAAAGTTTCCAAAAGACACTGTTTCTAATTACCTTCAAGGAAAAGAGCAAATAGAGCACAGTTGGGAATTGTGTGGCCTTCAAAATATTACAGGACTGACTTCTTAACATTTTTTATCATTGGCCATTGGCTATGCTGCTAGGCCAGTTAGGAGTTACAGTGCAACATACCCTCCAACAGTCCCAATTTGGCAGAGACAGTCCCAATAAATCCTCTCCAGTGCCACTTTTTCAGCTGCTTTTAAAATGTCCCAGTTTCTCTCTCTTTCTCCCACATTCCCCTTTTTGTCTTCACCTTTTTTCAGTTATAGCAAACTGAATTCTGAGGTCAAAACTAGTTTGCACTCAGTTAACTCAGCAGTGAGGAGAGAAAAAGAGGAAATGGAATCTTGCCCTTCCCAATAGGTTCAGGCAAAAGTAATGTGCTGCAGCCTTTCCTAGCATGTGTAATGTCTTTCATTAATACCTTTTGTCATCTTATCCACAGTCTAATGCTGCTTGGCCATACTTGTCACAATCAAAACCTGAAACCTCAATCAGAAACATCTCCTTCAGGGCCCACCTCTCCCAATCAAAGCACAAGGATGCCATTCAAAAGAAGGAGCAAACATGTTTTCTGCTACTCTAGATACTAGGGCATGGAGCAATGGATTCAAGCTACAGGGAAAGAGATTCCACCTAAACATTACGAAGAATTTCCTAATGGTAAGAGCTGTTTGACAGTGGAACACACTGCCTCAGAGAGTGGTCTCCTTCTTTGGAGGTTTTTAAACAAAGGTTTGATGACCATCTGTCAGGAGTGCTTTGATTGTGTATTCCTACATGACAGGGGGGATTGGACTGGATGACCCTTATGGTCTCTTCCAACTCTATGATTCTATGATTCTAAGTGGGCAGCTGCCAATAGCTGAGGACTCACTCCTCCATACCTAAGTTATATACAGAAATATCTTCATATATTTCAAATGCAAAGAATCCTTCCCACCGAGCCACAGATTCATTTGAGACAAGGCAATCTGGCCTCAAAGAGATGTTGCCTCTTCAGAACCAAGGAAATCCATTATCATTTAATTCTGAGGCACACTTCACTGGTTGGTAGTGAACAGAAGAAGAATTAGATTCATTGTTGGTATATTTAATTATATCCACACACAATCACATATAGATCAGGCAAGGCAGTCAAAAGTTGAATTGATAGCTAAATATTTCTCAGAATTCTGCCAAAATACTTTATAAGTTAATGTCTTAGACTCAGACTTGTGAAATCTGAACAAAATACCAGTGTTGTGTGTGAAGACTCCAATGCAGACACCTGGGTGTGCTGAAGCAGGACTGGCTATCATTCAGTTTGAGCACATTAGGTACACTTTGGAATTTTTAAAGTCAAGAAAAATGAGGGTAAATGAACAAATACTTTTTGACAGCTCACAAGAAAATTAGAAATAACAAATAAATGATTTGGCAGAAATGTCTACTGTTTATAATAGCTTAGAAATTCAGGCATGCATCTGAAAGAAATAATTACAAAACAAACAGGTTTGGAGACATCTAAGAAGAAAAATAAGCTTTGCCAAAAACTTTGATGACTGTACCAGACATCTCCATATTTGTTGCAAAGTTAACATATCATAGTACTGATACTTTAGAATAGAAAATAGTTGCAAAGACTTCATCTCTCTTAAAGTTCAGTTGACAGTGCATTGCATCTGGAATTATTTAAAGTTTTGTTTTAATATTTGGGGTGTGTGTGCAGGTACATAACTTTAAGTTCAAATACCACAAAGCACATTCCAGAAAAGGGATAAGCACTGATTTTGGAGTCAATGGCCTGAAACTTATTGATCAACCCCAACTAGGATAGTGTCATTGAATCAATTGTCAAACGGTGAGTCAATACATAAGCAAATCTCACTAATTCAATTAATCTTCTCTAGTTGGAAGTAACAGTATGATTCAGCTGCATTACTACTAAGGTTCAAAGTAAATATTCTCAAAATACTGTGTTTAGAAACATTGATCTCTATCGTGCATTTGAAATGTGGTGCCAGGCATTAATCAGAATGGAGAATGCAGTAAAGAAATCAGAAGTCTAGGATTTGTAAGAACATCTATGAAGGAACTAGAGAAGATCCTGAAGTGTCAAGATATATATTGAATACTAAAGTTAGAGTTGTTCATGTCATCATATTTCTAGTTTGGTTGTATAGTTTGAAAGCTGGACTGTTAAGAAAACTAATAGGAAGAAGATAAACTCATTTGCAATTTTTTTCAGTTAGTCTCAAAGGTGCAACACGATCTCTCTACATACTGATTCTACAGACTAACATGGCTATATCTTTTAATTCATTTGCAGTGTGGTGCTGAAGAAGAGTTCTACAAATACTGTGAACTGCTAAAAAGATAGATAAATGGGTCCTAAAGCAAATCAAGCCTGGACTTTCACTAAAAAGTTAAAATAAGTAAAATGAGGATATTGTACTTTGGACATGTTATGAGACAACAAGGCTCGTAGGAAAAATTCTAATGCTTGGTAAAGTGGAAGACAGTAGGATCTCTTAGGAGATCTTGGTGTTCTCTTAGTCACAGGACTTCCATAAGTTGAAGATAACTTGATTGCAGATAATGATAACAAGAAGGGTGGATAAGAAATTTAGTTCATTAAGTTTTTTAATGAATTTTCATCCTTCATGTGGGGAACTTCTAGAACACTGAGACGTACTCCCATATCTCCTCAGGATTTCCCCTTCATTGTGTTCTGTTCACACAAAACCAGTTCTGGCATGCCGTTTACCACCTTTGTTAGCACCATACTTCCAGTTATCCATTCCCAGATTTCTGGTCCTATAAAAGAGATAATTGACTGTAGCTGCTGCCACACTGCAGAATTAATGCAATTTGACACAGCTTTAACTTCCACGGCTCAGTGCAATGGGATCCTGGGTTTTGTAGTTTGTGTTGCACCAGAGCTGTCTGACAGAGAAGGCTAAATGTCTCACAAAACTACAAATCCCAGAATTCCATAGCACTGAGCCATAACAGTTAAAGCAGTGCCAAACTGCATTAATTTTCCAGTGTAGATGCAGCCTATGACAGATTGGCCTGAATACTATTTTTTGTGCTAGAATAGAGTAGATCCATTGAATCAGTTGGCTTTATCTGTGTTGACTCACCATTAAACAACTGATGGAACTGGTACTTTAGCTGGAATTAACCAACAGAGGACGTTATCACATGGGGGCCAGTTTCGTGATTAAAGAGATAATAAAGTGGAAATAAAGCATCCTGAAAATAAAGTGAAAATAGCGCTAAATTGCGCAAAAGCTTTTCACACGTAATTAGAATAAAAATAGAATTAAGTGAAAAGCGAAAAAAATACTTTTTTAAAAAAATATTATTTTTAAATAAATAAAAAGATGTTTTTAACTTTCATACACAAGTGAAAAAAAAACGTACATGTACTAGAAATGGGTGTGTTTTGTGACCAGACTCCTCCTTTTCCAGGGCGGGTCCTGTATTTCATTCAACCTTCTCCCCTCTCCAGGACGAAATGTCAAACTGTCCTCCATTTGGAGCAGGAGTAAGAAGCATGATTTCTGGGGGACATTTTGGAAATTCCTCCTGGACAGAAGGTTGAAATGCAGCATGTATACTCAAAAAAGGAGGACACCTGGTCTCCCTGGTCGCCACTCATTGTGCTTTTCAATAACGCTCAAAACGGAGGACATTTGCAGACTAATTTCAAACCTTCATTTCTCCCTGTCTATTCTATACCAGTATTATCATTGTAACAATTTTAAAGACTATTGTAACTATTACAGATCCGCCTATTTATTGTATCTCTTCCCCACTCTTTTACTATTATTCCTGAGTGGCATCCTCTTTAATACCACTCCATCCTATTGTCACCAAGAAACCAAGTCTTTGTCACTTGAATCACTAGCTTCCGCCAGGAGAGAAAAAGGTTTTTGTTTGTTTGTTTGTTTTGTTTTTTAAGGTCATACATTTCCTCAGCCCTTAAGAATGTTACCTCAATGCCTCAACTTAGAAACCACTCATCTCTCCAAGAGCTATTTATAAAGTTTTTAAGATATTACAAAGCGGGACGAACTGCACTATATACTTTCCACCATCCCCGGTTCAATCTCCGTGCCTCCACCTCTCCAGCAGCCAATGTCCTCTGGAGGAAGAGCCACCACAATCAAAATCTATAGGGGAGAGAGTCTCAATGTCTCTCTCCCTCCCTCCCTCCCTCCCTCCCTCCCTTCCTCTGAGGAGGAGGAGGAGAAGAAGAAGAAGCCCCTGGGCTTCCTGGAATGTTTGACAGCCAAGCAAACCAGGAAGTACACGCAGGCCCATAGACCATGGGAAAACCTGAAAGAAGCTTTAAAGGAGATTTGTTTGTGTGAATTTGAATTTCACATTACAGTAAATATGAAATTACTGTAATATCGCAAATGCATTTGTTCTAAACTCCCAAAAATAAAAAGATCTCTGATAACTCCACTTTGTGACCACTTTAATGTCAGTTTCTGTGCAACATTGTGTGAAATCATGAGGCATAAGTGTGCCTTTTGGGGGGATTTGTGTAGGATAAACTATAGATTTCCCCCCGTGTGATAACGTCCAGAGTTCCAGCCATAATTTTAGAGCCATATGGACCACATGTCCAATGTCATATATTGAAAAGGGAAAAAAATGTCATGTTCCCTTCATAAGTCAGGGATGGACCACTTCAGTGGGCCAAAGGACTATTTTAACCCATCTTTTTAGCCCACGGCATCCACTACAAGCCATACTTCTCCCTGCTACCCCACTGCTGAAAATGAATAGCAAGGCTGGGGAGGTGGACACTGAAGCAAGCAGGTAGTGCTTATTTTAAAAGGCTTTTCCTACCCTACTCCTGATTTTGGCAACAGTGACAGCTATTAAAATAAGCAGTAAAAGTTTGGTTTAATATGGTTTTTAGCATTTCTGCCAGGACATAAGAGGCAGATCACCAAGTTGTGGGTAATAAATGGC
Organism: Phrynosoma blainvillii; assembly: GCA_026167975.1. Lineage (NCBI taxonomy): Eukaryota > Metazoa > Chordata > Lepidosauria > Squamata > Phrynosomatidae > Phrynosoma > Phrynosoma blainvillii. Next base: position 31,592,916 of record JANUYF010000003.1, read on the forward strand.
CACAATTTTATTGCATAATGGAAGGGTTGTAAATCCATCAATGCCATATCAATTAGAAAGCACCCATAAATCATGTCATAAATCATGCCATAAATCATTCTATCAAATGCATCAGTCATAAATCCATCTGCTGTTTTCATAAATCAATCATCTATCATAAATCAAAGCTACTAACATCATGTAAATAGGGTGGGTGGACTGGGTCTGTTGGAATTGTTGCTGCCACGTGCTCCAGGGCCTTTATAGGCTCTCAAGCCTCGTGAGACAAGGAGCTCTGTCATAGATGGATTCAGCTGACAATCCATCTTGCAGCCTCCTTGTTCCTGTGTTCCTTGCTATCTGATTTACGACTCTGGTTATCTGACCTTTGGAATTGCCTTGTGACTATGCTTCTACCTCTGCTCATTGTTGTGACCTCCAGGATTGTTATCATGTGACCTTTGGACTGGTCTTTTGACTACTCCTTTGCCTTCTCCACTGTAGTGCTGTCCTCCGGAGAGGTAAACAGGACAAGACTTGGGGCGTGATTTCTGGGTCTCATTAGAGCTAGAACGAGACCTGGGAAAAGAATCAACCTGGAAGTCTTGTGGGATTCTTTCCCTCCTTGATATCGGTGATGGCTTCAATTGCTGCCTGGCAAACAGGGACCCCTCTGGGAGTGTCGAGATAGGTCCTTTGCTCCAAAAATGGCTGTTTGTGGACTTGGAGTGGATTACAAATATGACCTTGAGAGCCAGATGTGCCCATTCGTAATATACACAAAGGCATTTTGTGTTTCCTTTAGCTTCTGGAGTCCATTCAGGAACTATAGAAAGAGCAAGAGCAATGAATAAACCATTATTTCTTAAGTTGTTCACATAGCAACCTGAGAGAGGGACATCGGTCAAAATTATTTTTCTGTTTTGGGAACTGTTTTGAAAAACAAGTGTTTGGATAATAACATACACATCTTACACTACTATATTCTATGCCAACTTCAAATCCTAAGCAAATAGTGTTCATCAAATTTGGTTTCCAAAGCTTTGCTACATCCAAAGGAACAGCTGCATTGTGTTGCTGAAAAATCTCCACTTCATCCCTAAAATGTGAAATGTTCAATATCCTAGCATTCCATCATTGACTCTGCCAAAAAGATTACTTGTTAAGCAAAAAAGAGAGCATTTGGCATCATACTTTCTGCTGACAGTTAGAGTATGGAACCCAATGAATGCACACATCGGTGCAGCAGAAATATATGAACTTGAAAAGAAGTATGTAAAACAGGAACAATTTAGAATTATTATTATTATTATTATTATTATTATTATTATTATTATTATTATCCTGTCTTCTCCCAGAAGTGGGACTCAGGACAATTTACAACATTAAAAAACAATATAATTAAAAGTATACAGAAATAGTACATTAAAAACAGAATTAAATTACTACAATAATTAAGATGTTTAAAATATATTAAAACAATATAGCACCTCAGGCTGTTCTTTAAAAGCTTTCTGCTTTGAAAGCATGTCTGAAAAGGAAGGTATTCATATATCGCTGAAAAATATTTAAGCTGTACATTTTATAACATTACATAAACTTCAATAGATGTAATCAGATGTGTGTTTATCATATAAAAAACTTTCCACACTGGTCAGTGTTGTTTTGTCAAGCTCTGACATGCAGCAGAGTAAAGCAGTACAGTTCAGGAATCATTGAGAAGGATGAGAGATATGTGAAAGTAGCAGCTGTTGGCTCTATGCAGTGATTCCCAAAGTAAGCACTACTGCCCCCTGGTGGGCGCTGCAGCGATCGAGGGGGGCAGTGATGGCCACAGGTGCATTTGGGGGCGATGAATAACTGTATGGGAGTGGTGAAAGCATAAAAGAAAGAAGAGAAGATTTAGAAAAATTGATTTATGTATTCCTCTCATAATGCTTTTTTCTTTGAACAACGTACTGGACATTGGCTCGATTCCCACATACTCCCTCACTTGCATTGAGGTATGTGCAATTGCGCACTGCTACTGTTCATGTCCACTGATTTACCATTCCAAAACACATGAGCACTACGAGCATTTCTGCGGGCAACTGCCACTTGTGCGATTGGTCAATCGCAAGACCAAAGCCTGGAACAGCAGCGGCAGTACTGGCTACTGGCAATACTACCAGCAGATTTTGGAGCACACTATGAGTCAGGAGATTTCCCGTAATTATTATGGGAAAATTACAGCATAATATAACTCTAAGTTAGATTGTTGTGATATTGTGATAAGTTAAAGTTAACTAACAAATAGTGTGACTATAATTGGTGAGTATTATTTATTTATTTTGTAATAATTATATGCACTTTACAATTAATAATATCATGTTTATTTATTTCATTAATATTTATTTTAGTTTGTTTTTTACAAAAATATTTCAAAAAATTACAAAAAAATTAATTAAAAATACCTCCATAAAATTTTTTATTTTTTCTACAGATAATAATGGCTCAACCAAAGAAAAAAATGTAGACAACATAATATCGAATATTTGAAATATGGCTTTATTGAGTCGCCTGTAAACAATACATTACCAATGTGCCTGATTTGCCAGAAAGTTTTATCAAACAAAGCTATGAAGCCTTCCAGACTACAAGAACATTTAATTAAAATTCATGGTGATAAAAAAAGATAAGGATTTATCTTATTTTCGAACACTAAAAGAAAAATTTATCAAACAACCTACGTTGCCAAAACTCTTTTCAACCACAACCACACAAGATGGTGATGGCTTACTTGCTTCTTACAATATTTTGTTAATGATTGCCAAATCAGGAAAACCTCATACTATTGGTGAAGAACTAATTATACTAGCTATAAGTGAAGTAATACGTACTGTGCTACACAAGCACAGAGGTTTTCTTGCATATTTAAAAAAGGAGGTGCTGAATGCATTCACAGTACACTGTGTCATCCATCATCAACATCTAGTTGCCAAAAATTTAAGTGCACGCCTACATAATTCATTACAATATGTAATTAAAGCTATCAACACAATCAGAAGCAAATCATTGAATGACAGATTATTTAAACAGCTTTGTATTGAAAACAATGAAGAATTTAATCGTTTGCTGCTTCATACAGAAGTTTGTTGGTTGTCAAAGGGTACCTGTTTAGATAGGTTTTATAAGCTGTTTAACTCGGTGCTGGAGTTCTTGAAAGATAAAAATGATGCTTTACGATCCAATTTAATTCAGTCCAAAAGTGACATCGCTTACTTGACCGACTTGTTTCAAAAATTTAATGAAAGCAATCTTCAGCTTCAAGGTGATGAACTGAATTTAATAAAAACAAAATCTGTTCTTTCTGCATTTGTGACAAAACTTCTTATGTACAAACAAAATTTTGGACGAGGGGAATTCAGCCAGTTCCCAAATTTATCAGGAGCAGGAAAAAAAAAAGATGAAGACATACTTTCTTATTGTGAGCACTTGGATGCTCTCCATTCAGATTTTAATCAACGATTTGATGATATTTTGAAAATGAACATACCTGATTGGATTTTGGATCCTTTCTCAAGTGCAAACACAGAAGAATCTCCACAGTTACAAGAACTGATGGAAGTAACTACAAATAATGAATTGAAATTTAAATTCAAAAGCGGCTACCAACAATTCTGGCTGCAAAAGGAGATCCCTATGGCTTATCCTGAAATATGGGCTGTAATTCAACAGTTCTTAATTGCATTTCCTTCATCATATTTAGTGGAACGTGGATTCAGTGTGGTAAACAATTTATTAACAAAAAAAAAAAGAAACCGATTGCAAATAGTCAATCACAGTGATTTAAGATTACTGCTGACGAAAATAAAGCCGAGGACTACTAAATTGGTAGCAGCATACCAGGTTCATCCTTCACATTAAGATGATTTCGAATGTTTTAACTTTTTTTGTATTACTTTTCTATTCTGAGTTCAATAAATAGTTTCATAATTTCAAACTTCAATGTTTCTAATTTACTCCTTTCATTACTATATTTTACAAAAAAGGTAGAAACATTAATACATATATCTTTCTGTTTAATTGCTATTAAAATTTTAAAAAAATTCCAGGGGGCGCTGAGTAATATTTTTTCTGGAAAGAGGCCTGTAGGCCAAATAAGTTTGGGAACCACTGCTCTATAGTAAAGCAAGATGTTAAATGTATTAATCCAGGTGGGAGGGGAGAAAATAGTTCAGCAGTGGTAGACCAATACTGAGAACAGCAAAACTCTCTGAGGACACTGTCTCAAAAATCTCAATGCACAAGACATTACATTAGCACATTGTTTGGATCTGGGTCCTTGAGAGGATAACTGTAGCAAATGTTCAGAGTCTGAGAGCAATACATTTATTATTAAATAAGGATGGGGGGAAATTTCATTGGAATGACTTGAAAGAATAATGATGATAATAATAATAATAATAATAATAATAATAATAATAATAATAATAATACTAATAATAATAATAATAATAATAATAATAATAATAATAATTTATTTCTAAGCCGCCCCTCTGCTTAGCAATTGGGGTGGCGTACAGCATAATTTAAAAACAAGAGACAATGTAAAATTCCTATATCCCACACCCTAATCCTCTCACCCCTTAAAACTAAATTAAACTATAATAGCAGAATTAAAACAATTCTTAAAAACATAATAAAAACAAAACAAAAACAAATTAAACAACTTGGGCATGTCAATGTACTATTTTTACACCCTTGAGACTTGCCTGAAAAAAATTGTATTCTTCACTTTAATGCACATTTGTGAGAGTTACAGGGCATTTCCAAGAAATAAAATGTCCACAAAACCATGCACATATTTTTTAAAATGTGAACAGCTAAAATGAGCTTAACTGAAAACTATAGGCTGAGCATCTTGGTAGTGCCACAAACAAGCATAAATCCAACCTGTGCCTGTGCATGTCTTTTTATGGTTCTTGAGGGGGGACAATTGACTATCCACCAGCTCAAGACTCACTTTTCTCCTGTTGAGGTTCCCCTTCATGACCATATAGTGGCTGGGGGACAGCAAAGGCCATTGGAGAAGCATCTGGTTTTGTCCCTTTAGCTAGATGTAGAATGACAAAGACATCATCCCTCATTCTGCATCCAGCTATATGGACAAAGCCAGACACTTCTCAAACACCCTCTGCTGTTCACTGGCTGCTAAATATTGATGGAAAAGTAAACTTGTGTGAAAGGAAAAAAAAGATGTGGTATAGTTCTACCTGGGCAGAACTTTATGACACAGCTCTCAAGGCAATATCTCAGAAATATGTGCAGAAAATATGTTTTTATCCATGGGAAAAGTTGTGTGGATTTGGTAAATGCTAAACATGTACATTAAGAAAACTGCAGTAGAACTGCACAAGTTCGAGTGTAGAAAGTCTTCCTAACTAACATGAAGAAAAAGAAAAAGAAAAAGAAAAAGCAGATGGTATTTGAGAAAACTCAACAAAACTGAGATTTTACATCCCTAGCTGAATCACAGTGTTGCACAAATGTTGAAAACTTCTTGAATGCAGTAATGCAGACATGCTGCATCCTGCCATAAAGTACTATTACTGCTGAGAAGAGCAGTAAGACACCACAGTCAGAAGAATGGAATTTATAAGAAGGTTTATTCCAATTTAGCTATTGGGGTTTTCAGATTTTAGGGTATCAGTTTATTTATTTTTATGATGACATCCCACAGAATTTTGCCAAAGACACAAAACAAATCAGATTGTTCAAACAAATCAGTAAAAACAGTTGATAATGCATTTCCAAAGACAACAGTACTGGTATATCCAACAATTTGTTAACAAGGCAAGAGTTATTGAGATGTATTTCACAGCAATTGACTCAATACCAACTCAGAAATATCAATAATAATAAAATTAATAAATAGATAATCCATGACAGAGAGAAGAACAATTCTTTCAATAATTATAAAAATATAAACTCTGAAAGAAAAAAATCTTAGAGTTAAAGTAGGTAGACCTCTGACCTTTCCCCCCTTTTCCTTTCTTCCTGTTAAAAAAATTCTTTATTTTCAAACTCTTTTCCACGACACCTGAAACAAACCCACCCCATCCCAACTTTTCATTTGAATATGGGTTCATGAATGAGCCGGGGAGCTCTTTGTTTTGGTCAGGCCCATTTGTTTTGATACGGACATATAGCTCCCATTATTGACTTTTTCTAGGCTGAGACTTTTGATGTTTAAGGTTGCATCTACACTGTAGAAATAACACTATTTAACACCACTTTAAGTGATATAGCTCCATCCTATGGAATCTTGGGATTTGTCATTTTACAAGATCTTTTGCATTCTCTGCCTAGAAGAGTTGAAAACTACAGTTCTTGGGTTTCTGTAGGATAGCGTCATGGCAGTTAAATTGGTGTCAAACTGTATTATTTCTGCAGTGTAGATGCACACTAAAAGACCAAAAAAAAAGCCAATCTTCCAGAATGCTGCCACTAGGGTAAAACATGGACTATGCATTTCCCCTGAAATTCCTCATGGCAAGAATAAAAATTTGGAAATAATGAAAACTGGTTAAATAGGTACAGCACCTGAAATATTCCCAAGAGAATAAATTCAACTTCCCAAGTCCCTTTATAGCACAGTCCATCTTTTAATCCTACAGTTCCTGGATCCTTGAGCCACTTAAGTCCTTAAGCCACTGGTCCCTTTCAGTTGCCTCCTGGATAATCTGGAACAAAGGATCTACAGATGTTGCTTGGCTTTAATTTTCTTCTTCTTTGCATGCCTAGCTTCAAGTGATTATTTCCTGTCCCAACTGTTCTGGGGAGAATATGGTTTATCCTGTGGTATCTCTCCAGCTTTTGTACTGGGGCATTCTGGACAAAGCATGAGCGAGGACTTTTTGCTCACCAGCAAAAGCCTTTAGTTTGAACTTGAAATGATAGAATTCCTTGGCCCAACGACTCTGCTTTGGGTTTAACTTTCTTGGGGTTTGTAAGGTTTCAAGGTTTTTATGATCAGTCCAAACTTCAAAAGGGTGGGGATGCCCTCCAGGAACTGACACCAGGTCTGCAGTGCTCCCTTGATTGAAAAAGCTTCTTTTTCCCAGGTGGGCTACTCCAGATCTGGAACTTTTTGGACAAATATGCACAGGGTCTTAATTTCCCCTCCAAGTCCCTTTGCATTAATATTGCCCCCATGGCAACATCACTAGCATCAGTCTGTATAACAAAGGGCTGTTCCAAGTCTGAATGTTTCAGTATGGGTTCTGAGATAAATAGTCCCTTCAACTTTTCAAAAGCCTCCTGACATTGCTGAGTCCGCCTGATCCTGGTGGATGGCTTGGGCTTTTCATTAGGTCCCCCTGGAATGTTTTGGTCTTTAGTAGGTCCATGATGGACAGTGCTATCTGAGCAAAGTCAAGGATAAACTGTCCATAAAAGTTGGCAAATCCCAAGAAGCTGAGTCCATTTCTGTTCCCTAGGTGGACACAGTATCCCAGGAAATCTAATTTGTCAGCATAGAATTCACATTTGGACAGCTTCACATATAGCTGATTATCCAGGAGGCACTTCAGCATCTCCCTCACCAGCGTCACATGGGATTTCAAGTTTTGGGAATAGATCAATACATCATCCAGGTAGACCAGGACCCCCTCAAACAGAAAATCATGCATAATTTCATTCACAAACCACATAAGCAACCTGGGACCTCCCAAAAGGGAGGGCCAGGTATTCAAAAGCCCCCAAAAGGCAGTGAATGCCATCTTGTATTCATCCCCCTCTCTTATTCGCACTCAGAAATAGGCATCTCATAAGTCCATCTTAGTAAAAATCCTGCCTATGGCTAGCCTCCCTAGCATGCCCTTCATGAGAGGAATGGGACTCCATATCCCATTCAGGTTCTTGTAGTTGGTAACCAGTCACAAGGACCCATCCTTCTTCTCTCAGGGACCCTGAAGGTGGAGGTGGATGAGCGGATAAATCCTCTAGCCAAGTTCTTTTCTATAAAGCCCTTTAAAGTCCTCATTTCTAGTGGGGTCATTGAGTAGAGTTTAGGCTTGGGGGGTTGCACTCTGGGCACCAGCTCAGTGATGCAGTCCATCTCCCAATGGGGCAGAAGCTGGTTGCACTCCTTTTCCTCAAATACCTCTGCCAAATCCTGGTAGACTGAGGGGGTCCTCCAGCTGGTCCTCTGGGATGGTGCTTCTCACCTGCTCTTGCAGTGAGCCAGGTTGGCTCAAAATTGCCTCTGTGCTTGTCTCCCTATTCAGCTTAGTGTCCCGGAGGGTATTTCCCCTGCTCTTGCAGTGAAGCAGACTGGCTTAAAGCTGCCACTGCACTTTCCCCCTCCCCATTCAAATTAGTACTCTTGGTGTGGGCTTTGCATCCTGGATCATTGAAAATCAGTTCTCTTGAACCCCACTGTATTCCAGGACTATGGAAATGGAGCCAATCTATTCCTAGGATCACCTGGTAGAATGATGTGTGGCCCAAAACAAAGCAGATTTTCTCCCAGTGTTCCACCACCCCCACCCAAACTGTCTCAGTCCTTTCCCTGGTGGTCTCCCCCCCCACCCCCCATGGCAGAGCGGTCCATCTGATGGAAGGTAATGGGATGCCTCAGCTTCTTGCTGTCTAGCCCCATCCTCTGCACTATTTCTGGGCTGAGGAAGCATTGGGTGCACCCTGAATCTATAGCCGCCTCCAGGTTCATACTCCATCCTCTTCTCTGGTCTTCCAGCTTAACATCCAAGGTATACATCTGCAAAACCTGTAACTTCCTTTGTGGCTTCCCTACTTGGCTGCATATTACCAACCTTTACAGAGCAGCCATTTAAGGATCTCTGGGCCTCTCAAGACCTCCTGCCCTTCCTTTGACTGAAGCAAAAATGGAGGAGAATAGCCATTGGAGAACAGCCAATTCACCTATGATTCATCAGCCACATAATGGGACAATTATGGGGGTGGATATGGGATGTGGGATACCAGCTGTTATGTTGGGTGCATGCGTAACGGGAGCTCCCATTGAGGTTGTGTGGGGCAAGGGGAGGTATGGTGGTAGGAAAGTGGATCTGTGTAGGAAAGGAAGGAGAGATCGATGCGTAATATCTATCTCTCCTTCCTTCCACTCTCCTAACCAAAGAGGCCTGAGGGTCAGGCCAGTCGTACCACAAACCCTGTCTCTGCTCCTGTGCAACGCCAGGTCCATAAAAAATAAGACCCACATCATCTGTGATCTTATACAGGATAAAAACTGCGACCTGGCGTGCATTACTGAGACCTGGCTTGGGCCTGAGGGTGAGGCAGTGTGGGCCCAGGCCCTCCCTGCCGGGTACTCAGTTAAGGACCAGATCAGGTTAGGTGGGCGGGGGGGCGGTGTCGCCTTGGTCCATAAAAACACCCTTTCCTTAACCAGGAACCCAGTCCGGAAAACAGACTACATCGAGTGTATGTACCTGACCCTGAAGGCCAGAGACAGTCTGGGGACTTTGTTGGTTTACCGGCCACCCCGTGCGCTAACAGACTCCCTAGTCGAGCTGACGCAGCTGGTCTCGGAACTGCTGTTGGAGTCCCCTAGGCTCCTTGTCCTGGGGGACCTCAACATCCCTTTCGAGGCCAGTGATACTCCAACAGGTGCAGCTCGGGAGTTCATGACTACCATGACAGCCATGGGCCTGTCTCAATTAGTCTCAGGGCTGATGCATTGCGCTGGTAATACTCTCGATATGATCTTTTGTACGGACATGTAGGCTCCGTGGGTAGAGATTTCTAATATCTCTCCCTTGTCATGGACGGATCACTTCCTGGTTGAGGCTCGATTCAAGGCTTCTACCTTAAGCCCCCCCGGGGGTGGCAGACCTATTAGGATGGTCCACCCTCGAAAGCTGATGGAACCCAAAAGGTTCCAAGAAGCCCTAAAGGGGTATACGGCTGGTTCTGACAGCGATTCTGTTAATGCCCTGACCGATATCTGGGATACTAACCTTTCCAGGGCTGTACACAGCATCGCTCCCAAGCATCCTTTCCGGCCTGCCTCCAATAAACAACCCTGGTATAAGGAAGATCTCAGGGAATGGAAACGGGCTGTGCAATGACTAGAGCGCAACTGGCGGAAACATCAGCGCTTGTCCAACAGGACACTCCTCCGCTCTCTTTTAAGAGCCTATGGAGTGGCAATGGATGCAGCAAAGAATTCATTCTTTGCTGCACGTATTGCATCTGCGGAGTCGCGTCCAGCAGAACTGTTCAAGGTTGTGAGGGAGCTAACTCAGCTCCCCCCCTCCCTCAGCCTTATTTTGGAACCATCTAAGGCCTGCTGTTACGAATTCAACAACTTCTTCGTGGATAAAATCTCTCGGATAAGGGCTGATCTCGATGCCAGTATTCCTGCAGATCCTAGAGAGGTGTCCGAAGCGTCCGTGGCCCCTATTATACTGGATCATTTTGAGTTTGTCAGTACCGAGGAAGTGGACAAGATCCTTCAAAGTGCTAGGAAAATGACATGCTCCCTTGATCCCTGTCCCTCATGGCTGGCAGCTCAGGCGGAAGATGCGGTGTTAACATTGTTGCACTGCATCGTTAATACATCTCTAAGAGAGGGTCAGTTTCCATCCAAATTAAAATTAGCAGTGGTTAAACCCCTGCTTAAAAAGCCCTCCTTAGACCCCCTAATTCATATCGCTGCTACCTTTTTTGGGGAAGGTGATCGAGAGAGCAGTCGCTTTCCAGCTTCAATCGATCTTGGATGACACTGATTTTCTGGACCCATTTCAAACCGGCTTCCGGGTGGGCTATGGAGCAGAGACTGCCATGGTCGCCTTAGTTGATGACCTCCGTCTGGGCATGGACAGGGGAAGCGTGTCCCTGTTAGTGCTCTTGGACATCTCAGCGGCTTTCGATACCATCGACCATGGTATCCTTCTGGACCGCCTGAGGGAGCTGGGTATCGGGGACACTGCTCTGCAGTGGTTCCGGTCCTACCTCTCGGGCAGGTTCCAGATGGTGGAGCTGGGGGACTGTCGCTCCGATAAGAGGGCCCTTACATCTGGTGTCCCTCAGGGAGCGATTTTGTCCCCTATGCTTTTCAACATTTACATGAAACCGCTGGGAGAGATCATCCGGAGACATGGGGCGTGGTGTTATCAGTACGCTGATGACACCCAAATAGTCTTCTCTGTGTCTCCGACTGATGCAGTAACTAAGGATGGCATCTCTCCTCTTGATGCCTGCTTGGAGTTAGTAATGGGCTGGATGAGGGAGAACAAACTCAGTGTGAATCCAGGGAAAACAGAAGTACTGGTGATAGGTTCCCCGGTTCCAGGTGGCGAGATTTGTCATCCGGTCCTGAATGGGGTCACGCTCCCCTTGAAGGACTCGGTGCGCAGCTTGGGAGTACTCCTTGATTCGGCGCTCCAACTGACATCTCAGCTGGATGCGACAGTCAGGAGTGCTTGTTATCAGCTTCGGCTGATACGCCAGTTGCGTCCCTACCTGAACCGTAGGGACCTTGATTGTACATGCTTTGGTAACCTCTCGACTGGATTTTTGCAATGCGCTCTACATGGGGCAACCCTTGTACCAAACCCGGAAGCTGCAATTGGTGCAGAATATGGCAGCTAGATTGGTCGCTGGTAGTTCCAGGTCGGACCATATAACACCTATCTTAAAAGACCTTCACTGGCTGCCTATTCGCTTCCGAGCTCAATACAAGGTGTTGGTTTTGACCTATAAAGCCCTAAATGGCTTGGGCCCAGGGTACTTGGAGGACCGCCTCTCCCCACACAATCCGCCCGCACACTCCATTCATCTGGGAGCAATCTGCTAGAGGTCTCCAAGTTTCACTTGGTGAGGACCTCTGAGAGGGCTTTTTCCATCGTTGCCCCTTCTTTTTGGAATAAGCTTCCTGCAGAGCTTCGCTCCTCTGCATCACTCGTCTCTTTTAAGAAAAATTTAAAAACGTATTTATTTCAGTTGGCATTTCCGCCTTAAGTAATGGTATTCTTTCTTTCTCTGCCCCATGTGTTCCTTGTTGACCCCGGACTGTTTGCAATTTGATTCATCCACTTCTTGCCTCTGATATTTGTGGCTTTTTTTATTCCTGTTCCTTCTCCCTGCACCGATGTTTTTAACCTTTATATTGTAACAATTTTAACCTTTGTAAGCCGCCTTGATCATATCTATGGAAAGGCGGGGTAAAAATAATTTATTATTATTATTATTATTATTATTATTATTATTATATAAGGGGATACCTCCCCTCACCCTTGAAGTATGGTGCTATGGGTTTATGGCCGGCCTGCCTCTGCATGAGGCTGGCTGTTGAAGTTTTCCACTGGCTTCACATTGTCTTCTGACTCTGTCATGTTGGATGTTATTGTAGCTCTGCCTCATCTTGGCTGGCACTTTGGTCACCTCAGGCCAATCTAGGACTTGCACTGCCAATCCCCTGAACTCTGTTGCATATTCTGTCATGGAGCGGGCTCCCTGCATGAGCACCACTAACTTGGTTCAAGTCTTCTCTGCCCAGAAAGGGTCCTTGAATCAGACTCATAGCGCAATCATGAATTCAGGCAGGCTCTCCAGTTCTGAATCTCTGGCGCCAAAAAGTTGTACGAGCCAGTCTGCCACTTCCTTTCCAGGTGGGAAGTCACACACCTCACTTTTGCAACCTTGCTCAGGAATGTAGGACCCTACTCCTGCATGTGCACCACCACCTGGGCCAAGAAGTAGGACAGTTGACTTGCTCTCCCAGTTATCTGACTGCCAGGTTCTGGGTGTGGCTGATGGGGGCTCTGGCTGCCACCCAGGGGTTGTTCCTTGCACTTTTCCAAGGGCTGGTCTCCACAGTCTCATGTGTCAAGCTGGAGTGGAGGCTGCTTCTGCTATGGTGTCCTGTCCGAAGGCTGCCCATCCTCCTCAAGTTGCATCATCTTTGAGTGGTCCCACCATGGTTTCAGCACGCTGGGCTGCCACCTCTTCAGCCACTATGTTCTGTAGTGCTTGCTTCTCCTCTTGCAACCCCCACTGTCATGATGACCTTGTGCTGGTCATTGGTGTTTGGAACCACCCATCCTCCTCCGCTTCACTTAGCGGGTCTTCCAGGGCTTCTTCGCATGGCCCATATGATGCTTCCTCATCCCCCTCATAATCTGTGAACCAGTCCTCCCAGTCCTTGTCGTGTAGGGGCCATTCTGCTCCTGCCTGAAACCACCTGCTGCTCCCCATGCCTCCCTCAGCTCTCAGGGTCTTCTCTTTCCAGATCCCTGGCTGGAGTTCTCTCATCCTTCCCGGGCTGTGGCCACATGGCCTCCAGTACTCCAGAGCAGTTTGCATTGGGCTGAATGCAGCTGCATCATACGAGGCTTTGGGGGGAGATTTGAGTCAATGTCATGATCCACAAACCAAGGTTTGAAAAGCCACAAAAACATAGTAGTGAGATTAACTGACAATTTATTCAGATTACAAAACAAAGATTCACTTCAGACCAGTTGGAGTCAAATCTAAGGGCCTTTACAGACTGCCAGAAATAGTGCAGCTTGAAGCCACTTTAATTGTCCTGGCTCAGTGCTAAGGAATCATGGGAACTGTAGTTTATTGTGGCACCAGAGCTCTCTGACAGAGAAGGCTCAATGTCCCAGAAAAAAATTACAATTCCCATGATTCCCTATCACTGAGCCAGGGCAGTTAAAGTGGCCCCAAGCTGCACTATTTCTGGCAGTCTGTAAAGGCCTTTAAGATATGCCCCAAAATGTCCCACCTTTAAAAATTCTCTTTCCAGACCCCCCCCCCTTTGTCCAGCTCCAGCCCACACTCCTTCTGACATATCAAAGAGGTCTTTAAACTGGCCGCTCCACTTCCTAACTCCATATCAACCCATCTTTCACAAAGCTTTGTTGATCATCAACCACTTCTTCACTCAGGAACTAATGGAGCCATATATCTTAACTACCCCAGCCATCTATCTCCAATTTGCATTTCAAGTAAACTACAGACCTCTCTGCTGTTTGCCTTCCATAACGCTGTTTCTTTATCCTCATTATCTCCGTTTTACCATACTGGAATATCACTACTTCACTACTACTGTATCCCCTCATATTTCTCATCATGGCAGATTCTGACAGGCTCCAACCCTTCATAATTTCTTTTAAATACTCTGCACTGAATTTAGAACAGGCCTTGTTTAACAGTGTGATCCAATAGTTCATTACAAAGTGATCAATGTAATCCAGTTCAGCCTTTGCTGTAAAAAGCAACTCTGGAGGCAAAGAAGCATACATGTCTCCTATTTAAATAACTAAAACTCTCCCTACCTCCAGTCAAAGACTTGGCTTTTTAATCATTGATGCCTTGCACACTGTGATGTTTATCTGCCAAAATCACCTTGTCAGGTCCTCACACTGATGCAGCAGAGCTGCATGAGAATTCTGTTCTATTTGTTTTCCCCAAGTAATGCCTTGGGTGCATTTGAAATTTGAATCTAGACAACAGCAATTTGTCTTCTAGGTATTTGAAAGACAAAACTCTCTTCATAGATATCCAAAGGAACCAAGTTGCTCATTGTTATTAAAATTTCAATGGTTCTAGCTACCACATCAGTCTTGCAATAGTGATGCACCAACCTGCCCACATTTTTGTCAATTTTTTTCATTAGTTTTTGGCAATTATATGAATTGTATTATTATTTCATTTGTTTTAGTGATGCTTTTAGCTGTCTTCAGTGTACATTTTTAATGGAAAGGTGGCATTAAAATGTAAGTAAATTAATTTGATTTTTAATAAAGTTCCTTAAGGTAAGATGGGACGGGCAAAGACGGATTTCATACATTCCTAATTTGCATACATACAGGTATGTACATGCATACATTGGAGATCTCTCCTGCTGCTTGGGAATCTTCTCATGTCTCTTCCTCCAAGAAGGCAACATGGTGTCTTCATTATCCCAATGAAGAGAATGATATTTATTTATTTATTTTTGTACACAAAACGTGAGACTGAGCCATTACCCAGAGTATCACAAACCTATGCAAAGCTGTGCTGCAGTGGAAGAGTCGCCAAAGGTGCGGCGGCAGCCTTTTGCAGTGCACCTTCGGTGACTTGTGGAAGGAGCACTAATTTAGCGCTCCTTCCAGTGGCGACAAAGCTGCGCCACGGGCCCGAGGTGTGGGGATACCTCGGCCTCACGGCCCAGCTTCCCAGAGAGGCCCACGGCTGCCCATCTGCTTCCCCCCATATATACTGTTATGGTTTTGCTACCTAAGTGAAATGATAGACTGCATGGGGTGAGAAGGACTGTTTTAGTAGCTAAACCAACAACCATATCAGCTCATACCTCCCTTTTGCTAGAGATATTGCTGCTGTATTGCCTACAGTATTTAGATAAAGCTGGAAAATTCTTGAACATCCTGATTGAGACTAAGGGGGGTTGCAGACTGCCAGAAATAGTGTGAATTCAGTCCACTTTTAGGGTTAGGGTTAGAGTTAGGGAACCATGGGAACTGTATTTTATTGTGGCATCAGAGTTGTCTGACAGAGAAGGCTCAATGTCTCAGAAAAATAACAGTTCCCATGATTCCCTAGCACTAACCCTAACCCTAAAAGTGGACTGAATTCACACTATTTCTGGCAGTCTGCAACCCCCCTAAGGGCCACAATTTAATAACATGCATGCAACAATGAATGATATAATCTGAGTGTCTGTAGAGAAACACAAAAATTACGGTATATTGTAAATTGCTGCAGGCTACAAAGAGAGGAGGGAGCTTGCTTTCAGTTCTGGAAAATTCAGATTTCTGTTTGAAGATGTATTAAAACTGAGCCTCCACTTACACTAGGCTTATCTATTTATGATTAAACTGAAGTATTACAGTTTAATCTATATCTCTGCCTCTTAAACAAGCCAAACTGAAGAAGACTGAACTGTTCAAAGAAGGAAGTTCTGGCCATTTTGTGTGTTTCTATCACCTCATTTTTAATATTTATTTATTTCAGTATTAGCTGATGCTCTTAAAGTAGCTCATTACTAAGCAAAGTATCAATGCACAGCCTATGACATTGGGGTTTACTGCAATCTAGAGGATTGTTGTGTTTGTTTGTTTGGGCCCAATTTCAGAGTGAGGGACAATCACACAGACTTTGAAATGACACTCTTCAAATCTGATAGGGAAATCTGGATCCAGTATGGATCTACCCACCAGTAGTCCTTAGATTGCCAACCCATCACCTGTCCCCATGCCTGTGTCTTCAAATCTGGAGATTAGAAAAGCTAATTGAGGGACTGTAACTCCCCAAACTTCCCCATCTAACATAGAATCATAGAATCATAGAGTTGGAAGAGACCACAAGAGCCATCCAGTCCAACCCCCTGCCATGCAGGAACTCCCAATCAAAGCATCCCCGACAGATGGCCATCCAGCCTCTGCTTAAAGACCTCCAAGGAAGGAGACTCCACTACTCTCTGAGGGAGTGTGTTCCACTCTCGAACCGCCCTTACTGTCAGGAAGTTCCTCCTAATGTTGAGGTGGAATCTCTTTTCTTGCAGCTTGCATCCATTGTTTCGGGTCCTAGTCTCTGGAGCAGCAGAAAACAAGCTTGTTCCCTCCTCGATATGACATCCCTTCAAATATTTAAACATGGCTATCATATCACCTCTCAGCCTTCTCTTCTCCAGGCTAAACATCTCCAGCTCCCTAAGTCGTTCCTCATAGGGCTTGCTTTCCAGACCCTTCACCATTTTAGTTGCCCTCCTTTGGACACGCTCCAGTTTCTCCACATCCTTTTTCAATTGTGGTGCCCAGAACTGGACACAGTATTCCAGGTGAGGCCGGACCAAAGCAGAATAGAGTGGCACTATTACTTCTCTTGATCTAGACACTATACTTCTATTGATGCAGCCTAAAATTGCATTGGCCTTTTTAGCTGCTGCATCGCACTGTTGACTCATGTTCAACTTGTGGTCCACCTGGATTCCTAGATCCCTTTCACACGTAGTCTCATTCAGCCAGGTGTCCCCCATCGTATATCTGTACTTTTCGTTTTTCCACCCTAAGTGCAGTACCTTACATTTCTCCATGTTGAATTTCATTTTGTTAGCTTTGGCCCAACTTTCTAGTCTGTTCAAGTCATTTTGAATTTTGATCCTGTCCTCTGGGGTATTAGCTACTCCTCCTAATTTGGTGTCGTCTGCAAATTTGATAACTATGCCCCCAATACCGCTATCCAAGTCATTAATAAAGATATTGAATAGCACTGGGCCCAGGACAGAGCCCTGTGGCACCCCACTGGTCACCTCTTTCCAAGTTGAAAAGGAGCCATTGTTGAGCACCCTTTGCGTTCGACCAGTCAACCAATTACAAATCCATGTAACAGTTACTTTGTCTAGCCCACATTTTACCAACTTGCTTGCAAGAATGTCATGGGGAACCTTGTCAAAGGCCTTACTGAAATCAAGATATACTATATCCACAGCATTCCCTTCATCTACCAAGCTGGTAATTTTATCAAAAAAAGAGATCAGATTTGTCTGGCATGACCTGTTTCTCTGAAACCCATGTTGACTTTTTGTGATTATGAAATTATCTTCCAGATGTTCACAGACTCTCTGTTTAATGATCTGCTCCAGAATCTTTCCCGGTATTGATGTCAGACTAACTGGACGATAATTGTTGGGATCCTCTTTTTTCCCCTTTTTGAAGATGGGGACAACATTTGCCCTCCTCCAGTCCGCTGGGACCTCTCCTGTTTTCCAGGAATTCTCAAAGATTATTGACAATGGTTCCGATATTACATTTGCCAGTTCTTTTAATACCCTTGGATGTAATTCATCTGGTCCTGGAGACTTATATTCATTTAGATTAGCCAGATGTTTCTGTACTATCTCTTTACTTATTCTGTGCTGAAATTCTCCTATTCTGTCCTCTGCTCCATTATCCTCAAGTTGAGTACCCTTTGCCTTTTCTGAGAAGACTGAAGCAAAGAAGGTGTTGAGTAATTCTGCCTTTTCTCTGTCCCCTGTTAACTTTTTGCCATCTTCTCCACACAGTGGCCCTACCATTTCCTTCTTTTTCCTTTTGTTGCTGACATACCCCCAAAAGCCCTTTTTATTGTTCTTAACCTCTCTAGCAAGCCTGATTTCATTCTGCGCTTTAGCTTTTCTGACTTTACCCCTACATGTGCTAGCTATTTGTTTGAATTCCTCTTTGGTGATTTCCCCATTTTTCCATTTCTTATACATGTTCCGTTTAAAACATAGCTCAGTTGTAAGTTCCTTAGTCATCCATCCTGGTTTCTTGAGACACCTCCCATTCTTCCTCCTCGTTGGCACGGTTTGAAATTGTGCCTTCAGCATCTCCCTTTTGAGAAACTCCCATCCGTCTTGAACTCCCTTCTCTTTTAGTATTCCTGTCCATGGGATCACCCTCAGTATTTCTCTAAGTTTAGTAAAATCAGCTTTCCTAAAGTCTAGAATGCGTGTCTGACTATGCCTGGCTTCTCCTTTCCACTGTATAATAAACTCCAGGAGGACATGATCACTCCCGCCTAAGGATCCAACCACTTGCACCCCATGAACTAGGTCTTCCCTGTTAGTTAGGATCAGATCCAAAATAGCTGACTCCCTCGTTGCCTCTTCCACCTTTTGAACAATGAAATTGTCTTCAAGGCAAGTGAGGAATTTGCTAGACCTTGAGGATTTTGCCGAGTTTGACTTCCAGCAAATATCCGGATAGTTGAAGTCACCCATCACTACTATATTTCTCCTTTCTGAGTGTGTGGTCATCTGTTCTAGAAAGGCTTCATCCAATTCTTCTGCTTGAGTTGGGGGTCTGTAGTAGACTCCCACACTAACATCCCTGTTGTTTCCTTCCCCTTTAATTTTTATCCAGATGCTCTCCACTTGGCTTCCAGGATTGATGTCCTGGATTTCTTCACTGGTGTAAATATCCCTGACATATAATGCTATTCCTCCTGGCCATTCAGCATCTGGATTTTGATAAATACAATCCTAAAAGTAACTTTCCCAAGCTCTGCTTAAGCATAGATGGGGAACTGATAGCTTAATGTTGAAGACAGCCTTACCATGTTAAGCAATCTGCAACCTCAGGACATTTCAAAGTACTTATCCTAACAAATATAATCTTTTCAATTGTGTAGTGCCATCCTGTCCTAGACCAATACCTGCTGGGAATATGGAGGTGATGTAAAGTGTGATCAGAAAACACTCATTCTAGGGTGATGCTGGCCCTCGCAGGAACTTTCCAGGGTGTAATCCTCTTCAGAGTGTAACTCTAGGTTCGATGAGTTCTTTTTAAAAAATGTAATTCCACTATTCAGTATGAGTATGTG
Organism: Phrynosoma blainvillii; assembly: GCA_026167975.1. Classification (NCBI taxonomy): domain Eukaryota; kingdom Metazoa; phylum Chordata; class Lepidosauria; order Squamata; family Phrynosomatidae; genus Phrynosoma; species Phrynosoma blainvillii. The sequence continues at coordinate 31,612,233 of JANUYF010000003.1, forward strand.
TATGTAAAGAAAAAAGAAAAATTCTTTATGCTGCACATAAGTCCAGAACAACAATACCACAAAGAATACTTAGTGTAACCATATGTACAATTCAAAGATATAGCTGTGTTAGTCTGTAGAAATCTGTACTGGTGTAGAGAGATCTTATAACATCTTTGAGATTAACTGAAAGAAAGAAGTTGGAAGCATGAGCTTCAGTCTACTTCCTCAGATGCTCATACTAGTCTCAAAGATGTTACAAGATCTCCCTACGTATATACAATCCTATTAATATGGCTTCTTAAATGTTGGGGGAGATGTTGTTTCTTAAATGTTGGGAGAAATAGAGGCAACTATTTATTTTTATTTGAATGATATTTAAAAAATAAAATAAAATGAAAGAACTGAAAGCTGCAGCTAGTTCTGCATTTCTTAACACAAGTTTTAGCTTTAGAAATTCTCCTAGTTTACAGGTGCCGAATCTGTAGTTCTCCAGATGTCTCTGGCTACATGTCCTGTCATCTTTGACCATTGGCCAAGTATCTGGGGCTGATGGGAGTCCAGCAATATTTAGAGTACTACTACAAGTTTCACACCTGCATCCTACTGGACTCTCTGAGTTGGAATTCTGATAAAACAGGAGATCCTGGGAGTTCGGCCCACCTTCAAGCAAATGCAAATATCACCATTCAACATGGCAAGATCAGAGAACTAGTGTGGTGAGGACAGTACATATAACAGTACTGGAGAAAGTGTTTACATGTGCAACCATATCCAGTTTTAGTTCATAGTGGTTAATAAGTCTTCCATAACCTGAAGGTAAAAAAAAATCTCAAAATTCAAAGTATTATGTTACCATTTCCTATAGCTGAGATAAGTCTTAGGATCAGGATGTTGTTCCCATTCAAAGAGTATGGTTATCTGCATAATTCCCCCCCCCCAAGGAATTCCATTTTTATTCCTTTTTGGATTGAATTTTGGCATAAGACATAACTATGCACAGGATTGAAGCCTTATTAGCTGTTCTATAAATGTGAGAAGTGACAAAGAATGCCTTCTGGTGTGGTATGAAAATATTTTGCTGAAGCTTATTTGAGATGACATTCAAAGAAGGGCATCCCAACCTCATTCAAACATGGTCATTAAGCCACATCATCATCTATTCTCTGTCTGTATTTATTCTCAGCACATATGATTGTTCAACTGAGAGGAAAGGATTTTTTTGGGGGGGGGGACATACACAAGCATGATTTATGAGATTTTGCTGCCATCTTCTGATTAACTGACATTATTTGTGGATGGAATTCTGCTTCTCAGTTGAAATGATAACCTTGCTATGTCCTTCTCATTTTTGTGTTTAGCATTAGGAATAAGAGAACTATAGCTGGAATCCTATCACAGTGCTATGCTAGTCGTTCACTTTTTCAAGGGTCACATGATGATGGCAAAGAAAGGCAAACAAACTGGCAGCTGTGAGCAGCTCATTTCTCCTTTCTTTTCCTTCCTTTATGCCACTGATAACAGCGGTCCTTTTTTTCTTGCTGATGTCCCAACAGGATAATAGGATCCAAATATATTCCTTTGCCAATAGGATCCCAGTCTATTTCTGACCCATGTTATTTTTACATTTTACTCTTTTTTCATTCATCCAAACACCTATTCTACCCCATTTTTTTAATAAATCTGCAATGTTTAAAAATTGCATAGAAATTCATATTTAAATAAATGAAATAAGCAATTCCAAATTATAATATATATATATTAAAATAGACTTTAATACATTTTTAGAGCCAAGGATATCCAAGTTCCAATCAACACATTAGCTGGACATTTCAGGGCAGAATTAATGAAGGCTCAATTCTTCTAGGATCTCTAGTTTCAGTATTTTCTGAAGAAAACATTTTGTATTCTTCTTGCTCCCACTTTACTGGAGCTTGTGGTCTAGTGGGATTTACAGACCACTGAAGATCTATCTTTTTTTAAAAAAAATGAAGAAAGCTAAGACCCCACTTTGCATGCCTTGCATCTGTCCATTAGCTACTCACTTAAATCACAGGTTGCACACACAAAAATCCACTATGTAAATCTACCTTTGTAAGATGGGTTACCTGATTATTTTGCTATCTTTGCTATCTGATTTGCTATCTGATTATTTCCTAAAGAAAAGAAAAGTGATCTTAATGATGGATCTGAAAAATGTACCATTTTGCGGGGATCTTCTATCATACCAGTATTATCTTTTAACTTTCATCTGAATTATTTGCCACTGCTGTATATGTGCTGTCCTTGATGACTGTAATATATGGTGCTACCCTACATATTAAGGCAGTTCATAGGTTCACAAGTACTCCAGTGTCTGCAGTTGTCTTCCAAAGAAAATTAAAAGTATGGATTTTAAAGTTGACACAGGTATTTGCGGGTTGATTTTTAGACTAAAATTACAGTATTCTCTCTTCTCCATCTGTATCCCATTGCATTCCTTATGAAGATCAAAAGTATTGTATTAGTAAATATATGGTTTTTGGGATAAGATCAAAGACCTACTGTATAATATACAGAATTTGAAAACTATTAGAACTGTCAATTTATTACTGGTGTTAACTTCCTGTATCTTAACCAGCTATTAATTCTTTTTTTTTTTAATTTTATAAATTTTTATTTTTAAAAAAATAACAAAAAAACATATAACACAATACAATACATATACATTCTTCAAACAAAATCACTTACATACACATATAAGAAAATAATAAAAAAACAACACAATGACAAAAAACTAAACATACATTAACAATCATACTACATTAAATCTAAAAAATTTCTCACCAACTATATATTCTCATATATATATAATCTTCCCTTTCCCAAACTGCCAGATTTTTCATTAACATTATTTCTTTGTTGTTCCCGTGCAATTATAGTATATATTATCTATATTTCTTATCTATGTTATGAATCCAAAAAAAGAAGAAAAGAGTATATATGTATATATGTATATATATATATATATATATATATATATTTACCTATATATGTATTTGTAATTTCATACTTAACAAGCTTAAATTACTTATTAATCTACAGCCTACAATATATTTATATCTATAACTTAACAATATATATATATATATATATATATATATAGAACCATAATATTTCTATAAAATATACCCATAATTTTTTTTAACCAGCTATTAATTCATAAGTAATGCTATCTTTGTATTAATCTGAAAGGTCATGGGTGAAGAGAGGATCATAGAATCATAGAGTTGGAAGAGACCACAAGGTGCAGTTCAATCCCCTGCCATGCAGGAACTCTCAATCAAAGCATACCCGATAGATGGCCATCCAGCCTCAGTTTGAAAACCTCCAAAGAAGGAGACTCCACCACTCTCTGAGGGAGAGTGTTCCACTGTCGACAGCCCTTACTGTCAGGCAGTACCTCCTAATGTTGAAGTGAAATCTCTTTTCCTGTAGCTTGCATCCATTGATCAGGGTTCTGTTCTCTGGAGCAGCAGAAAACAAGCTTGCTCCCTCCTCAATATGATACCCTTTCAAATACTTAAATGGTATTTGTTTAAAATCATATCACCTCTTAACTGCTTCTTCTTCAGACTAAACATACCCAGTTCCCTAAGTTGTTCCTCATAGGGCATGGTTTCCAGACCCTTCATCATTTTAGTCACTCTCCTTTGGACACACTCCAGTTTTTTAACATCCTTTTTGAATTATGGTGCCCAGAACTGGACACAATATTCCAGGTGGAGCCTGACCAGAGCAGAATACAGTGTCACTATTACTTCCTTTGATTTAGACACTATACTTCTATTGATGCACCCTAAAATCACATAGGAATCTTGCCTATCTCATAACTATGGAGCTTACTTCCCTTGATGACCCACCTTTTTTATTTGTGTGAAAATATTATGAGATTAAAAAAAAAAGTTTGGATTTTAGTGGCTAAGATAAATGATGATTCTTTGAGATATCATGTACATATATATTGCCCTAATTATGTTCATGTATACTGGGATGTAAATCCTAATATGCTCCATTCCACTTAACTAAGTGGAGATTGGCTTGAAGTCTGAATTTCTGAAGATTTGGAGAATGTTATCATCAATGTCTCAAATCTGATAAGAGCTTGAGACGAATTTTGTGAATGTCCAGAAACAGAAATTAATTTTCCCCATTTTTCAGAGCTACTGTAATGATTCCTAACAATTATAGTTTAGCTGCTGTCAGAATTTAGTGGTGTATCTACATTTTTGGACATTCATTACTATTTCTCTGAGACTGGAATAACTGCTTTAATTAAATTCACTGTCCTGTCTGTTTGTTATTTAAAAACAACTTTCAATAAGTCTTCAAAACTTTAATTTATATAACCATAAATAAACAAAACTGGATGCAATTTGTCTTCAATAACCTTTATGAGAATTTGGTGTTATTTTCTTGTCTCAGTCAACTTTTTCTCTTGCAATATTGGGTAAATATCAATTGAGATCTAATTCAATGGAACTTTACATTCATTATTGTTAAAAACAGAGTGTTTCTTATGCTTCCGACTGCATTGCTACTCATGAATAATACTCATGTGGGACCTATTTCCAAGTAAGCATCCCCAGGCCTAGGCTATATGAAAGGAATAAATTAATGATACCTATAATAAACTGAGACTTAGTCCATTACAATGGATTTAAATTAGAATGATTGTTTTTCTTAAGATTTATTGCTTACAAAATACCCAGATGCTATTGACAAATCATAAATAACTCTCTACAAAATATAAAACAACTCCCAAGTTTATAATCTAGACTCACACAGTCATTTACTTCCAAAGGAAAAGAAGCTGGTATTGCAGTTTCTTAAAATAAACCCACTACATTTCAAAATCATCAAGTATACAGTCAAGTCCTCTGAATAGGGGCCTGTTCTCAACAAGTGTGGAAGAGACATCTAAAATTTGTCTTCCCTGTAGCATACACTTAGCAACATCGTCTTTAACTTGCTGACTTTTGCAATCCTCAAAGAAAACTGGTCTCTTTCTTTCCAACATATTGCTTTGATCCTTCTAGAAAATTAATTCTTTTGATGAGCTAGGATATCCTGCTGATCACACCAGCATTGTGAACTTTTCCTCACTTCTTTGACCTCTCTCATCTACCTTATGCATGCTTGAAATTTTATATTCACTGTACTTCTCCCCACTGATTATTTGATATTTTGATTAGGTTCCTATCAGGGAGATGTGATTTCAGTTCTGGAAGACATAAAGTAAAGGATGTTTTCCTTTCCTTCTTTCTTTCTGCCTTTACCCTGTTAATAATGTATCATATAGCCAAATACTGGTTTAAATTCCAGAATTTTACACTACACTGATGAAACTAAAAGAAGCTAATGTTTACTTTTATTTTATTTTTTAAACCAGTGGGGGTGGGGAGTAAGCAACCTTCTCTGCTGAGAAACTACCAGAAGTTTGAAAGAAAATTATTAGACAGAGGTTCGGTAGATAAAAGATCCACTGACTAGGCAAATGCTAGGGTCTAAGTTTTATATGAGCCTTGGAAAATATAGACAAGTTGTACTGCCTACAGTCACATAGACTGATGCTGCACACACTCTCATTCCCATCTATTCCTGAAAGATTGCATCAAAGATAAGGAATTTATTTCAGCCCAAAGACTGGATTAAATTCCAGCGAGCCTTATCTCATGACAAAACAGAGTGTGAAAGTAGCAGCTTTCTCCGTTCCTTTCCACGTGCCATCATAGAACATCCATTCTCTTCCCAAGGGATACATTCATATAAGCATACTTTTGGTCAAATCAGTTTTCTCAGCACAATAAAAGACATGCTTTTATGACCAACTCCCTCAGGAAGAGAATAGGAGAGCTACAACATCATTCTGAGAGCTATGGAGAAAGCCAATACTTTCCACTCCAATTTGGCTTCCTCTTCTCATGTGAGAAGGCTAGAAAGGTGCTCAGGGGTGCATTCCAGGAATGGCCAAAGGCAATATGAAGGAAAAAACCCACCATACTTTGGGTGTTCTTACTTTGCAGTTCTTACTGTTAGCAACACAGTTTTAGGAGAGAAGTATATCAACCTTTTAGAATGTGGAAAACCTGTACAAAAACAGGGAAACCACCAAACAATAGTGCCATGGGAAATGGGGCATGACTACCTGGGGAAATTGAAAAAAATCAGATTGGGATCTCAATTGGCCCCAGAACTTGAGATTCTCTACTCCTTGGTCTGAATACACCCAACCCTGTGCACTTTATCAGCCTCTGCCTGAATTTATACTTAAGGTTAAGATTCAATTAACTTATTTCTAAAAACATTTGACAAGTCTCATTTTTTTTTAAAAAAAATCTTTTTTAGTAGGACTCAAAAATGTATTGCTAGGATGCATAAAGCAAGGTATTACAAACAAAATTCCAACATGTGAAGATGAAGGCTTTCACAGCCAGCAGCCATGGTTTTTTGTGGGGTTTTAGTGCTATGTGGCTATGTTCTAGAAGATTTTATTCCTGATGTTTCACCAGCATTTGTGGCTGGCATCTTCAGAGAATGCAGGCATGGAAGTGAGTGGGATATATATATATATATAAATAAGTGAGTGGGATATATATATATATATATATATATATATATATATATATATACCACTCACTTATATATATATATATCTCCCACTCACTTATATATATATATATATCCCACTCACTTCCATGCCTGCATTCTCTGAAGATGCCAGCCACAAATGCTGGTGAAACATCAGGAATAAAATCTTCTATATATATTGTGTAACTCTTGGTTGAGAGAAAGTGATTTACATATTAATCTGTGTGTTGTTCTATTGTTGAATGGCAAGGCCTCAGGGTGGAAGGCTATGCAAGGAGGCACTGTGTCTATTCAATTGGTGACCCATTGTCTGCTGGGAAAAATCCTGACCCTGGGCGGTTTTCATTTGCACATGTTGGGTCTTGATTTTGGTGTTTTTCAGGACTGGCAGCCAGACTTTGTTTAAGGGTTTCTTCTTTCCTGTTGAAATTGTCTAGATGTTTGTCCATATTGACGGATGTTAATCCAGCCTATGAGAGGGACAAAAACGGTATGACTCTTTGATTTGATTTGTTCAATTCATACTGCATTCTTGTCTGACAAGGGACCCAAAGTAGTTAACATTTTTTTAAAAAAAGCCAAAATAAAAATCTTATTTTACAAATTTTTAAAAAAACAATGCAAACAATTCTGTTTAAAAACACATTCTGTATATACGAATGTACAAGTCAACCTCATGTATAAGTTGAGGGCAGGTTTGGGGCCAAAATCATAGATTTTGATATGACCCATGGATAAGTCTAGGGTAAAACCTAGGGAGCACCAGATCAGGGTCACAGCAACCACATGCCCCAGCCCCAATCCTCCTTTTTGCCATTCCAAAAAGAGCTGGCAAATGCCATTCCTTTTTGGAGCAGCAAAAAGCTGCCCTTAGAGCCACCACTGCAGTTCTTTTGCACCAATGGGGTGCCCTGACACTGTGTGGGGCGCATGGCATTATGGTGGCATCAGAGCAGAGTCAAGGTACCCAGCGTGCAGTCGTCCCACCTCAACTCCACCCCCAGATTGGCCCTTTAGGCCAATCTGCATCAGCCCAAAGGCTCTAAGGGGAAAAACACCACTTCTCTCTCCTTCTCCCTCTCTGGACTTCTCCCAACCATCTAAGATCACTTCTCTGGTGCTGAAGGTGAAGGTTTTAACAATAGATTGAGAAGGGAAGGAACTGGAGGGGAATGGGGTGTTTGTCTGATGGGGGGAAGGTTTTAACATCAGATTGGGAAGTGGAGGGAAATGGGATGTTTGGTGGGCAAGAGACCATGGGGGGGGGAGGACAAGAGAAGGGCTTAACATTGGATTGAGATGGGAATCACTTCTTTCACACACACACACTCCTACCTCAGCAGCTCTTTTAGCCAAGGCAGGGAGAGTGGGGCATCTAGCGGTTTCTTTCAGGACCTTTCTAAACAGTATTACTTATTGATCTGTATATATGTCAGACCTGACTGAATTAAGTAACTCTGTGTAGCCATTTAACCAGCTAATTGAAGCAATTAAGAGTTTATTGAAGAACACACAGTCAGTAAGTTACCAGTCAGTGTTTAAGCCAGAACTGCCCCCCCCCACCATCAAATGCCAAGTTAAACCCTTCGAAACCAATGGGCTCCACCCCACCTCATCTGGTGCAAAACCTAGCACCCACCTACTATTCCCACAGCTCTTTTCCACCCATCCAGTCAACCCCCCCCTTCCTACACATTCTCACACCAGATATTATTTCCCCAGCCAAAACTCTCACCCAGCAGCCTCCCTTCCACAAGCAAAACATTCCCAAACGTACCAGCCTCCTCCCTCGGCCTTGCATTCCAGAGAACTTACTTTCTCAAAACTACCCACTGCACTATCTACTCCCATCCCCTACCTCTAATAGCCTACAACTCACAAAAGCCTACTATGCCAGCTAACTGTCTACCTTAACTACTAACCCACCTATCATCCCCTTAAAGCAACTAAGCACATAACATTCCCAACAGACATCTGTCAGAACTCATGCACACAGGCATAGTTCTGACAATATAAGTCAACCCAGGATGTTAGAGACAATTTGGGTACATACATTTTTTGACTAATAGTTGTGATTGAATCAGCTGCTACTCATCTCCTCCTCTGTGGAGCTGAGCGGTTCTAGTCTGGGGGCGGATATTCAGGTGGTGTGGGGGCGGGGGAGGTATGGCGGCAACAGAGCCAACAGATGTTACAAAAGAAGAAGGGACAGATGTTTAATATCTGTCCCTTCTTCAGTTGACTCTGTTTCCCAAGATAACTTGGAGAGCGCACCAACCATTCCACCGACCCTCAACCTGCTCCTTTGCAATGCCAGGTCAGTCAGGAATAAAACACATATCATCCACGATCTTCTAGTGGATGAGGCGGCCGACCTGGCATGCTTTACTGAGACCTGGCTGGGGGATGCTAGCTCCGCGACTTGGGCGCAGGCCCTCCCAGCTGGGTACTCAGTTATTGAGCAGGTGAGGGAAAGTGGGCGGGGGGGTGGCATAGCCCTTGTCCATAGGAACACCTTAACCTTGATCAGAAAGCCTATCCGGAAAACGACTCACACCGAGTGTATGTACCTTAGCCTGAAGACCAGGGATAGTTTGGGGATTCTGTTGGTATACCGGCCACCCCGTTGCTTAACAGACTCCCTAACCGAGCTGACCGCCCTGGTTTCTGAGTTGCTGTTGGAATCACCCAGACTTTTGGTTCTGGGTGATTTCAACATCCCACTCAAAACCAGTTTACAAGATCTAACTGGCGCAGCTCGGGAGTTCATGGATACCATGACAAACATGGGCCTATCCCAATTGGTTGATGGGCCCATGCATTGTGCTGGTCATACACTCGATGCGATCTTTAGTACGGAGCAGGAATATCCGTGGGCGGAGGTCAATAAAACCTCCGCATTGTCATGGACGGATCATTTTCTGATCAAGACGGAATTAAGGGCTATCCTTCTCCCTCCCGGGGGTGGCGGACCCATTAGAATGGTCCGCCCTTGAAGGCTCATGGAACCAATTGGTTTCCAGAAAGCCTTGGAGGGGTTGATGGTTGGTAACGCCAGTGACTCTGTTGAATCCTTGGTGAATATCTGGAATACGGATCTCACCAGGGCTATTGACACAATCGCTCCCAAGCGTCCTTTCCATCCTGCTTCAAACCGCAGGCCCTGGTATACTGAGGAGCTTAGGGGAATGAAGCGAGCCGGACAACGACTAGAGCGCGAATGGCGGAAAACTCGCCTCTCATCCGACAGAACTCGCCTTAGGAAGCATTTGGATTCCTATAGGGAGGCTTTACGTGCAGCGCAGAAATTCTTCTGTTCTGCACGTATTGTGTCTGCAGAGTCCCACCCGGCAGAGCTGTTTAGGGTGGTGGGGGAGTTGACTAAGGTTCCCCCTGCGTCAAACCCCCTACTTAACCCGACGACAGCCTGCTGTGAAGCATTTAATATCTACTTTGCAGATAAAATCTCTTGGATAAGAGCTGACTTGGATGCCATTGTTTTAACAGATTCCATAGATGGGGCATCCAGGAACTCCGTTGATGGCACTTTACTGGATCATTTTCAATTTGTGAGTACCGATGACGTGGACAAGCTTCTTGGTAGGATGAGGAAGACAACCTGCCCTCTTGATCCCTGTCCATCTTGGCTTGTCGCCCAGGGGGGTGGCGCGCTGAGGGTGTTCTTTTGGGACACAATCAACGCGTCACTCAGGGAGGGGATGGTACCATCTTGTTTAAAGGAGGCGGCGGTTAGGCCACTCCTGAAAAAAACCCTCCCTTGACCCTCTGGACAGAAACAACTACTGACCAGTATCCTTGCTTCCTTTTTTAAGCAAGGTGATCGAGAGGGCAGTTGCTTCCCAACTCCAAGCAGTCTTGGATGAAACCGATTATCTCGATCCATTTCAAACTGGCTTTAGGACGGGATTTGGAGTGGAGACTGCTATGGTTGCTCTGACCGATGACCTCTGCCTGAGTATCGACAGGGGTAGTGTGACCTTGTTGGTGCTCTTGGATCTCTCAGCGGCCTTTGATACTATAGATCATGCCATCCTCTTGGATCGCTTGAGAGAGTTGGGAATTGGAGGCACTGCATTGCAGTGGTTCCGCTCCTTCCTCTCAGGCAGATCCCAGAGGGTGAGGCTTGGGGACAGTTGCTCTTCCAAAATTGAGCTTAATTGTGGCGTCCCTCAGGGTGCCATTCTGTCCCAGATGCTATTCAATATTTACATGAAGCCACTAGGTGAGATCATTCGGAGGCATGGAGCGCGGTGTCTTCAGTACGCTGATGACACCCAGATATATCTCTCCATGAATAGATCATCGTCTCAGACTTCAGATGGCGTCTCTCCTCTTAATGACTGTCTAAGAGCGGTAATGGATTGGATGAGGAAAAACAAATTGAAGTTGAATCCAGACAAAATGGAGGTACTCGCAGTGACAGGCCCGAAACCAGATCTGGGAATACAGTCTCCAGTCCTGGATGGAGTCACACTCTCCTCTAAGGACTGTGTTCGCAGTCTGGGGGTACTTCTAGATTCATCGCTTCACATGACTAGTCAGGTGAATGCCGTGGTCAGGAATGCTTGTTATCAGCTTCAGCTGATACGCCAACTGCGCCCTTATCTGGATATAAGGGACTTGGAAGCTGTGGTACACACCCTGGTAACCTCACGTCTGGATTACTGTAATGCGCTCTACATGGGGCTACCCTTGTGCCTAACCCCGAAACTACAATTGGTCCAAAATATGGCAGCCAGACTAATTGCCGGGACATCAAGGAGGAAGCACATAACACCAGTGCTGAAATCCCTCCACTGGCTGCCAATCAGTTTCCGGGCACAGTACAAGGTGTTGGTTTTGACCTTTAAAGCCCTACATGGCTTGGGTCCATCCTATCTGAGGGACCGCCTCTCCCCATATGATCCCCCCCGTGCCTTGCAGTCCTCTGGGAGGAATCTATTACAGCCAATAAAGACCAGGCTGTCTCAGACCTCCCAGAGGGCCTTCTCCACAACCGCTCCCAGACTTTGGAATGGTCTGCCGGATGAGATCCGTCTTATTACCACTCTTGCTGCTTTCAAGAAAGCAGTAAAGACGGATCTCTTTCGGCAGGCCTTCCCGGAACAACAACCACCATAGGAGATGGGTTTTTACTTTGTCTGATGCTCACAATCGTTCAGTTGGTTTTAGCATAATGTTTTAATGGTTTGTTGTTTTAATTTAACTCTTGGTTTAATCTTGTTTTAAGGGGCGGGTGGGCAGATTTGGAGGGAGGGAATGTGGTTTTAGCTGTACTATTTTAATTTGCTGTAACCCGCCTCGATTGCCTTGCAGAGAGGCGGGCTAAAAATAAAACTTATTATTATTATTATTATTATTATTATTATTATTATTATTTGAGCATATATGATAGTTGAAACAATTTTAAAAAACATTGAAAGCATAATTAAAAGATAAAAATAAAGACACAGGACACCACATTTAAAACACCCTTCTGCTGCAAAACTTAATTTAATTTAAACACCAAAACATGTCTTAATAAAAACAGTTTTTGCCTTCTGGCAGAAAGAGAACAGAGAAAAGATCAACTAAACGGAGTTCTACAATCTAAAAGAAGCCACTAAGAAAGACCTCTAATGGGTCCTCACCAAGCATGCATGTTCTGATAGTGGTGGGACATAAACAAAGCAATTCCAAAGATCTTAAAATTCAGGCTGGCTCATATAAGGTGTTAGTCTGGACCCCAACTGTTTACAACATTAAAGGTCATAACTAGCACTTTGAATTCTGAATTGAAATGGACTGGTAGCCCATGATGCTGTTTCAACAGGGGAAGATTATATGTTCCCTTTAATTTTATTTTGAGCAGAATTTGGAAAAGACACTTTGGGCCTGAAGATGGAGATGAAAAACAAGGTAGATCCTGGTTTTTCCCAAAGTGGGTGGAACCCCTGCTGTCTGCATGACCCATTCCCAAGGTGGGCCAAACACCCATGGGCAATCCACACCATACAGTATCAAGCCACACTGCTTGGGGTATTTTTTTTCACCTCCCCACCATACATGCACACCAATGCATGAAAACACCACCTGTAACCATCAATCATCTGTCTCTTCCTACCTAGCTGCCATCCCACTGGATGCCTTGTGTGACCAGCTACACAGTTATGATACACCACCCATACAGTGCATTGGTGTGCCAAGTGATACATTGGCAAGGCACAATCATGGAGGTCTCCCCCCATGCATGTCTACTTTTGCCCACTTCACCCCATCCCTCTCATACTAGACTGTCAGGTTTGTGTATGTTTTAATTACATCCATTGCATTGTTGGCAACCTGCCATGTTTGTCATACTTTCACATCATGGAGTATGTGATGGTTTAATGGTGTGATGGGTCAATGGTGCACATAGCCACTCATGCACCTGCCTGTATGTTTAAATGAAAAAAATGTATGGTGAGCAATGGCACGGGTGGTGGAAAGTTCACATCATAATATCTCACAAGTCCCAGAGTGCATGCTTCAAACTATTTCCACATCAGCCTTGGCTTTCCCACATTCCTGCACTCATGTTGTGGTGATTGTACATGGGTGCAATGATGTGCACTTTCCACATTATAGTAGAGTTTATGGGCTTCTTTTTGCTCTTGTTTTTAACCCTGAAGCATTGCTTGGTCCCAGTTTGACCCTGCTTTGGTCTTGTGCATCATCTAAATAGTTAAGGCTCAAAATGGGGGCAAACTCCTTTATTTTGCGAGTGCAAATAACCCCTTTTTGGACTATAAATTGCAGAATCACCAGTGGCCATGCTGATTGGGAGATTCTGGAGGTTATAATAAAAAATTAACTTTTCCAAACTCCAGTTTCAGTGAATTTTATTTTGACTTAGGGCCAATGCAGACCTGGGGGTGGAGTTCTGGCAGAGTCACTGCATGTCAGCTGCCCCGACTCTGCTCTGACACCACTATCACCCTATGTGTGTGGCGTCAGGGTGCCCTGTTAGTGCAGTGTGCAGACACACAGTGCCAAAGGAGCAGCAAAAAGCTGGATTGGGGCCACGGTGTGTGGTTGCTGCGACCCCAATTCGGCCCTCCCAGGGGCATCACAGAGCCACCCCTTAGGGACCATCTGCATTGGCCCTTATTCTAACTGATGCTTTTGACTCCTCATGCCATTGTTTCCCATTTTTCCAAGAGCTTTCTATAAGATATGATTTAATATGTTCTGTTAAGATCACTAGCTCATGCAATAAATCATTTAGTCTTCCATATCAGAGTAGTACATTCCAACAAATTAAAAGAAAGATAAATGTTAAGAATGATAGAGAGAGCCATAATACTCTGCAATTAGTAGACAGGAAGCCTCATATTATATACTTGAAGTTTTCAGTGTTGCCAGATCATATATGAAGCTTTTCAAAAAATAAGAAAATGAGAACAATTCTTCAGAAAATAAAAATGGCAAAGCAACAGATTTGAATCAAAAGGCTTCAAAATGTAACAGATTTCATTGTCTATTATGGATGTGGAACTCCAATGTCATCAGTGCTGACAGAATCAAAGAGCACTCCATCTCACATACTGCAAATGGGCCTCCATCTTATCTGAAGTGTTTTAATTTAGTATACTTATTTCCATGCATTATTCATCACCCTTTCCTTGTGTAATTGCTGCATTTTAAAATAGGGGCTTAATGGTTTTCACTCATTTAAGCAGAATGGCTTGGAGTCCTTGAGGTAAGAAACCAAGGCCTCATACAGGCAGAGAAACAGTCACCCTTGTAACTAAACCCATATAAAACATTATGAATCCCCACTGTTTCAGATCAAGAAGTTGCTTTCCAGTTCATGGAGCAGATTTTCTAGGGACATCAAATTTGCTAATGGAATAAGACACCCGATATTTTGTGAGCCAAAGGTCTATTGCACTTAAGATGCAGTAAACTACATTTTACGTAATTTGTATGGATTTTTACGAGGAAGTAAGTAAAGATTTGTTTGGACTCAAAGTAACTAATGATTTATCAGACTAAAGTATTCAAGATACACTCTTCATTTTTCTCTTTGGAAAACCAAAAACATAGTTCTAAATCCAATATTCTTCTGGTAGTCCCCATAGAAATTTTGCACCTCTGAAGGCCTTTACACCAACTTGAAACCAGATGAAAAGAGTTTTCCCAGCATTCACTGGGACACAAACAATGTACTATACTTCAGAATCAGAATGCATCAGATTGCATTTCAACCATACTGTTGTGGTGATTGATTCACACATTTCAGTAAACAAAGAACACATGTGAGTTAATACATCAATGAGCCATTCTGCCTAAATATCAGACACACAACATCAACATGCATTTGTGAACCTACAGGAGTGAATCACCAATATGTATCAGGGGGATATGATGGAATTAATATGATGCTCTTTTTTCTCCCTATATTATAGTGTCAAGTGTCATGTTGCATTTCTTCTCTAATTTGCAGTTCTCACACATAATTTGTTTACAGGAATATATAGATATTGATTTGCAAGACGAAGCAACAAATACAAAAGGAAAATAAAGAAAAGCAGCCATGAAAATGGGTGATCATCACAGAACATGGCACAGTGGTAATACTACTTCTTGGTGGCTGCCACCAGGCTACAAAGAATTGCCTCCCATAGAAGGTTGATTGTCCCCCTCTCTGTTCTCTTTCTGACAGCAGGCAAAGACTTTCTTAATTACATTATTTACTCAGGCCTCTGTTGCAACTGCTTTGAAACTGTTTTAAATTAATGTTTTTAATGTGGCCTTTCCCTTAATTGCTTTCTACATTTTGTACTACCTAGTGCTCACAAACCAGAATGAGGACACAAGAGCAGAAATGGCATACAAAAGGCTACAACTTCATTTAAGCATATCTGCAACATGACAGTAAATGGTAACTGTGGAAACTGGAAAACTGGTGAGGGCTGGTAAACTAGGCCACCATTGGGTAGTTACTTCCACCTCTTAAAGAGGAGCAGAAGGACCCTGGGGAGTTGTTTAGTAATCTTATAGGAGGACCCTCTGCAGGAATAAAGAATCCCCACCAACATTGTTTCCAAGCCAGTTGGCAATAAGAGGTATGTGGAGTACTTCAGAAGATCACTCATTAACCTACCAAGTGCCCACACCCTACCAGTCGTGACAGGCAAATGTCAAACAGCCAAATAAGATACCCAGTGATAACCAACATCGTGAAGCAGGTGAATAAATTGTGTCCATGATCAATCTGGGCAGATTTTAAAAATCTACTTAGCCCCAAAAGGTGACATGCTCTATAAGGAGGAAGGGAGAGGGTCCTGTGATGGGAGAAGAGGCCAAAGAATGGGCAAATCCATCTTAAATAAACCAGTCCCAATGCAGGCATGCTAATGCTACAGAGTGTCACCAGTCCTCATCTCCCTGAAAGGAAGGAGTGGGAAAGACCATTCCCAGCAAATGTCAAGGGAGTGCATTTATTTCAGCTGTATTGGTTTAAATTATATTGTGAGACACCTTGGGTTGCAAGCTGAGAAAATGGCAGGGCATTAAATCCATTCATACAAAAACAGAAGAGATGCTGGAATTCGACTGCTTAATCATGCTAGAAACACAGACCCTGAAGAAGCAAAAACATATAAATTAACTTGTAATAAATCTTAGTATGAATTAAGATATCAAAGTATCTTAGGGCCTCTGCAGACCAACCCAAAGGGCTGGCCTGGAAGCAGAGATGGGGTGGGGCAGCCATACGCCGGCCACCCCAACCCCACACCAATGTTGTCCTGATGCCACACACCATTACACATAGCACATGGTGTCAGGATGCCCTTCCACCACAGTGTTCAAACATGCTGCGCTGGAAAGGGCACTGAAGAGCTGCATACCGGCTCTTAGGGTGGCCTTTTACCGCCCCTGAAAGGAGCAGCATTTTGCTGCTCTTTCAGGGGCAGCAAAAGGGAAGATTGGGGCTGCAGCATGCAGTTGCCATGGCCCCAATCCGCTGCTAGCAGGGGTGGCCCAGAGCTGCCCATCTGCATAGCCCCTTAGACTCAGATCTCATTATTCAGTTGAGAATTATAAGCCCACAAAATTTGGCTTAAAAACTGGCTAATTTTGAATCTCAGTGGTATTACTAATTGCAGTTTCACTTAAACCTTAGTGCATTTTTGAGACACTAGACTGGGTAACACATTAAAAATTTGGGCAATTCAATGTATTGTGGCTTTAGAGTCAGTTGGATGTCATTATAGTAACACTTTCTTGTCCTCTTAGAGTATAAAAATAGAAAACAGCATCAACAAACTTTTAATGCACAGAATGAATCTTTGATGGACAATGAGGACACTTACATTTGAAAAAGAATTAATTGCTGCATGAATTACAAGTTGTACATATTAGAAAAAATATGTTTCTTTCCTCCTTTCACTTCCTCTCCTAAAAGTGTCAAAGTATTCTCATTAAGAAAGAACTCTCTTATTCCAATAGCTAATTTTTTTTTTACCTTCCCTTCATCATGTGGTATTTTAATCTTTTTTTTAAAAAAAAAAAACAACAATGTCCCACAAAAAGTTTTAAGCAGAACTTTTAGTATGCCTGCAAAGTCTAGTGGGAGGGGGGGATTACCGTAAGAGTCATATAAAATTCATGTTTATATTTTGTGGAAAAATGGTGTAAAAAGAATTGCTATATATTTCACCTCACTGAATCAGTATCAAACTGTTCTTCTATGGTTAAAGAAAAAAACCCTCAAAGCTAGGTCAGGTGTTCAGCAACACTGAAAAGAGAGGTAAAGAATGTTTAATAGAAAGGATCCTTTACTCCTTTTTTGATGTCCAAAGATAAATGTTTTTAGCTTCTGATTTGGAATACACCATGCTCATCAAAAATCTTTGGAAAAAGGATAATGTAGAGAAAACACCTAATACAATTCAGTAGGAGTTGTCAGTAACTATAGAATGCTGAGTGACTGTTATTGAGGGAGAGATGAGAAAGAAAAATTGTGAGGGGTTGTATGTGATAATGGAATATACCAAAGAGGGGGCCTGTGTTGCAAGTCCCACTAGGGTAATTTCACAAGGCAAGAAACTATATGACCTATCCATGTGAAAGTCCATTGACAATAGTCACTCTCCAGGTGACTGAAAGTAGAACCAAGAAGATGACTGTGTGGATAAAGGGCTGGTCCTCAGAAAAGAACAGACTTAAAGTTTAAAGTTTGGCATTATCAACCATGAGGACATAACTAATTGTCTCTTTGCCATTCATTCCTTTGAGGGAAAATGAATGATGGAGAGGTCAAAACCTAACCTCCTAACCACTGCTATCCAGGATGGCTTGATTTCCACCACAAGGGTTTCCACATCAGGATAGAATAATACAGCTAATTAGGCATTCTAAAACAGTATAAGCTACAAGCATGAGAGAGGAAAGCATATTATCCCTGCCCCCCTATGTCATTGTTTCCAATGTCTTCTACCAACAGAGCCCAAATTTCTGAAGAAGAGGACATCTCTGATCCATGGAGGCTGTCCATATGATGCTCTCTTTCCTCACTTGTTTAGATTATTTAGTTTGAGAATACCCTGATCTGTCCACAAAGACCCCCCCCCCCCGATGAGTCGGGAGGGGTTTCTTGTTGTGCTGGCCATTTAAGGACATGAGAAGCCTGATTGGTTAAAGCGCGTGGGGGAATGAGAACACCTGCGCGCTTTGTCCAATTAGGTTGTCTGACTGTTACTCTAAAGTCTCGTGTTGCTCCTGGTCTCTCGAGACTTGGGACGAGAGTTTGTTCTTTATAGCTCTGCGCTGCCACATGCAGGCAGCCATTTTTGAGCTTAAACTGACTGAGTAACATCGCTCTGCTCTCTGCTCTGGCTATTGCTTGGCTTTGGCCTAGCGCTTACTTCTGTCCTTGGCTGCGTTTTGGCCTTTGGCTGATTTTATCTTGCTTTCACAAGTGGGAGTGTTCAGGTATCTTTCCCTGAGCAACCCGGTGGGCCGAATAAGGCTTTCGGGCCGGTCCTCTGGGCCTGTTGGGGTCTCCGCATCCCCAATTTTTAGGGGGCTGTACACCCGAGGAGGGCCCTGTGGCAGGCATCCTCACCGGGTGTGCGGACCTGGTACTGGATTCAGGCCCAGCGGCACCCCGGGGACCGTGGTCTGGTAAGGTCGGGGCCCCATCGCTGGTTTGGGAGGGTTGCTTCACTTCTCCCCAACGGTGAGTGTGTTGGAAGACAGCTATCTTCGGGTTAGGGCTCTGCATAGGACCCTTGGTGGACACCTTTCCCCTTGGTTGGTTGCCAGCAATGCTTCCTGGCTGTTTACATCTCTTGTGAGACTTAGGAAAGGGCGGCCTTTTGGCCTGGTGTTAGTCATCCAAGGTTGGGTGATTTTGCTTGGGCCCATGTTTTATTCACTGAAGGAGAGATGCTACACAGTAAGGCCCAATCTAAAAGGTGTGCAGCTTCGGCTGTGCCCAGCTCTGGTCACTCTGCTTCGAAGAGGCCTTCCCAGTCTACCAGCAGAAATGATGAGATTACTGCCCAGTTGGCACAACTGGGCAAAACAGTTCAGGCTTGTGTTGCACTTTGCAATCAACTTGCCCAGAAGGGGCTACAGGCTACAGCCACCAGCCCTATTACCGGCACTTCTGGTGCCACCGACACAGAAGTGCTGCCTTCTCCCGTGGCATCTGATGCTCAGGTGATAGATGCTACACTGGGTCCTTCGGTGGGTGTGGCTGTGGAGGCTGGGCACCCCACTATTGCCGATGTGTGGGATCGCCTGAAAAGGATCCCTGGTATGGAGGCTCAGGGTGCGGCTGCCCCTGTGTCTGTGCAGCCTACTGTGGCTGATTTGTATAACCTCTTATGAGGAATGGTTCTTCCAGGTGCTGGTGCAATGGAGCAGACCCGTGAAGTGCAAAGAGGTGATCAAGCTGCTGCTGCCTCTTCTGCACTTGACACCCGAGCTGTTGCGGGGCCACACTTCGGGGGACTGGTGCAGACGGCTGGTGATGCTTCCCAGCAAGCTTCAGTTTCAGGTTTGTCTCCTAATATAGCACATGCTAATTGGCCTGCCTCGGTATGGGCTCCAGGTAGCCAGGTTAGTCAGGGTGTGGCTGTGGAACGGCCCAGCCCTGCGGTTTTGGAGGCACCCGTGCAGTCACCTGCAATTTCACAGGTCCCTGACACTAGGGCACAGGATGGTCAGCCAATGGCTGTGGCTAGCAAAACCTCTGTGGTATCTCTTTTGAGTGCTCCTTTGTTACCTGGAGCATTTGGGCATCCTGAATCTACCCCTTACACTGGAATGTCTACACCCCTTGGTTCACACCTTCCTCTTTCTACGAAAGAAAGGATTTGGAAGGGAGAATACATTGACCTATTTACTCTTACTTTCAGGGATCTAGAACCAAGGATCATGGTAAAAGATGGGATTGTTTTCAGTCTGCCCAAAGAGTTTCAAGCGCTCAAACGCCCTAAGTTCTGGAACGACCTGCCGGATGAGATCTGTCAGTTGACATCATTAGACAGCTTTAAAAAAGCTGTCAAGACGGATCTCTTCCGGCAGGCCTTTCCAGATTAACCATCCTGGCCCAGGCTTCCTGATCCCCTCATTCCTCCCGTGGCCCCATCTTTAGTGATGGTTGAGGATCTCCAGAGGGACATCAGGGTTTTTAGGTGGTTTTAATTATGGTTTTATGTTCTTATATTGTGCTTTTAATTTGTTATATTGTTTAATACTTTCTTGGGGGGAGGGATTATAATGTTTAATGTTATATTTTAATCTTGTCATATTTTATTGTTGTCAACCGCCCGGATTGGTTCGCCACAGGGCGGTATACAAATTATTATTATTATTATTATTGTTATTATTATTATTATTATTATTATTATTAAGCTGGAGCGCAATTTTGTGAATTGGATTATGGGTTTCACTATTTACAGAGGTGTTATAGAAGAAAAAGAACCATTGAGATCTCCTGACTTTTCTAAATATCAGGAGATCATGATAAAAGCATACACTAATTGCCATCATAACTCTAGAGGTGCAGCCTGGCTCCAATACGATGAGCAGTTTAGAATGAGAGCTGCACAGGATCGCTCCTTGTCCTGGAGACATGTTCAGTCCAAGCTTTGGGCTGATGTTATGGTGGGGGCCTCCCCCTCGAGCAGGTGTGACAATGGGTATGTCCCAATGGTTACCATGCCTAGAGGGCCGAATGTGAGGCCTGCCATGGGAGAGAGAAGGCAATTTGCATATGCTGGGATTTTAATGCAGGCAAGTATAAGAGGCAACCCTGCAGGTTTGAGCATAAGTGCAACACCTGTGGAGTGGCCACCCCAGAGTTTCCTGTAGTAGAGGCAAGCAGCCAGGAGTGGGTACTGCCCCCCGGCCAGCTTCACCTGGAGGAAAAGGCCCCATCACCAATTAAGTTAGACACCATGGCGGCATGGCTAAAGATTTACCCTAATAAAGAGGCTGCTTCTTATTTATTCCATGGTTTTTCCCTAGGTTTTTGTATCCCTTATATAGGTCTTAGGGTTCATCGTTATGCACCCAATGCTCGTTCCGTAAGGGAGATGTCGAGCATTGTGAGGGAGAAATTAGCAAAAGAAATAGCTGCAGGAAGGATTTCAAGACCGCATGATCAGTTGCCTATTCCCATGCTCCATCTACCCCCTTTGGGTGTGGTTCCTAAAAAAGCCCCTGGGGAAGTTAGGTTGATTCACAATTTATCATATCCAAAGGGTGACTCTGTGAATGATGCTGTACATCCTAGGCTAGCCTCTGCTAAGTATGCATCGTTCAATTCAGCAGTTAAGATGATTAGGAAATTAGGCAAGGGAGCCCTTTTAGCTAAGTACGATATTAAGTCTGCCTTTAGGCTCCTTCCTGTTAACCCAGATGATTTTGACTAACTGGGTTTTCAATTTGAAGGAAAGTTTTTCTTTGATAAAGCCATGCCAATGGGATGCCCGGTTTCTTTTTCAGTTTTCGAGACATTCAGTACCTTTCTTCATTGGTGTGCAGTTAAGCGGACTGGTAATAGAGCCATAACACATTATTTAGATGACTTTTTGATCACTGGGGATCCCAATTCTCCACAATGTAGGGATTCTTTAGCTCAATTTCAGGAATTAATGTATGAGTTCTTAGCGGAAGATATATGAGTTCTTAGCAGAAGAAAAGACTGAGGGGCCAGATACACGGCTTACCTTTCTGGGTATCGAGATTGACACCATAGCTGGGATTTCTCGATTACCTAATGACAAATTGGTGGCTATGAGGCAGCAGGTTAGTGCCATGTTGGAAAACAAAAAGCTACACTTCATGAATTTCAATCCCTTACAGGACTCTTGAATTTCACCTGTAGGGTTGTAGTTCCGGGACGAACATTTTGTGCAAGATTGTACAGGCCTACTGCAGGTGTCATGGCACAGCACCATCACATCAGAATTACAAGGGGCATTTGTGAGGATTTGAAGGTCTGGGACTCCTTCTTGGGGCAATTCAATGGAACATCATTTTGGAGATCTGAAATGCTGCTGAGGGCAGACTTTCAGGTGCATTCTGATGCTGCTGGCGCCCATGGCTTTGGTGTTTATTGGAATGGCCAGTGGGCTGCAGAGGCGTACCCTTCTGCATGGGTTGAAACGGTCTGACCAGAGACCTAACGTTTCTCGAGCTTTTTTCCATAGTAGTGGCTGTCCATTTGTGGGCAAGCCAGTTTGCTAACAGGACTGTCTGGTTTTGGTGTGACAACCAGGCGGTCGTGCATGTGGTGAATTCTCAGTGTTCTAAGTCTCCTAGAGTTATGAGTTTGGTGAGGACGATGGTCATGCAATGCTTGAACTATAACGTGTTATTCAAAGCTCAACATGTTCCTGGTGTGTTTAACCCTTTGGCGGACACCTTTTCTCATTTTCAGCTCTTCAGGTTCCGGCAGCTGGCTCCCGAGGCGTCGACACACCCATTGGAGGTACCAGCCTTGCTATGAAGCCTTGGAGATTAGAAATTCACAGGGCAATCTTGAATTCCATCACCCCATCTACATGTAAGTCCTATCAAAAGGCTTTAAATTTGTTTAATCAATTTTTATTGGAAATTGGGGAGGATCAAAGTTGGCTGATTAAGGTTGACCTGATCCTACGTTTTATAGTTTATCTTAGGCCAGGGGTAGGCAACCTTTCCCATTTAAGGGCCGAGGGTCTTCAGCTCCCAGAATCCCAGGAGCTATTGGCCAACATGGGACTATTGGCCAACATGGCTGAGGCTTCTGGGAGCCGAAGTCCCTCGGCCCTTAAAGGGGAAAGGTTGCCTACTACTGTCTTAGGCATGCAGGTCTTTTGCCTGTCACTATTAGGGGCAGGTTGGCCACCCTGGCATTTCACTCTAGGGCAAGGGGTTATTTTAATCCTACCACAGACTTTAGGGTAAAAAGAGCTGTGGAAGGTTGGTCCAGGGAATCCCCTGTAAAAAAGGACTCGCCACGGCCAATAACAGGCCCAGTCCTGACTAGATTATGGGAACAATTAGCTGATACATGTTATTAATCTGGGGAAGAGGCTTTATTTAAGGCAGTATTTGCTTTAGCCTTCTTCGCTGCATTAAGAATTAGTGAGATTGTGCCAGGATTTCGCAATGATCAATCTGGCAGGGCTCTTTTATTTTCAGATATTATATTAATGGAACAAGGGATTCAGATTCGTGTTAGGTGCTCTAAGACTGATCAGATTGCAAAGGATTAGTCTATTTTCTTAGCAAAAGTGCCTCATGGGCAAATTTGCCCGGTAATAGCAATGATCAACTATTTGAAGATTAGGCCCAATGTGGTGGGCTATCTTTTCATTCATCTGTCTGGTATGCCCTTAACTCAATTTCAATTTAGGGCAGTGTTGAAGGAGACATTAAGGTGGGCTAAGCTGCCCCAGGCCTGTTTTTCTTCGCACTCCTTTTGTATTGAAGCAGCAACAGCTGCGGCCATTCATGGTTTGAGTGAAGCTGATATTTGCAGAATTGGCCAGTGGCGTTCCTGAACATTCAAGTCTTATGTCAGACCATCAGGGAATGTGACTCCTGATCAGCCACGCTAATTTGTTCTATTTCCTTTCAGCTGGCTTTTACCGTGGCCCAATATGGATTATGGGCCATAGTCTGGTCTTCTGGGTGGAACGCCACCTCCTGGAGCATTGGCACGACTCCACTCTGGGCCTCTTGCACATTGGAACCACTCAGTGGTTTGGACAAAGGGGCATGATGTGGGGAGTGCGCCTTCCGTGGATCATGCAATTGGCACGATCGCGTCTGCAACCCTGGGTTTTGGTGATACACCTGGGGGAAAATGATTTAGTTAAGACCCCGTGCTTACAGCTGGCAAAGCAGATGGTGAGGGATCTGCAAGAAATTCAAAAGATCTTCTCAGGTGCCATAATACTTTGGACTAAGCTCTTGCCATGGCATTGTTGGCCTGGAGCTCAGAAAGATGCTGCAATTAACAATGTTCATCGTTGGCTGAATCACTATGTTGCTAAGCCGCTCTCTAAAATGGGCATTTTAATGGTGGAACATAGAATCAAACTTGATCAGCCGCAGCTGTACAGGGGGGATGGGGTACACCTCTCTCCAGAAGGTTCGGAGATGTATGTTACAGCACTCTCCGATCAAATTCTAAAAGCTCTCTGCGGGGGGTGGGGGTGGAGAGGGGATGCCTAGCTAGGCTGGCCCCATCTTGTGGCGGGTAATGACTACCACCCCACAGGAAAATTAATCTGGCTAATTAAATTAATTGAGGTAAAATTGGCATAAGACAAATTAAAGGAAATGACAAATGCAGTTAAATGCATGATGTCATTAACTGAATGACATCATATGATGTAATATAACATCACTTCCAGAGGGGAGGGGTTTGTACATTTGTTGATATTATAGTTTACTTATTTTGTCATGTGTAGTGAAGGACCACCCATTTTGGGGGGGTTACACCTTCACTTACACATGTGACAAATTTGTTAATGTTTATTGCCTCGTAATTAGACCCTGTACAGCTAAATAAAAGTTGTAGTCTGTTTAAACACAAAAAGAGGCATCTCATGTCCTTTGTGCCAGTGCAACCACTATATTGGACTGACTTTCTACTGGACTGAGTTCTCCTGTTCAAAAAACAAAAAACAAAAACCACACACACACACACACACACACAAAAAAAAAAAACCCACTACATTTACAAGGTAAAAGTCAAGAGATTTTATGTTCCCCTCACTTTAGGAAAAACTCTCCTGCTCTCATAGTGCACAAGTACAGAGTGCCAGAGTTTAGAAGCTAAAAGAGCAAAAGTATGTAGTAACAAACAGTCCAATGTCAGAGGCTAGAGATAAGAACAGAGTCCACATAGGAGTTGCTTGGTAGCTGAGTCAAGAAACAGTCTGGGGTCATAAATCAAGTACTCACAGAAGTCAGGTTAAGAGGTAAACTAAGTCCCTAGTTTATGATGCTTTCCTGTTCAGTCATAACCGTATTGCAGACCATATTTCAAGAATGCTTGTATGTGTAGCCTCTCATTTTGTCTATGGAGGAAGGTTTAGGTTTGTGCCAAATGCCAACGCCTACATCTTTCCCAGGGATTTAGAGCTTTTTCAGTTCTAACTCCTTTTTTTGACCACTCAACTTGCTGTCAGGCTTCTCTTCTGCCTGGGGTATGTCTGTTTCATGGTCCAAAGGCAAACTCTCAAGGGTGGGCATGACAAAAACAACACGATGGGTCTTTCAACACTGTATGTTGAAAAGAGAACTACTGGTTGTATCCCACCAGTTAGCCAGTATTACAACAACCTGTACTATTGTGTAGTCAGAAAGGAGATACTATATATCAATGTTTTGCATAACAAGCACCTTTTTGAAGAATATGAGGTGGTTAGGTAATGGGAGAAATATCTCTTTCTCTGAAATCCTGGAGAGCTGCATTGTAGCTCCTGGATTACTTCCAATACCCTTCTAATTCTGTTATTCCAAAAGCTGAGCTATAGTCTTGGCTTGTCATTTGTCTGACAGGTAAGGTAAAGGGACCCTTGCTTTCCTTCACTGTTATTTTATACATTTGTGATGGTTGGGGTTTCATGACAGTTTGGATCCAGAAAAGTAATTTCACAAGTTCTAGTCTTGACCCACTGTTGTTGCTGCTGTTGTTTCACTTTACTATATCAGTTCTTTAGTGCAGTTCCTTTCAAATTCCCCTCCTTAGTTTCAAGATTCCACATCATAATGCTCAGGTGAATACCCCAAGCTTTCAGCTCAGAGCAAACCTGGAATGTGACCGGTCATGTATTTTTATTTTTCACTTTGTATTGTAGTGGAGAAAAAAAAGCAACTTGCCCATCTCTACTACAGGGAGGTCTGTGGGATGTAGACTTAGACTTTTGCCTTTTTGTATTCCAGCATGAAGGTTGCAAAGGATGAAGGAATAAATATGCTATAAAGAAAAGATATGAAGAGATCAAAGATGATAAGATAAGCCTCTATTAAAGTGCTCATCAAGAGTGTTTCAGAGTAACATCAAGGAAGGGATATCCCATGAGCAGAAAGCATAGATTTAGGAAGTAAATTGGTTTTAGTTGTTAAAAGCATGTATGGTGTTGTTGTTTTTTAATGGATCATCCTCCACCCCTTCCCCAATGAATGAGATAAGAGGTACTAAAAGAGATTTTAAATTTGTTGAGTTTGTGTTTGATGTATCGCTTTTGGGAAGTCACAACACAATATAATTCTAATGTTGAAGTTTGATTTTCAAGATAAATCATAGAGACTTGACATTTACATGAGGATAAGATAAAGATAATTAAAATTGAACAGACCTACAAATATTTGTGCACTGTGGATTAATTGGGCACATTTCAAAAACATCTAATACCAATTAATGAATCTATTTTATATGCAAGAATCAAGGCACATTTTCCAATTAAAAGAAAAATTCAGATAAGTATCATACACATATGAAATCTGCTAAGTACTTGACAAATATAATCAGATACAAGCATTTTCTGGAGAATAACTCAAATGCAAAAATCTGTGTCAATAGGTAGCATACAGAAATTTGACTTGCTACTATTTTTTTTTTTTTTTTTACATTTGTGCGGACCATTAAGGAGAAGAAGTGTATCAATGTTGTTTTTGGATTGTGTATTATATTTGTATCAATAGCCATTATGATCAGAAAACAACAACTTCCAGAATCTTGCATGGCCTCTGATTATGATTTCCATGTAATACAGACATCTTCAATGGTTAGCACCAAATGAAAATTCAAGGATTCTTTGTATTAACATGCCACAATTTCTGTGACCCAGATGGTGATGGCAGGGATGGCACCAATTCTTTGCCATTAAGAAAGTCTGGGGCACAAAAGAAGAGTGCTAAGATTGCATGTGGACCAATGCTAATTTATATAAAATCATTGGGGGGGGGTGAGTATTGCATTATAATGTATGGGTGACACTTAGCTCTATTTCTCAATTCTGCCTATAGTAAACCAACTGCTGTAGTCATGCCAGTGAACTGTGACACAATAGACTATAAATGCTTAAGAATGGAGCTAGTTCAATGTCAGGGGCTTGAAGAAATCACCTTTTCAGAAGGCATGACAGTTGGTCTACAAAGTGTGATCACAAAGATTTAAAAGCTCGATCAGTACACAGGCAAGATGTGCCAAAATGATGATCTTCTCAAGGGATGAGATTTCAAAAAGAAGATGTCACCATTGGAAAAGTTGTTTACCTTATCTCATTTGAGGGAAGCACTCAGGGAAGGGACTCAGAAGATAAGTAGGTATAAAAAGGACAAAATGCACAAGTTAACACACAACATTTTTCTAAGCCCTATAATTTTACCTGCTTTCCTTTAAATTCTTATCCATTCCAGTGGAGTGACATGCTTTTATTTTTATTTTCTTTAGCAGAGAGTGTTTCAATTTGGAGGGGAGGTGCTTTTACAATTCAGAGGGCAAATTCCATTTTAGGAAAGGTCCTGGCTGCATTTCAACAATGAGTGGAGCTAAGGACACAGGGTAGGGCCAAGCACAGACTAAGCACAATGGGTGGGTTATAAGGTATAATTGTTACCAATTTGGATATTTTGCCCTCAGCATATAGATCAGTTCCACATGCCACACTTTTCTGACTGCAAAGCACAGCTCAGTTCTGTGCACCTGTATGCCAGAAGTTCCTGATCCTTGCTTTGGATTCTAGGCACAATCTATTATGATGATTATTATTTTAGCTTTGTAAAAGTGTGCATAGACTAATGGGACCTATAGTCTTCAGTATGATTGTCTGTTCATTTCCATTTAAAAAAAAATTACATCACTTTTAATGAAAGAACACCTTCAAATATTAGTTTGGAACCTGTTAATGATTTACTTTTTTATACATATGGCTCACTCAAAATGAAGACAAGTAATCAATTGAATCAAAGCATCAAATCCCCTCTTGAAAATATATCAAATTGTTTTGACAACCAATTATCATTATTGTACAACATAATGTTTGATAGATGTTTACAAATAAAGCAGAGGTTCAATAAATTCCTCTTAAGTTATGATGAAAGCAATAAAGCTGATGAATTTCTGGTTTAACAACAAAGAATATGTGGAAGGAAAATGAGAAAGATATTAAAATGGTTAGGGTTCCACTCCCCCTCCTTTGTATAAAGTCAGAATGGATATATTATAGTGTTGTGCATTTGTTTTATAACTATGTATGCAATGTAATATGTAGGATGATAACTGGTCTTGTAATATTTGCAAAGAAAACTACATATAAATGTTAAAACAACAGTTATCAGTAAAAGTTAAAGTCAGAAAAACTCCATTAGATCCTTCTGGGGGTACATCTAGAAGAGGAAAAAAATCTCTGAAAGTAAGAGAGATTCCAGATCTTTTTGTTTTGATTTTACCTGCATATTCCAAATTCAAACTCTTTCTTGAAATATCCTGGATTTCCTTCACTCCTTCACCTTATGCAGCATTTAAGAAATTGAACTTCTGCAATTTCCACAGAGATTATTCTTCAGGATTCATAGTTCGAATGCTAAAGTGCTTTAACAATATTACACTAGTTACACATTAGGATTTTGTTTTGATGCAAGCATTACCCCTTCCCTCACTTGATCTCTGTTGAATCTGGGTTCCGGAAAACAATAACTCTGTTTACTGGCAGCAGTCATCTTAGCTTGTTGGGATGATATAAACAGACAGCCAAGTAGAGCTACATTTTATTTCAACAAAAATACTGGGTTAACTTAAACTGCCCTAGGAAGTCAGAATCTTTGGTAATGCCAAGAGCTCCCAGGAGCTTATTCTTCAGGATGAAGAAAATGTCATGTGGATCTCCAAAATAAAATTGATTTGTACAAGAGCAAAACATGGAATTTTCAGATACTTTTTTCTCATTTGGAAGGGCCCTCAGTTAGGCTGACAATGGGGGGTTGCAGACTGCCAGAAATAGTGTGAATTCAGTCCACTTTTAGGGTTAGGGTTAGAGTTAGGGAACCATGGGAACTGTATTTTATTGTGGCATCAGAGTTGTCTGACAGAGAAGGCTCAATGTCTCAGAAAAATAACAGTTCCCATGATTCCCTAGCACTAACCCTAACCCTAACCCTAAAAGTGGACTGAATTCACACTATTTCTGGCAGTCTGCAACCCCCCAATATTTACTGTTAACACAACAAGAACCTGCCTTACTACATTATCATATCACTGTCTCGATGATCATGCTCAGTCTTCCCAACTATGAGATGAACTGAATTTCTATTTAAATTATAAGTTATTGCCAACAATAACATAGTTCTTGGTGGTTTGACCCAGATTGTGGATATTCCTTCCAAAGGGCCTGCTCCCTGCTGTTCTTCTACTGACAAAGACTGTTTTGTTAAGTAGATTTTTGTCAACTGACTGCTTGCTGAGGATAGGACATTTAATGGAAGGTGTTGTCAGGGCTGTAACTATGAGGGAGGAATGCTCCCCCAAATAAGAACTCTGCACTCCACAAATGAAATTTTGTTTCAGTCCTCAAATTTCTTGCATTGTGATAACTTAAAACTTCAGATATTTAGAGTATTTAGAAATAGAGATTTGGCACCTAAATAAAAGGGACAGACAAAATTACCAAGGAAGTGTGAACACAGCAAATATGAGTTTTAGGTGTGAATGATTTTCAGTGCCTCACTCCTTACAATGATAGAATTTTGGGGAATTGGGAAAAAAAGTCATTGTGAGGCACAGAAACTTATGGGAGCTTATGTCCTCATTTTGCCCCTACCATCTAGCTACACCCCTGGGTACTGTAACTTTTTACCAATATGATGAAAATTGCTTTTCTTGGCTTTTCCTTGTGTTCTATTCTAATCTATGGTTTAGTACTATTTTAGTATTTAACTAAATCTAGTACGGCAGCAGAAAGTACACAAGGTAGAGGAATAACCAGGTCAGTGGAGGAGTACAGAAAGATTTAAGGATGGGTGGTGGTGGCCAAGGACCACATGCAGTCTGTGGCCATACTTTGGACAGCCATTCTGGAAATGTATAAGCAGCCACTTTACAATAAATGTCCAAGATAATGGTAGAAATAATAGCACATTATTGTTTTGAGCCATTAAGTTCACCGTCACTTATGCCATCCTTATGATTGAGTTTTCTTCCAAAATTTGTTCAGAAGGCATGTGCCATTTCCTTCTTTCATGGCAGAGAGAGAGTGATTTAACCAAGTCCCCAATGGCTTTCCATGCTAAACAGGTATTAAAACCCTGATCTACTGGAGTCCTAGTCCAATATTCAAAACACTATGCCATTCTGAGTCTTGCTGAAATTTATTATTATTATTATTATTATTATTATTATCTCTCAATATTGGGACTCAAGGCAGATAACATATTTTTAAACAACGCAAATTAAAAACAAATTAAAAACTATTCAAAAGCATTAATAAAAGTATAAATATGAGATTTTAAAAAAGCAATTAAACAATTGATAAAGTGAAAACATTAGATATTAAAGTTTATTAAAAGACTAGGGGCTATGCAGATGGGTGGCTCTGGGCCACCTCTGCTAGCAGCGGATCGGGGCCACAGCAACCCTATGCTGCCGCCCCGATGCTTCCTTTTGCCGCCCCTAAGAGAGCGGAAAAATGCCTCTCCTTTTAGGGACGGCAAAAGGCCACCCTAAGAGGCAGCGCCGAGGCTCTTCGGTGCCCTTTCAGCACAACCTGTGCTGACACCGCACACCAACCGGGCACACAACAGCATCAGAGTGGGGTTAGGGCTGCTGACATGCATCTGCCCTGCCCCAACTCCACCCCCAGGCTGGCCCTTTAGGCCAGTTTGCAACGCCCCTAAATCCAAACTTTAAAGCAGCACTGCACAGCATTAGAAGCCCAACCCTAGACACTTTGTAAAAAGCTGATGGCATAAAAAATGTTATTCTGAAAGAAGTCATACTCCCCATGAATGGTTTTTGCTCTGTGATGGGAAAAAATGCATTTTATCATTTTTAACATGCTGATTCTATGTCGCCAGTTCATCACTACCAATTCTAGGCAATTTCCTGAAATTATTTGCTTCGTTTCCCCCTCCCTCTGGACTTAGTTTAACTGACTTGCAAGGAATCTGTGTAAAGAAGTAAAGTGGACTGAAGTGGCAGTTTCTTGATCTGAGATAGCAGCCTGTTAGGAAGGTGTCAGTTCAGCCACCACACTTCTAGGAGATGAAGATTGCTGTGCAGTAACATCAAAACTGACAATGTAGATGAAGATTTATTTTGTGTGTTTTTTAATGTCTCAGTTCCTTTGGAAGCACTCAGTAAGGACAAGAGAAGGAGATGAATTGTTCCCTAACCAGAAAAAAAAGAGAAGGCAGGAGTTGTGGGTGAATGGTAGCCATTGCCTTGAATAACTTATGCAATTATTTAATAAGATCTGCAGTGAGACAAATCTATATGGGAATACAATTGAGGAAGGGTTCTCCTATAATCATCTGCCAACCAGGTATCAAAGGAAAGCCCACTCCTGGTTCAAGCATAATCCCTTGCTTACATCCAACTAACCACCTTCTCTTGAGTGGGATCCTTTGACTCTCCAATGAATATGTGAAAATCTCTCCATCTCAACTTATTAGCTTCTCTGACTCCCACCTCCATTTTCTTCCCATCCTTCTTTGTATTCGGCTGTGGGATGAAGATGAAGGAAGAGGAACGGGGCAGAATCCATAGGGGAGCCTCTAAGGAGAACAATAATTCCTGAACATACGTGGCTGAAACTTGGAAGAATATAACAAAAAGATGCACAACTATCAAGAACCATGTTGCACATTTTCAAGGCTCAACTGTTCATTGTCCTTTTTGTCTCAGGTTCTGTCTGTATGGTCCAGAATACTCTGGGAGCATCCTGCTCCCACTCTCCATGGCCATTCAATGGCTAGTGCACAGTGGAGGTGATCACAAAAGCAACAGGCTACATCCCTGAAGACAGAGAATGATGACATCATTTAATATACCATCAGGAGAACTCGAGTGCATCTCAGTAGATGACGTCATTGGTTTACATCTGAGTATGGGAACACAGCCAAACACTTTTCTAATTCTATCTTACACTCTCCACCAGATACTGAGTGGCCAATGGGAAGCTGCAGTGGCTAAAAGGTGAATCTGACAGCAATGAGTAGACATACATAATGCATAATTGTTCCCATATAATTATTAAACTTCAAATGTATCATACAGGATCTCAGCCAACATGAATCTACATATTCAAATTGTGACTCCTCTTCAGGGAAACACTCTATTTTCCACTCAGATTGCCCAGGATAGGATGAAGAGTCAGGAAATCCTCATTTTCTGACATTAATCTGAAAGATAGTGTGTGAGAGAATTCTGAAACTGATCATGGTATTTTATTGATGAAAATACAAAAAAAAAAAAAAAAAAAGTGGGAAAATACCCCCTCCCTTATGCAGCAGAAAGAAGACAGATCAGAGCAAATTGCTATCTAGAATGTGTATCTCAAAATGCAATTTAAGCAGTTTGACTTGGATCTGAGTTCAAATCTTAAGTCCACTATTAATATTCTAGGGTTATTTGAGACACATTTAAAAGCTCAAAGCTAACATACATGATATAGATTGTTATTGATAGGAACATCTGTGTTGAGAATGGTTTTGTTATTGTTTGTTTGTTTGTTTGTTTAGCATTACTGGAGAACTCTTAGAGAAAGGAAGGTCTTTTAAAAATCTTGGTAGAATTTTGGCTCAGAAAGATCACTGTCATGGCAACTGTTCCACCTTGACCACCTTTATCTATTTTCCTTTCTTTCCTCCCCCCCCCCCCAAAAAAAATCAACAGTTGTGTGGATGAGTGAGTGGGAATGAGGAAAACCATGCATCTTATTGATTCCATCTCATGGAGGAAAAGTGTGCATAAATATAGATGATGTGCAGGACTAGTATGCCAATGGCCCTTCCTAAGCTTCCATGGCTCCTGTCTGCAACCAAAATTTTCAGAATGCTCAGTGACTCAGCAAGAATACAAATTATGCTTATCTGTGGGACCAGGGGTGATTGGGGTACAAAGGAAATGAGCTTATTGCCTTACAATCAAACTTCAACCTTCCTTTCCACAAAAGGACACTGAAAACTCCATTGCTGATGGTGCAAATTCAACAACTGTCCCTTACTTGAAAATTTATACTAGATTGAACTTGACACAGTAATGCTAAAGTGACTATAATTCAGTGTGATCTCCTTGCCATTCAGAGCCAATGGCCCATTCATGTGTAAATGCACAAAGTTAGGAGAAAGTGTTCAGTAGATATTGTAACCTTGATCTCTCAGTCTCCCTCTCTCCCTTTTAGTTGCACCCTTGACCTTTAAACAATGAGCCCTACTAGGCTCCTGTAACAAAGTGCAAATACACATTTAATTGAGAAAAGGAAACAGCTCACACAACAGGACATGTGGGGGAGGGATTCCGCCTCTAAAGACAAATCTGAAATATCATGGAAAGGAAATTGTGTGATTATTGGGAGGAACTATTTAGTGTTGTAGTGGACCAAGTCTCATGAGTTTCAAGCACTCGAGTTTTCAGTCAGCAAGGTTTCTCCCTCAGGGTTTCCCTATTCCCTTTGAGTTTAGCTGCCATCATCACAGTAGTTGTGATTGAGGCATTCCATGTCTCGGCAACTATATATCTATCCATACATGAAAATTAGGCATTCTGAAGTTGGTTGGTGTTGAATGGGCAACTAACACTCATTAACTTTACCAAAGATCTGCTTCTACTAGGTACACAACTCCTCCAATACAAAAACCTTTGCAACATATTTCTTAGTATGGATCAACCCAGCTGCCAGCAGTTTTTACTTTCCTTGAAGGCATAACTATGGGGACTGTCATGATGAATCCCTGGACTTCAAAATTCATTATTATGGTTTTGTCCAGAGAAGGGTGTCCCAAATGGTGAAAGGTATGGAAACCACATCCTATAACGAGCAGCTTAGGGAGCTGGTTATGTTTAGCCTGGGGAAGAGAAGGTTGAGAGCCTACATAGTGACCATGTTTAAATATTTGAAAGGCTGTCATATGGAAGAAGGAGCAAGCTTGCTTTTTGCTGCTCCAGAGACTAGGTCATGCAATAATGGATTCAAACTACAGAAAAAGAGATTCCACCTAAACTTTAGGGAAAACAACAGATGCAATCCTTAGTTCAGCATCAAAAAGCATGATTGGATATACAGGCATCCATACCCAGACATTTAAAAGTTGAGGTTTTTTGTGTTTATGAAGAAATATGCAAATTGTGGTAAGTTCTTAATGAAAAATCAAACAGAATAAAAAAATCAGCCATTCCTAGAGTAAAAACAGTTGCGTTGTCTCTTATTAGGATTGCCTGATCAGGATAGTCACAGTTCCTTAGGTTTCTGGGTCCAAACTTGAGACTTAAGGATGGCCCCTGGTGATTTCTTTAAGTTTTACGCACTACGTACTAACCACGGTTCTTCACAGCATGTTGTTCAAACATACATACTTGAGCACTGGCACACACAGAGAGAACATATGTTCCTGTTTAGAAAGAATGACAGAAATCTTAAAGTGAAACTATGAGATTATCCTTTCTCACATATTTAGGGAGATGGGATAAGGAATATGTACTAGCTGAAGGAATGTGGTGGCTTAGTGGTTAAGATGCCAATTCTGATGATCAGAAGATCAGAAGGTTGGCAGTTCAAGGCCCAAGTGCTGCATGATGGGATGAGTTCCTGTTATAGTCCCAGCTTCTGCCAATTTAGCAGTTTGAAAGTATGCAAATGCAAGTAGATAGATAGGTACCACTTCTCAGTGGGAAGGTAACAGCATTTGGTGCAGTCCTGCTGGCCAAATGACCTCCGTAGTGGTCCTCAGATGATGCTGGCTCTTCAGCTTAGAAACAGAGATTAGCACCACCCCTTACAGTCAGTTATGATTAGACATCCATGTCAAGGGACTACCTTTACCTTTTTACTCTGGCCTACATGCTTCTAGCCAGATGGTAAATGCAGGGAAGAGTAGAAGAAGAGCCCTGGAACCATGAGGAGGACAATAACTAAATGAATATATCCTCCCCCAAGATCCTTTGCAAGTTGCAGCAACAAATCAGTAAGGGATGGAAATTGCAGAATGCTAATCTGGGGATTTGCATTCAGCCTTTTCTTCTTGCCTGGAGCTGGGCTCACTAAAATTGAATAACTTGTACTTTTGTCTTCTGCCTCAAGATGATCCATTAAAACAAGATTTGAGGCGAGGCCCCTGAAATCTGGCACCCCGTCTCTGTTAAGGATGAAACCCGTTGTAAATCATGATGCACACAGCTATAAAACCAAAACTATAAACCAAAGATCACTGAGAATCCTAACTGAACTAAGATACATAGAGACTCTGAACTATTTCATATTCAAAAGCCTCATACCATTTCATTTTTTAAAATTTTCAAATAATTAAGGATAACTTGTAATTTATTTATTTTTTATTAAAAAATATTTAGATGCTCCCTATAATCTGAGTCCCTACTCTGTAGTTTATTTTACTTGTGCATAAATCTGGTACTGATGAGAATACCTGTAGTGCATGAAGAAGGTCTCAGGTTCATTCCCTAGCATCTTCCATTAAAAGAATCAATGCTATCCAGACTAAAAAGGAGCTTTGAATGAGCCTGGAAAGTTTTTGTCAGTTGAAATAGTTATTACTGGTTTAGATGTCCTATGGTCTGACTCAGTATATCAAATACATATGTTCACTTTATCACATTTTCAGTATGGCTATAGCTGATTTATAGTGAGAAAGCAATGAAAGACATTCATGCACCTCAAGAAAAGCAACAACCCCTAGAATATGCTTTATCAGAAGGCAGCAGATTCTTGTTTATCCATTCACCCCTTTTCCAGGCATTGACATCCAGATCTGTTTTCATGCTCATGGGCTTCTTTTGCTATATGAGGCATTCTCTGGAATGTAAACAGACATCAGATCTGATCTTGAAAATGTCAAGAATGACTTCAGGAGCTGTATCTTAAAATGAAAGGTAAGCAAAGGTAGCTTACTAATATGTAAAACTCAAGCCAAGCGAAAAATAGAGCAAATTTATTTGTTTCAAGATGGGTTCCTGTCCTCTTAGGGTTACAAACTCATTTGTCCTTTGTGGACCTAAAGTACTGAAGTCTTTAAATCTTCAGAGTATTTTCCTGTACAGAACAATCTATTTTTTCTTATCTTCTGAAATTATATTTTCATAGACAAAATGTATCCTTTGTGTTCTCAAGAAGGGTTATGCACACCCACCTTAGACAAGGCTGAGTCTGTCATGTTTCATTATGTGATATAACATGATATATACCCTGATGAACAAACCCAATATGACACAAAAACTACGAGGGAAAAGTCTGTTCTTTAAAGATCCTGGAAAATAATCCCCCCTCCAAAAAAAGTTTGTTCCTTGAAGATACTGAAAAAGGAGGCACAGAACCTTTTGTCAAAGAACCTTTTGCAATCTGTTCTTCAGAATTTTTGTTAGAAGATGCAAGTAAGTTGATCAGTGACTCACCAGGGGGGGGAAACATTAGAAGTTATTGAGTCAGGCTCCATAACTTGCAATTTGCCAAGGTAAACATCTCTCACCAAGTAGTCCATCTTACAGAGAAAGAGAAAAAGTTTCTTAAGCCCTTGATGGGCCACCATGAGTGGTATACATTGGAAATTAACAGAACAATGTTTTGTTTTGTTTTTTTACTGCTGGAAATGAACCACTCAATCAACAACAGATTGAGTGGAGGGAGTATCAGAGAAAAATGCAGACTTTTGTAATTTTTGCACATTTAAAAAAAAACAAAAAAACACCGTATTTGAAAATGTAATAATGGTTGCCCAATTGCAAAACTAGTAAAAGTAGTAGCACTGGATGGTTTGATTATGCCTTTGAGACCATTCAGCAAGTTCTGTTGTGATTGGTTTTTTATCTGTATGCCTTAGGTTCACAAAAGAAAATGATACTAGTTCTATCCAGAAATATAAGTTGTATGCAAATCATTTTTGTACAAACTGAAAAAAACTTTAGAGAAGAAAAATGACACCTTGGGCTCATGATTCAGTCTCTCAAAGGGGTTACTGACTTGCTGTACAAATGTTGTTCATGCTGAGACAACTCACATAAAATCTCAGGAGCAGTGACATTTTCCCCACAACCCTATTTCACTGCCCAGGAGATCGCAGCAAGTATACAGGCCTCCTCAATCACCCCCCACAAAAAACAAAACAAAAAGCAGTCCTGCTTTCTCCCACATTCCACAAAACCACTTAAAGCTGGCACAAGAAGTGTATTGATTCAGGTTCAGTGGAAAAGCTTCTGATGGATGAAATGCTATAAAGGCCACCTACATGAACACTCCTGAGACTGAGTAGTAAGATTAAAGCATATCAACTCCTGGAATCCCTTTGTAATATGGGGAGAGTCAGATGCTGGGAACTATCAGGGATGCTTCAGCCCTTTCATATGAGAAGTCACTACATATACACACCCATAGATCACTCTGTTCAATGGTGCTCACTACCTTTGCATTTCATCTAAATCTGCCCATGTGAAGCCTTCTTCCATCTAACCTGTACCATCAGAAGCTTTTAAACATCTCAGTATATCAAAAGGATGGATCAGGAACAATCTTTCATCTATCAATAATTAATAAACGAAAGTAACAGCCCTTGCTTTACCAAAATTAAGTTATTGTACTGCAAATATACCATATGTAGGATTCTAGTTGTAACTAAACAATTTAACAGGCTATGCTTCATTATAATCTCTCTGTACTCAAAAATGTTACTGCATTCGGGTGTATTATATGTCATTTTTGATGTCAACATCAGAAGCCCATGAAGAATTCAGCTAACATTCAAATCTGAAATATATAATTGCATCCTGAAATGTTCATTCTGATTTTCAAATCATCATTATTATTATTTTACCTCACCTTCTGGGATGAGCTCACATTTAATATAAATGTATAATTATGTCCTCTCATCTTTATCTGTACCTCAGTGTTCAAAGCGGATGATTAATTTATTAAAATAGACTCTTGCTTTTCAACCATAGTTTTCAAGGAAACTGATGGTATCACTTTGTATGAAAGCTTATTGGAAATGCTTTTTTAAAAAATCTGAAAACCTGGGGGGGGAAACCAATGCCCTAATTATAAGAGAGAAGGCAGGATGAGACAATGAAATCTCTGTCTTAGTAGGACTTATGTCCCCCGCTAACAAATTTTATTCACATCATTGCCTCCCTCTGTCCTAAAAACAGTAGCTAAGGGAGACAATAGAAAAGGTTAGAGACCCTCATACAAACCTATCCTGCTCTATAATTTGAGCATGGAACAAAACTGGCTATAGGTTGAAAAAAGTAATGATTCAAGTAATAATCCATATATTGATACTACATATCTGGATCAATGCAATCTTTTCATATTAATTGTCTGAAACCATCAAAGTGGACACCAACCCAAAGTAAAGGGTTCCACAAATGAGAGAATTAAAAGGGATATCTTCCATGGCTCATCAGAAAATATTTTTTAAAAGGCTAGGAAATGAAAAGAAGGACTCTAGCCAGAGCAGATGGGTAGGAAAAAGTGGCTTGATCCTGGGTTTTCTGAAAGTGGGTCGAAACCCTGCTGTCCATACCACTTGCTCCTAAGGTGGGGTGCACCCCCATGGGCAGTCTACACTATATAGCATCAAGTCCTGCTGTGCAATTATTTCTTTTTTGTCACTCCCCCACCATGCATGTGCACCATCACACAAACACACTGCTTACAATCTCCAATTACCTTCCTCCTCCCATGCAAATGCCATTCCATTAGACAATCACTCGTATGACCAGTCATATAGTTGCATGTGTGATGAACTGCCTGTACAGTGCATTGGTACATCCAGTGTTACATTGGCAAAACACAATTATACAATGTATACAGTGATACATTGGCAAAGCACCCTATACATGCCCCCTTCACCCCTCTTCATCCCATGCCCACCTATTGGATGGTTTGGTTTGTGTATGTTGTAACTACATCCATTGTCTTATTGGTGATTGTATGTTTGCTTTGATGTAGTCTTGTAGTGGCACCAGGCTGTTTATATGCTGGTTTGATGATGCACATTTTCTGGCTTGTATGTATGCCAGCTTCCTTTTGCTGTAGATTTTAGCCCCAGAGCATGCCTTCATTTAGCTTTCCACCTGCTTTTGCCTCTTGCATCATCTAAACAGCCCACCTTCAAAACTGTTAGAAGCCACTTTATTTGGCCAGTGTGGACTACTCCTAAGGCTCCTTAGACAAGGGGGGGAAAAGGCAAAGAGCAAACAACAAACAAATAAACCAGGACAGGGCTAAAACACTGCTGAGGTTTTTAGAAGGTATAGGAAAAGGGAGAGGGATTCCTGTGTTTCTGTTGGTAAGCTTTCTGGGGTACCAAAGGACTGGAAACTGAAGACTTTATTGAAATCTTTTAGGGTATTAGCTACAGACCTAGATAGCTCCAGGTACAATTCAGCTACAAAACAAGAGAGGGTATTCTGAGATACTGCTTCTCAAATTCCAGGGACATGAAGTAAAGGGAAGAAAAGAGTAATGAACTAGGCACTACTGGTCTAGATTACTAGCGTTAAAATGGTGATAAAATGTGGAAAGCTGTTCTTAGTTTCTGCAAGTAAGCTTTTGGAAGGAAAGAGAGGGGAGGCAAGAAAACTGGAGGTCTCATGGCATCTTGTTGGGATATTTGTTATGGACTGGTTTTGTATCATGTTCATTTTGGCTAATAAACAATACATGCCTAGCGTGGGATTTAACCTTAAAGCCCTCATTTTCTGGGCAGTGATCAATGTACTGAAACAATCTGCAAATCAAAATTTACAATCTCACCAGCATGTAATTAGAGCTCTGACTAGTTATCATTCTAGCTATCTAATATATATTAAAACTTCTTCTATCCTGCCCTCATTCTGAAGGTCTTTTAAAAACTTTATGGATGTCCAAAAGCTCTTTCTTGTGAGCAAAAGGGAATAATAGCATCAGCAGATTAGCTGTACAAATTGTTCAAAGGGGTTGTTGACATGAGAGAGCTGTGGTTGGCAACTTCAGCTCTGGTGCTCCCTCTGCAAGCAGTACAGTCAATGAACTGAAGAAAATTGCATTTTCCACATGAACCTCAGAAACTATCATGACATTCAAGGCTTGTTTGAGATGCATGGGATTAAACAAATCCAGGGTTGCTCATTAATATTGCTGAATGTTTCACCTGCTCATTCCTCAGGCCGTTCCTTATTATCTTCCTTTTGACATCAAATTATCTCAAGTTTCATGGAACAGAGCCAGAGGGTAGTGGACCAAGACCGGCATAAGGCCAGTTGAACCAATAGTACTCCAGTCCTAATGGTGCACAGAGCTCCTGGGAAGAAGTGTGTGAGAATGTTTGGTTTGCATGCTTCACCTCTTCTAGGTTAAGGAGGCCTACTGGGGATGCCTAGTCTGAAAGCCTTCAAAATCCTAAAGCAAGCAGTGCTCATCCTGCCACATTAGCAGTGCTGCTGAAACACAAAATTAGGCAGGAAATAAGTCAAATCTAGCATGTTTCTCAGCATTTTGGAACAGCCTCATTAGATCAAACCAAAGGTCTATCCAGTACAACATCTTGTTCCCAAAAGTGGAAAGTAGATGCCCATGAGAAGCCCCCAAGAAGGGCCTTAGTATAATTCAAGTTCCAGAGAAGCTGGTATTTAGAAGTATACTGCCTCTGATACTGGAGGATGAAATGGATTATCTAGATCTATTTCAATCTGGCTTCAGGCCTGGCTATGGCACAGAGATGGCTTTGGTCGCCTTGGTAGATGACCTTTGCAGGGAACTGGATAGGGGGAGTGTGTTCCTGTTGGTTCTGTTAGATCTCTCAGCAGCTTTCGATGCCATCAACTATGGTATCCTTCTGAGCCACCTTTCTGAGATGGGACTTGAGGGTACTGCTATGCAGTGGTTCAGGTCTTTCTTGGAGGGGTGGATCGAAGGTGGTGGTGGGGGACTCCTGTTCAACTCCTTGGCCACTGGCCTGTGGGGTCCCACAGGGTTCTGTTTGTCCCCCATGTTGTTTAACATCTACATGAAACCACTGGGAAAGGTCATCTAGAATTTTAGGGTGTGATGTCATCAGTATCCAGATGACACCCAGCTCTATCTCTCCTTTCCATCTGACTCCAAGGAAGCGGTCTGTGCTGAACCAGTGTCTGCTGTCAGTAAGTGACTGGATGAGGGCAAACAAATTGAATCTTAATCCAGACAAGACAGAGGAGTTCCTGGTCAGTCATAAGGTGTGCTCTTGGACTCAACTCTGAGCCTGGATGCCCAAGTTTCAGCAGTGGCCAGGAGTGCATATGCACAATTAAAATTTATGTGCCAGCAGCGCTCATTCCTTGAAATGTCAGATCTGGCTATGGTGACACATGCTTTGGTTACATCCCATTTGGACTATTGTAATGCACTCTACATGGGGCTGCCTTTGGAAATTGTTTGGAAACTTCTGTGAGTCCAAAATGCTGCAGCTAGAATGCTGACTGGAGCCAGTTATAGGGAGCATATAACTCCTGTATTGAAACAGCTTCACTGGCTACTAGTTCGTTTTTTTGTTTTTGTTTTTTTGCTTTAATTTATTTAAATTTTATTTAACAATGAGCATACTATAACAGTAAACACATGACAAATAATACATATAACTACAAATACAAAACATAGCGTTATATAACAATACATAACATCAACACATGAATCGCAAGACAATCTATACCTACATTATCTATTTTCCCTCTTACCCCCTCCCTCTATTCTTTTTCCTAAAATAAACCTATATAAAACATAAAACATTTATCTAACATCAAACCTCACACTTGACTAACAATGAGCTTCCTATCTTGTGAGTGAGATCATTTCCATAAAGTTTCTTTGTGACCCCTCTTTTCCTTATTTAATCATTTAGTCAAAAATGCATGCTACTATGCCACTTAATCCATTATTAAGATTTTGTATTATCATCTGCTTTCTAAACTATATAAGTACCCACTTAAGATTGAATTAGAGAAATAAGTGATTAAAAATAATATGGTGATATGAGCCCAAAATATCGGTCATACTATTGAACTAGCACAATGGGGAATACACTTGGGAAAAGAAATTGAAATATACAAGAAGCCAAAGCTTATGGGGAAATTATTATAAAATGTTTTAGATGGTACATAACACCAGACAA
This sequence comes from Phrynosoma blainvillii, assembly GCA_026167975.1. Taxonomy (NCBI): domain Eukaryota; kingdom Metazoa; phylum Chordata; class Lepidosauria; order Squamata; family Phrynosomatidae; genus Phrynosoma; species Phrynosoma blainvillii. Next base: position 31,654,698 of record JANUYF010000003.1, read on the forward strand.
ATTGGCAAAAATTTATAATATTGCTACCAGTTCATTTCTGAGCACAATTCAAAGTGCTGGTCATGACCTATAAAGCCCTACATGGCTTAGGTCCAGACTATTTGAGAGACCGTATCTCCCCATACAAACCACCTGGAGCCCTAAGATCCTCAGGTGAAGGCTTTCTCTTGGTCCCATCACCATCTCACGCTTGTTTGATGAGGACATGAGAGAGAGCCTTCTCAGTGGCTGCTCCCACCCTGTGGAACTCCCTTCCATGGGAGGCCAGGCTGGCCCCTTCACTGTTGATCTTTCACCAGTAAGAAAAGACATTTTTATTTAAACAAGCCTTTAAAAATCTTGCAGGCTTGGTTTCATTGGGGGATGGAGGGATTAGTTTTAGATTATCATTATTAATAACTCTGTTTTAAATGTTATATTTGTAATTTTTACATTTTTATGGTTTTAATTGTACTATTTTAATTGTTGTTTTGTTAGCCACCTTGGATCCCACTTTGGGAGAAAGGCGGGATAAAACTAAGATAAATAAATAACTCTCATAATTAGTAGCCATAGAGAGCTTTATCCTTCAGGGATTCATCTAATTTCTTATGGTGGCTGTGCAGAGATGAAGAAGGAATTCCTTATATCTCTCTCAAAATCTCCCACCATTCAGATTCACCAGATGACCCTAGGCTCTTGTTCTCTGGTGAGTAAGTATTTAAATTTATCCCTATCCACTTCCTCTACATACTACATAATTTGTTGTTGCTGCTGTTGCTGTTTGATTCCCACCACCACACATATTTTCTAAGCTATAAACATTTCTCATGGGAAAATACTTTCTTCATAGTGGAGGTGCCTCATCCCCTTGAATATTGACTTATTGCATTACTTCAATCCATCAAAGTTTAATATTTTCACAATTCAAACCAATATTTATTATATATTCTTTACGTTTTCTGGACCTGTAGTGCATGATTGGTGTGACTTCAAAAAGCAAATTCCACTCTCATTGTGCTCATTTGTTGTTGCTTTTTGTTATTTGTAACCCTTTATTTTTTGACCAAACTGAAGTGTGCAATCTGTGTGCATGATTTTACTTTAACCTTTTGGTGTCTGCAAAAGGAACCAAGTTTGGATCCACTGACTAACCTTTTGGTGGCTTCAATGGATGTACTTCAACTGCAAATAAAGCACATGTGACTATAGCCAATCAGAGAAGTGTGTCAAGATGACAAATAATGCTGTGATAGGATGCACTTTGGCCATGTGCACCTGCAAAAACAGTGGAAGATCCATCAAACTCTCATGATCACAAAAGACTTTTATCTGAATTTGAGTGTGTAACCCTGTGAGAACCTTACAAATTATGATGGGGTTAATTCAGCCATTATTTCACATTGACTCTACAACAGTATACAAGACAGAGCTGTTTGTCACATTTTGCCATTTTAATATAGAGCATGACTTCCTCCATCACTTCACTGTTCTGAACAAGGAGTTTATAACATAAGAGAGAAATTGAATGTCCTGTATCCTATTGTTAGTCCAACTGATGTGGACCTATTGAATCAATGTGGTTTGCCAATGTGTTGCTTCACCATTCAGCAGTTGAATCAGTGGATTTACTCTTTCTGAGACTAATCAACAGTATTCATCTGAATGAATGTACCTTCAGGGAAGCCATTGATGTGGTTGTCCAAGTAGGCTGTACAAAGTTACCTGTTATAAAAACCTGAAATATTTTGTAGCCCAGTTTGGCAAGCACTTGTCTACTGGAATTAAGGATGTTAGCTCAAGACTTCCTTGTTGCCTGTTCAGTTGGTTGTACTTCAAGTATGGAGATAAAAACCAACAGAATAAAGTACATTCAGACCTCTAACCAACCACTGCCAGGAACTATCAGCTGTAAGAAATACTTGCTATGCCTATAAACAGGTAGCTCTGTGCTATGATCTTTCACTTAAAACTACCCAGGACTGACAGCTAATCCTCATCCACATTCCACTCTTTTTCCAAATTAGTGTCCGATCCAAATGGAAAGCACTTATTTACACATCACAAATTCCGACAGCCACCAACCTGCTTGAGCCTGCTTTACTCTCTCTCAATTTAGCTGTTAGTAAATCTCATTCTTAACACTTTTAAAATCATCTATGAGATTAGAGCAACCACCGTCATACACATATAGTGGTAACAGAGTGGGGAATAGCCCAGGAGGAAGGTGGCTCATCTGGATAAGATGCAATGGCGAAAAGGATGAATGGCCATAAGCAGAAACTTAATGGGAGTAAATGTTAGGAAAATAGATAGGAAAAGGACTGAGATAGGCGAAAAAATCTATCTAGTGAGAGATATGGAAGCACCAGTTAATGGGACAATCCAGTATAAGGGCAAAGGTGCCCAATATTTTCAGAGTCTGAGGTCATGTCTGTTGCCAGTGGGCACACATGTCAACAAACATACAAACAATGGAATTGGGTTGTGAGTTCAGGATCACTGTGATGGGTGGAAGCTTTAATCTCACCCCTGTCCTAGGATCCTGCTCAAGACTAGTGAGATTAAAAGAGGCTGCTTTGCAGTTTGTAAGGAAAGAGGCTATGCTATCCCAGCTCTGATCAAGATTACATCTTACTTGATATCAGAAGGACATGAGCAATAATACCTGCAGGATTACTATTATTATTTTTGAGGGGAAGGAAGCTAAAGACTTGTTCTTCACAATGAGCTTGATCAGAATCATCAGCACATAAACAGGAATCACATAAGCAGGCCTTTCCAGACTAATTACCCGGCCTCGGGTATAAATAACCCTCCCCAGTTATCCTTACGTGGCCCCATCATTGATGGTAGGATATTCTGGCTGGGCACATACTCTGGGTTTGTATTGTATTTTAATGAGTATTGTTATTAATTGTCATTTTAAAAATCATTGATTTAATTCTGTTTTAAGGGGGGGAGGGGGTTTGTTGTATATATCTGTGTTTTATGGATCTGTATATGTTTTTAAATTGTAAGCCGCCCAGATTGGTATTCCAGAGGGTGGGGTATAAATAAATTATTATTATTATTATTATTATTATTATTATTATTATTCCCATTGTACCCATTCAGTATGTGAAGAGCAATTGGGTGGCAGGAGAGGGCATCATGGGGCCCATAAACCATGGAACCATGCAATCATGTGAAGGTTCCACAAGGACCATCTATCCAAACTCCCTATCATGTAGGAATGCACACCTGAAGCACTCCTGTGAGATGACCACCCAAAACCTCCAACGAGAGAGAGAGAAATTATCTGTGGTGTTTCCCAAGGGTGTGAGGAATGCAGACTCGACCAGGTGACATCCCAGAGGGAGGTGTACATCCGGTGGGGTGGTACACCTGGTGGGACTGGCATGGCTGCTGGGTGAGAGAGCACATCCTTTTCTCACTTGCCAAGCAGCCATGCTGGACCCCAAATGACCCTTCAGAGGCCACAGCACTGCCCCCTCAATCATTGGAGGCTGTTGAGGGGGCAATGCCTTCTGTTTGAGCTCTAGCGTACAGCTACACCAGAGCCCAAATGGGCCTCCAGAGGCTATAGCACTGTCACTCCATTTGAATTTCAGTCTTCCCCTCTCTAATTTAAACATTCCTGACAAGGCCTTGAGGATTACCTATAGGCCATAATCTGTGCATCCCTGCATGAATGAAATGGGGAGAGGGGCCAATAGGATATCTCTTGATGCATAAGCTAGGTGGAGAGTCAGCATTTGTAGTAGTATGAGTTTTGGACTAGGATTCTGGAGACCAGGGTTTGAATCCCCGTTTAGCCATGGAACCCACTGGTTGGCATTGGGCATGTCACACTCTCTTCTCAGAAGATGGCAACACAAACGCCCTCTGGAGAAACATACTAAGAAAACTCCATAATAGGTTCTGCTTAGGGTTGCCATAAGTTGAAAATAACTTGAAGGCACACAGCAAACAAATGTATCTTATTGGTTAATACATATAATCAAATGTTGAATAGTGAATCAGCACATAGTAGATAAATCACAATGATTTAACAGGTTTATTCTGTTAGCACTATATGTAGCATTCAGGATGAAATATCAGAATGGCCTGAGTATTGGCTCATAGCAACTTCATTTTACATGGATGAAACTGTAATGTTGTTGTTGTTGTTTTTTGGAGGGGAGGGGAACTGTTACTCATTGCCTTTATTAAAGGGTACGCAATAAACAAGCAAACTGATACATGTTGCCCATGTCTTGGCCAAGGTCACATGATGTACTATGTAATATGTAGTCTGGAATACCTAATGGAAGAGCTGATCCATGTATATATTTAAACATAAAGCCATATTATCCTTGAAATGAACTAAATCTAAACAATTTATCAAGGCAGGTAAGGGAGGGACTACTGTTATTTTATGACTAGCTTAACTCTAGGACAGATTGTAATTTCAGGTTCACTTACACTAACTCCTTCCTCCTATAAGGCCATTCAGTAAGCATAACGGTTCAGAGCTTAACACCCGTTGTTGATGAGATGGTAGGAGTTTTTGTGTATTATGCATTAGTCTTTTCTCTCAATACCCACGGGTCAAATATAATTTAGTGAATCAGATGCACTGAATTATGTTATCATCCACTGGCCTGTAAGAAGAATTTTATGTAAGGCTGAAATTTTGTCCCATTAAGCAATCTACAAATCATAATCTTGCTTGCTTTATTATGCAATTCTCCAGTCATTCTGGGCACTTTTGGCTTACTCATTCTGTTACCATGGGAAAGGTATCATCAGAGTATATTCTGAGCAATTACAGACCACTGAGACAAATATTTCAAGGTAGATTTTAATAGGAGAGGATACAGCTTTCTGCATGACAACAGGAATATTTCTTTTTTAAAAAACCTACACATTTTAAATTAATAGATAAAATTTACACTTTCTCAGGATCATTAATAGGCCTTGAGGAAAACTTTATTCCTGTGAAATTGCCCTAAATAAAGAGGGAAAATATTATTTCTCCTTAAAGGAAGAAAGATTTCCTGGATACAAAGGTAACTGCCTAAATATATTTGCACCACTATTCATGTAATGAGGACAACTAATCATCAGTTATAGCCTCCTTGAACAAGCCTCCTTTCCTCATTATAAAGCAAAAGGAATGTTTGGATGCTAAATGATGGATAAAAAAACCCTGTTCTTTTCCCATCTTAACCAAAATGCATCTGGCTGAGTGCAAAAGAAGGTCAGAGAAGCCTGTCATCTCTTCACAATAATGGCTACATGCATTGCATTGCAAACGCTACACCCTTACAAATCCTATCAGTGTGAAAGAGAGAAAGTCATTTGAGACAGCTATAAAGACAACAGCTATTAAGAAACATAACTCCAGAGTTCATATGAGGCCTTCTCAAACTGCAAAACAAACCACACCAAACAGCTTCTTGTAAGGCTGCCTTTGTTCAGCTGCTATTTCATCTGCTAGTAGTCCAATTTTTCAGGCTTCTCATAAATGAGGCATGTCTGTTAAATGAACACCCCAACTTAGCTAGGACAGGCTTGATTTGCAATATCTAGGGAGCCATTTTCTGTTGGGGTAGCAAACCAATTTATTATAAATCCCATTGGGACCCTACCACTAAGGAAGTTCTGAAGGCCTGGTTGCATATACAGAATGCATTGGGTAAAGAACATGGGCAGTGTATCTGGAGAGCTACTGAGTTTCTCAAAGGACATAAACAGATACTTATATCATGGAGGAGAAATACACTGTGGTGTAGTGGTTTGAGTACTGGACAATGGAAACCAGGGTACAAATCCCTGCCTAGCGATACAGCCATAACTGTGAAGAGATGACGGGCATCTTTGACCTTCTTTTGTATTCAGTATGATGTACTTTGGTTAGTATTGGAAAAGAACAGAAACCACTTTTCTCTGTGTCTTCTTGGTTCTTTGGCAAGTCACATTCACAGTCTGAGTGGAAGGCAAAAGCAAGCCCCCTCTGCACAAATATTGCCTACAAAATCCTGTGATAAGTTAGAATCATAGAGTTGAAAGATATCACAAGGGCCATCTAGTCAAACCCCCAGCCATGCAGGAACTCACAATCAAAGCACCCCTGACAGATGGCCATCCAGCCTCTGCTTAAAGACCTGAAAAAAAGGAGACTCCACTACTCTCCAAGGGAGTGTGTTCCACTGTCAAATAGCTCTTACTGTTAGGAAGTGCCTCCTAATGGTTAGGTGGAATTTCTTTTTCTGTAACTTGCATCCATTATTCCATGTCCTAGTCTCTGGAGTAGCAGAAAACAAGCTTACTCCATCCTCAATATGACATCCTTTCAAATATTTAAACAAAGCTATCATATCACCTCTTAACCTTCTCTTCTCCAGGCTAAACATACCCAGGTCCCCAAGTCTCTCCTCATAGGACAGTGATGTTGAACCTTTTAGGCAGTGAGTGCCCAAATTAAATGGCCTCCCAGCACTGGGTGTCACCGCGTGCCGGAAGTAGGAATTCTGAGGTGAGACTTCCAGGGTGGGACTTCTTCCCCTTGCACTTTCCTAGGCCTTCAGCTGCCTCTCCATGCCCGCTCCATGTACCAGGGAAAAGGCTTAGTGTGCCATCTCTGGCACATGTGGCATAGGTTCACCAACATGGTCATAGGGCATGGTTTCCAGACCTTTCCTCATTTTAGTCACCTCCTTTGGACATGCTGCAAAGTTTACCTTACAGTTGCCATAAATTGGAATTACAGGGTCCCACATAGCTGCACATGGACATTTAGGAATAAATCATTTTTGTTGTAGTGCCTTGATGATGACTAAAGAAAGGCCAATGAGGAGGCCCTTGTTTCTGCAGAATTTTCCCCTTACAGACAAGGACTTCTTTGAGAAGCCACCAGCCTTTCCCATGTTTTCAGCTGCTGATTCTTTTCCAGGTCAGTAGGGAGTCAATATCATCATCTCTGTGGTGTCTTCTCCCCCAATCCTTTCCTCTGCAAATCCAGGGCCAACTACATTAGTATGTTCTTATGTATCTTGTAGTCCAGGAGTTTGTGGTGTGATCTACACTGCAGACATAATGCAACTTGACACCACTACCTACCATAGTTCTATTCTATAGAATTTTGGAATTTGTAGTATGATGTGGCACCAGAGCTTTCTGACTGAGAAATACCTCACAAAACTACAAATACCAGAATTCTATAGCACTGAGTCATGTCAGTTAAAGCGGTGTCAAACTATATTATTTCAGCAGTGCAGGTCAGACCACTGATACTTCTTCAGAGGAGGATCTGTCCGGCAGAACAGTTCATTTGAATACAGTGATAACCTTGTGAATATCAAAACCAGTAATACTTGAGGGGAAAACATGAATTCAGGTTCATAATATTCTGCAGATTTCCCACTCTCTGTGGTTATCTTTTGTCTAATAAGTCCCAAACTCTGATGAAGAGCAGGGAACTAAAATACTTAAGGCCAAATTCTCTCTAAGCTTCCCTACTGAGTCCAAAGTAAAGCTATATAGCTCAAGGCATGTTTTAGCTCTACACTTATCCACACAAGCCACACAGTCTTTAAAAAATACATCTCAGAACACTTTGTATAAGTTCAGCTTGTTCTTTTGTTTTGTGCCTGATTTTCAAACAAAATTCTCTGAAGATGGCGGTATAGTGGACAAAATGTTTCTCCAAGCCTTTATGTCTTACCCACAACCAATAAAAACAATAAAATAAATCAGTACATATGAAATGGCATGTGTGGTGAATCCTCTTGCCACCTTTCACCTTAGCACTGAATTTTTTTTCCACTGCTGCCACCCAAATATGTGTAAAGGACCCACACTAAAAGCTTTAAAAGGTAAGTAGTGCGGTTTGGTTTGAAAACACAACCAAGTGATGTTTAAATGAGAACAAAAGTTTATTCTAGAACAGAATGGAATAAATATAGAATGGAATAAATATAACTTGTATCAAAGCTTGTCACTATAGTTTTTCTTGGTTACATATAAACGTTTGTTTCCAATTCCCTCTTAATATGTCTGCCACACCGGCTAGCAATATCCCTCAGTATATAACAAAACTGCAACTCTGAGCAGGCCAGCATGGGAAATGGTTCTGTATGTGTTCTAAATCCCTCTCATCTGGACTCCAACTAACAAAATTTACAGTTCCCTCAGGAACTCCCAGAAACACAGCTCTTTCTCTCTCTCTCCGGCTCTGGCTTAACTCTCCTGAATTTCCCAACTGTCAGCTTGATTTTTTTCTTCCAAGTGCTCTCAGCTTGAATTCTATTGGTTGCCCCTCAGCTGCCTCCTGATTGGCCAGCTGGACATTCTATTCACCACAGCATGTAAGACACCTTGGGTCCTGTGCAGGAAGATAGGATATTAAATAAATAAATGACATTCATATAGTTTGCATGACAGGTTCAACCACTGCTGAATGTCTCTAGGAAAAGCATCTTCTGCTTAAGGCCTTGTCTCTCACATGGTCCTGCAGATGCTGTTGGACTGCTGCTCCTATAAATCCCAACTAGCATAGCTAATGTGGGGAGCTGTTGGGAGATGCAGTTTAACAATATTGCCAGGCTGTGATCTACAGCTATATTCATCAGTCTAAAGACTTAAGCAGAGAAATGCAGCATCTGAGGCTGTGTTCACATGGATGAAAAGAAACATTCCCAACCTTTTCCCATGCTGGCCTGCTCAGATAATGCATGGAGCGGAAAAAAAAGTAAAACATGGGTCCAGTCTGCACTCCAGGGTGATTCCCTGGAGTAAAATGAGTTCCTCAATGCTCTGAATCAAGCAGAAACTCTGGAGAATCTACTGAGCATATAGACTGTGCACTGCTATGAGGGTGGGAAGAGAAGCATCGATGGGTGGACAGAAGAGTTCAGGAGGAGATAGCCTGGACTGGACAAGCCACTGACCTCTTTCCTCCAGAAACTCCAACTCCTGCCACAGGACTGTCACTACTTTGCATGGTTTGTCCAATGCATACTGTATATTTGTTAGGAATGTTGGGATATGTAGTTAAAGTGGAAATGTGCAGATGTGAGAAAATTTCTATTAGAAAGACTTTGAGCCTGCAGGTGGCAAGTGTAAACGACTCAAACAAGGTCAGTGGCTTGAGAGCACAGGCAGACAGAACATAAACAATTAGATCATCTTTGTTGTCTGGGAACCAGGATCACATGACACATGACTCACAGTTAGAGGCTATTCAGAAAATTGTCTATGGAAGTATCCACCCATAGGAGGAGTTTGGGGTTTGGCTTAGAGCCTTTTTTGTTTCTTACAATTATGCACTGTGTTGTGTGTGTGTGTGTTGGATTGATCTTATATTTCTACCTGTATAAAGATGGGTGTATATTAGTTTTCTCTTTACTATGTAATCAAGAATAAAAGCCTTCTTAGAAGAATCTTTGCTCTGGTCTAGCTTAATGAAAAGCTTGAAGCTACAGAGAGCTGAAGGATGGCTGCATTCCAGGAAGGTGAAATCAGCTCAGCTCGGATCCAGAGACAAAGGGCCTCGGCAGACGACTAATAGAGTCGTCTTCCGGGCAGGGAAGAGGAGGGGCAGCCGCACGAGTGGCGCCCCTTCCTCTTCCTGAGGTCGCCCTCGGAGTCGCCGGCCCTCCGCACGGCCGGCGCTCCAAGGATGACCTCACGCCACGGCGACCGCACTCGCCGCGGCGTTTGAGGCAGGGAAAGTGCACCCGCCGCTTTTAGGGCGCCCTTTCCCTGAAATCTAAAAGGAGCGCCAATTTGGCACTCCTTTTAGAGTCACCGACGGTGCGCCGCGGTGCGGCTGCCACGGTCCAGCGGCGCTCCGTCCCGCGGCGCACGGGAAGCTCCCGTCTGCTTCCCCCCAAAGGTGGCTGATGGATGAAAGTCTGGCATTCTGGCACAAGATCTCTGCTACTACAACACCACCATAAATAAATCAACAATATTAACAGGACCTGGGTCAGGACAGGAGGGGAAGTTTGCAAACAGTGCTACCAGTATTGGCCTGTTGTGGGTGCTTATTCTGCAGACAATGTGTTGCCCCCATGGATCCGGAAACCATAACAGTATACAGAGTTTTCCTGTTAGTGTGGACATGACCTGAGAAGCTCCCTGCAGCTTTGGGTACATATATATACTATAGAAATAATGCAGTCTGACAGCACTTTAACTGCCATGGCTCTATCCTACAGAATCCTTGGATTTGTAGTTTTGTGAGGCACCAGCATACTTTGGCAGAGAAGGCTAAAGATCTTGTACAACTGCAAATCCATGGATTCCCTAGGATGGAGCTACAACACTTAAAGTGGTGTCAAACTGCATTATTTCTACAGTGTAGATGCACCCTACATTAAAGGAGCACAATGATCTGAGGGACAGGGATTTTGATGAATCAGATAATGCACTCCTCTAGATAGATTTTTTTTTCAGAGGGGTTGTTTTCTTTAATATTCAAGCAATCCCAGACTATTTTCTGAGAATTCCTGCCACCAGCTACAACTTATTATTCCCACCCCAAATGTTTTTTAAAAACATCTGAGACATACTGCCCATTGGAGGGAAACACTGATGTGATGTGGGGCTACTAGCCACAGGAAAAGTCTTGGGGTCTACCTGGGCTGCACTTTCTCTATATGCTTGAGGATATAACCTTGAGCTGTTCACATGATGTTTCCTGGTGGATTATCCTCCATACCATTCAGTAATGCAGATATCCCTGAACAATCCTGTATTATCTCTGATATAAGTCCTTGGTTCTTCTAGAAAATTATCCCACCACATATCACTACTAGCAATGTATGTCTAGGCAGGTTGTTCCTTCCTTACCAGATCTGGAAATATGGTTTAGCAATAGCAAGTGAAACCATCAACCTAGGTGGTTGAACTGTAAGCTTTGGATACCTTCCAGTCCCATATTGATTAGTTTACATAATCAGTGGAAATAATCAGTGATGGAAAGATCTGTTTCTGCTCCTGTTTCCATGCCATTATGAAAATGAAATTTCATTCTCAGAATGACAAGTTGCTGTTCTCTGGTTACAAATAAAAGCCTGTTTCCATCCCCCAACACATAATTTTCTGCTCATGTAGATAGGATCTTTAATTACCAGCTGCTGTAAATGATCTTCTTATGATGATTAGCTCCTAAGCCCTGAAACAGCATTCCTGTTACTGCCCTCTGCGTTCAAATAGTCCACCTGTTTTTGATTAGTCAAACTATGAAAGCTTACCTACAGAAAGCTTATTTAGATTATACCATGCAGCTGCTAAGTGCCAAAAATCTTATAATGTCAGCAACGTTATAATGTTCATTATTATATGGCATCAGCTTTCTTTTCAATTGCTATGAGTAAAATCACTATTATTATTTTTAAAAGCATCCTTAAAATCAATTAACTTTTAAAACAAAAAGAATCTGACATCCCTAGGTCTTCCTCTTACATTTTGGTGATGAACAATAAATAGTCTCTCAAAAATTCTGCACAGTTTCTTAATAATCAAAAGGCCTGACTCAACTTTGACAAAAGCTGACTTGAGAAGTAGATCCTGGTCCTTTGCTCATATTGGCATGTGCCTCAGTCATGAAATCTGACTAATGATCCTGAGGAGTCCTAAAATACCAGTCTAGGTGGACTGATCATTAATATATTATCTTTGCTATCCTTCTTACCAAGTCATCCTAGAACAATCAGTTCCTTCTTCTTGGAGACTCAATCATTTACTGATGAGGTTGTTACCAGCCTGATACATCTCTCCAGTGATTAATGAACTGTAGACAAGTGCAGCATATTTTTTTGAGTATTTCTTTGACACTTTGATGAAAGACTCTGTATGCATTTGCATAAATCTTTCTCATGTGAGTTGGTTTGCTGCTGCTTATAAGGAACTGTTGCTGTTGTGTCCTTTAAGTCATTTCTGACTTATGGTAACCTTATCATGGGGTGGTGGGTGTTAGAGAGATTTGTTCAGAGGTGGTTTGCCATTGCCTTCCTCTGAAGGTGAGAAAGTTGGTCCTGCCCAAGGTTACCCAGGAATTTGAACCCTGCTCTTCTGAGTCCTCAACACTGCACCATATTGACTCTTTTTCACTCAACCACTACACCACACTGCCTCTTTTTTCACCCAATAGGTCTTTGGGTACCACAATTATAGTAATTTCATACTACTTTTAACTGTCAAAATTTTATCCTCTGGAATCCTGGACATTTGTAATCTGGTAAAAAGTACTCAAAATTATCTTCCACAATGTGCCATTGCTGCAGTTCTGGAGAAGAAACTTTACCAAACTACAAATCCCAGGATTTCATAGTATGACAGTTAAAGTGGAATCAAACTAATATAATGTTGCAGTATGGATTCCTCCAATATGTGATAGCATTTGTGGTACTTCCAGACAAGACATTTACAATTAACCAATTGCCCATCCTTGTCTGCCAAATTTTAAAGGAGGTCCAGATTATGACATCATCAATGCATAAGCCTTGAGTGTTTTCCAACTTTTTTTCTTTCCACAAAAAACAATCTGGAACAGACAAAATATCTCACTAATGTCTTTTGAAGATCAGTGCTTGGAGCTTTCCCTTTAGAACCACCATTAGTATGACTTGCACTGACTTTTTATTAGGGAAGTGAAATCTCTTTATCACAGTTTTATTGAGGTTCCATGAATTCTACCTCCATTTTCTTTCCATTGTGGAGCAAATCTACACAGGCCCAATGACCCATTTCCTCCTACACTTGTATTGCCCTGTCTTCACAACACAAAGCCCAAGATCTGATTTGACTGCACATTTTCTTCACAACACGAGGGCAGTTCCATAGAAAATCTGGGACATCTCTGCATTAAATCAGATTTTTATTTATTTATTTATTTTAAAACCTACCTTTTGCTCCACATCTTCCCAGAAAATCTAGAGCATTTTGGATCAATGCCAAGCACAGCATCACACTGTGCCACCTACAGCCACCAGCATGAAATAATAATAATAATAATAATAATAATAATAATAATAATAATTTTTTATTTATAGTCCTCCTCTCCCTGTGGATTGAGGCAGGTTACAACAAATAGGAATAACAATGAAATACAATATACAATTTAAACCAGATTTTTAAATAATCCCTTACCCCAACCCCCCTCCCAATCATAAAAAAGCAAAAGAAGCAAACTAAAAACAATAACAATATAAAGTGAATAGCAATATAAAATACTAATTAAAAGCAAAAGAAATAACAAATTGGCTAAAATTAGAGGTAGTAAGAGGTGAGACATCTATCTTTTTTGGGGTAGACGGAGCCGAGGCTAATCTGGACAGGCCTGCTGGAATAGATCCATCTTAACAGCCTTTTTAAAGGCTTCTAGAGTGGTAATGGACGGATTTCTCCGGCAGCCATTTCATAACACAGGAACGGCAGTTGAAAAGGCCCTCCGGGTTACCGCAGCCAATCTGGTCTTCTTAGGCTACAATAAATTCTTCCCAGAGGACCTAAGTGTGCGGGGTAGATTATATGGAGGAAGGCGCTCCTGCAAGTAGTCTGGACCTAGGCCATGTAGGGCTTTAAAAGTTATAACCAACACCTTGTACCATGCCCGGAAACTTATTGGCAGCCAATAGAAAGATTTTAGAACAGGTGTTATATGGTCGGTTCTAGATATACCTGTGACCAGCCTGGCTGTCATATTTTGCACTAATAGAAGTTTCCGAACTTGGCACAAGGGTAGCCCCATTTAGAGCGCATTGCAGAAGTCAAATCAAGAGGTTACCAGTGCAAGTACTACTGTTTCTAGGTCGCCTGGCTCCAGGAAGGGTCGCAGCTGGCATATCAGCTGAAGCTGATAACAGACACTCCTGACAGTTGCCTCTATCTGAGGTGTCAACTGGAGAGATGAGTCCAGGAGCATTCCCAAGCTGTGAACACAGTCCTACAGGGGAAGTATGACCCCATCCAGAACTGGTTGACATATCTCCATTCCCAAGTTAGGGGTCCCTATAGCAACTACCTCTGTCTTATCTGGATTCAGTCTGAGTCTGTTTTCCCTCATCCAGTCCATTACCAGCTTAAGACATTCATTCAGAGATGCCATACTTAGTCACTGCAGCAGTCCGAGACATAGAAAAACATATCTGGGTGTCATCAGCATACTGATAACACCCCACCCCATATCTTTGGATGATCTCACCCAGCAGCTTCATGTAAATGTTAAATAACATGGGAGACAGGATGGTGCCCTGAGGGAACGCCAGATTTTAGTTCTCTTTTAGAAGAGCAGCAGTCTCCCAGCTTCACCATCTGGAGTCTGCCTGAGAGATAGGAACAGGACCACTGCAGTGCAATGCCCCCAATTCCCAACTCTCCCAATTGTTTCAGAAGGATATCATGGTCAATGATATCGAAGGCCACTGAGAGGTCCAAGAGCACCAATAGGGTCACATTTCCCCTGTCAATGCCCAGATGGAGATCATCGACTAAGGCAACCGTGGCAGTCTCAACTCCATCTCCTGTCCAGATCGAAATGCTCCCATTGAGGCCACAACAAGATGACTAGCCATGTGATTAATGTTCGTTTCTGGCTTCAGGGAGAACAATTCATGTTGTGGCTCCTGCTATTACCAGTTAGTAAAATGGGAAGTTGTGCAAGCAGCCACCCAACACAGGTAGAGGCGGCAAATCAGGGCAGCTTTGGGGTTAGAATACTCCAGACTGATGCCAGAGTATTCTTACCAGTGTAGACTCACCCTTTGTTTGACATTGGCTTGTGAGACAGTGGATGCAACTCAGCCTCTCCCTAGCATAGTGTAAATATCTGCACATGGAGATAAGCTGCACCATCAGTATATACCAGGGGTCGGCAACCTAAGGCCCGCGGGCCGGTTCCGGCTCAGGTCGCCAGACTTACAGGCCCAGGCAGACCCCTGCCGCCGCCGCCGCCGCCGTCGCCACCACTCGGTTCGGACACTGCCCGGCAGCGCGCACCGCGACCGCCATTTTGGTCTCCAAAATGGTGGCCACAACGTGTTTGCGCATGCGCAGGATTACGCGTCGCGACCACCATTTTAGAGACCAAAATGGCGGCCGTGGGGCCGGGAGCGCACGCGGCGCCTGGGAGGAGGCCCTTCGCCACCGAGGGAAGCCTCCCCGGGGGGACCCTCGGTGGCGACGGGCTTCCAGGAGGCCCTTCGCCACCGAGGGAAGCCTCCCCGGGGGGACCCTCGGTGGCAACGGGCTTCCAGGAGGCCCGTCGCCACCGAGGGAAGCCTCCCCGGGGTGACCCTCGGTGGCGACGGGCTTCCAGGAGGCCCTTCGCCACCGAGGGAAGCCTCCCCGGGGGGACCCTCGGTGGCGACGGGCTTCCAGGAGGCCCTTCACCACCGAAGGAAGCCTCCTCGGGGGGACCCTCGGTGGCGACGGGCCTCCTGGAAATCCGTTGCCACCGAGGTTCCCCCGGGGAGGATTCCCTTGGCGGGGACGGGCCTCCTCCCTGGAAGCCCGACGCCACCGAGGTTATCCCCGGGGAGGATTCCCTCGGCGGGGACGGGCCTCCTCCCTGTAAGCCCATCGCCACCGAGGTTCCCCCCGGGGAGGATTCCCTCGGTGGGGACGGGCCTCCTGGAAGCCCATCGCCACTGAGGGAATCCTCCTCAGGGGGACCCTCGGTGGCGATGGGCTTCCAGGGTGAATTCGCCCAAGGATCGAGGTGAGGGGGGCTTGGAGGGACCTTTCCAAGGCCTCCCCGCTCGATCCTGAGGCGAATTCACCCAAGGATCGGGGCGGGGGGGCCTTGGGGGTACCTTTCCAAGCTTCCTCCTCTTGAACCTTGGGTGAATTTACCCCAGGATCAAGGAGAGGCACCTTGGCAACGGTCCTCCAAGGTGCCTTCGCTTGATCCTGAGGCCAATTCGCCAAAGGATCAGGGCGGGGGGGCTTGGAACGGCCCCATGGCAGCTGTGAGTGGTGGGCGGGCGTGCACGCGCATGCACACCCACACCCCCGGTACAACCGGCCCCCACACCATTTCCCCCCTCCCCTGGCCCCCCAGCAACAAAGGCCATGGTGGCAGCGTGCGCGGGGGGGTCGTGCACAGCGGTGGAGGGTGCGCGTGCGCGCACGCGCACCACCATTCCCCCCACACCTTGGCCCAGCTGAGACCTGGGCTACGGGAGACCGGCCCAGGTCTCAAAAAGGTTGCCTGTCCCTGGTATATACAATCACCATGCAAGATAGCAACATCATACAATACATGTTAATGACTAGATGCCATTGTGCAATGCACAGTGCAAAACTGCAGTGCACAATGAATAAACATAGAGCTCAACACTGCTGTATGTGTATCTCCACTTCTGCCATTGTCAGCAAATAGTGTTGCACAGCGGCAAATAATTTGCTTCACATGCAAAGCCCAACTGGCACATGCATATATCACTAGCAGAATGCCAGCCTCTGTGTTTTTCCCATAATGAAATCCACACATTCTTACCTTGAACAGGTGATATCCTCTTTGAGTGGATGATAAATTTCCTCCTAGCTTCTGGCATAGAATCTTTCAATTTCTCCTTCATCTTCCTCTGCAGGTGGGACAATAGCTTGTATTAAATTCATATTGTCCTTACTTTTATTTTTAAATAAAATCTTACAATCTACAGTAGCTAAGAGCCCTAATGGATACCAAACCGTATGTGTAGAATCCCCATTTAATCCACCCAATTTGATCATATGGGAGCCTACAATATGAGCCTTGGATAATACCCCACAACTCTTGAAATATCAGGATTCTATAGGATGGAGCCATGACAGTTAAAGCAGTGTTAGAACTGTGTTCATGTGTAATCAAAGGCTTTCACCACCAGCATGCATAGGCTTCTGTGGGTTTTTCGGGCTGTGAGGCCATGTTCTAGAACACAGCCCGAAAGCCCCACAAAAACCTATAGAAGTGTATTAATTTTGCAATGTGGCAGCAACCTGTGTCAAATCAGAGCCTTCATATAGCCTTGTGTAGTATTCCCACTACCTTCTAGATCAAAAAGGATTATAATTTAGAGGGCTTTGGAGTCAAGAAGAAAAAAAATGAAAGGAAGGGAGTCAATGGGTCATTAATGAGACAATTTGGCAAGCTCAAGAATGGGTGTGTTTTTTCCTCAGTAGGAGTTTGTCTAGCTTATCTTAGCAACAGTGGTTTGACACTTAGGGTTGATTGGCTATTGATTGTTTCCAAGGAGAGAGCCCATTACCAGATTTATCACCCATAGGGATAGGAAGCCCTGTTGGTCAAGGTGGCTGCATTTCAAAGGAGAATGGCACTGTGTCTTGACTGACAAAGTATATTTTAAGAAACATAATAGAGAGCACAAAAACACTTCTGATAGTCTAAATTGTGGATTGACCTCTAGGGACAAAAGCTATAACAAAGGAAATTCACTTCATAGCAACTTGGGTTCACATATTGATCAGCCATTCCAACTCAATATTTATTAATTTCCAATAGCAGAATGGCATATATTGAGATTTCTGAGAGGCTATTTGAAATGCGTAATCATAATGGAATGACTGGGGTGGGTAAAGGTGGTTTAAAAATCTACGCATCTCCATTTTTATGGGTCATTTATATCCTGAGTAGATGGTGAAAATTTCAGTGGTATTCAAGAAGGCTGAACTTTCCAAAATCTCCAGGGAACTACTAGCCTACCTTGCATTCATTTTACAAAGTGTCCATATGTCACCATAATAGGTTATGAAATTAGATCTGTAGAACTGCAGAGTCATGATGTGAGCATATAATGTCTGCACAGTCAAGATGTGTGTGTGGATTGTGTGACAAGGCCAGGACATCTGGTGATAAATGTCCTTGAAGAAGCTAGGCACCTAAATGTGTATTGGACTGTACCATCCTTCTCCCCAGGACTGGGACTCAGGACTACTAATTTAAAAATACAGTTAAAAACATACAAAAATAGTACATTAAAACAGAATTAAATTACTACAATAATTTTTAAAAATTGCAAGCTAACATATCAAATACTGTAAGAAGATTAAAATGTTTAAAATACATTAAAACAATATAGGCCATTCTTAAAAAGTTTTCTGTTTTGAATACCTGTCTGAAAAGGAAGGTTGTTGCCTGTGGGTGGAAGGCCATTAAGGAAGAGGCCATTCGGGTCTCCCTGGGCTGGGAGTTCCAGAGTCTAGGGGTAGCCATGAAAAAGGCCCTCTCTTGTGTCTGCACCAACCATACTTGTGATGGTGGTGAGATGGAAAGAAGGGCCTCTCCTGAGGATCTCAGAGCTCCAGCTGGCTCATAGAGGGAGATAGTCTGCCAAATATCCTGGACCTGAGCTATATAGCGCTTTAAAGGTCATCACCAGCACTTTGAATTGCACCTGGAAACAAACTGGCAGCCAGTGGAGCTGTTTCAACAAGCGTGTTGTATGATCTCTGTAACGTGCCCCTGTTAGCAGCCTGGCTGCAGCTTTTTGGCCAGCTGAATTTTCTGAACACTCTTCAAAAGCAGCCCCAAGTAGAGTATATTACAGTAGACCAAACAGGATGTGACCAAGGCTAGTACCACCAAGGCCAGATCTGGTGTGTCAAGGAATGGGCACAGTTGGCACACAAGTTTTAAATGTGCAAAAGCACTCCTGGTAACTGCAGAGATCTGGGCTTCCAGGTTCAAAACTGAGTCCAGGAGTACCTCCAAACTGTGATCCTTCATCTAATACAGGCTGGATCCCTATTCCCTGAACTGCCTTCCAACTGACCAGGAGCACCTCTGTCTTATCTGGATTAAGTTTCAACTTGTTCGCCCTTATCCAGTCCATTACTGATGACAGACACTGGTTTAGGACCAGGACAGCCTCCTTGGATTGGGGTAGAAAGGAGTAGTAGAGTTGAGTATCATTGGCACATTGATGACACCGCACCTCAAAACTCCAGATGACATGTCCCAGCAGCTTCATGTATATATTAAATAGCATAGGGGATAACATAGAACCCTGAGCGACCCCACAGGCCATCAGCCAGGGGATTAAGCAGGAGTCCTCTAGCACCACCTTCTGAGTTCACCCCTCCAGGAAGGAATGGACCCACTGTGAAACAGTACCTCCAAGTCACATCCCAGAGAAGCAGTCCAGAAGGATACCATGATCGATGGTATCAAAAGCCACTGAGAGGTCCAGCAGAAGTAAGAGGGACACACTCCCTCTGTCTAGTTTCCTGTATAAATCATCCACCAAGATGACCAAGGCTGTCACTGTTCCCTAACCAGGCCTGAAACCAGATTGAAATGGATCTAGATAATCCGTTTCATCCAGAAACCCTTGGAGTTGGGATTCTAAAACCTTGCCCAAAAATAGTAGGTACACTGGCCAATAATTATTCATTATTGTGGGAACTCAGGGATGACTTTTTAAAGAAAGGCCTCACAACTGCCTCCTTTAGGCAAGATGGAACTCTGCCTTGTTGTAGGGAGGCATTGACTACCTCCTTTACCCACTCAGCCCGTCCCCCTCTGGCTTGATTAATAAGCCAAGGAGGACAAGGGTCCAAGACACATGTGGTAGCTTTTACATCTCCAAGGATCCTGTCCACATCATCAGACTGCACAGTTTGAAAGGTATCCATTAACATTGAACAGACAAGTGCCAAGGCTCTGTATCAACTGTAGCATCCAAGTCGAAGCAGATCTGAGTGACTTTATCTGCAAAATGCTGTGCAAATTCTTCACAGTGGGCCTCCAAGTGGTCTGCTTTATCTTCTTGAGGGTGAGTGTGTAAGAGACCACTCAGAACAGCTCTGCTGGATGACTTTGCACAAATGCAATGCTGGCAGCAAAAAATAATTTCTCTGCTGCCTGCACTGCCATGGAGTAGGCCTTCAAATAGGCTCTAACCCTTGTTCACTCCAAGTCTTCTGCCAACTTTGCTCTAGGCTCTGTCTCACTCATTTCATCACCATCAGCTCCCTGGAGAACCAGGGGACTGCTTTGGCTCCCCTCCGTAAGAGGGGACACTTAGGAGCGATTGTGTTCACCACCCTAGCCATTTCCACAATGTACAATGATGTAATCTATGAGCAACCCTATACTGAGGTTGAACCAGACAAAGGTATATAAATCTGAACCTAATGTAAACTAGTTATAATATAACTCTGTGTTGCTGTGAGCTGCTGAGGAATGTTTGCTTCCAGCCTGAACTCTGTTCTGCATTTGTAAATAGCAATTCCTTATCCTCTGAAAATAAATCCCTTCACTGTGAACTGTCCAGTTTATGCTTCTTGATTTCAAAGGGTATTTCATAGTCTGGCAGAGATACTGAAAATCACATTCACGCCTCAACCCCAGAGTGACACCATAGTGGCTAATGGTGGTCCCAGTGTCAGAAGGGATAGTGAACCTGGTCCAGGTTTTACTGCAAATTTTACTCTGTAGATAGGTTCATCTTTTAATATAAAATTTAGTTAGTACAAAGAGCTGTAGCCAGTGTGTTAACTAGGGTTTGTAACAGACCATACAACATTCCAACTTCAACAGCACAAATGGCTGTGGGTCACTTTCCGTTGTTAGTGATGACTCATGAAGCCCCTGGATTAGGTCCAGGCTATCTGACAAACTATATCATATAGCATGAGCCTGCCCAGGCTCTGAGGTCTTCAGGAGAGATCCCACCACCTTCACAAGTACTGTCAGTGAACACAAGAGAGGAGCTTCTCAGTGGTCGTCCCCTAAGGAGAATAGAATGGCTTCCACCTTGCTGTCCTTCCACAAGCAGCTGAAGACATTATTACTCAGACAGGCTTTTCAACAAGACTTTTAAGTAAAGGGTTGTGAGACTGACACTGTTTTAAATTGTACTGTTTAAATGTTTGTATCTTTTTAAAGTGTATGTTTTAAATTGTTTTAATATGACTAACAATTTGTTTAATTTTAATGCTGGCTGTTTTTTAATTGTACTGCAATCATTTTAATTTGTAAGCCATCTTGAGTCCCAATCTTTGGAAAAATCAGGACATAAATGAGAAGGAAGAGGAGGGGGATCTCATGCTAGTTGGAAGAAATATTTTTGCCAATAGTTTCAAAAATTTGATCCGGAGGCCTTTAAAGTGACTCATGTGGGGGACAGAGACAGAATTCTGGAAGGCAAAAGGCTGAAGAAAATAGTCAAACTCTCATAAAGGAAACAAGGCAAACAGTTCAAGGACTCAATGGTGGGAGGCAAAAGAAATTGCACAGGCAGCAAGTAGGGGACACACATGGTCTTAGATGTCTCTACACTAAGGCCCAGAGCATGGGAAATAAGCAAGATGAACTTGAACTCCTAGCAAGACAAAGCAAATATGATATAATAGGCAACACTGAAATCTGGTGGGATGAATCTCATGATTGAAATATAGTAATAGAGGGGTGTAAAAATTGTAAGACAAATAGGCCAAACAGGAAAGGAGGAGGAATAACATTATATGTCAGGGATATTTACACCATTGAAGAAGTCCAGGACTTCAATCCTAGAAGCGAGGAGGATAGCATCTGGATACAAATTAAAGGGGAGGGAAACAACAGGGATGCTGTTGTGGGAGTCTGCTATAGATGCCAAATCAGATGGAGGAATTGGATGATGCCTTTCTAGACTAGTTGACCACACACTCAGAAAGGAGAGATGTAGTAGTGATGGGTGACTTCAACTATCCTGATATTTGCTGGAAGTCAAACTCAGCCAAAACTTTAAGTCTAGCAAATTCCTCACTTGCCTCAAATACAATTTCATTGTCCAAAAGATGGAAGAGGCAACAAGAGGATCTGCTATTTTAGATTTTAGGAGCCCTGGTGGTGCAGTGGTTAAATGCCTGTATTGCAGCCACTCACTCATACACCACAAGGTTGCAAGTTCAATACTAGCCAGAGCTCGGGCTAGACTCAGGCCTGTATCCTTCTGAGGTCGCTAACATGAGTACCCAACTGTTGGGGGGCAATGAACTTACAGTTGTAAACTGCTTAGACATCCCATAGCACGATATGAAGTGGTATATAAATGAAGCTGCTTTGCTTTAGATGACCTGGTCAATGGGGTGCAAGTGGTGGGATCCTTAGGTGGGAGTGATCATGTTCTCCTGGAGTTTGTTATACAATGGAAAGGAGAAACCAGACGTAGTCAGACATGCATTCTAAACTTTAGGAGATCTGATTTCAATCAATTTAGGGAAATACTAGGGGTGATTCCATAGTCAAAAATACTAAAAGAAAAGGGAGTTCAGGATGGATGGGAGTTTCTGAAAAGGGAGATACTGAAGGCACAATTTAAAACAGTTCCAATGAGGAAAAAGAATGGGATGTGCGTCAAGAAACCAGGATGGATGACTAAGGAAGTTACGATTGAGCTACGATGTCCAAAGGAGGGCGACTAAAATGGTGAAGTGTCTGGAAACCATGTCCTATGAGGAATGACGTAGGGAACTACGTATGTTAACTTGAAGGCTTTCACAGCCAGCATCCATAGGTTTTTGTGCATTTTTCAGGCTGTGAGGCCGTATTCTAAAAGAATATATCTCTGATGTTCACCTGCATCTCTGGCTGGCATCTTCAGAGAAAGGCGGCATGGAGGTGTGTGGGGTATATATACTGAGTGACCCTTGGTTGAGAGAATTAGCATGTAAATCTATGTATTGTTCTGCAATGTTTTGCTACTCCTGATTTTTCAGGCTGCCCCAGTCTGCAGTGTCTCTCGTGTTCCTTGATTCTCATTTGAACACTGCATTTTGTGGTCCCTATGTAGACTTGTCCACGGCTGCATGGTATGAGGTAAACTCCTCCGGCCGTGAGAGGGTCTCTCCTATCCTTTGCTGAATAAAGCATTTCCTGGATTTTATTGGTTGGTCTGTAGATCATTTGGAGGTTGTGTTTCCTGATCAGTTCCCCTATTCTGTCTGTGACTCCTTTGATGTACAGTAAAAATATCTTCCCTTTGGGTGGTTTTTCTTCACTCCTTTGTTTTTTTCTGGGTCTGGCCACTCTTCTGGTGTCTGAGCTGGAGTAACCATTAGCCTGTAGAGCCCAGTTTAGGTGCTTTAATTCATCTTCCAGGTAATGGGGTTCACAGATCCATTTTGTGTGGTCTACCAGTGTTTTTATTGTGCTTCTTTTTTGTCCTGGGTGATTATTGGAATTCTTGTGTAGGTAGGTATCTGTTTGCATGTGTAGGTTTTCTGTATACTCTGGCGCAATCATTGGTTTGGTTTGCGGATGACCAGGACATCCAAGAATGGCAATATACCTTCTCTTTTTCCATTGTGAATTGGATGTACAGATGGATGTTGTTCAGATGGTTCAAAAACATGGTCAAATCTTCTCCATAGCTCCAAATGGTGAAAGTGTCATCCACATATCGAAACCATGTTGTGGGCTTTTTTGGTGCTGTTTTGAGAGCTTGCCTTTCAAATTGTTCCATGTAAAACTTTGATATCATGGGGCTCAAAGGGCTTCCCATGGCTACCCCATCTCTCTGCTCACAGAATCCATTGTCCCACAGGAAGTAGCTTGTGGTGAGGCAATTTTTAAACAGGGTTGTGAGGTTTTCTGGAAAAATTTGTTGGATGAGTGCTATAGTGGGGACTTTGGTGAACAGGGAGACCACATCAAAGCTGATTAGTCTGTCTCCAGGTTTTATTTTGAGGTTGTTGATTTTTTTTCCATGAAGTGAGCTGAGTCTTGATGTAGTGGGTTTTTTTTGCCCTATATGGATTTGTAATTGTGTGGCCAGAAACCTGACCGAGTTATATGTGGGGGATCCAATGGCGCTCACTATAAGTCGGAATGGAATGGAATCCTTGTGGATCTTGGGAAGTACATACAGTCTTGGTGGGAGAGCCTCGGATTTGCATAGACTCTGGTGGTAACTGCAAAATTACCTCCTTGGGACATCTCTGGATGTTTCCACTCTGTCAGATTGATAATGGTCCGTTATATGTCCAGCAGGGGTTTTGGTTAGTGTTTGTGGCATTTGTTGAATTTTTGTTTCTGTCTTTCAGTGTGGACCACCATATCTTTTCCCATTTTTCTGTAGTGAGGTTGTGAATTTTGTCCCAGTCTTGGGTGTTCATCTTTTGACTGATGTTGAGCTGGAGTGATAGCAGCTCCTTTTCTGTGTTAGCCAGCTCTTTGTGGGTGGTGTGTATTCTCTCCCATAACAGTGCTTGTTCCATTCTGTTGTAGATACTGTTGTCCTGTGTAGATTTTACGGTGGTTTTGTTTGTTTGTTTGTTTGTTTTTTGCTGTGAGAAAGTGTTGTATAGTTTCTGTGTCTCTGCAGTGTAGCACAAAGGTTAATGAACAGAGTAGATGTGCTCTCCTGGTCCGGAGTTTTTCCAGTCTCCGGGTTTCTCCCTGTAGAGATGTTCAATGAGAAGTTGAAGGGTTTCAAGGCCAGCATCCATAAGTTTTTGTGGGGTTTTGTGTGTGAAAGCACAAAACATCATTGCCCATGTTGAATCCACCCTCCTCCTTAATAAAGTCCATCCATCTAGCATTAGGACTTCTCTTCCTACTTTCCACCACCTTTCCCAGCATTATTTTTTTTCCAAAGAGTCCTTTCTCATGATGTATCCAAAGTACGGCAACCTCAGTTTGGTCATCTTGGCTTCCAGGGAGTTTTCTAGATTGATCTGCTCTAGGACCCACTTGTTGGTCCTACATAGGGACCACAAAACACAATGTTCAAATAAGAATCAAGGAACACGAGAGACACTGCAGACTGGTCCAGCCTGAAAAATCAGCAATAGGAGAACTTGTTATAAAACAATGTTATTTGAAAACACTGAAATTCTGGACTATACCATCAACTGTCAGGTCAGAATGCACAGGAAGCCATTGAAATCCACAAACACCTGCACAATTTCCGCAGGAAAGCAGATACCTTGAAAGTAAACAAAGTTTGGCTGTCAGTCCTTAAAAACACCAAAATCAGGATTCAGCAAATGCAAACAAACTTCACCCAGGGTCAGGGGGTTTCCCAGCAGACAATGGACCATTAATTAAATATACACTAATTGCATATCCTCCCACCCTGAGGCCTTGCCTCAACAGAATATACAGATTTACATGCTAATTCTCTCAACCAAGGGTCACACAGTATATATACACCCCACACACCTCCATGCCACCATTCTCTGAAGATGCCAGCCAGAGATGCAGGTGAAACATCAAGAATACATTCTTCTACAACACGGCCTTACAGCCCCAAAACTCACAAAAACCTAATGAACTGGGTGTGTTTAGCCTGGAGAAGAGATGATTAAGTGGTGATATGATAGCCCTAGAATCATAGAGTTGGAAGAGACCACAACGGCCATCCAGTCCAACCCCCTGCCATGCAGGAACTCCCAATCAAAGCATCCCTGACAGATGACCATCCAGCTTCTGCTTAATGACCTCCAAGGAAGGAGACTCCAACACACTCCAAGGGAGTGTGTTCCACTGTCGAACAGCCCTTACTGTCAGGAAGTTCCCCCTAATGTTCAAGTGGAATCTCTTTTCCTGGAGCTTGCACCCATTGTTCTGGGTCCTAGTCTCTAGAGCAGCAGAAAACAAGTTTGTTCCCTCCTGAATATGACATTGCTTCAGATATTTAAACACAGCTATCATACCACCTCTTATCCTTCTCTTCTCCAGGCTGAACATCCCCAGCTCCCTAAGTCGTTCCTCATAGGGCTTGGTTTCCAGACGCTTCACCATTTTAGTTGCCCTCCTTTGGACATGCTGAAGTTTCTCCACATCCTTTTTGAATTGTGGTGCCCAGAACTGGACACAGTATTCCAGGTGAGGCCTGAGCAAAGCAGAATAGAATAGCATTATTACTTCTCTTGATCTAGACACTACACTTCTATTGATGCAGCCTAAAATTGCATTGGCCTTTTTAGCTGCCACATCACACTGTTGACTCATGTTCAACTTGTGGTCCACTAGGACTCCTAGCTCCCTTTCACACATAGTCTCATTCAGTCAGGTGTCCCCCATCATATACCTGTGCTTTTCGCTTTTCCACCCTAAGTGCAGTACCTTACATTTCTCCGTGTTGAAATTCATTTTGTTATCTTTGGCCTTTCTAGTCTGTTCAAGTCATTTTGAATTTTGATCCTGTCCTCTGGGGTATTAGCTACTCCTCCTAATTTGGTGTTGTCTGCAAATTTGATAACTATGCCCCCAATACTGTCATCCAAGTCATTGTTAAAGATGTTGAATAGCACTGGGCCCAGGACAGAGCCCTGTGGCACCCCACTGGTCACTTCTTTCCAGGTTGAAAAGGAGCCATTGTTGAGCACCCTTTGGATTCGGCCAGTCAACCAATTACAAATCCATGTAACAGTTACTTTGTCTAGCCCACATTTTACCAGCTTGTTTGCAAGAATGTCATGGGGAACCTTGTCAAAGGCCTTACTGAAATCAAGTTATATCCACAGCATTCCCTTCATCTACCAAGCTGGTAATTTTACCAAAAAAAGAGATCAGATTTGTCCGGCATGACTTGTTTCTCTGAAACCCATGTTGACTTTTTGTGATTATGGAATTACCTTCCAGGTGTTCACAGACTCTCTGTTTAATTATCTGCTCCAGAATCTTTCCTGGTATTGATGTCAGACTAATTGGATGATAACTGTTGGCATCCTCTTTTTTCCCCTTTTTTGAAGATGGGGACAAAGTTTGCCTTCCTCCATTCTGCTGTGACTTCTCCTGTCCTCCAGGAGTTCTCAAAGATTATTGCCAATTGTTCCAATATTACATTTGCCAGTTCTTTTAGTACCCTTGGATATAATTCATTTGGTCCTGGAGACTTATATTCATTTAGATTAACCAGGTATTCCTGTACTATCTCTTTACTTATTCTGTGCTAAAATTCTCCTATTATCTCCTCTGTTCCATTATCCTCAGGTTGAGCATGCTTTGCCTTTTCTGAGAAGACTGAAGCAAAGAAGGTGTTGAGTAATTCTGCCTTTTCTCTGTCCCCTATTAACTTTTTGCCATCTTCCCCACACAGTGACCCTACCATTTCCTGCTTCTTCCTTTTGTTGCAGACATACCCACAAAAACCCTTTTTATTGTTCTTAACCTCTCTAGCATGCCTGAGTTCATTCTGCACTTTAGCTTTTGTGACTACCCCTACACGTCCTAGCTATTTGTTTGAATTCCTCTTTGGTGATTTCCCTATTTTTCCATTTCTTATACGTGTTCCATTTAAAACTTGAGACACGTCCCATTTTTCTTTCTCATTGGAACTGTTTGAAATTGTGCCTTCAATATCTCCCTTTTGAGAAACACCCATCCATATTTAACTCCCTTCTCTTTTAGTATTCCTGACCATGAGATCACCCCCAGTATTTCTCTAAGTTTAGCAAAATCAGCTTTCCTAAAGTCTAGAATGTGTGTCTGATTATGCCTGGCTTCTCCTTTCCACCGTGTAATAAACTCCAGGAGAACATGATCACTCCCACCTAAAGATCCAACCACTTGCACCCCATTAACTAGGTCTTCCCTGTTAGTTAGGATCAGATCCAAAATAGCTGGCTCCCTTGTTGCCTTTTCCACTTTTTGGACAACGAAATTGTCTTCAAGGCAAGTGAGGAATTTGCTAGACCTTGAGGATTTTG
Source organism: Phrynosoma blainvillii (assembly GCA_026167975.1). Classification (NCBI taxonomy): domain Eukaryota; kingdom Metazoa; phylum Chordata; class Lepidosauria; order Squamata; family Phrynosomatidae; genus Phrynosoma; species Phrynosoma blainvillii. Next base: position 31,682,313 of record JANUYF010000003.1, read on the forward strand.
CTGAGTTTGGATTCCAGCAAATATCAGGATAGTTGAAGTCACCCATCACTACTATATTTCTCCTTTCTGAGTGTGTGGTCATCTATTCTAGAAAGGCATCATCCAATTCTTCTGCCTCAGTCGGGGGTCTGTAGTAGACTCCCACAATAACATCCCTGTTTCCCTCTCCTTTAATTTTTATCCAGATGCTCTCCACTCGGCTTCCAGGATTGATGTCCTGGATTTCTTCACTGGTGTAAATATCCCTGACATATAATGCTATTCCTCCTCCTTCCTGTTTCTCTTGAAAAAGTTATACCCCTGTATTTCTACATTCCAATCATGAGACTCATCCCACCAGGTTTCAGTGATGCCTATTATATCATATTTGTTTTGTTGTGCTAGGAGTTCAAGTTCATCTTGCTTATTTCCCATGCTCTGTGTATTAGTGTAGAGACATCTAAGACTACATGTACCCTTTACTTGCTGCCTGTGCACGTTTTTTTGCCTCCCACTGTTGGGTCCTTGCACTGTTTGCCTTGTTCCCTCTATGACAGTTTGACTGTTTTTTCCAGTCCTTTTGTCTTCCAGAACATTGTCTCCCTTCTCCATATAACTCAGTTTAAAGCCCTCCTGATCAAATTCTTGAGACTGCTGGCAAAAACGTTACTTCCAACTGGCGTGAGATGCAGCCCATCCCTTGCCAGAAGTCCGCCCTCATGGAACCGCAGCCCATGATCTAAGAATCCAAATCGTTCTTGGTGACACCATCTGTGGAGCCATTGTTGACATTTGCTATTTTCCTCTCTCGTCCTGGACCATGCCATTCAACTGGCAGAAGAGATGAGATGACAATCTGTGCATCCATTTCTTTCAGCTTCTTACCCAGAGCCTCGTAATCCCTTCTGATGTTCTGAAGGCTGTGTCTTGCTTTTTCATTTGTTCCCACATGGACCAAAAGGAATGGGTATTGGTCAGTAGGCTTGACCAGTCTTGTCAGCCTCTCTGTCACATCTCGGATCTTTGCCCCAGGGAGACAACATACCTCCCGAGAGATCTTGTCAGGCCCAGAAATCATTGCTTCTGTACCGTCAGCAAGGAGTCCCCCCCACGACCACACACCTCCTCCGAGGCTTAGCAGTGACCATTTCCTGTGGTGGAACTCTCAGGGTCCCCAGCTCTGTCCCTGAAGTTTGTCCATGCTGCTCTTCCACATCTTCCTTGATAAGGGAAAGAGTTTCAAATCTATTCTGTAGCTGTAAGCTCCCAGAACGATCCCTGGTCTCTCTACTTCTGTGAGTGACATTCCTCCAGTTGTCTACCTCCTGTGTATGTGAAGTAACCTTCTCTTCCCCTGCAACTTCCTCTGTGTGGTCCCTGTCCAAGACGGTTCATTCTGTTCTGTGAAGGAAAACCTCTTGCTCCCTAATATACTGAAGTGTAGCTACCCATGCCTTCAGCTTCTGTACTTTCTCCTCCAAGAGGGCTACCAACTTGCATTTGGGGCATGTGAAGCTCCCCACATCTGTAGGCAAGAAGACAAACATCACACAAGTGTTGCAGGTAATGGCAGCAGTTCTTCAGTGTTTTAATTAGTCCCTGAAACAGGACCATGGCCTTCCTCTTAAAGACAATCCCTCACTAAACACCAGTGTTAAAGGCTCCTGATGACCTGAACTTTTCACCAAACACTGCTGGTGATAAAATTCACCCCCTAGTGACTCACAAGTGTGACTCACAGAAGCTCCACCCCCTCAGTAACAACACACTCTCCCAAGAATTTTTAAAAGTTCAAAACTCACCCCCTTCAAATGGCTGCCCAGGAACTGCTCATCGCCTCTTCCACTCTAGCAGGAACTGGCCTAGAAAGTTCTAGAAGGCTCTGAGAGGAGTTATATAGAGCTAGACTGCTAACTCCACCCCCAAATGACTCACAAGTGTGACTCACAGAAGCTCCACCCCCTCAGCAACAACACACTCTCCCAAGAGTTTTTAAAAGTTCAAAACTCACCCTCTTAAAATGGCTGCCCAGGAACTGCTCACCCGTTTAAGTATTTGAAGGGATGTCATATTGAGGAGGGAGCAAGCTTGTTTTCTGCTACTCCAGAGAACAGGACCCAGAATAATGGATGCAAGCTATAGTAAAAGAGATTCTACCTCAATGTTAGGAGGAACTTCCTGACAGTAAGGGATGTTTGACAGTGGAACACACTTCTTTGGAGAGTGGTGGAGTGTCCTTCTTTGAAGGTCTTTAAACAGAGGCTATATGGCCATCTGGCAGGTATACTTTGATTGGTAGTTCCTGAATGGCAGGGGGTTGGACTGGATGACCATTGTGGTCTTTTCCAACTCTATGATTCAATAATAATAATAATAATAATAATAATAATAATAAATTTGTATCCCACCTCTCCCTGTTGAGGATCGAGGTGGGTAACAGCAAAGATTAAAACAATTACAGAAATAATAATTAGAAAATAATCCCTGAACCCCCCCACCCCTTTGTCCCACCCTCCCTTCAATAACAGTGGCAATGTCTAGGGGAGCTAGATCAAATGGGCAGTTAGTTCAGATCAGGACAGAGGTCAGTCTGGGAAGGCCTGCCGGAAGAGAATTATTTTTATTGCTTTTTTAAAAACGTCAAGGGATGTAATCTGGCAAGTCTCCTCCAGCAGGTCATTCCAAATTTTAGGAGCGGCAGCTGAAAATGTCCTCTGGGAAGTCACCACCAGTCTAGTTTTCATTGACTGTAGTAAATTCCTCCCAGAGGACCTGAGTGTGTGGGAAGGATTATATGGGAGGAGGCATTCCTTCAAATAAGCTTGACCCAAGCCATAAAGGGCTTTATAGGTAATAACCAACACCTTGTACTGTGCCCAGAAGCTAACAGGTAGCCAGTGTAAGGATTTCAAAATAGGTGTTATCCGGTCGAACCTAGATTTACCTGTGACCAGTCTGGCTGTGATGTTTTGTATCAGTTGAAGCTTCCAAACATGGCACAAGGGTTGCCCCACATAGAGCACATTACAGAACTTGAGGCGAGAGGTTACAATGATTTCTTGGTCCCGTGGCTCCAGGTAAGGTCGCAGCTGGCATATTAGCCAAGGCTGATAACAGGCACTCTTAGCCATCGCATCAATCTGAGGTGACAGTTGGAGCGACGAGTGCTTTAGGGGAAGTGTGACACCATCCAGGACTGGTTAATTTATCTCCATACCCAGATTAGGGTTACCTATCATGAGTACCTCTGTTTTGTTTGGATTCAGCTTAAGTCTATTTTCCCTCATCCAATCCATTACTGACCTCAGGCAGTCATTCAGAGGGGAGATGCCTATTCTATGAATTCTTTAAATTTTGGACTAAAACCTAGAGTGTATCTGTTGCCATATTAGGTGACTGAGGGTTCTCCCCTTCTGTTGTTGTTGTTGTTGTTGTTGTTGTTAATGCTGTGTGACCTGTGAGCCACCATGGTGTAGTGATTTGAGGAATCTCAGCCATATGTACAAGAGTACAGATCTACCATCTCAGTGTTGTGGTTTGAGCATTGAACTATGACTCTGGAGACCAGGGTTCAAATCCCTGCTTGAACACAGAAACCCACTGGCTGACCTTGGGCAAGTCACACTCTCTCAGCCTCAGAGGCAGGCAAAGGGAAACGCACTCTGAAAAATCTTGCCAGAAAGCCCTGTAAAAGTTTCACTTTGGTGTCACCATAAGTCATAAATGACTTGAAAGCACAAAACAACAACAATAATGACTACTCCTTGAACAAATAACTGAATGTGTACAAAAGTGATTGAATTTGGCTACTGAGTCAGACTGAGTCTGAAGTCTTTGTGCACTAAATACATAATCAATCCTAGTTTGAATTATGAAAATGTTAAAGTGAAACATTAAGGTTTGCTTATACATTTAAGAACTACAGAGTTACTAGAAATAAGTGATGACCTAACTAATTTAAAATTTTTGGCCAAACTGAGAAGGAACAACAATAGTAAATGTTATATGACTGCTTTACCCTACATTTTCTTTTAGAAGTAGAGAATGGCTATTTCTGCTGTGAATACATAGGGATTTCCATGTGATCAGGAACCTCAATCATGCAGGAAGACCATGAAGCCATTATGTTCACATATTGAGCTAAATGCATTGGGTCAAAGTCAGTGGCAGGGGTGTGTACAACCTGGAGGAAGAGATCCAATTTCAATGACAACCAACTTCATACAGGCTGCAATTTGTCTGATCAGTGATTATGTTCCATCACTCCCACACACTGGGCTCATTCCCACTATCGTATAAACTGATTTGCTGATTGATTTATATGTGCGTAATTCACACTGGGAACAGTTTCAGACCTGACTGCATTTGGTCAGTGAGACAAATGCAAAAAAAAAAAAAAAAGCTCTTTTCAGACACTAGCTTTTTGGTGGTTCTTTTGAAAAGACTCGATTTGAAAGTGTGTTCAGCAAGTGTGAACAACAGACCAGAATCACATCAAACTGGAGGAAAGGGAGTAATGGCAGAGGGTGTAACCCTTCCCATCCCAGGTTTTTGATAAGTGAAGAGAACTGACTTCTGTGCCCTGAAAAAGTAAAACCTGTTGTCCTGGTGTGGTTGTGTTATGTTGTGTGGTTGTGTTGGTGTTTAATATGTTGCCTTCACCAGACATGGAGCTCTCAGGCAAAAAAAAAAAAAAAAAATCCAGCAGGAGAGGCACCTTCCTCCTCCCCTTCCCCCAGGGAGCTCCACTGTCAAGAAATTGAAAGGTCTTCTCCTCCTCCTCTTCCTCCCTAGCTCCCTCTTTGCACAGCCTCCCTCCAGCTGGGCATCCCCAAGTCTTTACATTCTCTCAGTCGCCTTCCACCACCAAAGCTCCCTCAGTCAGCCAGAACCCTCCAGTTCCCAGGGAAGGTGAGGGTAGCACCCCAGCTGAGTGGAGAGAAAGGCCAGCACCTCCTGAGCCCCAATTGCTTTCCTTTTTTCCTCCAAAGTCCCACTCTGGCTCTGACTGTTGCTGCTGCTATTGTGGACTCTCCCAGCTTGCTTTGCTTTAGAGAGACTTTCTGGAGAAGGGGAGGAGGAGTTCATGCACGCGCTTTGAATTGTGTGTGTGTATATTGTTGTCATTCTTTGTGTGTGTGTGTGCCTTGTGGGAGAGGGGACTTTGAAAGAAATTTGGGGGAAGGCAGCCCTTTCTCCAGGTATGTATAAACTACTGCTGTGTGTGTGAGGGTCATGATCCCACTAATTACAGAAGATTTCCCGGGGAGTAACCCCTTCCTTGCTGCCTCTCTCCTCCTGCAACTTGTTGCAGACATGTTTGTGTGCAAAGGTGGAAGAGGAAGAGGAGAACCAAAGTCTCCTGCTCCTCCTCCTCCCCACTGATGACGCAATATGATTGACAGAGGTACACATCAATTAGGAATGACAATCGTGTCAAAAAATGACATGAATTCATGGAATAATGAAGTAATACACTTCCATAGTGGGAACTACGCATTGGCCTGAATCAATTCAGCCACCCTGTATCAATGCGACTCACAAAGTGATTTAAATGCAAGTAGGAATGAGCCCACTATAAGTTTTTATGTATTCCCCCCTTCACCACCACCACCAAGGCATGCCAGGTCAGATTAGGTGGTCATGCTGTTGAATAAATAATACAACTTTATTGAAGGAAATAATAATAATAATAATAATAATAATAATAATAATAATAATAATAATAATTTTTTATTTATAGCCCGCCCCTCTGCACGGCAATCAGGGTGGGTTACAGCATTTAAAACAAACAAAGTTAAAACATTCCCTCATCCCACAATCCAACCCTCCCATCCCCTTAAAACAGAATTAAACTAAGAACAGTTAAAAATACTGAAAAACAGTAAATGGTAAAACAATAAAACAGGAATCAGTGATATAAAAACAAGATGAAAACTCATCTCCCCAAGGACAGCTATTATTCTGGGAAGGCCTGCTGGAAAAGATCTGTCTTCACTGCCTTTTTAAAAGCAGCAAGGGTAATAATAAGACGGATCTTGTCTGGCAGGCTATTCCAAAGTCTGGGAGCGGTTGCAGAAAAGGCCCTCTGGGAGGTCTGAGACAGCCTGGTTTTTATTGGCTGTAGCAGATTCCTCCCAGAGGACAGAAGGGTGCGGGGGGGATCATACGGGAAGAGGTGGTCCCTGAGATAAGATGGGCCCAAGCCATGTAGGGCTTTAAAGGTTAAAACCAACATCTTGTACTGTGTCCAAAAACTAATCGGCAGCCAGTGGAGGGATTTGAGCACCGGTGTTATGTGCTCCCTCCTTGATGTTCTGGTAATTAACCTGGGTGCCATGTTTTGCACCAGTTGCAGTTTCCGGGTTAGGCACAAGGGTAGCCCCATGTAGAGTGCATTGCAGTAATCCAGATGTGAGGTCACCAGGGCATGTACCACAGCTTCCAGATCCCTCACATCCAGATAAGGGTGCAGTTGGCGTATCAGCCGAAGCTCATAACAGGCATTCCTGACTGCCACATTCACCTGACTAGTCATGTGAAGCGACGAGTCAAGGAGAACCCCCAAACTGTGAACACAGTCCTTAGAGGAGAGTGTGACTCCATCCAGGAATGGAGACTGTATTCCCAGATCTGGTTTTGGGCCTGTAACTGTGAGTACCTCCGTTTTGTCTGGATTCAACTTCAATCTGTTTTTCCTCATCCAATCCATTACCGCTCTGAGACAGTCATTAAGAGGAGAGACACCATCTGAAGTCTGAGACGATGATCTAGTCATGGAGACATATATCTGGGTGTCATCAGTGTACTGAAGACACCGCAATCCATGCCTCCAAATGATCTCACCCAGCGGCTTCATGTAGATGTTGAATAACATCATGGCCAGGATGGCGTCCTGAGGGATGCCACAATTGAGCTCAATTTTAGATGAGCAACTGTCCCCGAGCCTCACCCTCTGGGATCTACCCGAGAGGAAGGAACAGAACCACTGCAAAACAGTGCCTTCAATTCCTAACTCTCTCAGGTGATCCAAGAGGATGGCATGATCTATAGTGTCAAAAGCCGCTGAGAGATCCAAGAGCACCAGCAGGGTCACACTACCCCTGTCGATGCCCAGGTGGAGGTCATCGGTCAGAGCAACCATGGCAGTCTCCACTCTATAGCCTGTCCTGAAGCCAGTTTGAAATGGATCAAGATAATCGGTTTCATCCAAGACTGCCTGGAGTTGGGAAGCAACTGCCCTCTCGATCACCTTGCTTAAAAAAGGAAGCAAGGAGACTGGTCTGTAGTTGTTTCTGTCCAGGGGGTCCAAGGAGGGTTTTTTAAGGAGTGGCTTAACCGTCGCCTCCTTTAAGCAAGATGGTATACTACCCTCCCTTAATGACGTGTTGATTGTGTCCCGAAGGAACACCTTCAATGCGTCCCCACCCTGGACGACCAGCCATGATGGACAAGGATCGAGGGGGTAAGTCATCTTCCTCACCCTTCCAAGCAGCTTGTCCACATCATCGGTACTCACAGATTGTAACTGATCCAGTAAAGTGCCATCAACGGGGTTCCTGGATGCCTCGTCTACGGATTCTGCCGAAACACTGGCGTCCAAGTCGGCTCTTATCCGAGAGATTTTATCTGCAAAGTAGATATTAAATGCCTCGCAGCAGGCTGTCGTTTGGTCAAGTAGGGGTTTAGGCGCAGGGGGAACCTTTGTCAGCTCCCCCACCACCCTAAACAGCTCTGCCGGGCAGGACTCTGCAGACGCAATACGTGCAGAACAGAAAGATTTCTGCGCTGCCCGTAAAGCCTCCCTATAGGGATCAAGATGCTTCCTAAGGTGAGTTCTGTCAGATAAGAGACGAGTCCTTCGCCATTCGCACTCTAGTCGTTGTCCAGCATGCTTCATCCTCCTAAGCTCCTCTGTATACCTCACACTCTGACAGACCAGAATATGAACAGAATGGAGCCCTGAGCTTGTGGTTCATACACTTTTCTGTAGTTTTCTAAAAATTGCTAAGTAACTCATATATTGTGCATATGCTGAGGGAGATTTCTATCAAGATAAACATTTCTGACAAATGCTTTGGTCAGAATCATCCAGGCCAGACAGCAGATTGTCCCTATACAGTTTCATGAAAACAACCTATTCCCATTTCCCTTCTATCAAAAAGTGCCTAAACACTTATGGGCCTAAATAGAACAAGATAGACTGGGTGTAAGCATAATTTCATGTGCTTACTTTTCTGGTAGAAATCCCCTAAATGCTGATTCACACAATTCTAAAGTGAAGCCTGCATTTTACTAATTTAACCCAAGAGAAACCACATTGATGTCTCTTGTTTTGGAGAGAGGGGTAGTTCTATTTCAAGCTAAGTTGTGGAACAGTGTTTTATAACAAACCCTTCCCCAGACAGTGATTTTTTTAACTGGAAAATTGGTTGAATAAGTAGAGTGTGTTGAATTTTTTGAGGGGGGCTGGAGGAGGCTACATAATGAATGTAATCCTTGGCCTTTATTTTTCTTACACCTAGCTCATGGGTAAAACAATGTCAGGACAGAGCTTACAAGTATGGCCTTGCTGTACTTTTAATATATTCTTTGAACACACAAGATGCCCAGTCTGTATCATGAATTTTCTAGTGCCTGCTAGCTGTCCTCTTTTGAAATGTGGAAAAATACTCCTTCATTGAATGGATGTTTGGATTGACTCACCAAGCATTTTTTGTTCCTTTGTTTGTGCTTGCTTATTCTGCCTTATGTATATCTGTACTCCCAGTAGAGAAAGGGGACAGAAAAAAGCAGCCAGCAGAAAAATACCAAAACATTTTTCATCACTGGCACTTGAAAAAGAAAGTTATCTTTACAGCTACACTTCCTCAAACAGCAACCATTTTCAGGAAATGAATTGGATGAAACAGATAAAACTGCCACTAACAATCCATGTTATCTTCCATCTAGGTCATGTTCCTAGTGATGTCTAGAAAAACATTACCTCTATTCTGATATTATTGTGTTTTGTTCATACGCTTCTCTTACATTATTGGCTATCATAGGCAGGGGAATCCCTAAGAGGGGTGCTGGTGTGCAGGGTGCACTAGGTGATACCTTAAGGAGGGGTAACACCATTGTTACTCAAGCATCTGCCTTTTAGCAGAAACAGACTATGGCATTCACCCTCATCCCTTTAAAATGCTGAAGAGATTATATCAATAAGCTGAGGCTCCGTGGGAGGAGAAGGGAGAGTCCCCAGTTTAAAAATAAATAAATTAAATTAAACATTAAATAAAATATTTTAATTCTTTGTAAATTTTATTTAAATCATCACATCTTACCAAATTTTCATTTTAACTACAAGAAACCATGTACGTGTATGACCTCCACTTAAGCATCGACAGGTTTAGTGTGACCCTGCTGGTGCTCCTGGATCTCTCAGCAGCCTTCGTTACCATAGATCAGGGGTAGGCAAACTTTCCCCTTTAAGGACCGAGGGACTTCAGCTCCCAGAATCCCAGGAGCTATTGACCAACATGGGAGTATTGGCCAACATGGGAGTATTGAGGCTTCTGGGAGCTGAAGTCCCTCGGCCCTTAAAGGGGAAAGGTTGCCTACCCCTGCCATAGATCATGCCATCCTCTTGGACTGCCTGAGAGGGTTAGGAATTGGAGGCACCGCGCTCTGGTGGTTCCATTCCTTCCTCTTGGGTAGATCCCAGAGGGTGAGGCTCGGGGACAGTTGCTCGTCTAAAATAGAGCTTAATTGTGGTGTCCCTCAGGGCGCCATCCTGTCCCCGATGCTATTTAATATCTATATGAATCTGCTGGGTGAGAGCATTCAGAGGCATGGAGCGCGGTGTCATCAGTACGCTGATGACACCCAAATATACTTCTCCATGACCAGATCATTGGCTCAGACTTCAGATGGCATCTCTCTTCTTATTGACTGTCTCAGAGCGGTAATGGATTGTATGAGGAAAAACAGATTGAAGTTGAATCCAGACAAAACAGAGGTACTGACAGTTACAGGCCCGAAACCAGATTTGGGAATACAGTCTCCATTCCTGGATGGAGTCACACTCTCCTCCAAGGACTGTGTTCGCAGTCTGGGGGTGCTCTTAGATTCATCACTTCACATGACTAGTCAGGTGAATGCAGCGGTCAGGAGTGCCTGCTATCAGCTTCAGCTGATACACCAGCTGCACCCTTATCTGTATATGAGGGATCTGGAAACTGTGCTACATGCTTTGGTAACCTCACGTCTGGATTACTGCAATGCACTCTACATGGGGCTACCCTTGTACCTAACCCGGAAACTGCAATTGGTACAAAATATGGCAGCCAGGTTAATTACCGGAACATCCATGAGGGAGCACATAACACCAGTGCTTAAATCCCTCCACTGTCTGCCGTTTAGTTTCCGGGCACAGTACAAGGTGTTGGTTTTAACCTTTAAAGCCCTACATGGCTTGGGTCCATCTTATCTTAGGGACCGCCTCTCCCCATATGAGCCCCCCTGAGCCCTTTAGTCCTCTGGGAGGAATCTGCTGCAGCCTATGAAGACCAGGCTCTCGCAGACCTCCCAGAGGACCTTTTCTGCGACCGCTCCCAGGCTATGGAACGGCCTGCCAGACGAGATCCGTCTTATTACTACTCTTGCTGCATTTAAGAAAGCAGTAAAGACGGATCTCTTCCGGCAGGCCTATTCGGAATACCCTCCCAGTGAGAGGAGTCCACCTACCTGCTCTGAGCCCCCCCAATGACTGATGTATGCTGCCTATAAATTGTTGATCTTAATAATATAATGTATTTTAATTATTCATTGGTTTAATTCAGTTTTAAGGGGAGGGAGGGTTAGGGATTGGGATGTAAGATATTTTAACTTCTTTGTGTTTTAATTATGCTGTCACCCGCCCCGATTGCTGAGCAGAGGGGTGGGCTAGAAATAAAAAAAATATTATTATTATTATTATTATTATTATTATGATGTACACTCGTCCCTCCACATTTGAGGCTTTGACTTTTGTGGATTTGATTATTCATATATTTTATTAATATGGTCTCTGTAGAAGTATCTAGGTCCTCTAGCACAACCCTATGGTCAACTTTAACCAAAAGTCGCACTAAAAAACCTAGAGATTGCTAAAGAGAACACCCTACTAGGCATTTGTAGCTCCTCCAGCACAATTCTATGGTCAATGTCTGGTAGATGTTGACCAAAGAGTTGCACTGAAAGACCTAGAGATTCCTAGAGAGGTGTTCTCTCAGGTAAAAGCATAGTGTTTTTGTTATTTGCAGTTTTTCCACATTCACAGGGGTCCTATGCCCCTAACCCCAGTGACTGTGGAGGGACGTGTGTAAATACAGATGATATTATAATTTAAAGATATAATTTTAATTTTACTAGTTGTTTAGTCACAACTATTGCTGTTATATTCAATGATGTACAGGAATTATGTTTTATGAGTAATATTAATATACAAAACATTACTGAGATTTTGCATAGGGTGGTATGTGGGGAGATCAATGGGTGTGTGTGACCCCTTAGGTTACCTCACTGGCTGATGCCAACCCTACTGATGTCACTGCCATAGGGATGGCAAAGTCCACAATGTTGTAACTTTATCCATGGGGTACTTTCTACTCAGAGTATGGGGAAGTGCATTTTGGGGCCTATGACTTGCAGAATCTCTCAACCAACAGGATCAATGCCCATGCTAGCTGGGAATTCTGAGAGTAGTCATCTAAAAATGTAACTTTTATGGGCTCTACTTTTTTACTAGACATTAGCACAGTTGGAGAACTCGATATGGTGCTGCTGTTTTCAAAAGTAATTATCTATTCATCACAACATATTAGGTACTCTGCATGCTTAACGTTATATTTGCTGCTATCCAAGCCAGGCATTGTTTGCTAATCTTAAACCCAAGAAATATCCCTTTTGAATTAGGACATCAAATGTAGCATCCTTAAAAATACAGACAATAAAATGAGATCCATAATGGACCTCCTATTAGTCATTTCTAAATAATGAAATGTCTCTCTCTCTGCAGGTGTTATTCTAATGACATTTTCATAAATCTTATCCATTATGGCACTGAGGATCCTGAAAGAAAATGACAAAGCCACTTCAGGGATTTAGCTCTTGGACATTGCTATTAGAATTGTTTAGAAAGTTGCCAGTTAGAAAGAGTTTTTGTAATAAATTCCTTACCATATATTGTTCCATAACATAAAAGGAAAGAGACAACTACAGCAGAAGAATCATAATACATCAATGACTTTTGAAAAGGATTATCAAGTTGCCAAAGAAAAGATATTAGTAAAAAAGCAAGGTGAAGAGGTTTAAGAATTTGATTTCTAAATATCATATAGCAAACACCGATATTAGACCTGCTTACTCACATGTAAGATCATTGCCTTTAGAGAGGCCCACTGCTACATAATTGTTCACTTGATTGCAGCATTTTCAATGTAATGGTATTGATAATTAATAATCAAATGAAAGTTACTTTCTTGGTTTAACTCAATCTTTTTACACATGGAAGGCACCATTGCATTTATGGAAGGGGCTACAATCTAGCAGATACCCCATCAATCAAAGGATGGAATGATTTTTGTTGACTGTTATCCTGTTTCAAGTATGGGCACACTCAGGAGATTAGATGGCCATTTTGGGTCCTTACAACCCTTGGAGGACTACACTGTCACTGTTTCCACTAAATCAGGGACTGACGCATCACTTTTGGCTGATTAGAGGGATGTGTTTCAGCTTTATGGGTCAGGGGAAGTGAAACAAAACAAGACAAAATTGAACTTGGAGTTTATGGAGTTTAAAAGGGGCTGGGGGGAAAGGGTTGCATAGTACCTCCACACAATACAAAATTCCAACCTTGACTTATATGGAACCATGCATTTGAAACAATTAACTAAAACCTTCTTCAGTGAAGAGAAATATTTCATTAGAGCAAACTACATATTTGAGAGATAGAAAATATGGGGTCTTCCACCACTACTTGCATGGCTAAGGGAAAAAGGAAAGATGTGGGTGAGGGGAAAGTGACAGCAATCTTGAGAGTATCAGTTGATAGGTGAGGAAGCATAGAACATATAAAGAAAAGAGGGAACAGACTAGGGATTCTACCTACTAGTCTCTACCTCTATTGTCCCCTGGAGGCAGGTAATCACTCAGGTAAGTATGGTTGTACATTTGTACTTCTTCAACATAAATATAAGAACCCAGCCTAAATCACAGGGCATTGGGTGGTAATCAGTGCTAGAATATTAAAATTTGGTTATGGAATGAAACTATCAAATATTTAGGATGTCAAAAAGGGTGGGGAAAGTGTTATTTTTTATCTGTTTCTTTGAAATGAACATAGGAATTTAAGTCAAAGTTGTTTACTAGCTCAGCATTTGGTAATTTGAGAATGTATAAATAAATATTAATTAGTTTTTTTTTTCTTGTTTAGTATGGATGCTTTTTGGCTCAAGCCATTTTTGAATAATGAAAAATCTGCATCTTTATTTTTCTGAAGAAATGAGGTTTTACAAGCTTCTCATATTCCCAGTCTGTTCTCCCTGCCAGTTTTTGTACTTTTCAGATTGTCTAACACCAAGTTTGGAGTACACAGGAATGACACTATCACTGCAGAACATTCTGGTGGATAAAAGCATTGTCAGTCTTTATTCAACTTCTTTGGAGATTGTATGTTAGGCTTATAAATTGCACACAAGTTATCAAAATGGTGATTTCATATGGAGAAGATGCTTGGCACTCAAGGCATGACTCTAACTGAGACAACACATTTTAAAAACTTTTATGTGGAAAACAATTTTTAAAAAGATGTGGCCTACATATTTCCTATTTAAAGCTTGGATTGCAAGCCATCAGAAAAATTCACTCTCTGTTAAATGTAAGCAACACACTTTAGATGCAGCAGTGACATTTTCCTGTTTCGCACATGTGGGGACTGTTCACCTAAAATTCCTTCATTTATTACCCACAGCCATCCATGTAAACATTAACTACTCCACCAGTAAGTTAGTTTTCTACCATTGCATCAAACTTCCTTATAAACCAGGGATGATCAGATGTTTTTGGCCTACAATTTTCATCAGCACTAGCCAGGATAGCCAATGATGAAGGATTATGGGAATTGGACTTCCAAAATATTTGAAGGGTCACCATTACCCTCCTTATTACAGGATTTGACTAGAGAGGTTTTCCCTTCTACCCTTCTTTCTCCTTGGCCAGATAATTAAAGATGTTTCATTTTAGAATATACGTATACACACATACCCACACATGTCTTGGCCAGGATATTACATAAATATGACCATCATAGGCAGCATCCCCTTAAGAAGGTTGACCTCCATATGTTGATGGTGACAGAAAGGATGATGAAGGATAGAAGTGCTGCTTGCACATTCCCCCTCTTTATCAGTTTACATTACTCAGCTTTAGAACACCTTTAGAAGTATTGTTGGAAGTTTCAATCTCTGTAAAATTAAAGCTTACTCCTTAAAAGACTTCCTTTGTAGATGATATTGGCTGGATTCTTGTTGCTGACATACATGTGAGTATCTCAAAATTACATATGCATAGGTGTCTCTCTTTTTTTCGGGGGGGGGGGTTGCATAAAATTCTGTTCACTAGCCATGTGAAGAGCCTACTGAAAAACACATTAAAAGCAGAAAACAATGAGACAAACTCCCAGTGCCCTAAGATGGTCAACTATTTATTTCATTTAAAAGAGTCCAATTCATTTTGGCTTGTACAAGAAAAGGCCTTCAGCAAATCACAGGACCATTCAGTATCTATAACTCCAGTGATTTCTGCTGAAGACCCTTGAAGAAGGCCTTTTCTCATACAGGCTGAAACACATTGGGCTATTTTAAAAGGAATACACTGTTGACCATCTTAGAGCATGTGGAGCTTGTCTCCTTATTGTTATCTCTATTCACTAGCCACCAACACACATCCTAGGCAGTTTTGATGTCCCAGGAGAGCCATCATGGCCATTTGCTCAGAAGGGGAAGAAGCAATCAAGCAGCACTCATCCCAGCTGTTGTTCTGTAGCCAGGAGAAGAAAAATTAATAATTAGAAATCTAGGAAAAAGAGTTACTGGACATCCAGAAACCAGTTGGTACAGAACATGGCAGCCAGAGTGGTCTCTGGAACATCTAGGAGAGACCACATAACACCGGTATTGAAGTCCCTTCACTGGCTGCCTATTAGTTTCCGAACTCAGTATAAGGTGTTGGTTATGACCTTTAAAACCCTAAATGGCTTGGGTCCAACCTATCTTCGGGACTGCCTCCTCCCATAAAATCCTCCCCACGCACTCTGGTCCTCTGGGAGAAATCTGCTATAGCCAATGAAAACTAGGCTGTCGACAGCCTCCCAGATGGCCTTCTTGGACACCGCTTCCAGACTATGGAATGGCCTACCGGATGAGATCCGTCAGATTACCACTTTAAGTAGCTTTAAAAAGGCTGTTAAGATGGATCTCTTCCAGCAGGCCTTCCTCAATTAGATTTCCCAGCCTCAGGAGTCCCCTTATCCCTTTTCTATCTTGGCTACAATCGCTGCTCTCCCTATTATTTGTTTGTCTGGCCTAGGACTGTTTAATTTTTAATTTAATGTTTTAATTATTATGTTTTAATGTTAGTATTACTTTAGTTCTCTTTTATTGGGAGGGTTGTGGGAGCTTGGATTGTATTTTAATATTGTATGGAGTTTTAACTGTTGTGAGCCACCCCAATTGTTTGACAGAGGGGCGGGGTATAAATAAAATTATTATTATTATTATTATTATTATTATTATTATTATTATTATTATTACTGCTCAGTTGTTTTCTCTACCAAACTAGTAAATGGCCACATCAGCATCCTCAGTGCTTGAAAACTACTAGAGAGGAATAGCATAAGTCATGCATGCAGAGAATTGCTCTCCACATTAGGGATGTAAATCCTAGACAATTTCTTCTGTGCATATGAGGATGAATAATTACTGTATGTTCCTCCCTGTTTGAGGTGAAATACAGTATTCTCCCTGTATATGAAAGACCCAGAAGTGCCTTAGAGAAACTATTCTGCATAGAAATACATTTTTAAAAAACTAAACAGAGAGAGAGAGTTTTCCTAGGCTTCCTGCACAGGAAACACAATTGTATCTGTAGAAAAATTATTTTCCACTGCAGGGTAGTTCTTCTGAACATCTTAGGACATTTAGAAACTGCACATAATCCTCACTAGTCTATTATTCCTCCCAACATGGTTTTCTAACTGTTGGGAAACTTGTTTTTGACCTCAGAATGAACAATTCCATATATTCCATCTCCCAGAAGAGGAAGCAGAAGAGATAAGAGGAGAAACAGCAAGGATTCTGCGCAAGGCAAAACCACCTCCCAGCAACATAACCAGAAAAGAAAGGAAAGCCATTAAGGACCTCAACTCAGACCCAGAAATCATCATTCTCCCAGCAGACAAAGGCAATGCCACAGTAATCATGGAAACAGAACAATATAAACAAAAAATCAGGGAACTCCTGGATCCTACAATATACAAAAAACTGAAACAGGACCCAACCAAAAAAATCACCAGGAAAACCAACACCCTGATCAAAAACTCCTCAATTCAGCCAACTACAAGACAAAGTTTGTGCAAATCTGAGGCTCTCCCGCCAAGACTATATGGACTTCCCAAGATTCACAAGGATTCCATTCCACTCTGACCCATAGTGAGTGCCATTGGATATTCCACATATGATTTGGCCAAGTTTCTGGCCACACAATTATAAATCCATATAGGGCAAACCCCCCATTATATCAAAGACTCAACTCACTTCATAATAAAAATCAATAACCTTGAACTTAAACCCGGAGACATACTAATCAGCTTCGATGTGGTCTCCCTATTCACCAAAGTCCCCATAATGGACACCATGACACTCATCCGACAAATTTTTCCAGAGGACATCACAACCTTGTTTGAACATTGCCTCACCACAAGCTATTTCCAGTGGAACAATGGATTCTACGAACAGAGAGATGGGGTAGCAATGGGAAGCCCTCTAAGCCCAGTGATCGCAAACTTCTACATGGAACACTTTGAAAAACAAGCCCTGGAAACAGCACCGAAAAAGCCCACAACTTGGTTCCAATACATGGATGACACTTTCACCATTTGGAGCCATGGAGAAGAAGATCTGGTTGGGTTCCTGAATCACCTGAACAACATCCACCCTAACATCCAATTCACTATGGAAAAAGAAAAGGAAGGAACACTGCCATTCCTAGATGTCCTAGTCATCCGCAAACCAAACCAACGTCTGGGACACACAGTATACAGAAAACCCACACATACAGACAGATACCTGCACAAGAACTCTAACCATCACCCAGGACAAAAAAGAAGCACAATAAAAACACTGGTAGAGCAGGCAAAACGCATCTGTGAACCCCACTTCTTGGAAGAGGAATTGAAGCACCTAGACCGGGCTCTACAGGCAAATGGTTACTCCAGCTCAGACATCAGAAGGGCTGCCAGACCCAGAAAAACCCAGAGGACTGAAGACAAGCAGCCACCCAAAGGGAAGGTATTTTTACCATATATCAAAGGAGTCACAGACAGAATTGGGAAAGTAGTGAGGAAACACAACCTCCAAATGGTTTACAAACCAACCAAGAAAATCCAACAAATGCTGCGCTCAGCGAAGGACAGGAGAGACCCTCTCACAGCTGCAGGAGTTTACCGCATACCATGCAGCTGTGGACAAGTCTACATAGGGACCACCAAACGCAGTATCCAAACATGAATCAAGGAACATGAGAGACACTGCAGACTGGGCCAGCCAGAAAAATCAGCAGTAGCAGAACACATCATAAACCATCCTGGGCATAAAATGCTGTTTGAAAACACTGAAATTCTGGACCATGCCAACAACTATCAGGTCAGAATGCACAGGGAAGCCATCGAAATCCACAAACACTTGGACAACTTCAACAGGAAAGAAGAAACCCTTAAAGTAAACAAGATATGGCTACCAGTCCTACAAAATAAGAAAATTGGCACTCAGCAAATGCAAATGGAAAACCAACCAGGGTCAGGGGCTTTCCCAGCAGACAATAGCAGACAATCTCCTTGATTGCATATCTTCACCTGGAAGCCATGCCATTAACAACAGAACATACCTATTCAACACAGAACAATACACAGTTTACATGGGAATAGCAGACAATATCCTTGATTGCTACCCTGAAGCTATGCCATTAACAACAGAACAATACCTATTCAACACAGAACAACACACAGTTCACCTGGGAACCATTCCTCCCTACCCAGGGTCTCACAGTATATATAGACCCATGCTCTTCCATTTCAGTTTTCTCTGAAGATGCTAGCCACAGATGCTGGCGAAACGTCAGAAAGAAACTCTTCTAGAACATGGCCACACAGCCCGAAAAACCCACAAAAACTATGGATGCTGGCCATGAAAGCCTATGACTTCACAATTCCATATATTGTTTGCATCCCTACTTGATACACTCTGTTGCAAAATCTTGGCCATTCTTTGATTCAGCTATGATTAATCCACTGTTTTCAGGGTTATGTCAAAGATAGGATGGCCACTTGGGCAAAAAAGGAACACAGATTTGCATAAAATTTGCTTGTTCTAATTTGTATAGCTAGATGACGTTAATTATAGATGCCAATTAATTACTATAATTACAATATAGAAATACCAATGAATTACTATAAATGAAATAGAATTCAAAGATATAGCCATGTTAGTCTGTAGAATCAGTATGTAGAGAGAGCTAGTAGCCCCTTTGAGACTAACTGAAAGAAAAATTGGCAACATGATGCATCTGATGAAGTAGATGCAAGTCTACAAAAGCTCATGCTGCTAATTTCTTTCTTTCAGTTGCTATAACTGAAATAAAAATACAATACATTTCACCACTGTGGGGAAGCCTGACCAGATGAATCATGTGCTTCAAAATCCCTCTTCTTGTGGCTCTGTGTTAAATTTGGACTTGAACTGGGTAGCCATTCAGACAGAGGATGCTTTGAAACAAGAAGACTCTTTCTCTGCCTTTGAAAATAGTCCTGGAACGTTATCTGTTATCTGATTCAAAACAGGACAGCAAAATTACTAATTGGGACTGGCCACTTTGATCCTATCACACAAGCACTTTGCCATCTGCAGTGTCTTCCAGGCCATTTTAGGATCCAATTCACAGTGCTGTTTTTAACCTTCAAACCCCTAATGGCTTGGGACCTGGTTGGCTAAAGGATCACTTCATCCCATACTTATCTAACATAACCGGAAATGGGGAAATGAAGCCTTGGGTTCATATGTGACCCAAAAGGCTGTTTTTGTGAACCTCAATCCCTCTAGATTTACCAAATACCTTTTTTCTAGCAACAACAATAAGAATTGAATTTCATTTCTGGGAAACCTCCAGAAGAGGCAATTCAGTTTTTAATAGCATGCAGGACTCCTTCCACACACACACAGTTTAACATTAAAAAAATAACCAATTTCTCAAAACTAGAATGTAACTTCTGGGCATGCATTTAATCATTGCATTTTGGTCAGTCCACAAGAATCCTGGATGTTCCCTGGGGTAAAAATTGGCCCTTTTATTCTCTTCTGTTCTCCACTCCATATATATATTATGTTTTTGAAGAAAAATGAGAGCTACAATGGAGGGCTTCATCAACAGCACCTTTCACTGGAAGCAGGCAGGTGTTGATTACAGTGGTTGAAAACTCTTCATGGATCTTTGATAGCCTGCACGCTCAGCTTCATCAAGAAGCCAATATTTCTGCAGGCCAAATTTTCAAAACTCTGGTTTGATGTTTTCAGTTAGCTCAATGCAGACCTTGTCATTGTTCTC
Source organism: Phrynosoma blainvillii (assembly GCA_026167975.1). Taxonomy (NCBI): domain Eukaryota; kingdom Metazoa; phylum Chordata; class Lepidosauria; order Squamata; family Phrynosomatidae; genus Phrynosoma; species Phrynosoma blainvillii. The sequence goes on from JANUYF010000003.1 coordinate 31,702,191, forward strand.
CTACAACATTCTGGCCATTTCAATATTAATCTCCATTTTATCTACTCCTTTGCAACTGAAAGGAGGGGGATAGACATGAAGCAGTTCTACCTTTGTTCAGGAAAAAGAAAAGATGCCATGTAAGTTCTTGAAGTTCCTAATTGAAAAGGGTTTTCCATCCTTTCATAGTACAATTGAAACTTATTTCTTTCACTGAAGTATTACTCATGAAAGACTTTCAAAAGAAACATTAAAATTATCCAGAGAGCAACATGAAGTAAAGGAAAGTATCAAAGCTTCTCTTGAGAACCACCTGACTGGAAAAATAGTCCAAATGGACATGTGGCACTTAGAACACTAAGATGTTCTAAAATAAAACAACTGCTTTCCAACTGCTTTGAAGGCAGGGGTGTTTAGATGTTTAGATTCCAAAGTGGGTGGAAACCAGACTGAAGCTGTACTCCAGGGCAAAATCCAGGATAGTCTGGGTTAGCACGGAAGACCTATGGGCTTCTGAGAAGAAGGTGTATTCCTTGGATTGTTTGTATTTATATCTCCACATGTCTGTTAATCCAATTTCTTCCTGAATTTTGAAAAAAAAAATTGGGAGTTTTCCCTGGTTTTTTCTTATGTTTTTCTGTGTGGAGAATCTGTCAAGTTCTGGTTGAATGACTGCATTAAAGTCACCTACAAAGATTATTTCATTGTACTCTGTTGATTTTATTTCTTTATAAACTTTATCGAAAAACTGTTCTCTGTTTTCTAGTGGTGCATAGATACCTACTATCAAGCAAATCATGTTTTTCAATTTAACTTCTATGGCTAACAGTGAGCCTTCTTCATCTTTGAAAATTTCTTTTGCACTGTATTTTTTCTTCACATAAATTAGTATTCCTTTCTTTTTCTTTTCTGTGGAAGAATGGAAACATTCTCCAAGTCTTGAATTTTTTAAATATTTCGATTTGCTGTTTTTAATTTTCGTTTCTTGCAAACATATGATATCTCCTTTAACTTTTTCAATTCGATGAAAACCTAAACTTTGTTTGTGTTTATTATTTATTCTTTTAACATTCCAGGATATTATATTAATTGTCATTTTGATATCACAGATTTATAGTTTTATTTTGATGATGTGCCACCCCAGCCATCCCTGTGAAATATGTATTTTAATTTATAATTGATGTTATTATGTTATTTAAGTGTGCTATAGTTCTTCTTCTTGTCCACTCATCTCTTCTTGTTCCAGGGTAGTTTCCTTATCTGTTTTATCTTGGTCTTCTTGTTGTTCTGTTTCCCTTTCTGAATTGTATTTCTTTTCTCTTTCATTCATATTCTTTAAATCGTTTTCTTCTTCTCTTCCTTCTTCTTTGTTTCTTTTTACTCTCCATCCTCTTCTTCAATGGTATCTATCCATATTTTCTTCTTCTGAGTCTTTTCCTCTATCCTTTTTTTCTTTTAGCAGTCTTGTTTCCATTTCCTTGGCTGTTTCTATATTGTCGATTTTATATCTTTTCTGTTTATAGATGACCAATAATCCTTCAATTCTTTCCCATCTGAACTCTAACTTTAAGTTCTGGAGCAGCTGAGTCAAGAACTTGTATTTTTGACATTCCAACATAAACTGAGGTGGGATATCTTTAAAATTTTTGACTTCAATCAGAAGTTTATTTTCATAACATTTATGAATAATTCAATCCCTTGTAGTTGATCTGATGAAACAAACAACAATATTCTGGGGAACTTTATGTTCTTTAGCCTGTATCAAGCTGATTCTGAACATTTTATCCAGTTCTATTGATAATTGTTCCAGCTTAAATCCAATAAATTGAGGTAATGGTGGTATAATCCTTTCCATTAGGTCTTCATTTTTTCTTTTCAGGAACTCCTCTAATTTTTATACATTTTTTTCTGTATCTTAACTCATTTGACCAATCTCTTATATTATGTTGGTTCTGTTCTTGTTGCATCTCTTTTGATATTTTTTTCTAGATATTGAGTTCTGTCTTTGATCTTTTCTACTTCTTTTTGTGTTTTGGTTAAATCTGATGTTATTTTTTTTTTTCATTTTCTTTATTCAAGCAATCTAAATCTCTTTATAAATCTTCTTTAATGTCCATTCCAGTATCCTTGATCTCTTCTCTCAATTCTTGTCAAGCTTCTTTCAAGTCTTCTTTCATTTCATTTCTCATCTCTTTCATTTCATGTCTTATTCTCCTTACTTCTTCCAAGAGTAACATATTCAGATCCATTACCTTTACTGTATCTTCCATTGAACCTCTTCTTTGTGTTGCAAGTTGCAGCTGCATTTGTGTAGTTCCTTTCTTAGGCATTGCTATTTTCTCCGATATTTCCTTCATATTGAGTTACAAGGATGTGCGAAAATAATAAGAGTTATCAAATGTTCATAATATTTTGTTCAGCAGAGTGTGTGTTATAAATTAGATTTCTCTTGTTTGACCAGTTCTGCACATAGATTAACAAATCTGCAAGCTCTACAATATCTATAATATCAATGACTACAAGCTATGTCAAGCAATTCTTACATTCCTAAAATTGTTGCCACCATATGTTTACAAATCACCATAAGTTTACCAATTACACAATCAGTTCCATCACATCCATGTTGAAATTAAACAGCATTCCAGAGAAACCTCTAATTATAATCTTAAATTGCTTTTCAAAATAATCTCACACCTTCATTTCTGAGCTAATCTTATTACTTTAATATCTTTACCTAAGTACTTCTATGATTTATCAACTAGAAGGCTGCTCAGCAATATATTTTTCTGTTATTTTCTGATTTCTGAATTTCAATATATTTTCAGATATCGTTTTATCATACAGACTGGCAAAAGAGCTAATATATATATATATATATATATATATATATATATATATATATAATAGCTCTCTTAATTTATCTCTACCATGCTAGTATCCACTTCTAATTATATTGTAATCTCCAAAGAACTATATTACAGTACAACTTAATTATTTTGTCTTTATCAATACACATAATACATTACACATTACACATATTGCATTGTTATCATCATTACCCATTAAACATTACCCTTTTGTTTGTCTTAATTATTTCTTCTCTTTTCTTACTTTCTCTCTCCGTCTCGCTGTTTCTCTTGTGTCCATAAAAGAAGACTGTTGTCTTTATATATGTTGTCTTTTTTCCTTTTTACTTCTGTCTCGGCGTCTTGTCACTTCCAGCTTAGAGGCTTTCTCTCTCTGCTGTCCTTGACCGAGTTATAAACCGTGGTCTATGTCCTTTTATACTCTCTGCTCAAGGTTTCTGCCTCTTTGCACTCTTCACACACACACAATGAGACATTCTCTGTATTTCTATCTCTATGATTCTGTCACTTTTCGGCTCTTTTACAGCAGCTATGTCCTTTACAGCTTCTCTTTGTAGATTTTTCTTACGGCTTTACCATTAACTTCCGCATCTCACGTCTCCCCTTCCAAGGGGTTCTGGGCATCTCCAAGATGCTATCAATGACGGGTTTTTATGGATTTCTAGGTGAGTAAGCAGTCACTCTTTTGTATTATATTGTTAGTTGTAATTTCTTCTAAGTTGCTTGTAGTATGTGCAAGGTTTTGTTGGCTGCCATGCGGCACCTGAGAAAGTGGGTGGTTTCAGCTCTTCTGTCCTATCCCACCAAATAGCAAGACGGCACTGGCAGCTGGGATAGGCTTCCCTTGTTCTGCTGTTGTTACTCCACTGTCTATTATTTTCTCCCCCGAAGATTTGAATTAATAGTCCTCCTACTTTTTACTTTCAGGAGCAAGATGGATGCATCTATCCGCTTTTGCAGGTTTTTTTTCAATTTAAAACCCCATTTCTGCATGGGACATCCCCCGTGTGATAAAGTCCTCTGTTTCCCCATCAGTGTGGAGAGGCACTGCCTTGGAAGCCTTAGTAGTGAGTAGAGTGGACAGGAGGGAGTAGCTTTTGTAAATAAGTCTTGGAAGAATGCAGTTACTATGAAACAAAATATGTCAAGAAGCCAAGAATGTCTGTCCAGAGCCAAGTAGAATAAATGAGATGGAGGGATGTGCAAAAGGACAGTAAGAAAAAGCAATTGCTAGAAATCACCAGAATCTAGACTAAGGTATCGCAACTGAGAGGCACATCTTCCAGCAATGAACCTGTGAATAAGCATACCTTTTCTGCAGAGGCTGTTTGTAAATCAGAAACAGGACTGTTGTGATTGTGCTGCAGATGTTTGACTCTGTGCTGGACTTCTTGTAGTGTGTCTTCAATTCATTTTTGAATTACACCAATCCTAAGGTGAACATATCTCACTTTTTTTGGCAAGATTTGTTCAGAGAGGATTTGACATTGCCTTCCTCTGAGGCTGTGACCTATCCAAGGTCACCTAGTGGGTTTCCATGGTTGAGTAGTGATGGGAACCCTGGTCTCCAGAGCTGTAGTCTAGTGTTCAAACCACTGCACTATACTGTTTCTCTATATTCATAACTTGTCTAGTCAGAGGTTCATGGAAGACCTTGAGATGCTGTCCTGGTGCTTTAATAAGACCACATCATTAGTTATTTAAATTTTAATGAATATATATATATGTTGTGATACTATACCTGAGATGACCTTATGCCTATCTTGATTTTAAGTACACTGAAGCTTTTCAGGCTAACAATTCATTTTAACTTGTTTCTTTAGTGCTGCTGCCAGTAAGCGAGGGAGATCTTGAATGCATGCAGCCAGAAAGTAAAGCAAAACATGTTGTGCTTATTATTGTCAATAGGCCACAGGTAAGTCTAAGCAGATGTGTTTGCACATTGGACACTTGTATAGGTAACTAATGAGGCCATATTGTTTATTCAGTTTGTAGGCACAATCCGGACCCTGTAGCTAGGAAATTAATCTTTCATGTGCATAGTTTGATAGATTGGCAGTCTTTTAGAATTCTGCTCTTGTGATGGTTTTTGGAGTTTAAGCAAAAAGAAACTGCTTCGTCAAAGCTCAGAGCAATGCATTAGAAATCTGTAAGTGTTGGTTGCTCTACCACATGTCCCTCTGAAATTGGTCTTGGGGGAAAGACATTGTCAACACTTACAGAAGAGTGGATGCAATGTTTGATATTGCCTAGCAGATCACTTCTAGAGACAGCACTTCGCAATGTTTGCTTATAACAGCCTCAGAATTTTAATTTTAAGGAAATATAACTGCAGTGTAGCTTTGAGCTCATCACAACTCATAGAGAGCAGTGAGTTGAGAATCCTATCAAAGTGAAGTACCTCTAAGTCCCAAACTGATGACCAAATTGAGACTGTCGTACTTCGGACATATCATAAGAGGGGACTCTTTGGAAAAAGCAATAATGCTAAGGAAGGTGGGGAGAAGAAGGAAGAAAGAAAGGCCACATACTAGATGGATGAACTCTATTAAGGAGGTCATGGGTATCGGTTTGCAGGATTTAAGAAGAGCAGTGGAGGACAGAGGGTCTTGGAGATGTCTCATTCATACAGTCGCCATGAGTTGAGATCAACCTGAGGGCAGTTAACAATAGCAAAATATAAAATGGCAAAATCAAGGTTTCCTTTTTGGAATTTATATATTTTTGAGTTTCAAGCCATGGATGCTTGATACCATGGATAAAGAATCCATGGATATGGGCAGAAAACTGTATACCTGTTGGTCCAGATCAGGGGTAGGCAAACTGTCCCCTTTAAGGGCTGAGGGACTTCAGCTCCCAGAAGCCTCAGCCATGTTGGCCAATAGTCTGGGATGTTGGCCAATAGTCTGGGATTCTGGGAGCTGAAGTCCTTCAGCCCTTAAAGTGGACAGTTTGCCTACCCCTGGTCCAGATCTTCTAGGAAGACCCAGAATGCTCCATTTCTGTGCCATAGCAGCTGTCTGCACAGGTATCGCTCTGTGCCTCCTGGTATATCTTCCATGGGTCTCTCACATCTGGGTCAAATGAGGCCCAACACCTCATTCTTACCTCAGTAGCAAGTGACCTGCAGCAGTGGTAGATGAATCAGCAAGACATCAGTACAGATAGCTAACGTGGTAAGGAAAGGGGGCAGGTAATGGGGTAAAGATGCAGCTGAGGGACAAGAAAACTCTGGGCACCCCAGAGCCTAAGTTATGCTCAAAATGGCTCCCAAGAACATCTGATGAGAATAGGGGTTGGAGAGGATGGAAGGTCTGGGCTGGGGTAGGCAACCTTTCCCCTTTAAGGGCCAAGGGACTTCAGCTCCCAGAATCCCGGGAGCTATTGGCCAACATGGGACTATTGGCCAACATGGCTGAGGCTTCTGGCAGCTGAAGTCCCTCAGCCCTTAAAGGGGAAAGGTTGCCTACCCCTGGTCTTGGCCTTCAAAGTCCTGCTGCAAAAGCAAGCAATGGATTATTAGCTAAAAGTTGGTATCTCAGAATATCAGAAAATGGCTATAACATCATTTGCTAGATGTTAGTGTTTCCAAGTCTTTATAAGTAACAATATTTATTAACATAAATCAGACATGGAAAATTTTAGCATATACTTTGAGACCACAACTACTATGACCTAATAGTAGTAATTGGTTTTTAGGAAGATTTAGGAAGGATCCAATCATGCATGTTGCCCAGTGTCAGTTCTCAGTGGCCCTGGAAGAGCAAAGAAATTGTATTGTTTTGTATCTATTGTGCTGTAGCCTGGTGTGAACATCAATGTGACATAGTGGTTATAATGATAGACTAGGACTCTGAAAGACCAAGGTTGAAAATCCCTGTTTAGCTCTGGAAACTCACTGAGTGACAGACAAATCATACACACACAGCCTGAGAGGAAGAAGATTGCAAACTCACTCTGGAAAAATTTGACGTAGAAAACTCCATGATAGGATTACCTTTGGGTCTCCATAAATCAGAAACCACATGAAGACACACATAGACACACATAATTTATCCTTCAACTTTTTCCTAAAGGTGGGACTCCAAATATAGGTCCAACAAAAGTAATCATAATATATGAATAAATATTTCATAATACAATATTTAAACCACATTGAGAAACTGATGATATCATTATTTTTGGCAATAAATGAAAAACATCAATTTCATTTATAAAAAAAAGGCATAGAAAAAACCCAGATTTAGCTAACAAATCTTTCACTAACTGAACCAAATAACTAAAATGCTACTAACAGAAAATAGCATCATTATCAAAATGAAACATTTTAAATCATTCATAGTCCATTGAAGCAGCAACTTTGCAAAGAAAACAAAGAAGCATTATTCTCCATCAATACTAGCACCTGTTCAACCCATAGCATGCACCAAGTGGAGTGGAACCATTAAGGTACTTTCATCTTTGTTGCTAGAAAAACAATCCTGTTCTCCCAAGGTCAGGTAGAGAAGAAGCCATATCTTTAGGCAAGGGAAGGCAACAATCTAAGGTGGCAGATAATGGGCATTAGTAGTAGCAGCTCCCAATTGTTTCCCTTGAATCTTTTAGCCCTTCTCTTCTAGAATCATAGATCATAGAATCATAAAGTTGGAAGAGACTAGGAATACACAATCAAAGCATCCCCAACAGATGTCCATCCAGTCTCTGTTTAAAAACCTCTGAAGAAGAAGACTCTACCACTCTCTGAGGCAGTGTGTTTCACTGTTAAACAGCTATTGCAATGGCAAGGGAGGAAGCGTCACAAGGAATGACCACAGTACACCCAACTGGAAGCAAAAGGGCCACAACTTTATTGGAAACAGCTGACAGATAGGGTTTGCCCGAAATGCATGGGGTCTGGATCTGGCATTAATCAACCCCCTGTTGATTGATGAACCAAGTTGCCTGAACATGGCCAGGCTTCGGAATGACAAAGGGGTAACTGGCTGATCGCATGTTTGCATCCCAGTAAGCCACTTGAGTGTGTGTTCAGATCTCTATCACTTCTCACCAGGGGCTGCTGGTCCAGCATTGCCCCTGCAATGGCAACACTGCAAGACTCTCAGCAACCCTGGGTCCCCGGTGTACTCCCAACCCAGTGCTCTGCAGCACAGGAAACCATAACCACCAGATCTGAGACCCATGCAACCACCACCAAAGGCTGGGCCCACTCCCAGGGCCAGCCTTCCACCAACCCTATATAGCTGTAGATCACCTCTGTAAAGACCCCAACCCCACAAGGCAGTCCCAAACAAGAGTTCATTGTCAGGTGGATATAGCCAGCAGTTGCTGCTCTGCAATCACCAGCCCCAATGGGAGCCACGTACTGGCCACATTGCAACCAGCTCACCCAGGAGCTGCTTGAGTTGCTGCCAGCTCAGTAAAGAGCCGGGTGAAAATGGCACTGCCTACCAGTGCCACATGGCCTTAAATAGGTCCACCAGCCAATCAATGGCCTGGAGGCCTGGAAGTCCTACCCCTTCTGGCCTCCCTAACCAATCCCAGTGCCTCTCTGCCCTGGCACCAACCAATCAGGCAACACTTCCACTCTCAATGCACTCTGAGAGCTGTAGTCCAAGCCTGGGGCCAGAAGTGCCACCTCTGACCAGCCCAGGCAGCCAATCAAGCCCCCCCCCAGGCCCTGACCCAAACCAGCCACAGAGAATGCCAGGGCAGGGACCAGCCCAACATGACGCCTCCATACTCCATGACAACCTGGCCAGCCTGGTGAGTTGGGCAGCCTCTTTTATCATCAGGACATTTTCCTAAAGTTTAGGTAGATTATCTTTTCCTATAAATCCATTGCTCTGTGTCCTAGTCTTTGGAGCAGCAGAAAACAAGTTTTCTCCATCCTCACTATGACATCCTTTCAAATATTTAAGCATGGCTATCATGTCATTCCTTAAACTTCTCTTCTCCAGACTAAACATACTGAGAGGAGATAAAAAAGAGTAACCATTAACCATTGCTTTCTGCTTTTGTATTCCTGCTTGCTCAGTTCAAATTGCCTAGACAAGGAAGTTGGAGCTGCTTCGAGAAGGGTCCTTTATCTTTCACCTACTTCCTTTGTCTTTCACCTACTTGCCTTGCTTAGTTAGAAAGCAACACCATATAAGGAGTTAGGAAATTGATGTATGCTCTGTAGTATATAGTCAATCAGGAGCTGCGTGATCAGCTCGTGGACAGAGCATGCAACCAATGAGACGCTGACACTGTAGATGCTTATAACCAATCAGTTTAAACCTGTGATAAGCGAATGTTTAAAGACTCTGGAGAACAATAGCTGGGTGTGGTGGCTCTTTGAGTGCCCTGGCCAGAAAATAAAGAAGTGCTTGCTTTGGATCAATTTGGTCTCTCTCGTCTTCAATTCTTGGGGTACAACTCTGCTACATTTTTCCTGGGGGCTCATCCGGGATCCCCATGTCTGAAGACCGGAGAAGTGTCCCTGCGGGCATCGCAGAGCCGGAGACTCCTTTGGGTCAGGACGGACAGCGGTGTGCTGAGAGGGGCCCCAACCAAACAACCAGTGGCTGGCCTGCGCCCTGACTCCAGAGGACTCAGACGGTCTGCGCCAAAGTTCAACTCTGCTACAATACCAAGCTCCCTAAGGAGGGATGCAGATGGGTGGCCCTGGACTGCCCTGGGAAGCAGAGGATTGAAGTCAAGGCTGCCCCACACCTCGGTCCCAATCCTCCCTTTTGCTGGTCCAGAAAAGAGCAGTAAAATGCCGCTCCTTTCAGAGCCGGCAAAAAGGATGCCTCAAGAGCCGCCGTGCGTAATGGCACGTGGCATCAGGACATTCTCAGGGAGAGGTTGGGGTGGCCGGTGTGCAGCTGCCCCTCCCCATCCCTGCCTTGAGGATGCCACAAAGGGCCCATCTGCAGAGGCCTTAAGTCACTCCTCATAGGGAATGGTTTCCAGACCTTTTACCATTTTGGTCACCTTTCTCTGACCACACTCCAGATTGGTGACCAGAACTGGACACAATATTTCAGGCGAGGCTTGACCAAAGCAGAATAGAGTACTACTATCACTTCCCTCTATCTAGAACTAAAATCCTATTGATGCAGCCTAGAACTGCATTGGCTTTCTTAGCTGCCACATCACATTTCTGACTCACATTCAGCCTGTGGTCCACTAAGACTCCTAGATCCTTTTCACATGTACTGTTGTCAGTCCTGGTGTCACCCATAATTTATCTGTGAATTTCATTTTTTTCTGCCTAAGTGCAGTACCATTCTTTGAAATGACTGAGTCATATGTGGCACACAACCTGTCTGGCATGCACCAACATCACCTGCCAAACTGGCCTGCTGCCTTCATACATAATAAATGATACTTTCCAAATGCCAATGTTGAAGTAAATGTCCAATGTCGGTCCAGTTCACTCTTTTGGTTAAATAGAGGATGCATTGTGTTAATTTTAAATAAATTGAACAACAATGTAGCTTTGTTTTCATAGTCACCTTTGCTTCAGATGCCAAAATGATGTGAAGTCGTGGCCAAGCCTTCCAGGATTTCCAGCTTGAAGGTACTTAACTTTGACCAGAACATGTCAACTACGCATATAGTTTCCATTTTGTTCTGAGTAATTCACGGCCATTCTATTAAAGCAGCATTCCTCCATTAGTGGAGCTAGATCTATTTCAATCATTCAATCAAATTATGTATAAAGATCTATAAAGCCAGAATGTGCCTTCAAAAGTAACATTGTAGTTCTCTTGATGTTCAGCAGGCTGGATAACCCAGTGTTCAAAGTACTGTGTCAATGTAAGACCTGGTTCAATGTTTGATGCGTATGAAGGTATCTGCTTTCCAGGGGTCAACAGTACATATACTGGAGGCACCTCTATGATCACAAACCATTGGTTCTGATGTCAGATTGGCTCAGTAGTACTGGGGTGGACAATATGAGCGTGCTCAGTTCACATTGTTTAATTTTCAAGATATTTAATGATTAGCCAAGTACATGAGTCACGCTACACAGAGATTTTCATTGTTATAGTCTGCTGAAGCAACATCAGTACAAAGAATGGGAAGATATCAAACATTATGTATGAACTTCTTTAAAAAGCAGCAGCAAAATCCTGGGCTTATTCCACTATATAAGTTGAAGCCATCCTCTGCCAAAGAGTCCAGTCTGTTTCAAAGCAAAACAGAAGTCAAAGGTGAAAAATTAATAATACTGTGACATGGTCTGGCTTGCATTCTAAAGCACCTGTGATGTTTATGCCTTTGCCTGTTTGCATAACTAAGCAGGAACATGTTCCAGACAACATTTATTTTTTTTAAAAAAACTACAAAGCTAGATGATGCCAGTTGGCATTTTGAAGGAGAAGTAACAGCTCTATTGTCAGTGCCCCATAGGATACACGTGAATATACAGAAAAAGGCAGAAAATGTGATTAATCATCATTATGTCTTTCATGCTTTTCAAAGCCTGCTGTGATACCCAATTGGCCTCAATTATTACAGCAGTAACTAGTTGTATTTCTGTAGTTTATGTTCTAGTACTGTTCTTGTATGAAAATAAAAGTTTAGAAGATTGTCCCATTGTTGTTTTAAAACTTGGATTAATTGAGGTGATCAAAAAAGTCACATAAATCCTTTTCATCTTAATTGGGTATCTCTTCTTAACTGTGTCAGACTTCTCAGTTCTAATGTTTGATTTGTTTTTAATTTGCTTTTATTCTGAAGAGCAATTCTTAGAACTGTAAAGTGGGAGTCATGATGTAAAGGCCTGGCATTTGACTCTCTAGTATGATAAATGTGCCAGAAGTGCACAGGTCAAGCTGGAACTGATACATTTGTAAGGTAAACTAGTCGTAAGCTGTTGATTATTAACAGCATGGCCTAAATCAGGTGTGGGAATGGTGTGAACCTCCAAATGTGGTTGAACTTCAGCTCCTAACATTCCTAATCACTGACTCTAATGGCTAAGGTCATAGGGTGTTGCACTTCCAGAACATCTGGTGAAATGTAAACATCCCACCATGGCTTAAATCCAATTGCTAGTCTCAAGTAAACTTTAAATTGATGCAATGTAAATAAGTGTTGATTGTCAAATTCTCTTTCATGTAATGGGTTTATTCTAGTTTAGACTAGTAATTAGATATAAACCTAGTACTCTGAACTACACCTGGGAAGGGGCTAGTTTCCAATGCAATTGGCACAAAAGCAAGATAGCATTCAGAGACTTCCAAGCCCCATTAGCATCCAAGCAACCACATTTTTCATCCATAGTATTTTACACACCATGTTCAAATGAAGCCTCAGACAATGTTCATTACAGTACTTCCTCTTGGACAAGTGTGACTCACACTGGTGTCTGAGTTGCTTAAATCAGCCTTAGCAACTTCAAATGTAGTCACATCTGAATTCAGAAACATAGGGCCTCTGCAGACAGGCCCAAAGGGGCAGCGGACAGCCGCCCTGGGAAGCAGTGGATCGGGGCCGAGGCTGCCAGACCGTGCAGCCCTGATCCTCCCTTTTGCCGGCCAGAAAAGAGCAGCAAAATGCTGCTCCTTTTATGGGTGGCAAAAGGCCACCCTAAGAGCTGGTGCGTGGCTCTTTAGCACCTTTTCCGGCACAGCGTGTCAAAATGCTGTGCTGGAAGGACGTCCTGACGCTGTGCATCGTGTGCCATGCATAACAGCATGCGGCGTCAGGACGTCCTCAGCATGGGGTTGGGGCGGCTGCCCCTCCCCATCTCTACCTCCAGGCTGGCCCTTTGGGCCGGTCTGAAGAGGCCCATAGTCATGTTAGTCTGGAATACTGGTATGCAAAGCGATCTTGTAGCACCTTTGAGACTAACTGTGTGGAACAAGTTATAGCATAAACTTTCATAGATTTGGTCTCCTTCCTCAGATGCAACATAGCTGAGTTACAACCTGAGGTTGCTGAAGATACTCCAAACAATCCACTACCTTTCTCTCTCAAGACAGTGAAGAACTCAGAAGCAATGCCAAACTCTGTATGGAGTCCTTGAAAGGCACTTTAATACCTCAATCCAGATCAAGTGGTGATGATGGTTATTAAAATGTATTTCTCCTCACTGTAATCACAGAACATCATGCAAATGGGGGGGGGGGGGGGGGAATCCATGCTGAAGATGGACCCATCAAATCTCACTTGTCTAAGAGTTCCATAGCTCAGCATGGCCACAAAGAAGGGTCTCATCTGTGTCTTGACCAGGCAAACCTAGTTGTCAGGTTTTGGAGAACACATTGATATGCAAGCAATTTGTAAAAATAGACAGGCTTTTGGAGAAGGAAATTTTAATCTGATAACCTGGATTAAATCCCTCCATGGTTTGAACATAAATCACCAGTGCCTTGAGTTGTGCCCAGAAATTAAATGGATGCCAGTATAGTCTTGGTATTATTATTCACTTATCTTTGCTGTTGAATTCTGTACCAATTGAAACTTCAGTACTTTTCAAAGGTAGCCCCATATAGAGTACACTGCAACAGACTCCATTCCCTCTGTAAGCAGTTGAAATCATTAAATGGTCTACATGCATCTTGCACTCTGACACCAGTTCATTGTTTTCTAAGTGGTCCATTGACATCTTTGGCAAGAAAAAGACAATTAATTATGCTTTTTTATAAAAACAAACTCTTTTCTCATGAAAAACAGCCTGGTTTGATTAAGTGTGATTGCATTTGAGTGTAATCCCTGTTTCTCATTTTAAACATGACAATAAGTCAGCCAAAATTTAGAATATCATAAATTAAACATTGTACTTCAGATCTGACTTTTCAGTCATTAATTTAATGCCTACCCCCATCAAAATCCTCTAATTGACCCGTGTCACCTAGATTTTTTTTTCTCCTTTTTACTTTGGATTTAGCATATATGCAATTTTCTCCATATTTGGCTGATATATAATTCATTTACTATGACTAGCAAATAAGGCACATTTCTGTTCACCTATAAATCCAGTGAAATACTGTGGGGGGCAATTTGAGTTTCCCAGGGTGTTGATCCTTTTAAAGGGAAACAAAAATATGCAGGTCAAAAGTTAAACTTGTTAGAGTTCAGCTTTCATCAGCAGAACAACGAAAGTGTGGGTCAGACTATTATTTAAATCTGTCTTCCTAAAGAATAAAGATTAACTGAGAAATAAACAACAAACATGCAGTTTGTGCTTTAAAAACAAAAAATAATGACTTTGATAAATACATAAAATAACTAAAACCTAATCTAATTGGTGATAGCTTGGGTAAAGAGAAATATATCTCACCATATTTTAGATAGCACGAAGATGGGACAACAACTGTCTGCTGACTGTTACAAGCAGTTTAGAATCTTGGGAGACAATTGTTAAACTGTCTCCAAGAGTGACAGGAGTCACATGATAGATAGGATAGAATGAGAAAGATAAAGGGAATGAATCTCTGTCTAACTAAAGAGACAGGAGAATGCAATGCATAATTCTTCCAACAAATACCAGAGTTACTTCTTGTAGTTATGGCCATCCACCATCTGAGGACAGATATTATGAAAGCTGAAAGGCAGATGCTATGAGCTTTTGCTTTTCACTGTTTGCATATAGAGAGCATATTGATACTGCTATAGCATCACATCTGTCAGTATTTTTTTTAAAAAAAGGAAAAATAAATCATGCCCTTTTCATGTCTGGATCAGCCAGTAACAGATGCATAAGAGACATTTGTTTCATTAATTTCCAGAGATATCTATTATTTTCCACATGAGGTGGTTGACATTTTTTCTTCCTTTTTCATGACTGTCTCAAATGGAACACCATAATGCATCTCCTTGGCCATTTCCTGTCTGAGCCTGTGGCTGGATACACAGTTGTCATCAAAAGGCATGGTAAACAAAGGCAAAAGAAACAGGTATGTACACTGGAGTGGGGCTGGCACTTTCTCCTCTGTGCTTCCTCACTGGCTTCCTTCTTCTTGACAAAAACCAACCTCCTGGTATTTGTGAGAAGGGAGTCAATGGTTCAAACCTCCTTCTAGCACTAGTGGCGGCTGCTTCCATTTCAGTAGAGTCATGGATGCCAGCAAAGTACAATCATGCCTCCCTTCACCCCCTCCCCTTTCACCTATTCCCCCTCTTTGACTGACTGTTTTGTGTATGTTGTATTCATCTCTATGAGAGGTTCTATGGTTTTTATCTTTTGGGCATTGCCACCCCCAGCACTTGTATACAGCAGCTCTGTTACTTTTAAATGCACTCCGGCGACAGGGCGTTTACATGAACAGTTAGAGTTAGGGTTTAGAAAGAGTGCCCCTTTACAGTCACATTGGTGTTGGTACATTTATACTCACATGTGAAGGTGCACACTTTCTGGGAAGTGGAAAAAAGCAGCTTCTTTTTGAAATGGCTTATCTCCCCATAAAATGGCTAGAGGGCACTTTCCATCCAACTTTAAAGCATGCAATATCTAAACCCCCTGCCTTGAAGCCAGTCTGAAACCTGCTTTTGCCTGTCTGTTTCACCCCTTACTTTATAGTTTATAGTTACAATTTTTGAAAATTAACCATTTATTTTCGATGTCTCATAAATAACTGATATTGATTTAGGGCCTCTACAGACTGGCCCAACGGGCTGGCCTGGAGGCAGAGATGGGGAGGGGCAGCTGCATTCTGGCTGCCCCAACCCCAGCCCAATGACGTCCTGATGCCATGTGCTGTTATGCATGGTGCACAGCATCAGGATGTCCTCCTGGCCCAGCATCCTGATGCACTGCACCGGAAGGGGCGCTAAAGAGCCACGCACCAGCTCTTAGGGCACCCTTTTGCTGCTCCTTTCAGGGGCGGCAAAAGGGAGGATCGGGGCTGTGGCATGTGGTTGCCATGGCCCCAATCTCAGCTAGCAGGGGCAGCCCAGAGCCACCCGTATGCATAGCCCCTCAGTTTATTTAAGCACACATGCAAATCTGAAACTACAAGCCACCTGCCTGTGGAACAAAACACTCTCTTCTCCCATTCACCTCTACATCAACTGAATGCTCACAAGAGAGCACAAAGGCTGGTATAAACCAGCACTGGATCCATGTGACATTGTCCCTCCACTATTTAGTGAGGCCACACCCCTGTAACTGTAGAAGCAACTAATATGTGATACTGCAAAAGAAATTACATTATCACCTACCACTTTTGGTCCCAGCCAATTTTTTTTATGTTCAGGAAAAGGAGTTGTAGGTGGAAAGTAGCTGAAACTTGGGGGGAACTGTTACTTACAACTGTACAACTGAAAATGTTACTGAATGCCCACAGACCCACAGATCTTTGTATAAGACCTGTAGACCTCAGATACCTATAGATTTAGTAAAGCTGACTTTTTACAGATCTACAGGTCTCTGAGGTCTACAGGTCTTATACAAAGATCTACAAATCTCTGGGGATCAAAATGCCCTGTCCTCGTGTATGGGTATTAATTTGGGTGGGAGGAGCATGCTATTCTTACTTTTCCTCAGACAGCAGAATATTTTGCATAGGCCCTGAACAAATTTAGTACAAGCAGCATTTAGTAAACAAATCAAGCCATTCAAATTATCCTACAGATGATTAAATAAGATACACTGTCCTCAATAGGACTTACTGCTAGGATAGTGTGCATATGATTGCCATCTTTGTAACCCTCAAAATAATGTCTTCACAGAAAATAATTCAAGCACAAAAGCACATAATTTTTGCCTTGCAGTTTGCAGGTCATGAGACATGGTGGCTTAGTGGTTAAAAAGCTGACTCTGATAATCACAAAGTTGGCAGATCAGCAGCTTAAGGCCTAAGTGCTGTGTGATGGAGTGAGTTCCCATTACTAGTCCCAGCTTTTGCCAACTTAGCAGTTCAAAAGCATGTAAAAGTGCAAGTAGATAAATAGGTACCACTTGGTCAGAAGGTAACAGCATTCTGAGGAGTCATGCTAGCCACATGACTATGGAGTCATCTTTGACAGTGCTGGCTCCCTTGGCTTAGTAACAGAGATAAACACTGCCCCTTACAGTCAGACATTACTTGACAATCATGTCAAAGGGAAAATCTTTACCTTTTACCTTGGCTGGTCACCTTCACAGATAAATCTAATTTTTCTCAATAGATGCATCCCTTAAAATGTTTGACAAAATGCTCCCACATTAAAATGTGAATGAAATTATTCTTTTCCAAAAGACATTAGGATGGTGATGTAGCATCAAGTAGTCTTTTCCAAAGAAATAAGATCTCATCAGCCACACAAGACAGCCAAGTTTAAAACCAGCTATATGGAATGATGGACCAAATATTTGTGATTAAAGATCCTCAGATAGTCTCTGGGGAAAGAGACCATGAAAGTTGAAAGGCAGATGCTATGAGCTTTTGCTTTTCAATGGCCAGGTCAATACTTTGGACAAATCAAATATTAGCACTATCTAGAGCAGACTCATTCAAATCTACTGTTGGAAGCATGCACCGTTTCAGACACTTAGATTGCAATTCCCAGCACTTAGCATCATTGAATATGCTTCCTATGGCAAGGAGCTCAGCCAAGGAGAAAGGGACCTCAGTGGTGGCGGCATTAAAACCATCCCCAACCCCTGGCTTGTTAACAGCTGACCTGCAGGGAGCTCAGGCAGGGAGAAAGAGACCTTGGTGGTGGTGGCGTTAAAACTGTTCCCACCCCAGCTAATAGCTGACCTGCAGGGAGCTCAGACAGGGAGAAAATGTCAGGACCAGCCAACTATGTTCCCAGAATTCAGACAATAAGCCTTGGTGAGATGAAACAACAAAAGACTTTTATTGTAGAACAGGGACAACAGTGACCAGCAAGCATTTAGGTCAGTACTATTTGTTCCCACCCTCCTGTCACAATATATAGACTGGAGTCAACTAGCCCCACCTGTTCACAATATAACACTTTAATTTCTACTCAGTAACTGTAGTAAAACTCCTCCCCTTCACTCCTGAACTGTCGCAAAGTGAATATAACACATACATTTTGATTTCTACCTGGTAACTGCAGTAAAACTCCTCCCCTTCCCTCCTCAACTGTCATCAGGTGAATATAACACATACATTTTGATTTCTACCTGGTAACTGCAATAAAACTCCTCCCCTGTTCTCCTGAACTGTCGTCAGGTGAATATAACACATACAACACCCATCCTCTCCTTCCCACATCAAAACTTTTTTATCCAGTACAAACAACACAGACTTAAATATATACATTTCTCCAACTCAATCCATCATGACAGAACCGAACCCAATTAGGTTCTGGCAGAAAGAGATCACTGCGGCAGCATTAAAACTGCCCCCCAACCCCTGGCTTGTTAACAGCTGACCTGCAGGGATCTCAGGCAGAGACCTCAGTGGTGGCAGCAGCAGTGTAAAACTTCCCCCAACCCCTGATAACAGCTGACCTGCAGGGAGCTTTGGCAACAGCAGCAGCAGCCTCTAAACTGTCCATACCCTTCGTACCACCAGCTGTTGTAACAGTGGGGAAGAATTGCTGACAATTTGCTTATTTGTTTATTTGATCACCTGTTTACTTCACTGGTTGTCATTTTATGAGGACTATTATTTCAAAGAATAGAAAGAACAATATCAAGTGACAGTATTAGGTGACAACAGTTTTGACCATCTATGTGACATTAATCAGACTTGACTAAAGCCACTCAAAACTATTGACATTGATCACCACTAGTGGATTGAAGGCCAATTGCAGCTTTAGGAATAAAACTGATGAGAGGAAATTCAATGGGTTTACTTAAATGGTGGGCTATCACTGAGTAATTTGAACATTTTGAATAATTCTTGCATTTTATCTAAGCAGTGTTAGAGTTCCGTGCTTGCTATACAGTACTCTTCTTTGCTGATTTTTTTTTTTTTTTGGCTGATCTTCATCTTGTTAACTGTTTCCCTCTTATGGCTCCTGCTCTTCATTCTAATTTAGTATCTATCAGATGCCTTCCTCCCTCTCAGCTTCCTTTTGCCTGTTCTTTATAGAAATGTTGATCAGCTGCTTTGAAAGTTGAGGCAAACCATGCTTTTTTTTTTTCAAAATCTTTTCACTTCCTCGTCCTCACTGAAACTTATGATACTGTAACTTCTGCTGCCCTCTCATTTTGCAGTCTTTCTTTTACTCATACTAGCCACCAAACTGGTAGAGGAAGGGGAGTTGGCTTTCTGTTATCTCATCTATGCCAGTTTCAATTATTATCATTTCCTCAGACTCATTGCTTTTCTTCATTTGAGTCTCACACTATTAAACTTGTTTCACCTCTCCAGCTGAGGGTTGCAGTTGTCTATTGTCCACCTGGACCATCAGCCAAGTTTTTCTGATTTCGATTCCTGGCTGATGTATTTTTTGTCAAATGAAGTTCCAGTTTTAATCACTGGGGACTTTAATATCCATATGGATGACCTTAACAATCCTACTATCACACGTTTTAGTTCTTTGCTTTCTTCCTTTGATTAGGAACTGCACTCTAATTCACCTACTCACTCTTTTGGACATTGTCTAGACTTAGTTCTTACTGAAAATGTGCAATTTCTGAATATGCAGTTACTGAATTTCCACTATTCGACCATCAACTTATTTCTTCTGCTGTCGCTCATAACCCACCTCCTCACTGAACTACTTGATGCTTTTTTAGAAACCTCCATTCTGTTAATTCTGAGACTTTTGACCAGGCATTGGAATCTTCTCTGTCATCTTTAAACCTTGGTAGCTCTGTGGATTTAGCTGTCTTTCTATTTAACTCCACATTATCTTGAACTCTTGATTATTTCCCTCCTTTATAACTCACACAACATCTTCTACTAAGCCACAGCCCTGGCTTACTCCAGTTGTTCAGTATCTGCAATCCTGTTCTTGAGCAGCTAAGTTCTTATGGAAAAAGTCCAGTGAATTGCCTGACTTTACCCATTATAAATTTGTTCTCTCTTCTTACTAATGTGCTATTTCTTTGTCAAAACAGAATTATTATGTATCATTGATTAGTGCTAATGAGCAGTGCCCCCAGCATCTTTTTTTAAACTCTTTATTAAGGTCTTCATCTTCACCTTTCTTATTTTCCCCTAATGATTTTGCTACCCACTTTATTGCCAAGACTGATTTAATTCACTCTACCCTGATAGTCCCTGACTCTTCTTCTATTCCAGTATCTCAACCACACATATTGGTAATGTTCTCTGCTTTTTCTCTGGTCTCCCTGGAGGAACTATCTAGGCTATTGAATTCATCCAACCCATCTACTTGTTCTCTTGACCCAATTCCTTCTCATCTACTAATTTCTGTTCCTTCTTCTATTCTCCCTTCTCTTCTCTGCATTATTAATCTCCCCCTTTCTACTGGCTCTTTTCCTTCTCCCTTCAAACACACTTTGGTCTCTCCCATTCTAAAGAAGCCTTCGCTAGACCCGCTTTCCCTCTCTAACTACCACCCTATTTCATCCCTCCCTTTCTTTTCTAAGGTCTTGGAATACACTGTTTATTCTCATTGTCTTGACTTTCTTTCTACTAACTCTGTGATGGATCCTTTCCAGTCTGGTTTCTGCCCATTGCACTCTATGGAGATGTATCTTGTTAAGATTATAGATGATCTTTTATCGGCCAAGTCGAAAGGTCTTTACTCTATATTGATTCTTTTAGATCTCTCTGCTGCTTTTGGCATAGTTGATCATGGTCTTATGGTGGATCTGCTCCAGGACCTCGGATTTGCCAATTCTGTCTTTAATTGGTTCAGATCATACCTTTCAGATAGATCATTTGTTGTGGGCTATGGTGGCCAGGTCTCTTCCCCTGTTTCACTATCCGTTAGAGTTCCACAGGGCTCCATCTTAGGTCCATTGTTGTTTTCTCTTTATACTCTGTCCCTAGGTAACCTTATTGACTCCTATGGTCTTCAGTATCATTTATATGCCAATGACACTCAATTGTATTTTTCAACTCCAGAACTTTCCCCAGATGTTGAACAGTGAGTGTCCTCATGTCTCTCAGCTTTCTCTGCCTAGATCAGGGGTAGGCAACCTTTCCCCTTTAAGGGCCGAGGGACTTCAGCTCCCAGAAGCCTCAGCCATGTTGGCCAATAGTCCCATGTTGGCCAATAGCTCCTGGGATTCTGGGAGCTGAAGTCCCTCGGCCCTTAAAGGGGAAAGGTTGCCTACCCCTGGCCTAGATGCTTCACCAGCACTTGAAGATCAACATGGCCATGATCGAGATGCTTGTTTTTCCTCCCAAGCCAACTCTGCACTATTCATTTTCAATCACAGTTAATGGCACTAATATCCAACCCATGAAGGAAGCATATAGTCTTGGTTTCATTTTTTATTCTTCCCTTTCATTCTTTCTGCGGGCCAAATCATGTTGATTATTTCTTTATAACTAAGCGAGAATCAGACTTTTTCTTTCAGTTTTTACTGCTAAGACATTGGTTCACGCTTTGGTCATTTCTCACCTAGATTATTGTAATCTTCTGTTGACTGGGTTTCCTCTCTCCCATCTTGCCCCCTTGATATCAGTGCTGCCAGGATTATTTTTTCAGCCCACCATTATGATCATGTACCTGCTCTGTTGTCATCCCTTCACTGGCTCCCAATTCTGTTCAGAATCCATTATAAGCTTTTATTACTCACTTTCAAAGCCCTTCATGGTTTGGCCCCCACCTACTTGTCTACTTGTTTTCCCCTAACTTCCTGCTCATGCTCTGTGTTCTAGGGACTCAGGGCTGTTGAGTCAACCAAGGGTTTCCTCTCCCCCTGCTTGAATCCGCCCCTTCTCCCTCACCACTCCCTACTCCTGGAATCACCTTTCCATGAACTTGCAGACTTCCACCTCTCTAGATTTAAGTCCAAATTAGAGATAACTCATTCAGGGAAGCCTATCAACACTTGTCTTAACATCACAATTTTATGATTTTATTTGCATTATTATTGCATCAATTATTTGCATTAATTTGCACTGCTTTATCCTATTGTGTAATTTTTGTATAATCTTATTTTATTAATGTTATATCTCCTCATTATTGGTTAGATTGTATTTTGTAGGCAGGCTTTTATCTGTTTTTTATTGTTTTGCTTTATAAAGCAAGGTGTAAGGTGTACGTGGCTCTATAAAATAAATGTAATAATAATAATAATAATATACACCCAACAACATTTGGAGGGCCACATGACTTCTACCCTTGGCTGTGACTAAGGACTTGTCTACATGGACAAATTCCCCTGAATTCCCTCCAGGCTTGCTGCATTGTGCTGATGCAAGGCCAAAACCCTGAATCAGGTACAGAGTGTTTTCGTGACACCTGCACTCAATTTGGGGTTCCTTTCCCATAACTTGCATTTAAATAACTCATTTTTGTTGTGAGTTTTCAGCTCTGTTCTCAGCAATGATGGTGGCCACCTTCACTTGCCATCTATGCATGCTACACAGCGCTGCTGCTGTGAGCACAAGTCACTTTTATGTCAGAATGAGGTGCCCAGCATCAGTAATATGGCTAGGCACCTTGTTCTGACCTTAGCAGTGGTGCTGTGTGATGAACACAGTCTGCATAGGAAGGCAGCCGCCTGTTGTTAACTGTGAGAATCAAAAACCCACAGCAAAAGAGAGCAGATAAGGGGGGAAATTGGGGGCAAAATACTCCAGGGGAAATACTCCACTTCCGGCAAGTGAAGACAAGCACTAAGAAGCCTCATTAGTTCCAATCTGTCCACTCTAGCTAATATTAAGAGAGCTAGCGTGATGTAGTATTTCAAGTGTTGGATGAGGATGCTGTGAGACCTGTTTGGCCATGAAAATTGACTGTGTGGACAAGGTCAAACTACCTCTGAACAAATTCTGCAAAGAAAACCCTGTGATAGGTTTGCCTTAAGATCACCATAAGTCAGAAATAATTTAAAGGCATACAACAACAATAACTAATAATAATAATAATAATAATAATAATAATAGTGTTGGATTAAGCCATTTTATGTGACTTGGTGGGGCTATAGTAAAGAGTACAAAAGGAAACAGAAGTGGGATATAATATGCACATAATTGATTAATGGTTTTTGCAAGAAATCACTTTTAAAAGAATCCTTTAATAATGAATAATTACATTTACATGCCAATACCAATATTTAGTTCCAAATTTTCTTACTGAGATAGGTACAGTGACATGCATTGTGCATGATGATTTGTGTATTTAAGTAGAAGCTATGTTGTGGGAATACATTCCTGGTAGTGGAAAAAATACAATCCAGAGTGAATCAAAAAGAAAAGAAAAGATAATAAATGAGAAATAAGTAATATTAGTTATTTCAAATAGGGGGAGCATATATGTAAATACATCTAGAATAATAGAATCATAGAGTTGGAAGAGACCACAAGGGCCATCCAGTCCAACCCCCTGCCATGCAGGAACTCCCAATCAAAGCATCCCCGACAGATGGCCATCCAGCCTCTGTTTAAAGACCTCCAAGGAAGGAGACTCCACTACTCTCCAAGGGAGTGTGTTCCACTGTCGAACCGCCCTTACTGTCAGGAAGTTCCCCCTAATGTTGAGGTGGAATCTCTTTTCCTGGAGCTTACATCCATTGTTTCGGGTCCTAGTCTCTGGAGCAGCAGAAAACAAGCTTGTTCCCTCCTCAATATGACATCCCTTCAAATATTTAAATACGGCTATCATATCACCTCTCAGCCTTCTCTTCTCCAGGCTAAACATCCCCAACTCCCTAAGTCATTCCTTATAGGGCTTGGTTTCTAGACCCTTCACCATTTTAGTTGCCCTCCTTTGGACACGCTCCAGTTTCTCCACATCTTTTTTGAATTGTGGTGCCCAGAACTGGACACAGTATTCCAGGTGAGGCCTGACCAAAGCAGAATAGAGTGGCACTATTACTTCTCTTGAGCTAGACACTATACTTCTACTGATGCAGCCTAAAATTACATTGGCCTTTTCAGCTGCTGCATCACACTGTTGACTCATGTTCAACTTGTGGTCCACCTGGATTCCTAGATCCCTTTCACACATATCTAATTAAAAGCAAAGGTCAAAGTTCTTTTCTGGTGATAATAAACCATGATTTAGATTCCTGGAAGTTTATTTTAATGAATTTTGTAGTAGATGTTTGAATGATAGCTGTATAGTTTTGTGTGTTTAGAGCCCTGGTGGTGCAGTGGTTAAATGCCTGTACTGCAGCCACTCACTCATAGACCACAAGGTTGCGAGTTCAATACTAGCCAGGGCTCAGGCTAGACTCAGGCCTGCATCCTTCCAAGATCGCTAAAATGAGTACCCAGCTATTGGGGGGCAATGTGCTTACAGTTGTAAACCCAGGGGTAGGCAACCTGTCCCCTTTAAGGGCCGAGGGACTTTAGCTCCCAGAAGCCTCAGCCATGTTGGCCAATAGTCCCATGTTGGCCAATAGCTCCTGGGATTCTGGGAGCTGAAGTCCCTCGGCCCTTAAAGGGGAAAGGTTGCCTACCCCTGTGTAAACCACTTAGACATCCCATAGAGCAATATGAAGTGGTATATAAATGAAGCTGCTTTGCTTTGCTTTTGCTATAGTTTTTTTTTCCCTTTGTTGTTGTTGTTATAGAGTTATGTTATGTGTTTTGTATGTATGTTGTTTTAAAATTTTATAAATTAATAAAGACTATTTAAAAAAGGAATATATTCCTGGACTTCCATAATTTTCACTCCATATTATGTTCCATCCTTTCACTGTACTCACGCACTTGTCTATATTGCTTTGAGTGAACCAACTCTTAATGGGTAATAGCATCCACTCATAAAAGTCCTATTAATCCTGGGTAGTTATTTACAGGCAAGTGGCAACCCAGTGATTTATTGATATGCTCTGGTGCCAAATACAGAAGACTAACTGTAGGGACCTGATTTTGAAGCTGTCAGCCATTAAAGCTGACATTTATCTTAAGGTCACTTTAAAACTCGCCCTGTTTTTCATTATCTGTACTAACTCAGCATGCTCTGAGTTGGCATTTCTTGAGAGTTCCATTGTTTCCATAATTGAATGGTGGCACAAACACCTTTTTGCACAGCACCCTTCCTTTGGCAAAAGAAGGCAATGTGAAATACACACAGCATCTTCAAAGTAGCAAACTTGAGAATGAATGTTTAGGCTTGCCCCAGCATCCTCTGAGTGACTATGGTTTTATCCTCCCAGCATTTTGTTTGCTGTCAATTAACATTACATATTTTTTCTGTAACCTGTTAAAATAGAGGCAGTGTTGTTGGTTTCTGTCTCTCACACACAGACTCTTTTTGTCCCCCCTAACTTTGATGGACTTTGTTCAATAAAGTTATCCTTATTGAATAAAAGCATTACTAGACAATGCTGCACAGCTTTTGAATTACACTGACTATATTAATGTCACAAAATATGCCAAACTGTCAAGATCTTTGGATAAATACTTCAGAGCAACATTAGAAATTACACAATCCAGAATGAGAATTTAACTATGAAGAAGATGCTGTTGCAGCTCCTTGTCAAAGGCTTCATTCTCTTGCAAATGATATGATGGTTTTTTTAAAGGTATTCTGTGTGGTAAGATTGTTAAAGAAAGGAAATCTGCACATGTTCTAGCCTGTTCCTGTTTCAAACATACATGAACGCACAAGTGAAGTCACATGAATGAATTCTCCAGAAGGTATAATTATGAAGAGTAATGGCCACTTTACATGGACATTACTTACTCAGTGGATGATGATGCTTCCATTCCATAGCTGCTCTGTCTCCAACCCATTCCTTTTCATTAACAGGGAAAACTCATCAATGAACTGGCAAGCACACAAATCCCCAGATATATAATGCTACTCCCAGGGCAGTTGTGTGATCACCAGTCACATGATGTCAGTGTCCTCTTCTCCCCCTGTCCTTCACTATTCCCAAGCATGCTGATTACTTTTATTAATTCATTCCTATTCCTTTTTTTTCATTTTTTAAAAAAATTCAATCAGGGTAGCATGGAATAGCATGGAAAAAGTGGGGAAAACTTTTTAAAAGTAACCTAAAGGCATGGTGCATAAGTCAACAAGAAAGTGTGATGGGGGCAGCCACATCATTCGTGAAGTTCAGAAGTGTGGTGATGGCTTCTCTACAAGCAGTATGTTCCCTTTTTATTTTATTTTATTTTGCTAGCATGACTGATGTGAGAATGAGAATCATGCAACTTGGAGGGCTTGGAAGTCGGATGTCTTCAGGGATCCTTGTAGATCATTCTGAAAACAATCCTAATATATGGGGAAACTCCAGCAGCATAGCCTTGGCCTCTGCATTTGTTGGGGTTTCCACATATACTGGCAGTTGTCTTCAGAATAGGAAAATAGGCAGCCAGGGAGCAGGTCATCACAAAGCCCTGGATTCCATGGCAAAATTATTTTCAGTAAACTGATTTCATGACAGAGTTATTGAGCAGCAATTTCAAGGAGAAAATGAAGTCTTGGATGTATATTGGATGTAAATGGCCAGAATGATCAATAGTCTCAAGAGGGAGATTCCCTTGTTTAAATTTACTGAAGACATGAGTTTCCTGTAACAGCACATGGAATCAACCCTCCATATCAATGGATTCTTTATCCATGGAGTGAACCATTCATTGCTTGAATTTAAAAAAAAATCCAAAAGCAAACCTTGATTTTGACATTTTATATAAGGGACATGGTTTTACTATGCCATTCTATGGGACCTGAGCATCCACAGAGGTTCTAGAACCTCATGCACAGGGGGCTCTGGAACCAAACCCCACTGGATACCAAAAGCCCAGTGTAACTTTTTTATGGCTGTATGCCACATTAGGGTTATACCAAACCCTCCAACTGTTCCAGTTTAGCAGGCATAGTCCTAATCAAACATCTGCTGTCTCACTTTGTCAGCTGCTTTTAAAAGGACCCAATTATCCCCTCATCTTGCGCACATATGTTGGATACTCAAGTGCATCAAATAATTTCAAAAGAAAAGCCACTGTGCTTTATTGATTATAGCAAAGCCTTTTATGGTATAGATTATGGAAAGCTTTGGATTGCTGAAGAAATGAGTGTGCTACAACATTTGATTGTCCTGATGTGCAACTTGTACTCAGGACAAGAGGCTACCGTTAGGATAGAATATGGAGAAACAGAATGGTTTCCAGTTAGCAAGGGAGTTAGACAAGTCTGATTTTATATCCCTATTGGGAAAAATCTATACTGAAATAAAACTTGCATGCTGAAGATATCATATGTAAAGCAGGGTTAGAGTCACAGGAAGGAGGCAGGAAAATTGGAGGAGGGAATATCAACAATTTAAGATATGCAGATGACACCATATTACTAGCAGAAAATAGCAAAGACTTGGAATGGTTACTTTAAAAAGTCAAAGAGGAGAGTGCAAGGGCAGTATTAGGAAAACAAAATGACCACAGATTATTTGCATAACTTTAGACAATGAAAACACTGAAATAGTTCAAGATTTTCTATACCTTCTTTCAGTCATTAATCAGAATGGAAACTGCAGTCAGGATATTGGAAGAAGACTAGGGGCCTTTGCAGACCAACAGAAATAGTGCACATTAAATTGAAGCACTGCCCTGGCTCAGTGCTAGGGAGTCATGGGAATTTTATTTTTTTCTGAGACATTGAGCCTTCTCTGTCAGAGAGCTCTGGTGCCACAATAAATTACAGTTCCCATGATTCCCTAGCACTGAGCCAGAGCAGTGTCTCAATTTAATGTGCACTATTTCTGGCAGTCTGCAAAGGCCCTAGGACTTGGAAGGGCAACTAAGTAGGAAGCAAAGATCCCAAAGTGTCAAAATATATCACTGAATACTAAAGTTAAATGGCCCATGCCATCCTATTTCCAATTACTATGCATGGTTGTGAAAGCTGAAGAATATTGGTAGGAAGAAAATCAACTCATATGAAATGTGGTGCTGGAAAAGAGTTCTACAGATACCATGGACTGTTAAAAAGACAAACTAAAGCCTGAATTCTTCCTGGAAGCCAAGATGACTAAACTGAGAAGATATGACTCACTAGAAAGGACAATAATGCTTTATAAGGTAGATGGCCTTAGGAAAAGAGGAAGACCACATCGCCAATTGATAGACTCAATCAAAGAAGCCACAGTCCTGAGTCTGCAAGATTTGAGCAGGGCTGATAGAGTGACTTGGAGATTTGTAATTCATAGGGTCACCATAAGTCAAAGACAACTTTACAGCAGTAAACAATAAATAGTTGTTCTAGTTTGAATGACATTAGTTTTAACTCATTCAAGAAAAATGAAAGAATGGATCATCCTTGCCAGGCAAATGAAAGTCTTTGATTATCAACCATGAAATAATGAGACCAGACACGTATATATGGGAAAATAAAGGGCCATTTATTTGATCTATTCAAATACTAATAAACTTGACTTTTTGGGAAACTACAAGAAGGGGTCACCACATGACCAAACCCCTCCAGCCTACCCTTTGACAATACACCAGGCCCCAAGGTAAATCCAAAATATTGGATAGAACCCTTGGTCCAGCCTATTGGAAGGCAAACATATGTCACTCTCTCCCAAAATCCCACAAGTTTGTAAGAGAGAGCAAACTCCCCATGTCAGCCCCAAAGGTAGGCTCATTTCCAACCCCAGGTCCCTTGACCTGTAAAGGCTGTCACAGAGCCGAACCTTTAACTCAAAGGGGGTGCCAATGGTGAACACTGAACTACTCATATTTTTCCCCATCACTGCTCCCTGGTAACAATGACAGCATCCTATTTAATGACTCACCAAACCAATTTTTCCAAGTCCCAATATGAACAGTATGGGATGGGGGGGGGGGGGGGGAATGTCATGGAGATAAAAATTCCTTGCCAGCCCCAAGGTGACCAGCTAAACTCACACTGGATATTGGTCAGGAGAAATGTGCCATGTTTTAAATAGAAGGAATGGCTGTATAGGGGGCATCCACACAAAAAGCCATTGTGCTCTGCCCCCTATCACATGCCTCTGGCTTGGCTAATCAGTCAAGCCCCAATTATCCTGGTCTCCAATCATGAAGACCATCAAAGGTGTACTTTCCCTTAAAAGTGACGGTGCCACTTAGGTAATGTCTGAATTATTATCCTCCTCTTGAAAGGATAAGAGCAGTTGAAGGTGAAGAGCAGAGTGTTGTTCAATTGTTTCTTCTTCTTCTTCTTCTTCTTCTTCTTCTTCTTCTTCTTCTTCTTCTTCTTCTTCTATGAACTTTTGGAATAAGCTTTCCTACTGTAATTTTGAGTGTATCATTTTTGAGACGGGTAGACACAGTTTCAGCTGGAGTCACAGCTCATGCAATGGAAGTGTCAGGTTCTCACACTCTAATCTATTGTTCACAAGCACAGCAGGCAATTGATAAAAGTGGCCTGTCAGAGTGAGACTGATGAAAAGGCATTTCATTTTCAAACCTTCTCCCTGACTAATAAGAAACAAGAAAAACATAGGGGACACGATTCAGAATTCTGCTGACTCTTTTTTTCTTTTTTTAAATCTTCTTACCTTAATTCAATGGATTCTAATATGTAATGTCTTTTGCATTAGCTAAATGTACAGTTAAATACATTATTCCTGACAGTTACAGAAAATGAAAATCTATCTTAACATTTTAGCTGAAGGTCTCTAGAACAATGTGACAAATTCTGCCTACTTGTGGTAAATTTGGCACCCAAATGTTACTACATGGTCAGCTAGTAACAGAAAAGATTTTCCAAAGTAGTTTTCTATGGGGGGGGGGTGCTCCTAAAAAACATAAAATCTGACGGCTAGTGGCCTCTAGTAGAGTGGTGTATCTCCACTTGAAACTTTAAGGAGTAATCCAACCAAAATAGTTTGAGTGTGGACTAAAACTCCAGGAGACTAGGATACAAATCCACACAACCATGGAAACCCTCTGTGTGACCATGAGCATATCACACTATCTCAGCCTCAGAGGAAGATAATGGCAACCCCCTCCCCCTAAAAAAAAAATTAATCCACAAATCTGGTTCTGAAAGCCCAGAACAGGTTCACCTTAGGGTCACCATAAGTTGGAAATGAAATGAAGGCACACAGCAACAAACAACAACCACCAAAATAGGTTCAACACCTTGACTATACTGAAGCCCAGACAAGATCCATCATTCTAATGGCATGGAAACTAAAAGCCACCACTGCCTCTAAATTGGTCAGAAATATAAAGAATTGGCTCAGTTGACCAGTGCTGATGTGAATCCATGACTATTTTATCCTTGCTTGAAACAATGAATAACTACACTTGCATTCCTCCTGCTGCAAAAGAAAATGAATATTCCTCTACAGTATTGTCAAATTCCCAAAATGTTGTGGAGGAATTATTCTGTTAGGGGAAAAGAAACACATTTGCATGCACATAAAACCCTGTTGTTGTTGTTGTTGTTGTTGTTGTTGTTGCTGCTGCTGCTCTTCTTCTTCTTCTTCTTCTTCTTCTTCTTCTTCTTCTTCTTCTTCTTCATTTAGTGCCATCAGTGTACATTATAGCCACATCAATGTTTTATATGCAAGAAATTCATTTTCTGCACACAAAACAGGGTGTTTTGCACAAAATATTATTTCCCACCAAATGATTCCTATTTTTTCCTTTCAAAACCTATGAACTATAAATAAAATAAATAAAAATAAAATAATAACTGCCTCCCTCTTTAAACAGCACCTTCACCTCTGCTGTCAGAAGTTTGTCTCCATCCTTTAAAAAAAAAAAAAAAACAACCCTGAAATTGCCTAGAAAAACTAGAGACAAACTGGATCTCAAAGGGAGTGTTTGTTTTTTGTTTTTGATTTTTTTGGTATTGCTAATGCAATTAAAATTTTATTTCCTGAACTTTAAGAATTTTCCAGTACTCACATGGCCAGAAGGAGGAGAGGCCTGCCTGCATGAATACCACTCCATATCATCTGAACTGAGAATACCAACAACAGCAGCTTGACAAAATACAGGCCTATGACTAACATCATCCTTTTTTTCCTCCTGCATGATTTTTAACATCTTTGCCTTATGAAGAAGCCAGTGGAGCTTTGAAAGCTTGCAACATATATTTTGTGTATTTTGGTTGGTCCAACAGAGGTGTCACAGGGGGGATGCAGACAGGCGGCCCTGGGCCACCCTGGGAAGCGGAGGATTGGGGCCGATGCTGCCCCACGCCTTGGCCCCAATCCTCCCTCTTGCTGGCCCTGAAAGGAGCACAAAATGCCAGTCCTTTCAGAACCGGCAACTAGGGCGCCCAAAGAGTCGCCGCACGGCTCTTCTGTGCCATTTCCGGTGCAGCGCATCAAGATGCTGCACCGGGAGGACATCCTAACAGTGCGCGCCATGCATAACAGTGCGTGCTGTGATGACGTCTTTGGGGAGGGGTTGAGGCAGCTGCTGTACAGCTGCCTCTCCCCATCCCTGCCTCCAGGATGGCCTAAAGGGCCATCTGTAGAGGCCCTCAGTTTTGTGGATTTTGATTTTATTGTACTGATCTAATATGGTTGGATGATCAAACCTGATCTGAATTCAGATCCCACTCAATAGGTTAGTCAGCATCTCTCAGAGTAGTGTACCTCACGGGATTATTGTGAGGAGAGGATGGGAGAGAACCAAATTGTCAGGATGAATGCATCCAGAGGAAAATGTCTCTTAGATGAAGCAACATGAGATAAAAGCAAAAGGTTACTATAGGTCATGTGGCAGCCATTGGAAGGGTGCTTTGTCATAGGAAGATGACAACAAACAGGCAGGACATGGAATCACCAGGCTTCAATACTGCAAAGTCATGCCACATAGTGAACAGAAAACTGTGTTGCACACCAGTAAAGGATTGGATTAGAAGCTCCAGCAATGAATATGTATATAAGGGAGGAGCTCCAATACCCTGTATGGTGGTGTTGATGTATGTAGAGAGCAGAGCATTTTGTCAGTCAGTGTGAGATATTGTAAATATCGGAACAAAAATTAAAAGCCTCCTTGAGAGTACTCAGCATGTTGTCATGTCTGCAGCTTTTTCCCTGTGTGGGAAAAAGAGTTCTCCAGCCTGCACTAAGCTGTACAGCAGAGCTTTCTGTGGTGTTGTGTTCTTGGTGCACAAGCTTCAGCATCTAGACTTCGGGTCAAAATCACACCAACACAAATATGCTTCCCTAAGCTAAGACAATCAAGAGTGAGGTAAATATGTAATGATACAACAGCAGGCAAAACCTGTGACAAAATATTCCAGTTGATCCATTCCATTCCAGGATCCTCCAGAAGGAGTAATTGTGTCAGGAGGTTTCGGTACTTTGTGGTTGTTTACATGACACTTTAACTACCATGATGCTATCGCACTAGAGCTTTCTGAGGGACCAGGCTGAATATCTCACCAAATTACAAATCCCAGGATTCCATAGGATGAAGCCAGAGTCATTAAATTAGTGTCAAAGTGCTTTATTTCTGCAGTGTGGCAGGTCTTATGGTGGTTCATATATATGTTTTTTTAAAAATTGCTTGGCTTGATTGAAAAAAAATCACATTTTGGAATACAGTTCCCAGAATTCCTTAACCCATGTAGCCATGGGTTGGGGCATTTTGTGAGCTCTAGTTCAAAGTGACTTTTCCAGGCTCTGCAAGGCACCTTGAACCAACAGACTGCCTCTTTGCGTTTATTCCACAATACTGGTTTGGGAATCATGCAGGCTTACCTTCCAAAAATCACCTCCCCAAAAGTTGAGCAACCTTTCCTCTGAGGTTCTTGTGTCTATGAGGGAAATAATGCCTGAAGTTTTTATGTGTCCTCCATCAAGAAGGCTACTGTGCTACAGA
Source organism: Phrynosoma blainvillii (assembly GCA_026167975.1). Lineage (NCBI taxonomy): Eukaryota > Metazoa > Chordata > Lepidosauria > Squamata > Phrynosomatidae > Phrynosoma > Phrynosoma blainvillii. Next base: position 31,734,820 of record JANUYF010000003.1, read on the forward strand.
TTGTTGGCAATTGTAAGCAGCTCTGCTATTTATTCCAAGGCTATAATTCAATTAACTCTAAAAAGAACATAACGTACAAAGCTTGGGTTGCTCTAATTGCTAGAAAACTAATTGATTATACCAAAGAAATGATATGTTCTGGACAGATTAATTTATCCCTCCGGCAATATGCCAACATCATTAATGTCATCTCTAATTCTCTCTTGTAAAATGTAATATAATCTGTGGATCATTGTGTTATATAAAATGAAAACCAAATTGTTGTCATTTCAATACTTTGATCACTTTATGGGAAAATCTTTACTCCTCTAGTATTCTGCACTAGCTGTGGAATGTGAAGAAGAGTTAATGAAATCAACATATTCATTACCTGTCCTTGTAACAAGGAAAAGAAGATAGTATCATCTTTTCATTTTGCTTCTGAGAAATTATGGAATATTCTGTTGTGGAGATTTATAAATAACATTTTCATTTGCTTTAAAAATATAGGAAAAGCAAACACGTGACTAGATATTTTTTTTAATGAGTACCTCATTGATTTTAATTTTGTTGTCTGCAATATATTCCTGTTGGCTTTCTGAAGAAAATAGCTTTCCTTTTGGTAAATACTGTTAATTTAGTATCTTTGAAGATAGATAGAACACTGTTGCCTAAGGCATGTTACGTGAATATCAGCCTCATTGAACTTAATGGAACTTGCCTCAGAGTAGACGTGCATGGGATAGTGCTTTAAAACACAATACTGGTCTCATTCTAACAAACTAAGGATGGAGACATCAGGCTATTTGCACTCCTTGTCAGTTCTGATGTGTTCTGTGGTGTTCTGCTGAAAACTGCATTTAAATTGTATAAATTTCCCTCCGAGATAGATATCATGTTCACATTGTTCAACCAAGAATTACACTGCCATAATGGAGATATATTCAATACAAAAGATATCTATTTTGATTTGTATATTTGTTCAGGAAAAGCAAATTAGATCAGTTTGTATCTAATGCAAACCAAATTAAATTACCTCAACCTGCAGCTTGCATTCCATTTAACCATACCTAGCTGTGCAGGTACTTCCTGAATTTACTTGTGTTGAAATGAAATAATACAAAAAAAATCACCCCAAATAAAAAACACACTTGTCTCTTTCTGCTTCTTTTGGGTAATTGTCCAAAATTATTATTATTATTATTATTATTATTATTATTATCCCACTCCCCCCCCCGCCCCAAATTGGAACTCAAAGCAGCAAATTCTGTTCATCTGAATTTATCCCTGTGTTTTGGAAATCTGAATAACCTAATCTCATTTCTAAAATGGAATTTAGATATTAGGAATATTCACTGTAACCCAGCTCAGAAAGCTTACTTTTTAAAGAAGAATGAATATAGTAACATGCTGAAGACATCCACAACTGAGCAGTGGTGGGATGATGTTGTGGGAGCCCAACCATTATCCTACCACTTTTGAGCTACAAATGGCATGTCATTGTATTAACTATTGCCAGTAACTTTTCAAGCTCTACATTTTGCCCTATATATATGACTCTGTCCCACATGGCTTTCATATGCACTTTGCCACTAATTTCCACCTTGTATTAACATTCTTTTTGAGACGTGTTTTAGAAGAAGTAGGAAGCAGGGAAAGGCGTAGCACAATAATGTCAAGTTATGTATTCTATTTTTACCAAGAAAGGAAGATAAACGGCCATGTGGCAGAAAATCTTGCCTAAAAGGGATGGGGGAGAAAGAATACCTACATTTCTCACCTATACATTCTATGGCTTAAAACAGATAGGACAAATTCATGTGTTCCACAAAAATGAATATCAATATGACTATCACCAGTTTTTCACATCCTTCACTTTCTGACACCAACAAAATGAATGCCAGCCCAACACTCTTGGAAATATAGGGACATATGTTGGAAATGTGATGTACATAAAGGTACTTTTTAATCATATGCGGTGATCATGTGAGAAGGCTAAGATGTATTAGAAACAAATACAGAAACTGAGGAAAATTGTTTTAAAATTTAAATTATGGCTGAGGCCAGAGCTATTTTTGCTAGGTAGATAAAATTAAGGGCATTAATTTCTTTCTTTTTAAAAATATTTTTATTAGTTTTTTAACATAAAAACATTTTTTTAAAAATCTATTTAAAATTACATGCAAACAAACAAACAAAAAATACAGTTGCCCCTCCGTTCTTGCAGACTTTAAGTCCGTGGTTTTCCATGTTTATTCATAAATGAATTAATGAAGAGCCATATGAAGATGAACCCCAAATTCTAAAAATGCAATAAGAGAAATAGCGAAAAACAATTCACCAGGAACAGATGATATTCCAATTGAACTGCTGCAATCCATATTGACAGATTCAACTCTAGTGCTAACCAACATATGTCAACAGATATGGAATACAAAATGATGATCAATAGATTGGAAGTGATCAATATGCATCCCCATCCACAAAACGAAAGACACAAGAGACTACAGCAACTACAGAACCATAGCACTAATCTCCCATGCAAGCGAAATCATCTGCAAAATTCTGCAACATAGACTCCAACATATATGGAGAGAGAAATCCAAGCAGGGTTCAAGAAAAGAAGAGGCGCGAGTGACGACACTGCAAACATACGATGGCTAATGGAGCACACCAGGGAATTCCAAAAGAAAATCAGCATGTGCTTTATAGACTATAGCAAAGCCTTTGACTGCGTAGATCATGAAAGTCTATGGAATGCCCTTAAAGACATGGGAGTGCCAACACATCTGATAGTCCTAATGAGGAATCTGTACTCAGGACAAGAGGCTACTATCAGAACAGAACATGGAGAAACAGAATTGTTCTCAATTGGCAAAGGAATCAGACAAGGCTGCATCCTCTCACCCTATCTGTTTTACTTGAACAAAGGACATATTATAAGAAAAACAGGCTTGGACACAGAAGAAGGAGGAGTGAAAATAGGAGGAAGTAATAGCAACAATCTAAGATATGCAGATGACACCATAGTACTAGCAGAAAACCTCACAGACCTGGAACACCTACTAAAGAAGATCAAAGAAGAAATGCTAAGGAAGGCTTAATGTTGAACATAAAGAAAACAAAAATAATGACCACCGAAGACCTTCACAAGTTCAACCTAGACAATGAAGAAATAGAAATAGTAAAAGCATTCCAATACCTGGGATCAAACATTGATAGAAATGGGGACTGCAGTCAGGAAATCAGAAGAAGTCTAAGAATGGGGGCAGTGGCAATGAAAGAACTAGAAATGATTCTAAAATGCAAAGATATAAAACTCAAAACAAAAGTTAGAACCATACAAGCCATTGTATTCCCTATTACCATGTATGGATTTGAGAGGTGGACAGTTAAGAAAGATGATAGGAAGAAAAGTAATGTATTTGGGATGTGGTGCTGGAGAAGAGTGCTGAGGATCCCATGGACAGCCAAAAGGACAAATAAGTGGGCCCTAGTGCAGATCAAGCTGGAAAACTCCCTGGAAGCCAAGATGACCAAACTGAGACTGTCGTACTTTGGACACATCATGAGAAGAGAGTACTCTTTGGAAAAAAAACAATAATGCTGGGAAAGGTGGAGGAAAGTAAGAAGAGAGGAAGGCCACATCCTAGATGGATGGACTCTATTAAGGAGGTCATGGGTATGGGGTTGCAGGTATTAAGCAGAGCAGCAGAGGACAGAGAGTCTTGGAGATGTCCCATCCATAGGGCTGCCATGAGTTAAGATCAACTTGAGGGCAGTTAACAACAACAAAACATATAAATACAAACATCTAAATCTATCTTTTATAATATTTAGTTGTCTTGATATATAATCTTATATCTATCTTCATGTATCTGATTTCCTCTACTAGAAGAACTCCATGTTAAAACCATTTTTCCTTTTTTTTTTTTTTTTTTTTTGCCAAACTGTTCCTATCTTATTGTGTTCAAACTAATTCTACCTCATACAAAGAATTATCACTTATTGTACATACATACCCACAAATCCAAGGGCAATAATTTCAAGGTGATGCATTACACGATTATAGCAACAAGACTGATATATGTCCAGAAGTGGGGAAATGATTTTATATTCTATACCATTGGAAGAAGGATGGCTTGATTATCAACATCTTTGAAATGGCCAAACTGGGGATGAAATGGATGCAGCTTCTGGCTGCTTTAGATGCATGCTGGTCCTTAAGACAAGAGCAAAAAGGATTTGGGATAAACTGACTCCTGGTGGTGCCAGTCAGCCCCTGCATGCATGGCATGTTTTTGGAGTGGGTCATGTGGTCAGTGGGACCTACTTCTGGCTGGAGCAGATTTGGTCACTCTTTTGTGGCCATCTGGTCCAGCCCATGGACAAACCTGCAACATTGATTAAGGAGAAATCTTTGGATAACTTTGTTTACGTTTGGGAACTATTTCTGTCTTACACCAAGAAAAAAAATGGGAAGATTATGTTTGTGGAATTTGATGTTTAATGTTATGCTGCTATATTTTACCATCAGAAATAGTAATGAATGGTGTTAGGAATATAGAGAAGTTCATTATAACTATTATTTAGTCTTTTATTCTTGGATTTGGAGAGTCAGAAGTCAGTTGTGTGTCTCTTTTCTTTTTATATTATGTTTGTTTTGTGGGTAGATTGGATTGGGAAGGTAGAGATTTTGTTTGTATTAGTATTAGTATTTTAGTATAATGTTCTGCTTTTTATTTGGATATGTTCAATGTATGTTTTAAATTAATAAAAGTATTATGTTTTTAAAAAGAAATATATGGACATCTGAGACAAGATGTAACCCATTATATTAAAATTCTCTAGAAATGTTAAATGGTTGTTTCCATATGGAAATGCAAACCTAATTATTTTTCCCCCAGCACTAACTTGAAGACTAATTGATACCAGCAAGTCCAACAGCACACTGCCATTCCTCTCTAGCCATTACTAGGTCCATAGAGTTCACTGCAGCTTACCCCTACATATATGAGTAGAGATTTGCAGCTCAAATCATTTGAATTGATTAAAAAAAAACACTCATCATTCAAATGTGAATTTTCCTTCATTATTTCTTGCTGAAAACTTTGGATCATGAAAATATAATATCAGGTGCATTTAGTCTGTTAGCAAATGTTCATCTCAGCTGTACCTGACATTTTCTTCAGTTCCCTTTGTTGGATATATTTACCTGGGCTGCCAAGTAAGCTTTTAGCAAACACCAGAGAAGCCCATGTGTATGCATTTTGTGAGGGCAAATGAGTTACACATTACCATATAAATCTGTTGTTTCCAGAAACTCATTAAGTTACAAATCTCATCATTACTCAACTTCCAATAACTGACATATAATGCCTAACATTTTAACCATTCTAACATAAAACAGACATGATAATAATCAAATCTACTTGCTCTTTTTTGTTGTTGTGATCTTTGCAGAGTCAGTATGGAAAGGCTGAAAAAGGCAATTTTAATTAATAAGATGACACTGATGCATAATCTGTAGCTATTTCATCATGTATATTTTGTGATTTGTAGGTCTTTTCTACAAATAGAACTTGAAAGCTCCAACAGGAGGAGTCAAAGATATGTTGATCCACCGTGCACTTTACTGCCACACTTGTTACCCATGCAAAAAATTTGCTCCTCTTGCCAAAAACTTCTGTCCTAGAAAAAAATTAATATTCATTAGAACTGCCATAGCTGTCTAGCAAAATTAATCAGTACATCATAATTAGCTAAGCCTTGCACATTTTTAGTACACATCTTAATAATTCTTAGAAAGTGAATGAATAGACTACCAAGAGTCCTATGTTTAAAAAGCCACATTGCAACATCCAGTCACATTCACTTTAGAGTGAACAAGAAATAGGAAGGAGCTATGCAGAGAGGAAAGCAGGCTGATGCCAATTGGAGAAGTAATTGGTAATGTTATGCCTCCCCCTTGGGCCTTAGCACTTGTCCAGCTGTGCAACAACTAGTCTGCAGAAACAAAAATTTGATTCACTCATGAACAAAGTGCATCAAATCACCCTGCAAGTAGAGGGACCATACTAGATCACACCCTCTCTCTCTCCCTTTTGCAGCAATGCCCTGTTCTGAATGTGAACCTTTAGATGTTTCAAGAGGTGTCGTCATCGTCATTGTCATCATCATCATTTATATCCTTCATTGCAGCGGGTGAAGGAGTCCTTTAAGGGCATGGACTTACCATCTGCCAGGGAGACCAGCTGTAGCCCTGAGAGCCGCCACACCCCCGCGCGCGCTGGCTGGAGCACCAGCGGCTTTAAAAGGCTGCCAGATACCACCCTCCACCAGCACATTGCAGCGGGCGAAGGAATCCTTAAAGGAATCCTTTAAGGGCGTGGACTTACCATCTGCCAGGGAGACCAGCTGTAGCCCTGGAGCACCAGCACGGTGGTGGAGAGGATTGTGCCCCAACCCCCCCCCCCAAACACCAGCTTGCCAGCGGCGCGGAGTACTGGAGGTAGGCAAGACCAACTGGGCCTTGAAATTGGCCCCTATTGAGCCTTTCTCAGCATAAGAGCCTTTCTTGCCGGACGGCGTGGGGGAGAGACTTGCCATCGGCCCTGTAGGGCCAACACCCTTCTACCCGGCTCCGGAGGTGCGGCACCTATTACGGGACCGCCTGGGCCCTATTATGTATTTTAAAATTGTATATTTTATTACTCTTACTACTGGGCCCTATTATGCATTTTAAAATTGTATATTTTTATTATTGTTATTGATTTTATTGTTATTGATTCTGTTTGATTTTTGCTTATAATTCTGTAATGTATATTGTTTAATTTGTTTAATTTGTTTATATATTGTAGTTGATATTATTTAATTTGCTGTATTATATTGTTTCATTTGTCGTAATTTTCTGTTGTGCACCGCCTCGATTGGTTCGCCAGAGGGGCGGTATAGAAATAAATCGTATTATTATTATTATTATTATTATTATTATTATTATATCCTGCCTTTTCCTCAAAACTGAGATTCAAGGTAGTTTACAAATTAAAATGAGTGCAGTATAGCTAAGAACATACAAAATATCAACATTAAAATAGAAGTAAACTATTCACAATATTAAAATAATATAAAAACATACAATTAAAAACAATAAGGTTAAAAAACAGTACAATCAAAACAATATACTACTCTCTTAAAAGCACTTTTAAATGTTCAGTTCTCTCTGATGGTGGAAGAAGGAGTCATGATGGCCTCCTTGAGAAAAGAATTCCAAAGCCTAGAGGCAACCACTTTTTAGGCTGCATCTGCACTGCAGAAACAATCCAGTTTGACACAATTTTAATTGCTATAGCTGAATGCAATGAAATTCTGGGATTGGTAGTTTTGTGAGATATTTAGCCTTTTCTGTCAGAAAGCTCTGGTGCTACAACAAACTACAAATCACAGAATTCCATTGCATTGAGACATGGATTATTTCTTCAGTGTGGATGAAGCCTTAGGAGGCCCTATCTCATGTCTTCAACATCTGTGTCTGTGACAGTGCTGGGACTGAGAGAAAGGCCTCTCCTGAAGAATTCAGGGTCCAGCTAGGCTCATACAGAGATATATGGTCTGTTAGTTTGAATGTTAGCTACCTCAGTGGGAAAAGCATTACCAATGTGTTCTCTAAAATAACCTGATCTTAGCTGTTTAAGACTGTGAAAGTAAAAACTAGCACAGGTGGATTTTAACCTGGAAAAAAGATAGATCTATATACCACAATATGAAGTCACTGCATGCTATCAATCTATCTGAATCCAGACTAGTTCATAGTGCCACCAGACACAAAACTAGAGAATAAGAAAATATGCAGCTCCAAGAATTACATCAGACAAGCAGAGTAGAAATCAACACAACAAAACATATGTTATTTATTTGTTATGTAAACTGCTAATATCAATGCTTTTGAAGTAGCGTGCAATAAGATAAAGTATATATATATGTGCACAATTTAAAACAGATACATTAATACAATCTGCATAGCTTAGATTGTTGATATTCCTTCCTCTTTTTTTACTACTCCTTCTTCTGTGTCCAAGTCTGTTATTCTTATAATATGTTCTGCATACCAGTTGAACAGATAGGGTGAAAGTATGCAGCCTTGTCTTAACCATTTGCCAATTGGGAAGCATTCTGTTTCTCCATATTCTGTTCTGACAGTAGCCTCTTGTCCTGAATACAGATTCCTCATCAGACTATCAGATGGTTGGCACTCCCATGTCTTTAAGGGCATTCCATAGACTTTCATGATCTATGCAGTCAAAGGCTTTGCTATAGTCTATAAAGCACATGCTGATTTTCTTTTGGAATTCCCTGGTGTGCTCCATTAGCCATCGTATGTTTGCAGTGTCGTCACTCGTGTCTCTTCTTTTCCTGAACCCTGCTTGGACCTCTGGGATCTCTCCATCCATGTATGGTTGGAGTCTATGTTGCAGAATGTTGAGGATTATTTTGCTTGTGTGGGAGATCAGTGCTATGTGTATTGCATTCAACGTCTTTTTATTCCTTCCTGGTCTTGAATTATGTTATTTTTATTGTCATAGATCATCCCAGTCCTTGGTTTGAATTTTCCTTTGATTTCTCAATTCTTGTGAATTAGATCTCTTGGTTCTCTTTTTGTTGTCTTCTATTTCCCTGCATTGATCATTGTAGTAATTTTCTTTATTTTTCCGTACAACCCATTGTACTGTTGCGTTCATAATTCTTAGTTTGTTCCTATCTCCCTTTTGTTTTTCTTCACTTATTTTCTTTATTGTTTGTAGTGGTTTTTTTCTGTCATCCATGGTTTTTTCTCTTTCTTTTTCTTTATTGAAAGTGTCTGTCTGCATCCTTCTTTTATTATGTCCCTGGCTTCTGACCATATTTCCTATGGTTCTCAGTCTATTATGCTCAGTAATGCAAATCTCTTTCTTATGTTATCAGTAAATTCTGGTTACAGAATTGTAAATCCAGATGGATGCACAATAAAATTAACAAATAAAATAAATAAATAAAATTAACTGTTTATATTGATGAAAGACCACAGCCCAAATCTGATGCAAACCATGATGTTTCTCAAGATTTAGTTGCTGAAGAAGAAGACTTCCACAAGCAACCAGAGAATGTGGAGTTCTTTCATTCTCCAGAGGTCTTGCATCCAGAAGAGGCTCCATCTGCAGTGGACCAACCGAATGATGAGGAACCAGATGGCACAGAAGATGCAGAGCCAGGTATCCAAATCCAGGTGAGAAGGTCAGAATGCTCCAGTAAAGGTATGTCACCCGACAGATTCTCTTATCAAGCCACAGAGGAATTAATTCCAAAACCTTCCGATTGAAAGAAAATAAAGGGAATTCCAAAGACAGATTCTAAGTGGGTGCAAGCTGCTAGTGGGGAAATGCAATCTTTATATAAAGATAAGACATGGACTTTATCAGAATTGCCAGAAGGAGAAAGAGAAATTGGTTGTAGATGGGTCTTTACCACAAAGCTAGATGCAGAATTGTATATTTGTAATTTTTATATTTTTTTACAGTTTTAATTCTACTATTTTAATTGTTGTTTTAATATTTTTATATATGTTGTTAGCTGTCTTGGGTCCCACTTTGGAAGAAAGGTGGGATAAAGATAAAATAAAATAAAATAAAATAAAAAGCTAAATGCAGAAGGGGAGATTCAGAGATACAAAGCAAGACTTGTGGCTAAAGATTACACTCAAAAGTATGGTAAGGACTACAATGAAACTTTTGCTGGAGTAGTCACTGACATAACCATCAGAACTCTTCTAGTAGTTTCAGCATACAACAAAATCAGTGTTCAGCATCTGGATTTCAGACAGCTTTTCTTTATGGTGATCTGTCTGAATAACTATATATGGAACAACTTCCGAGATTCCAAGTACCTGGAAGGACACATCTTGTATGCAAACTACAAAAGAGTATTTATGGTTTAAAACAGGCCACCAGAACATGGAGTGAGAAAGTGAACCAGCTTCTTATCAAAAAAGGGTTCACTCAAGTCACTGTTGACAAATCTGTATACAAGAGATTCAGAAATAATAAATGGACTTACATCATGTCACTGTGCAATGAGGACAAATCAGATAGTGAAGAGATAATCCAGAATTCAAGAAAGCAATTGATACAAAGAATTTAAGAGACATCTAACACTATCTTGGAGTGCAAATACAAAGAGGAAGTGATGGAAGTTTCTTCCTTATCAAAAACAGAAGCTACTGGATCTTCTGGACTTTCTTGGTCTGAAAGATCCAAGTAGTATGCCAACTCCAATGGAAGTAAGATTCTTAAAGGACAATAAGAAGCCCAAACCTTTACAAAATGGAGACAAGTATAAGACTGCAGTTAGAAAACTCCTATATATTGCCAACTTCATCAGACTTGACATAGCAAATGCTGTTGGCGTCTTGTGCAGAATGGTCAACACTCCTACTGAAACAGACTTCATTGAAGTAAAGAGAGTTGCCAGAGTCATTGTGGGATGAATCTCACAATTGGAATGTAGGAATAGAGGGGTATAACCTTTTTAGGAGAAATAGGCCAAACAGAAAAGAGGAGGAATAGCATTACATGTCAGGGATGTTTATACCTGTGGGCTAGACAATACAACTGTTAGGTGGATTACTAACTGGTTGACTGATCAAACCCAAAGGGTGCTCAGTAAAGGCTCCTCTTCATCATGGAGAGAAGTAAGCAGTAGGATGCCACAGGATTCTGTCCTGGGCCTAGTGCTATTCAACATCTTTATCAATGATTTGGATGAAGGAATAGGGGCATGCTTCTCAAATTTGCAGATGACACCAAATTAGGAGGAATAGCTAATACCCCAGAAGACAGGATGAAAATTCAAAATGACCTTTGTAGATTAGAAAGCTGGGCCAAAGCTAACAAAATGAATTTCAACACAGAGAAATGTAAGGTACTGCACTTAAAAATGAAATGCATAGATATAAGATCAGGGACACCTGGCTTAATGAGACTATGTGTGAAAGGGATCTAGGAGTCCTAGTAATCCACAAGTTGAATGTGAGTCAACAGTGTGATGCCACAGCTAAAAAGGCCAATGTGATTTTAGGCTGCATCAATAGAAGTATAGTATGTAGATCAAGGGAAGTAATAGTGTCACTGTATTCTGCATTGGTCAGGCCCCACCTGGAATACTGTGTCCAATTCTGGGCACCACAATTCCAAAAGGATGTTGAAAAACTGGAGTGTGTCCAGAGGAGGGTCACTAAAATGGTGAAGGGTCTGGAAACCATGCCCTATAAGGAACGACTTAGGGAACTGGATATGTTTAGCCTGGAGAAGAGACGGTTAAGAGGGGATATGATAGCCCTCTTTGATCATTTGAAGGAATGTTATATTGAGGAGGGCACTAGATTGTTTTCTACTGCTCTCTTCCAACTCTGTGATTCTATGATTATATGATATTTAAAAGGATCAGCAGATCACAAACTGATGTTGCCAGCCTGTAACAAACCACATCAGATCGCTTATGTGGATGCAGACTGCGCTGCAGATCTGGCAGACAGAAAATTAACCACCAGAAACCTGATCTTTTATGGTGGAGGTGTCAGAATCCAGGCTGGTTCTATCAGGATAAGTGTTGGGAGGTGATAGGGGAGAATGAGTTTGACTGTGCTTTTATACAGTGGGCTTTGTTGGCTTTGTTGGCTGTGGGAACAGGTGGCTGGTATCTGTATTTAACTTTCATGGCTGCATATCTTTGTTTCCCATTAAAAGGGTTAACACCCTGGAAACTCAAATTGCACCCCACAAGAAGGACATGTTAAAATGCCCCAATTGTTGAATGCCCTCCTTTGGAGGTCCAGCTGGCATCAATGTTGCTTTCTTTCCAGTGACATGGCAAAACATGGATTTTAACTAAAGCCTTCGGGTACTGATTTATTTGAAAGTATACATATATATGGTTTTAAATTGTTGTGATTTTTAAGGTGGTTTTAACTGTTTAACATGTTTGTATCTTGTACAAATCATTTCTGTTTTAATTAGGGAGTGTTTTAAATGGTTTACATTGTATGCCTCCTGAGATCCTATGATAAAAGATGGTACAGAAGAGCTTAAATAAATAAATAAATTGCTGAAAGTTTTACAAAAAAAAATATGTAAATCCTATTGATTTAATAAGGGGCAAAACAGGTCACCCAAAAACACCAGATAGGGGCAGCCATGGAGCAATGGCAACTGCACATCACAGCCCCAATCTGGCTATTTGCTGGTGCAAAAAGAAGCAGCAGAAAGCCACTCCTTTTTGAGCCAGCAAAAAGACGGCTTTTCCACTGCTGCAGCAGCTTTGCGGTGCTCCTGTGGTATGTGTCATCTACATGCTGTGCCACCGGAGTGCTGTAAAGTCGTTGCCATGTAAACGGCTGGGCAGAGTGATGCCAGCTTCCTGCCAGCTTGGAGGTATGCACCAGGCATACGCCATGGCCCCATGCTGCTGGGAAGCAGGGGGTTTTTTTGCCTGTCTGTTCCAACCCTAAGTCTCCTCTAGTTCAGACTAGCAATTGGATTATCATGAGTAGCAAGCCTATGTGAGATCCAAATTTTAAACTTCTTCCAATGAAGATGATAGTTCTAGGTGTAGAGTCAGGAAAACAACAGACCTCCCTGAGCCAAAGACTTCTATCATCTATGCCATTGATCTGCATTTGGTTTCCTATGGTCCTGTCTGCACTGACGTTGGTTTATACTGGCCCTATAACTGCCCCAACCCTTTTCCATTGCAAAGGCCCCTCATTCTGTCCACCGTTGTGGCTCACCAAACCTGTACGAGTTTGCTTGATCAATGCCAGCACTTTGAATTGGACCTAAAATCAAACTGGAACCCTACAAAGATCTTTAGGCACCAAAATATTTTCCAGGCAGCAGCAAAGCTACAAAGCCACACAGTTCAGAGGAAAAGGTGGGACTTGGCTCCAGGCCTCCTAGTGCTGCACCATACATTGTGTACCACACAATGATGGAATTTCCTTTTTAAAGAGCAACTGTCATAGCTATTTTTCAGTGCTGGTATAACCTTTATGAGTATTAGATTGGTCCAGTAGGTGGGAAAATCCTGAGGCTGGACTTTCTGGTTGAATTCGGGAGGGGAGAGAGAGCTGGAGAGAAGATGCAGTTGCCAGAGCTAAGGAGCAGGCCCTTTTCAGTAAGGGTTTTGAATAAGGGTTTTAAGTTTGCACTGGCACTCTCTGAATATTAGAGAGAGAGAGCACACACACTTTTACCTCTGTGCCCTCCCTGTCATGGGACCAAGGTGACCAGGTGTCCTCATTTTCCAGTACACCATCAATCTTCTGTCCAGGAGAAATTCCAAAAAGTCCTCCATTTTCTTTTTCTTTCTTTCTTTCGTTCTTTTCTTTTCTTTTCTTTTGCAATTTTATATTTTATTAACATGTATTATTCAAGCATACCAATCAAATTGAAATCTTAATGTCTTTTCAAATAATTATCAACAAATATTTACATTTGACTTCCAAGGTATCTCCAGTTTGTACTCAAGCCTACTTCAATATTCACTCATTGTCTTCATATACAAGCAATTTTAAACTCCACTGTGTGTTATAACATCAGCTTTAACCATCTTTGATCTTTTATAATAATTATTATAAATGTTTCCTGTTAATATTCACATCCCATTATTATGTCATTTAATAATTTACACCTTCCAATCAGTTTATATCTCTACTCAATTAAGTATTTTTTTACAGTATTGCAGTACCGGGATCCAGTCTTGTTCAATACTTTCTACATTTTGTTTGTTCAGTCTAGCTGTGAGTATATCCATATTCATCATTTCAATAGGCCTTGTAAACCACTCACAGGTTGAGGGCACTTCTATTAGTTTCCATTTTTTGGCTAATGTAATCTGAGCTGAAGTTATCATATATAGTAATATTCTCCCATATTTCCTTTCAATTTTTTCTGGGATCTTATTTGTCATATTCAATAGATATATTTCTGGTATCATGTCATATCTTATTTTGAATATTTCACAGACTACCTTATGAATGATCATCCAATATTTCCTAATTTTGTCACAGTTCCACCATACGTGTAACCAACTTCCTGTGGTTTGATTACACTTCCAACATCTATTATTGACATTCTTATAAATTTTTGCTAGTTTCACCAGAGTAAAATACCAATGTTGCTCCATTTTTAAATAGTTTTCTTTCAAATCTTGACATTGAGTAATTTTTTGTGTCTTCTTTCTCGCCCATTCCCAACTTTCTAAATCAATGTCCCTGCCAATATCTTTAGCCCATCTGATCATCGTATCTTTTACTGAGTCTTGTTCCAGTTCTCTTTCTTGTAAAATCTCATAATTGTTTAATCACTTTATCTAATTCAGTATCTGTCTCTTCAAATCCCAGTTGTTTATAATCTACAAAAGTCCTCCATTTTCAGCATGATTTAAGAAGCATGAATTTATATTTATATGAATGTTTTTAGCTTTTATTTTGTAATGTCCTACATTTCCCTTGAATAGCCTAGATTTTATGTTGCCTTATTCTCCTTTGCAGTTATTACATCTGGTCACCCTGCATGAGTCAAGAAGGAGAAGGCAAGGCCAGCGGCAGTGTGAAGACACACTCAACTAAAGGTGGTGGCAAATATGGGTGTGCAATACCAGTACCCTGGTGAGATCAATCTCTAACCCAAAAAAGGCTCCAAAGCTGAGTGTAAAGTCCAAAAAGAGTGAAATTTATTAAAGAAAAACAAAAAAGGGGTTTCTCCTCCCAAGCTCTAATAGGCTTAAAATAAAAGGTACTTTACAGTTCAGGTTTAATGATCTTCAGTGTTGTCATCTCTCTGGGTTTGTTCCTGGATTAATCTCCTTCTCAATGAAGCTGGTGCAGGGTCTTTCAGCTTCTGGTGCTATTATCTTCTTTGGTGTTGATGTTTACTAGAATTAAATGCTACAGGTAACTAAGTTGGCTGAAGGTAAATGATTTGGCTGCAGATGTAAGTTGGCTAAATGGTGTAAGAAATGCCCTTTCCCTCTGTCTGAGCCTGTTGCCACCAAAACAAAAGAAGCCAAGCCTGCCTAAGAAAAACTAAAAAACCCAAGCTAAAGCAGAGCTTGCTGGGAAGGGGCAAACCAAAAACTAGAAAAATGCAGGGGATTCCTACAGCTCCTCCCACAAACTAATACAGTGGAACATTCCTATGCTCAAACTGAACTAAAAATGAAGGAAAATGCAGGGGAGAATTTAAACAGTCCAGGCTGGACATCACAGGCAACAAAATCCTTCTCTCTCAACATGCAGGAATCCAGATTTGCCAGCCTGAAAACTGGAGAGAGCTCCTATACCTGTAATGGTTGTGTAGAAGAGAGAATTTCAGCAGGAATGGTTTGTCATGCAGCCAAGTGACCAGTCACACCTGCTGGAACTCCCACTTCTACACAGTCATTAAAGGTACAAGAGCTCTCTCCAGTTTTCACTCTGGCAATCCTACAAGACTAGATCCTCCACAACCACCACCTTCCCCACTTTTTGTCCCCCATGGCAGGGACTTGAGAGTGCAGGGTAGGTGGCTTCTGGTGATCCCAGCTGGCTAGCAGCCTAGAAACTTGGCCATTCACAGCCATGCTTATCTATATGCCTGGTACAGGAAGGCAAGTTTCAATTAGCTGTATTCCAGATGCCGATTCTGGATACTTCTTCAAGAGAAGAATGAATACTAAGGGCCTAAGCAGACAGCGCAAAGTGCCGTCTTAGAGGCCAGGAAGGGGAGGGGCAGCCTCACGCTGGGCACCCCAACCCCTTCCCGAAAACGTTGTCGGAGCGGCCGGCCTCCGCACGGCTGGCGCTCCGACGACACACTTCCACTGCAGCGTCCACACACGCTGCACCAGACGCCTTTTGCGACGCACCTTCGGCGTCTTGCAGAAGGAGCACTATTTTAGCGCTCCTTCCTGGGGCTGGGACGCTGCACCGCAGGGCCAAGGAGTGCAGATACCTCGGCCCCGATCTGCAGCTTCCCGGGGCAGCCCCGTGCCGCCCATCTGCTTACCCCCTAAGAGGAGTACTATGTGCCTTACCTCCAAATGTTATTGCCATGTTTTTGTTTACAATCAATATGTCTAGCAAGGCAATTTAATTTTTAGCTAATTTTAGCAGGACAATATAAGGCTGCTGGCACGTGTGTCTGACATCTATGGATCTGTTCTTAGAATTGAATCATTCAGTTAATTAAACAATTTGAATTCATGCAACTTAACTAATGTCTTAAAATCATTCTAATTTGCTCTCTAATAGGGGTTGATATAGATCTCTCTCATCTAGCCATTTATCAATAATTTCTGTTGACTGAGGCTGCTTCTATACACAGACAACACCATTTTTAAATACAAACACCAGCCCTTTTAACAGAGCAACTGCAATACTCTAACACTGGACCCCCATCTGAGGATTCAGAGAAAAATCCATGCTAATAAATGCTAATCCATAATAATATAATGATGTTTGCTGCCCTGTTATTATTCACTCATCCAAGATTCCTTGCATTTCATTTCACTCCTCTGTAGACTTTTTAAAACTTAAAATACAAGAACATTCTCTTTTGTTAAAATTTACAATCTATTTTCTTCTCAACAAAATGTATCCATCTTTTCAGAGTGAGGGTGGGTGATACAACCTCACTTGATCTTTCAGCCCTTGTTGCCTCCTTAGCACCACTGCTGCTGAATTTTCATTTTTCCACCTATATAGAAGCTGTTCATTTATTCTAATTATTATTATTATTATTATTATTATTATTTATTTATTTATTTTGCCATAGCAATCAAGGCAGCTTACATCTAAAATCAATGCATAAACTATCCCAACAATAAACAACAAACCATATAAATAAACACAGTAACCCCCCTTTAAAAATACATTAAATTCAAATATCAGTTAAAACCAAGAATTAAAATAGTAAACGAAGTTAAAAAAAATAAGTTAAAAAATATTCTACATTTTTAAAGTTTAAATTTGGTCCATCCTGTTCCTGACTGGATCTGTGAATTTGGTTAACTTCTTGAAGATGGAAACATTAAATTATCAACACACTCTTGAATCAGTACAGCTGGTCCATTATGGAGAAGACAATATTCTATCTGGCTATCATGAAGCTGTGAAAGATTAAAAATCTATCAGAAAAAGGGAGATGGTGATCCTAATTTTGTAGTACACATATGGTTGAATATATGAGCTAGGCATTCAAAAGTCTTTGGTTATATGTTTGCATCTGTCACATACATTTTCTCTTGCATCTCATCTCAAGTTTTTTCCATTGCTTTTATCTTTCAGTTCAGAATTTTCTGAAAGTTCTTATCAAAATAGGAATAGTCCAGAACTACACAAATTGTTTATATTTTTATTTCATGCAATTTTTCATTTGCAAAATAGTTTCAAGGATAAATGGCAGAACAATGATGCATGGGTTAAAGATGCATAGTAGAACAGAAAGAATCCTCTAAGGCTGGGTCTGCATTATGTTTTGAAAGATAAAGGAAGGAAGAGATGAGAACAATCCTGGATTTTAGAATTGATGGACTGAAGTCATCTTTGTCAGAAAATGTCATTCTTGTAAAAAAAAAAAAATGTCTACAAGTGATATATTGTATAAAGCTATTCAAAAATTCTGGTTGCTAGTGTTAAATGGTTTAAATCTAGTACAAAGAAGCTATTCCTCAAAAGCTGTTGTCCTGAGGCCAGTTCTTGCTGCTGTTTCTTTAAATATATCTATATCTATATCTATATATCTCATAGAATCCAAAGGGGAAACCAGGCTGGTGTAGTAGTTGAGTGTTGGACTAGGATTCTAGATACCAAGGTTTGAATCCCTGCTCAATTATGGAAACCCACTGATCATTGGCAAATCACACCCTCTCAGCTCAGAGGAATGCAACAACAAATCCTTTCTGGATGAATCTTGCAAAGAGGCCAATATAATTGATTCACCATAGGATTTCCATAAGTCATAAATGACTTGAAGGCACACAACAACAACATTAACAACAATACTCCAAAGCAGTATACTCACTAATGTAACTCTTATGCCTTTGATTCCATGACTTTTTTTCTGAAAAAATCATTTCAGACTACTGCTTCCATATGTGGAACTATAATGTACACTAGCAGAAGGTATATAACAAATATTCACAAATATTCTCATCCTTAACAAGGAAGAGTGACAGGACTCATGGAGGAGACACTGTGAAGAGAAAATGACCAAAATATTTTTTTTTCATATTTGAGGATATTTTGGGGAAAATGTTCTTTCTAAACTTATTCTTTTGCATGAAGCCTACATTGTTATTACAGAAAAGGTGTATTTTGTGCAAAACATGCTATTTTTTTGTGCAAAAACATTGGTTTCAAAAAAGTCTGTTTTACAACTGTTTCCCCAAAATATCCCAAAGTACAGGAAAGCATTAAAAGGGTTGTAAGTGTTTGTACTCTCACTCAGCAGGGAGAAAGCTATTCATTATTTCATGCTTGAACCAGCGATGAGGCAATCTGCCTATGTATGATAAATCCATCAGCCCTGCTCACTTAATAGGGGTTAAGGTGGGGAGTTATTGTAGGACACTGCTGAGGAACTTGTGGTCCTCCATAGGCTGTTGGATTCCAGTTGTCATGATCTCTTTGCCAGCACCTCCAGTACTAAATTTCATCAGCAGCTGAAGATTTTAATATTTCACCAACTTCAAGTCTAGCAGAATTTGCTATGGATTTTTCAAAGCCCCACCTCAGTTATTTTTTCTGTATGACCAGTCTGGAGAATGTTAGGGCAAAACTTGGAAAAGGTATTTAATTTACACTGTAACTCCCAGAATCCCCCAGCTAGCATGACCACTATCCATTCAAACAGTTGTGATCTGAAAAAGGGAGCAAAATTTCCAAAATATGCTTTTGGCTGTGCAGATATTGGTTGACCTTCACTTCCCCTTATGCCTTGCCATTAACCAGGCTGGTTAGAGCTAATGGAACCAGTTACCCCAAAGAGCACAGAAGTTTAGAGAATGCTGTTTTCAAGATGACAAACCAAATCCACTCACAATTGCTTTGGAAAAAGATGGCAAGGGAGAGAATATTTTATTGTTCATCTCCTGCCAGTGCCTTCATCAGTTGCCTAGTGAAACGTATAAACATTGCTACACTTGAGGTGAGCGAGCTAAAGTAGACAGGAATGGAAAGTTCTGAGTCTTATAAAATATACATAATCAGGAAATAAAAATCCAAGAAGAAGTGGCATGGCATTAAGGGTAAATAGATAGGCAGCAAGGCTGCATTTTGTCTCATTATATGTTTGTATGCTAAATGTTTCACAAATAAACCAGGATTAGACTCTGAGAAAAGAGGCATGAAAACTGGAGGGAGGAATATCAACAATTTACAATATGCAGATGACATCATACTACTAGCAGAGCATAGGAAAGACGTGGAACGATTACTAAAGAAAGTCAGGGAAGAATGTGCAAAGGCAGGCTTAAAGCTGAACATATGAGAATAAAAATAATTACCCCACATTATTGACAGAACTTTAAAGGAGACAAAGAAGATATTGAAAAAGTTCAAGATTTTCAGTATTTTAGCTCAGTCATCAATCAGAATTGAAACTGCAGTCAAAAAATCAAAAGAAACTAAGAGGCTACGGAGACAAGCGGCTCTGGGCTGCCCCTGCTAGCTGCGGATCAGGGCCACAGCAACCGCACACCACATCCCTGATCCTCCCTTTTTCTGCCCTTAAAAGAGCGGCAAAATGCTGTTCATTTTAGGGGTGGCAAAAGGCCATCCTAAGAGCCGGTGCCACAGCTCTTCTGTGCCCTTTTGGTGCAGCATGTCTGCATGCTGTGCTGGGAGGGTGTCCTGACGCCATGCATGCCGTCAGGACAGTGTCAGGCTGGACTTGGGATGGCCGGCGTGCAGCTGCCCCGCCCCAACTCCACCCCAGGCCGGCCTTTTCGGCTGGTCTGAACACCCCTAAGTCTTCTGCCACACTGCAAAATTAATCCAATTTGACACCACTTTGGCTCCATCACATGGAATCCTGGGATTTGTAGTTTGGCATGACACCAGAGTGATCTGAGAGAAAACTTCAAATCAAAGAATCCATAGCATTGAGCCATGGCAGTTAAAGTGGTGTTAAACTACATTAATTCTGCAATGTAGATGCAGCCAATGACTTGGAAGAGCAGCTATGAAGGAACGAGACAAGATCTTAAAGTGTAATGATATATCATTGAATATCAAGGTTAGGATTCAAAAGGATCTTGTAGTATAACTACAATTCCCATGATTCCCTAGCATTGAGCCAGGGCAGTTAAAGTGGTCTCCAGCTGCATTATTTCTGGCAGTCTGTAAAGGCCCAAACTGAAAGAAAATTGGTAGCTTGAGCTTTCATAGACTTCAGCCTAATTCCTCAAATGCATGTTTTGAGGAAGTAGGCTGAAGTCTATGAAAGCTCATGCTACCAACTTTGGAGCTGAACAGACTGGCCAAAAGGCCCGGCATCAGGATATAGTGGAAATATGGTGAAAGCACACCACATGTCCCAACTCTGCCCCCAAGCCACCTTCATGCCACCCACCCCCCTAGATGGCAGGCAGCATTGTGATGCTCCTACGGCGTGGCATTTACACGCGCTGCACCACAGGAGCACAGAAGAGCTGTGACGGCAGTGAAAGAAGCGCTTCTTTTCCAGCCCAAAAGGAGTAGCATTTTGCCACTTCTTTTTGGGCCAGAAAAACACCAGCTTGGGGACCTCAGCATGCAGTTACTGTAGCCCTGATCTGGCAATGAAAGGGATGGCACAGATCCGCTCCTTCAGGGTAGTCTGTTTCACCCCTTTCTTTCTTTCAGTTAGTGTCAAAGATGGCCCACAATGTAAACATATGGCATTTTGTTGTGGGAGAATTAAAATGGCCATACTAGCAAGTCCATTCATATGGGTATAATGATGTTGTCATAAGACATACTAGCATTGAGCCATCTACTATCACCTATGGCTTGATAAGGTAGCTGGGTACCCTTAAACTGAAACAACTTTGGTCTTACAGTAGCAGTCAGGTCATAATTCTGTGTGGTGAAATATTGTCTACTTTGACCGGAAGTAGCTAGTGAATACCATGGAGTGCTAAAACAACCAATAAATGGGTCCTTGAACAAATCAGGCTTGAACTCTCCCTAGAAGCAAAGAAAATAAACTGAGAGTGTTGTATTTTGACCATATCATGAGAAGAAAGGAATCACTAGAAAGACCCCCCCCCCAACTCGTCAGGAGGGATTACCTGTTGTGACGGCCATTTTAGGTCAACCTTTCAGTTAGTGTCAAAGATGCTATAAGATCCTTATGCATACTGATTTTCCAGACTAACATGGCTATATCTATGAATATGAAGCATTGTCTACTCCAGTAATTCTTAAATTCAGGTCCTCCAGGTGTATTGGACTTCAGCACCTAGAAGCCTCGGTCATCTTGGCCAATGGTCTGAGATTCTGGGAGCTAAAGTCTAAAAACTATTTCTATGTATGGTTCTGAAAGCTCAACAGTGTAGAAAGGGGAAAGGGGGGGGATCATCTGATTTGAAATGTGGTGCTGGAATTCTATGGATACCGTAGACTTCTAAAAAGACAAATAAATTGGTCTTAGAACAGATTTAGCCTGAACTCTCCCTAGAGATCAAGATGACTAAGCTGAGACTGTTGAACTTTGGATATACTACGAGAAGACAATAATTCTTGGCAAAGTAGAAGACAGTAGGAAAAGAGAAAGACTGAATCCCAAATCAGTAGACTCAAGGGCTGTGCAAACCAGCCAAAAGGGCCAGCCTTGGGGTGGAATTGGGGTGGGGCAACTGCATGCCAGCTGCCCTGGCTCTGCCCCAACACCACTGTCACATTGTGCATCCCACTGCACAGTCCGCAGTGTCAGGGTGCTCCGTTGGCACAGCGTGTAGACACACTGTGCCAAAGGGGCACAAAAGAGCTGCAGCGATGCTAAGAGCAGCTTTTTGCCACTCCATAAAGGAGTAGCATTCGGATTGGGGCTGAGGCCCCTCAATTAATGAAAACACAGCCCTGAGTCTGCAAGGTCTATGGCAGGGCTGTTGATGGTTGGGTGTCTTGGGTGTCTCCAAGGCATCTCTCCAATCATAGGATCACCATAAGTTGAAGTCAACTGCAGTTAACAACATTAGTAGATTTCCCAGAATGCCATTTCAAGAGGCATTGAGCAGAGGAAAAGGAAGATTCCTGAGTGGGTTCAGTAATTTGTAACACACTTGTAGAGTTGCTCCCAAAATGTGCAAAAAGGGAGGCGGGTCTCCATTGATTTAGAGCAAAAACTTGAAGTTTGAAAGGTTTGGCTATTTTAAAGACTAGAATTCAGAGAGGCAGCACAGTAACATCTATAGCATGGGTGGACAAGGTTAAACTCTGGGAGTACATGCAATCCTCTGTGGCTCCCTCAGATGCATGAGGAAGTAGACTGAAGTCTACAAAAGCTCATGTTGCCAACTTTTTTTCCTTTCAGTTAGTCTCAAGGGTGCTACAAGATCTCTCTACGTATTGATTCTACAGACTAATACGGCTATATCTTTGAATCCTCTGTGGTTGTTTTTGTGGTCCTTGGTACACTCAAACTTTCCCAAACCACCTTTTTCTAAAAAAAGAGAGCAAGTTTCCTTTTTTATTTGCAGGCCCCCCTGCACTGTTTTATATTTATAACTATATTTTTCCAAACCTTAAGAGGGCTTCCAAACTCTTTATCTTTAGTATCCTGTGGAATTCTCAGTAAGCTCTGGCGCAGAAACTGCCCCCGAACCTGCTACAGTTGCCCACCTGAAACCACAATGCAGAGGAATAACATTTTACATCATCCTTTCACGAGCAAGCATAATCACAGCTTCCTTTGAGATATGACAATAATGATAGTGATGATGACACAACCTTCAATATTTCACAGATTAAAACCAGAACATGTGCTCCCAAGCAACATCATAGTATGGTCAAGAAGGCAAATATTATTAATGAGGAAGAATATCCAAACTAGGAGAAGCTGCAAGAATTTGGTTTTGCCTAACCCTACTGGGAAAGGCACAATTCCACCCTCTCCTCTCTCCCTTCCCCCCACCAAATGAGTTAATTCAGAGCAATCTTCTTTTGCGCTTTTAACTAAGGGCCTCTACAGACGGACCCTTTCGGCCATCCTGGAGGCAGAGATGGGGAGGGGCAGCTGCATGCCGGCCACCTCAGCCCCTCCCCAAAGATGTCCTGATGCCACGCACCATTACACATGGCGCTTGGCATCAGGACGTCCTTCCGGCTCAGCCTTTTGATGAGCTGCGCCAGAAGGGGCACCAAAGAGCTGCGCAGAGACTCTTAGGGTGCCCTTTTGTCGGCTCTGAAAGGAGCAGCATTTCGCCGCTCTTTTCCGGGCTGGCAAAAGGGAGGATTGGAGCCAACACGTCTAGCAGCCTCAACCCCGATCCTCTGTTTCCCAGGGTGACCCAGGGCTGCCCGTCTGCATCCCCCCCCCCCTTAGTTTACAGCACCTGAATAAAGCTTTGCACATAGAGAGAAAGTGGGAAGAGGAGAGGAAATTGGGAATATTAAAAACATCTTGAAAAGTGGAACAACAGAGGATTCATTGGACCCGTCCCTGTAAAAGTAGTTGGAGTGTATGTGATGATGCTATTTCAGTTTTGTCTGACTGTCAGTCATCTTAGAAGCCTGCTGTCAGGCAAAAAGACAGCATGTAAAAATTTTAAACAAATATTTACCACCCTCTTTTTCTAATTCAACAGCCTTGCCCAGGTACAGAAACATGTGGCCAAAGAAATAAAGCCACAGGACTTCTGTTTTGTGGAGTGCTAAGAGATACAAGCAAGGTGCCTTTGAGGAAATGTCTCATGCAGTTTGACTTAAAGTCAAATGTCTCCACCTATGGAATGCAAACTAGAACCTGTCAATGCAGCCCAGGCTGGAGTGGGGGTATATGATAAGGTTCAACCATTCATAAATATCACACTCCATGTAAATGAAGAAAGAAGAGACTCCCAAAGGATCAACACAACAAAGGAAAACAGCTCGTAATGCATACTCTTGGATATCTGACTGAGAGAAGATATTTGAAAATTCTAATTTAAAAAAAATTAATTAGATGTGGAATAGGTTCTTATAAGTGCCAGGAGCATTTGATAGTAGCAAACGTAACCAGGATGTTACTGGTAGATACTAAAAACAATCATAGGTTAAAAGAGAGGGGTAGGTTTTTGTTTTGTCTTTTACACTGACTTTCAATCCAATATCCAAATCTAAAAAGTTCAACTTGCACTACTTAAAAAGTGGACAAATCACTACTGCAAATATATATCTTTTGTGTGTGTGAGAGAGTGATAATGGTTGTTTCTCTTCTAATAAAGCAATTGTGTTTTCAGCCAAAAAAGGATGGGTGGGGGGGGAGAGAAACCTTACACAATTCAAGTGAACATCTGTGTTTTGAGTTAACATCAAAGACCAGCATCCATGTAGTTAAAGTGCCATCTTGTGGATGCTACATAAAGAGCTTCTAATTATATATTTTCCTTCATATTTCACCTGTATGTGTTTGAACATTTCTTGCCAGAATTTGTAAAAGTTACATGTTGCCTGAGAGAGACTCTGGAAGCTGCAGTCCAAAAAGGAATCTCTGTTTCTTATGAATATGAAGTTAACTTACACAGGGCTGGCACCAGTAGACTGCATATTTGGGCAAAGTCTGTTTGGATTCTGTATGTGAAACACTCCCAGCACATATAAAAGGCTGTCTTGTCTGCCTCAGATACTGGTATTTTAGGTCAAGTGACTGCCGATTGGCTGGGAGCGTAGGAAGTACCGCCTCACTTCCTATGCACCTAGACAATCAGCTTTACTAATTTTGTAAGAAAGCACGCTGGGAAATCTCATGGTGCAGCAAGCATCGCGAGATTTCCTACGGGATCTTGGGGCTATATAGCCCTGCGCTGCCATGTGGCGGCAGCCATTTTAGCAAAGCAGCTAAGCGACCCAACCCACCCACCCTAATTTTAGGGTTTTGTGTTAGCTTACTCTCAGGCTTAGGCTGGTCGCCTTCAGGGGCCAGGAGGGAATTTTTCCCAGGGCTGTTCCCCTGAGTTTTTCGCCCTCCCTGAGAATATTTTGTTATTAGATAATTGGGTTTGGGTCTTATTATTGATGTAATGCTAATTATGGTATTATTGCCAAGCTTTGTGATGTTGATATTCAGTTAATTGTTTAATTACATAATTCTAGCTTAGTCACAACTTCGGAACTCAAGAGTCTGTATTTTTAAGTTATGGTTAATTCTGGTGGAGAGCGGTTAACGACCCCCTACCCACAGAAAATAATTGTCTAATTAAATGATTGATTGGGATTAATCAGGCTAAATTAAATTGGCGGAAGTGACGTCAGTACTTACATTCCTGATGTCATTAACTTAATGATGTCATATAGTTCAATATGACATCATTTCCGGTTGGGAGGGGCAAAATTGTTTATTGTTGTTATTTACATGCTTTGTCACGTGCCGTGAAGGACTACCCACTTGGGTTAGTCACACCTTCACATACACACGTGACAAAGCATTTGAGTATTTAATTGTAAATTGTTTGTAAATAGACCCTGTACAGCTAAATAAAGTTGTGGCCTGTTTTTATCCACAAGAAGGTGTCACTTGTCCTTCGTGCCGGTGCAAAGGACAATAATGCTTGGTAAAGTTGAGGAAAAGAGGAAAAGAGGAAGACCATATACCAGAAGGGTCGATTCAATTAGAGAGGCCACAGCCATGAATCCCCAAGAGCTGAGCAGAGTGGTTGAGGATAGAGTGACTTGGAGGTCTCTCATTCATAGGGTCACAATAAGTCAAAGCTGACTTGAAGGAGGTTAACAGCAGTAATAATAAAGCTTTTGAAGTCTTCAGGTCTGTTTCTTTAATTCTGCAGTGGGCAAAGTGCAATTCGTGCACTGTATGCAAATTGCTAGGGTCCCTGGTGTGGCTTCCAGTCACCCTTAACCATCTTATTAAAAAAATATTGGTGTACTCACACACTGAATCCTACAATTGGAGCAATTGGACACTAAAGGCTATTTTGGAACTCCAAGGGTCTATCTGAGGCCTGAAGTTGGGTTTTTGTTTTTTAACTACCCTCACCAGCCTTCTGACAACCATCTGACCAATGGGCTTGGAAGCAAAATCTGCCATTCTAAGCCTGGGGGGGAGGGTTGAGGGGTGGATAGTTCTGTCTGGCCAAATGACCCTTGGATCCACAAAAATTATCCACTTCTTCTTTAAGTGATGACACCAGGAATCTGAATTCTACTTGTTGCATTAGAGTCTATGAATGATCATGGTACCCATTCATAAAAGACTAAAGGCTGTTGCAGACTGGCCCAAAGGGCCTGCCTGGGAGTAGAGTTGCAGTGGGGCAGCTACACGCCTCCTGCCCCACCCCACCCCCCCAGATGTCATCCTGACGCTGCATGGCTGTACACACAGTGCACAGCATCAGGACAGCCTTCCAGTGCAGTGTGCAGATACGCTGTGCCCAAAAGGCACAGAAGAGCCGCAGCACAGGCTGTTAGGGTGATCTTTTGCCACCACTAAAAAGAGAGGCATTTTGCCACTCTTTTAGGGGCAGCAAAAGGGAGGATTGGGGCTGTAGCGTGGGGTTGCCATGGCCCAGATCCACTGTTCCCCGGGGCGGTTGTCTGCTGCCCCAAATGGGCCATCTGCATTGGCCCTTAGGCAGCATGGAATAGTGTGTTCGAGTTTAAATATAAAATTGTAAAGTTTTAAAGGACCTCAGTGGGACCTTTAGCTCAACTTTCTGCCAGCATAGAAAGATATCACTGAAACATCCCTGACAGACAACCATCAAATCTGTCTTTAAAGGGCTCCAATGAAAGAAAGTCCACCACCTCCTGAGGTGATCAACCTTTGAATCAATCAGGAATTTGTTAATATTTAATCACAATTTCATTTCTTCTCATTTGAATCCATTTGCTTGTGGAGCAACAAAGCTTGCTTCTTCTTATATGTGGAAGCCTATGAGATTTTTGAAAACAGCTATCATCTCATGTCTTTTTTTTTTCTCTCCAGGCTGACATATTCACTCCCTCAACCATTCTTCACAGGGTGTGCTTTCTAGACCTTTCACCATATATGTCACACTCTTCTGGCTATGATGAAACTTGCCAATATTTTTGAAACTAGATGCCCACAGTTAAGCATGGCAGGTGCAAAATTGAAAATTTTTAACCCAACAAAATTATTTTCTCTTCCTACAGGGCAGCCATCATCCATCTTAAAGTGATATTCTACAGAATATTTCTTCTAGAAGAGTTAAAAGCAACATATTTAGACTCCTCAGAGCCACATCATATTGATTCATACTAAGTAGCAGTTTTCAAAGAAAATGCCACCAGAGATGGCAAGTATAGATAATGAGTAAAACAAGACCAACTTAAGATGCAGCAACCTGTCTTAAGAGGCTACTTTAGAAAGGAAAAGCAGCTCACTCCCAAGGAATTAAACATAATTGTGCCCCATCACAGTACAGTAGTGTGATGCCATTATAGTTTAAGACCTTCAATGACTCACAGAACAAACTACCTGCAAATAGCTTCCCAGGTGGGACTTTAATATTATTACTGTAGGCATTTCTTAAATTAAGGCTGTCACTGTGGTGGCACAGCTCAGTTGCAACTCTTAATGGTCTGTGTCACGTTGCCTTGTTCTCCATTCTTACCAGGCAGCATCCTTTCTGTGATTTGTTTATTTTACACTGTCTTCTATATATACCGGCTTTATCCTGCAATGCTATCAACATTTTCATTGCAGAGAAGGGTGGATTTGGGCTTCCTATGTCTGTAAACACTAGAGCTGAGCAAAAAGAGATCCTCTCAGCTTTTACCATATAGGGGCCAATGCAGACCAACCCAAAGGGCCGGACTGGGGGTGGAGTTGGGGCGGGGCGGGGTGGAGTTGGGGCGGGGCGGGGCGGGGTGGGGTGGGGCGGGGCGGGGCGGGGCAACTGCACACCGGCCGCCCCAACTACACCCCAACTACGCCCCAATGCAGCATGCCTAACTACATAGCACATGGCATCAGGGTATTCCATTGGTGCAGCGTGCACACATGCTATGTTGAAAGGGTGCAAAAGAGCCGCAGCGGCAGCTAAGGATGGCTTTTTGCTGTCCTAAAAAGGAGTGGCATTTGCCTGCTCTTTTGGGAGTGGCAAAAACCTGGATTGGGGCTGCTGTGTGCCGTTGCCACAGCCCCAATCCAGTGCTCCCAGGGGCAGTACAGAGTCGCCCCTTATGGGCTGTCTGCATCGGTCCTAAGTTACTAGGTTTCCAGGCAATGAAATCCCTAAAAGACAATTTCATAGTTCAGTAATCTCTTAAAAGGTACATGTGGAGCCCTCTTGTATCCTTTTCCACAATTTACTTTTTCAGAATATTTCTGTATTCAACAACAAAGGAGATTATTGCACTGCCCTTTCTTCCCGCACTAGACGTGGGATGTAAACTCTAATAGGCAGATTTTATTGCACACCTCCATGCCCAAGCAGGAGGCATCCCATACCTGACCAGGGCATCCTGTACCCAATCTGGACTTCTCCTGCACCTTGAAAAGAAAAGGATTTTCCCATTCATTGCAAAGTGCCGGAGATGCCCAGATCAGGTACAGGATGCCTCCTGTCTGGGCACAGAGGTGTGCGAGTAAACCTGCCTATTAAAGGAGTGCGGGAGGAAAGGATGGTGCAATAATCTCCAAAGTTAGACCTTATGGCTTCTTCCAACACTGTGATCCTATGATTCATTCATATTTCTCATTATAAAGCTTAATGCAAAACATACTTGAAATAATGAGTTTCTGAAAGTTACTCCCTCCTCTTCTTTTTCTCTGAATCAGCTCAAGGGTATTGTCTTGCCACTCACTCATAGACCACAAGGTTGCGAGTTCAATACTACCCAGGGCTCAGGCTTGACTCAGGCCTGCATCCTTCCGAGGTCGCTAAAATGAGTACCCAACTATTGGGAGGAAATGAGCTTACAGTTGTAAACTACTTAGACATCCCATAGTGCAATATGAAGCAGTATATAAATGAAGCTGCTTTTGCTTTGCTTTTTAGTGTCTGGCTCATTCCTTGGGGCTTATGTAAAGTTGCTCCAGGAAAATACTTAACCAGTAAGACTAGGCTGAAGGACACCTGACCTTGGAACAGCCCAGAACTATTATTTCTCTACCTCTTGTACCTCCTGTTTTTTTCCAAAAGCACCTTTGACAGAGGTGTTTAGTCAGTGCAGATGACATTTCCCTTCCCTGACCATATTCTGGACATATTCTTTGGCTTCTGTAATAGGGTTGAAGAGAAGAAGCTGGGGGCCAAATATCCAAAGCCCAGACCTCTGGAGGGCCCAGATAACTAGAGTGAACAAAACAGATGCATTACAAAATAATTTCTGGTATTTTAGCAGACTGAGGAGTAAGAATCTGCTAAAGTTAAGGAGGGAAAACCAATAGGTCAGTTGCCCAATGCTAACTGCCAGTGGCGCTGGTGCTAGTAGCTTCAGGAAGCTCTGCCAAGGAATAGACAAGGGAAAGGCTAGCCCAAGTTTCCACCATAAAATGGGACTCTTTGGAATGGGGATCTTTGAACTGCATAGATTATGCTTTTTCTTGGATTTTATCCAGACAACCCATTGCTTTGCTTGCTTTGTTTTGGCTTTGGCCTCTAATTTATTTCTCTCCCACTGATGGTTCTTCTATGCTTCTTAACAGCTACTTATTCTCAATTGTCCTGAGCTGGCATGAACATTCCAAATAATTCTCTGGCATCCACTTTTTCAGGTGCATTTAAAATAATCCATCTTTTCTCTCCTTTTATCCTCTGCTTACTTCAGTTCAAAGGGTTAACACAGTGGGAAGAGAGGACAGGAGGAGCTGGAGTCTTGTTCTTCTCAGCAGACTCAGGGCCTGTACAGACTGGCCACAAGGGCTAGCCTGGGGGGTGCAGTTGGGGTTGGGCGACTGCACGCCGGCTGCCCTGATGCTGCCCCGACACATCCATCACACCACACATCCCACCACATGGGGCATGGTGTCAGGCCACTCCCTTGGTGCAGCGCATAGAGCTGCAGCATTGGCAGTAAGGATGGCTTTTTGCTACTCCAAAAATTAGTGGAATTTGCCAGCTCTTTTTGGAGTGGCAAAAAGCTGGATCGGGGCCATGGCGTGTGGTTGCCATGGTCCCAATCTGGTGCTCCCAGGGGCGGCATGGATCTTCCCCTTAGGGGCCATCTGTACAGCCCCTCAGACAAAAGCAAACTGTGGCAGCTTCTCCTAACGTATGTGTTCTTCGTTGTCAATAACTTTTGCCATCTTGACCACACTTTACTGTGGGCACAGGCTACATGTGTTTTGATTTTCATGTATGAAATATTGGAGGGTATTGTCCTGTCTGTCACTCATCTCACCCATTTTAAGCAGATGCCCTTCTCAACACTCTGCCATACTGTCTGCTGAGGTAGTGGATGTCTCCTTGGTGGCCCTGCTGTCCTATCCATCTCCAGCTCAATTTTGTCTTCCAGATAGAGATCCATCATACTTCCTTTCCTTTCCTCCTCAATGTGCAATGTAACATGCAGTACTGGAAGTACCTGAATTCAGTTCTTTTGCTTGAAAAAATATCATAGTCCCACATCAGATAGGTATGGGCCGTTGCAGACCGGCCCAAAGAGCTGGCCTGGGGGTAAAGTTGGGATAGGACAGCTGCACGCCGGCCACCCCAACCCCACCCCACCACCTTCCTGATGCTGCACAGCCATACGCACTTTGCGCGGGACAGTATTTAAACACTTTGTGCCGAAAGGGCGCTGAAGAGCCACAGCACCAGCTCTTAGGATGGCCTTTTGCCACCCCTAAAAAGAGTGCTTTTTACCACTCTTTTCAGGGTGGCAAAAGGGAAGATCAGGGCTGTGGCATGGAGTTGCCGTGGCCCTGAATCAGCCGCTTCCCAGGGTGCTGCATTGCCTCAAACAGCCAGTCTACATTGGCCCTATGTTGAGCGCAGACATATTTATACATGTTCTATGCTTATGTAACAGGAAAGAAGCAATGAAAAGTATCCCTAGTGTCATATATGATAGCAGGGGCACACACAAAAAGGTGATCAGGTCCAAGTATGTGCATGTACATACTTGTGCATGTACATGTCTGCCTACAAACACAAATAAATTGTTTTTCAATAAAAAACACACTTTGTGTCCTATTTAGTATAGGTTTCATAAA
The DNA here is from genome assembly GCA_026167975.1 of Phrynosoma blainvillii. Lineage (NCBI taxonomy): Eukaryota > Metazoa > Chordata > Lepidosauria > Squamata > Phrynosomatidae > Phrynosoma > Phrynosoma blainvillii. The sequence continues at coordinate 31,766,187 of JANUYF010000003.1, forward strand.
ACTCCAGCCATTACCCAGGATTCTGTACAATATCACAATTACATTCTTTGCAAACTGGAATTTATCGCACAAGCCCCATTCTCCCTGTGATAACATGCATAAAAGAAACTGGATACATACCAGTTTGAGAGCATTTTTTATCACATGTTTCTTCAGTAATGTGACTGGATCCTCATGCTATCTTCCATACTTCTCCCTAACACCACCTTCCTATCCAGCATGCCTTTCAGGGTTGTTGTTTTTTTTAATAAAATGGGTTTTGTTGTTGGCCCTGTTGTTGCTGCTACTGCTGGAAGTATGTTAATACAATTGTTTAAAAAAGTAAAAAAAAAAAAAAAAAAGAAAGAAAGAAAGCAGCCAGCTCAGGAATAGCAATGAGGAGCAGGATCGGGGGTGGGGGAGGAGGAGACACTGACACCACATGACGGTCCAATACCAGAACTGCCATGGGAGGAACCTATCACACCTGAAAACTAATACTACAACAGTATGTTTGGGAGCTTGTTGAAAGGTTCCACCGTCAGTGACAAGGTGTGCTTTAACAGTGCTTTCAGGGCAAAGAAGCAACAAGATGGAGGAGACATCATGTGATAAGTATCTCCAAAGGAGCAATTTTCCAACTTTAATAATGATTTAAAAACCACATGTGATAAAAGCCATTGTTCATCACCTGTTTGTCTGTCTGACTGTCTATCTTTTGTGTTTGGGGGTAGAGGGGTGAACTAAGTAGATTCTTATTATATTTTTATTCCTACCAAAATAAGTGTTCGGTGCTATGCCAGATGCTTATGTAAGAAAGCATGCAAGCAACCCTAGCAAGCTTGGCAGAGTTGGGAACTGTTTTGCCCTCCAGGAGATGTTGACAATAGCTCCCAGAAGTCCTTGTTAGCATAGCCAATGGTGAGGAATGTTGGGATCCAATAACATCTGGAAGGCTGCAGAATTCCCATCCTCGTATACAACTGCAGGTCCCAGCCATAGCTGCTACCTGTGATGGAAAAACAAATGGTGACCCTGAAGTCATGATTGATACCCTGTGGATTTACAGAATTGGCTTTAAATGTTTATTTCAGCAGTTTGAGCAAACATATTCCATTCTACTGTACCACCTGCCTGCTGTTCCCTATAAAGACAAGGATGTAAGCCTCATAAATCCCCAAAACTGTGATTGGCCAGAGATAAATATAAGCTATGTAGTAAAATATATACTATGGGTTAATGTATGCTTTGCCCTCTTCTTGATTTAATTTACCCATGAGGAATTACTTGTGTCTATAGCAATTATATATTGGGCACAGAAGAGGTGTTGGGCAATGGTGTTACTGCTAACCTCCTTCCCCCAGATATCATCCATCATGTGGCCTGTGGATTCTTATGGGTTGGCACCATTGCTAGTACAAAAGTAATCAAAAAATGAAAATTACATTAGAAAGGAACCACAAGAAAAGATCCAAACAATCCTAGCTCCTCCATTTATACAGTCCCTTATAAGTGTTTAGAGCAGTACACAAACATAATTGCCATAATCTTTATAGAAACCCTGTAAAGTACACAAGTATTAATATTGTCATACAGGTACATTTATTTTCTCTTAGTTTTGCTTGAGGGGATTTGGAACAAAACTCTAGCTGATATTAAGAGGGTTAATATATGAATTGTCTTAACTTTCCAAAAAACATTTTATTTCTAAGGTTATGTGCTGGTCCTTTTTAAACCCTTCTAAAAAAATTCAGTGTTGTGTAAGAGAGGCATTAAAAACATCTGTTATCATAGCTGCTTCAATTTGTTTCATTCAGACAGAATTATAACTGGACAATTATAATCTGTCATTTTATCTGCTGTAATAGGTTTATCATCTCAACAGAAGGTGCAGTCACAGTTTCTAAGAAATGGTTCAGAACTGTTTGTATTAAGAGGAGAGATCCAAACTGATTAATTGCTATGGGCTGAAATCCTACATCAGGCATGCAAGGTATAAATCTCCACATGTGGAGTTATGGATTGATTGTGCCACTCAACATTTGTGCTAAATGACAGTGTTGTACCACTGTATGCACAACTGACATGCACAACTGAATGCAGAACTGAAGATGTTTCACTGCCAATTTCTGCAGAGACTGACGGGTTCACATAATCATAGAATGGGTTTCTGTATATGCAATGGCATCACACGCACAAAACTACTTCTGTCTGTAGTTGGAATTACAGCAATATGTCAATTATTTGTTAGTGTTTTCAGTGCTACAGAAGATCTTTCCTTTTAGATTTCATGATGTGGAAAGTTTATTTTTTCATGACCAAGAGATTTTTTTTCTTTCTTGAAAATGTTTCAGGTTATTACAAAAGTGTCAAGAAAGCCTAGATGGAGATTAGCTAATACTTTTATGTATTTTTAAAGTATATGATTCTAGCTTGGTCTGTGTGGATTTATGAAGTCAAAGCCAAATCCCTTTAGTAGAGCTGGAAGTCACACAAGTACAAGATGAAACTATACTAGGTCTTGTTAATCAATCCCCCACCCCCACCCCCACCCTTGATCTAAGGATTAGCTATGTTCATGTTATCCAGTGTTATATTCATATTCCATTTTGTCACTGTAGGTTCTAGTGCTATGATACTGGGATTCAATTGTACTCAAACACTTGAAAGCACCAGCAGTATGCCATGGAAAAGATGAAAAGTATAGACCCATTAACTTCACATCTGTTCTGAGTAATTGCTGGAAAGTATATTAAAGTCAGAATTGCTAAACATACCAAAGATAAGTTGCTGAAGGAAAAATCAAATTTAAACAATTTGTGGGGGAGGGATGAAATGAGCATGTATTTCACATGTCATTCATTAGCACCTTGACCACACTGTAGTGCTTTCTGGAGGGGGAGTTGCTTGTTTTGTTTTGTTTCCTCCTCAAAGCACTGAACAACAGGGTTTGGAAAAACAAAATGAACACCACAATCACAGGTCATCAGAAAAAACAGAATGTTCCACACGTGTGCTAAATGTCAGGGTTGTGCCACTGAGTGTACAACTGACACACACTATTGAATACAGAACTGAAGGAGTTTTACTGCCAATTTCTGTAGAGACAGATACACATAATTTTAGAATGGCCTTCCAGAAAGGGTTAGTGAGTTCCTTTCCATCTCCAAATGGAATAGCTTGAAGAAGAGAAGACTGAGAGAATACCTGAAGGGATGTCTCATAGAAGAGAGAGTGAGCTTCTTTTTTTCATGTTCCAAAGGGTACAGCCCAATCAAATTACAAGAAAGAAAATTCCAACTTAACATTAGGCAGAACTGGCTGATAGTAAGCACCATTCAGCATTGAAATAAGTTATCTCAGAAGGTGGTGGACTATCTCTTGGCAGTTCAAAAATGGATGCTCAAATCTCAAGGATACTGAAGCAATGGACTCCTGTATTGGCAGGGGTTGGACTAGGTGGCTATTGCAACCCTTTACAAATCTATGATTCTACAGTACCTGAAAATAAACCTGCATGACCATCCACTTTATCATCTGCCAATAAAATTACAAAATAGAGTGAGGAGGGTATTTCAGGTCTGCTTCAAACCGTAATTAAAGTGGAGCAGCAGGTTTAAACAGAAGAAATGTTTTAATTTCCAAATAATGATTGATTTCCAAATAATCATTGGTAGTGCTAAGTTACATCATGATATGACTGATAAATATTTAACCTGAAAGCCCTTCTCCTCTACTTCTTCTCACGCTAAAACACAGGATCATTGGTTGTGGATGCTCAATCAGCAGCAAGGGGAAAAAATCATTCTGCACATGCCCACTTTTCTTGATTAAGATGATATAAGGGAAAACAACAAATCACTGCAGTGATGGTTTCATGGAGATTACCGAACGGTGCTTTAAAAACGGAGCTAAAGTAGGATTGCAACAAATCATAATGAATCCTACCGCACAATGTCATGTTGTTTTGTTGTTATATCATTGTGTTCGTGTTGTCTGTAGCACTATAGATTATTAATGATAGAAAACCATGAGTAATTGCCGATATTGCTGTAATTGTAGAACTCTACGAGTGCAGAAGAGATTAGCACAACTGCATCAGTCAAAGGGTTACAAGCTTTCAGGTTACGTCAAAAAATCTGACATCAGGAGTGGATTATTTCTGCAGTGTGTATTGGACCAAAGTGGTGTGAGAAAGTATTATTTCATTCTGTGAGTGAGAAAGCAGCTTGGAGAAGACTCCTCCCTTTCCTCAAAGCAGTAAATTATGCCTTCACAGTACTTGCCAGAAACTACATTTCCCAGCATGCACTGCATCCACTTTCTCAACCTTATTTGTTCCTTTTAGGGGATGAAAAATCAGCAGAAAGACTATAAATTTAGCAGGCTCTGTTTACGGTCACATTGAAAGATTGAAGGATGGCCCCTAAGTCACCAAATCCCCAGCCTGAGGGACAAAGAGGAGGCCTGGTGATGAGTTACCTCAGCAAAGGAAGTGGCAGGGGGAATGTAGGCTTATAAGTGGGAGGCAGTTAATGTTTTAAAGTTTTAAATGCAAGATGAGAGCAGAAAGCTCATGAATTACACAACTGTTAATAACCAACTGCAATTCTGGATTGATGAGGTAATGCAGAAAACTGTGTTTCAGTTGCATTATTGAGGTCATTTTAGTTGTGCTATTTCAGCAGTATATCACTGTGCAGTAATCTCCCATGTCAGTGAGGCTGTGAATCTACTCTACTCTGTCTCAGGCATAAAGGAGCTGAACCTAAAATATTTCTGCACCTTGGATATCTCCCTTGAAGTTCAGACTGCAAAATGGCACAGACTCACCACCCCACTGACCTGGAAGGTATCATCTGCTCCTGAGTCACTGTAAAATGGTAACCCTTGACCGGCTCAACATTGGACTACATCACACAATTCGGCAAATGGATTGGAAAACTATTTCTGAACTGTATGGATGGAATCTTGTTGGCATCTTATGTGTGCATAAGTTCCTCTATGGAAGTGGCTAGAATGCAAAGCAAAAGCAAAGCAGATTCATTTATATACCGCTTCATACTGCGCTATGGAGTGTCTAAGCAGTTTACAACTGTAAGCTCAATGCCCCCCAACAGCTGGGTACTCAGAAGAATGCAGGCCTGAGTCAAGCCTAAGCCCTGGCTAGTACTGAACTCGCAACCTTGTGCTTTATGAGTGAGTGGCTGCAGTACAGGCATTTAACCACTGCGCCACCAGGGCTCCTAAATGCAAACACACACACACACACACACACACATATATATATATATATATATATGGTGAGGAAGTTTACAGAAACAGAGTTGCACATGCACATGGATGTACATTCAGTTGCACATTCAGTTGCACAATGTTGCAATTCAACCAAAAGTTTGCACAACACAATCAATGCATAATTCCACATGCAGAGTTTTTCCTATATAATGCATGAAGTAGGCTCATAGCCCATAATTTACCAATGACAGAGGGGGTGGGCCACTGTGGAGAGTCTGAAAGAGGCATCCATCCCATTTTTCCCACTCAGGCTGCAGACCACACCTATCCATTATTATGCTATTTTAATAAGGGGGTGGAGTAATAACATTAAATAGGCAAATTACACACAATCAAGGTTTCTGGGGATGCAGTTGTCTGTTTGGGGTTAAAATATAGCTATAAGTGATAATGGATTCTGTTGGGGAGAACTGGAAGCCACACACACACACACACACACAAAAAAAAAAGGATGTGGGGCCACATTTGTCACTCTGAATTACACATAAAAGATTACATGGTTGCATTCCACTCACCATGTACAGCATTGTAATTTTAATTAATTTTGTCAACTGAAAAGGGATAATGTAAACAACACCTTCCACATGTGTTTGCTGTTTGTATCTACAACTTGTCTAGATTTCCCATTCTCCTTGGCCTAAGCCAGGTCTGTCTCTTCCACCACCACCACTACCACCACACACACATACACACACACACACATTCGAAACCTACTCCTTGTTTTTCAATGTCCAGCAACTGGCTAAGTTGTCAGAAAAGCATGATTTGTAATTCAAGACTAATCTCCAAGAGTCTTTTTTTTTCCTTTTGAGCAAGAGCTGCTGCTGTTATTGATTTTATAGTCTCGCTTTTCTACATGGACGGAGCCTGCAGTCTGAGCAATCCTGTACTTGTACTGAACACACACTTGCATTCCAGCTTCCCATACAGAGTTTGATTCAAAGCTCATTGAAGTTAATAAAACTTCTCACATTGATTTCAAGGGGCTTTGGATCATAAGCAATCTCAGCTGGTTTCCCAAAGTCCCTGCAGCAACATAGCTAGCCTATGTGTGTGACAGCAGAAAGTCTTTATTCCTTTGGCAGGTCAAGTATTCCATTTTATATAATACAATATCAACAGGGGGGAAATCACATAGAAAGATGGCATGTGGTGCTACTATCTTTTTTAGACTCAAAAGCAACTTAAAAAGCAAACAAACAGCAACAACACCATGTGCTGCCTCTCTTTTTTTTCCTACCTGGCTTTCTGCACATTGAGCCCACTGAATATCAAGCTGCCACAAACAAAATCACAATGAACAATGCCACAAAAGGAAGATCTCCCTTTTCTTGCCCTTAAATCGAAAGGGATGGGCAATTTAAAAGAGCATAACTTTCTTACAAATATGCAAGACAGGCTTTCAGATGGATGGGTCTGTGATAAAATTTCATGGGAAGAATCTTGCTACTTGCTGGTATCAATTAGATTATATTTACCCATCTCCATTCTCAGCAGTACACATTTGGAGTAATGTTAATCCCATTAATGTTATTGTGAGAACAGGTGCTCCATCTGAGCATCCTTCTATTTGCTATTTCTGTCACAGCAGAGCTATGGTATCTCTTGCTAGGGACAACTGACAGAGTGGCAGGTGGTGTCAGCAAGGTGCCTAATGACAGGAAAATGTGGTTGTCTTTTAATAGAATTTAAGATATAAATGAAAGCCAAAGCAACAACAGGTTCAGCTTGAGAAAACCTTTAATCTGTCACCGTTGCAATATTAGTATCAATAATACCCCCAAATATTTTATTTGCCATGGAAATCATTTTCAATATTACTTAATAGTTACTTTTATATCCTTCCTTTCCTTCAATAACCTGAAGGTGGAAATACATGGCTTCCAACTTTATCTTCACAACAACCCTGTGAGGTAGGCCAGGATGAGAGAGAAAGATCTGAATCTTATTGACCATCCCAACTAGAGTAGATCCATTAAATCAATGCAATTTTCATAAATATTGATTCACCATTCAACAATTGATTCAGTGGGTCTACTATATTTGGGATTAACCAACAAGATTTAGCAGGTTTCATGACCAAGCGAAGATATCCCTGCCTCATACAGTGTGAGAGTGGCTCAGTCCATCCTGCTTTTCACAGAGATTCTTTGCTTTATAGGTGTTTACTTACAGGAAGGTGTTTACTTACAGGAAGATGACAAAAATCTGTGCAAAGCAACTTGGTTAATCATCTGGCTCAAACAATTGATATACAAAGTGGGTACATGTAGATTGATATGAATTACCATTTGCTAAATTGGCAGCTTCATGAAAGACCCCTAATAGTTTGTTTTCTATTCATTTTGGGTTGTTTATATGCCACACTTTCTGTCTCAGAGACACTCAAGGTGGCTTGCAACCTTTAGTAAAACAGGTCAAGTACAAAGCAAAGCAGGAAAAAAACCTAGCACAATCAACTATTTAAAAGATAATTTTAAAAAGAAGAGGCTGCAGATAAACAAACCATGCCATTTTCAAAAGCCTGCAAATATCAGCAGCCTGGGAGATTAAACACTTGCCAGAATAAAAAGGTCTTTTTGAGACAGTGGGAAAACACTGAGGAAGAATCAGCCATTCAAGTTTAGATTTCCCCAGTTTTAAGACTGGATCTAGACATTTAATGGCAAACATGGGCCTTCCAACTTTGGGTCTACCTCTTATTATCAAAATACTGAGAGACAGCAGAGGTGTGCACTGACCTCAAGACAATCACTGAGCAGCAAACATAGGCACTGATCTTAAGAATGAATCCAGACCATTATTTACAACTTCAGAAAATGTTGTGCTTTGGCTAGGATTGATTTGGAGCCATTCAGTTTTGTATTGATCATGAACCCAAGTTATGATTCAGAAATCTGAAGCCTGATTCAGTTCTGTATGTGTCGATGTGCCTTCAAAGTCACCTGTCAGCTTATGGCAACCTCATGAACTTCATAGCATTTCTTTAGGCAAGGAGTACTCAGATGTGGTTTTGCCAGTTCCTTCCTCTGAAATATAGCCTGTAGCAGCAATTCACACCAATTCATTGGCGGTCTCCCATGCAAGTGCTAACTACAGCTGATTCTTTCCTTTTTTTAGATTTTTTTTATTATAATTATTTCATCAATCCAAATGTGCTTGTAATAATAAATGAGTAAAGAATTTAAATAACAAATCTTCCATCTTCCAATTATTAAGTAAACAAAGGGGGGAAGCAGACGAGGGCGTCCAGGACGCCCTGAGCCGGCGCGCCGCGGGGCCGCAGCCTCCGCACCTCGGCGCACCGGCGGCGTCCCTGGAAGGAGCGCTAAATCAGCGCTCCTTCCTCAAGACAGCGAAAGTGCGCCCTAAAAGCGGCGGGCGCACGTTCGCTGTCTTTTCCACCGCGGCACGTCCGGTCGCCGTGGCGTGAGGTCATCCCCGGAGCGCCAGCCATGCGGAGGGCCGGCGACTCCGAGGGCGACCTCAGGGAGAGGAAGGGGCGCCGCTCGTGTGGCTGCCCCTCCTCTTCCAAGCCTCCAAGACGACTCTATTAGTCGTCTGCCGAGGCCCAAAGAGAGACAAAACGAATGTATCAAAATAATGTTTCCTACAAAGTTTCAAATTATTGTATATCCAATTGACGCAGATTTCTATCTACCATTTTCTTTCTACCTACCATTTTCATTTTTTCCCTCCTCATTTTATAATTTAAATTTCATACAGAAAATTATACATATATTAAATTTATGTTAAATGACTTCCCTACTGGAGAGCTCAACTGTTACTAGCTTATTTCTTATCTACTTCTCTTTATTGCCTTAATATCATTTTAATATTGCACTTATCTTTCTTATCTACAATCTATTTGTATTAATCTAACTAATTAAAATATTTAGTTTTATTATCAAACTCTAGATTCTCTATATTAATAAAAATATCTAATCCTATATATTATTATATAACCTTCCTCCTACATCAAATCTTGTTAAATTGTATTGCACTTTCACCCCATTTGTTTTCCCACAACAGGTTTATCCTTTTCCAGTCTTCTTTTCTTTCCATTATTACTCTCCCATTTACCAGACAAGTAAGAATATCCATTTCAAATAACTCATATAATTTTAGTAACCACTCTTCTATCTCTGGACCTGAGATTGATTTCCAGTTCTTGGCTATAACTAATCTTGCTGCGGGTATTATATTTAATAATATCTTCCAGTTTTTAGATTCCGTTGTTCTATCCAAATCAGTCAATATGTTTAAGAGATATATATTGGGTTTCATCGAGTAGTTTATGTTTAGAGTTTTGGTTATTAATTGATGTATTCTTTTCCAGAATTTTTGGATTACTTTACATTTCCACCACACGTGAAATAATGTTCCCTTCTTTTCCTTACATCTCCAACATTTGCCATTTGTTTTCTTAGAGATTTTATCAATCCTTTCAGGTGTAAGATACCGTCTTAGGTAAATTTTATAATAATTTTCCTTTAGAATATTGCTATTTGAAAATTTTAAATATTTGGACCATACTTTTTCCCAGTTCTCCAGTGGGATCTTATTACCTATGTTTTGTGCCCAAGTAATCATTTGAGGTTTGACAACTTCCTGTTCCATATCCAATTTTAGTAATAGCTGATAAATTTTTGCTAAAATTTCCCCCTTGTTTCAATTTAAGATTTCATCAAATTCAGCTTTTGATTTTTCAAATCCATTCCTTTTTAAATCTATTCTAAACCTTTCAGCTAGTTGTCTGTATGGAAACCAAATACAGTTAACCCCTCTTTCTAAAAGCTGTTCTCTAGATCTTAACCTCCATTGATCCTCCTTTTATTCTAATATCTCTTCATAAGATATCCATCCTTTTTCTCCCAATGTTTCTCTTTTGAGTAATGCGTCATGAGACGATACCCAGAGTGGTATCTTCTGGTACAATTTTTCTTTGTATTTTAACCAAGTTTGTAATAGGCATTTTCTAACATAATGGTTTAAGAATTCCTTGTGGATTTTGCTTTTGTCATACAATAAATAAGCGTGAAGACTAAATTGGGCATTAAACCCTTCTACATTTAGTAATTTTACATTTTTTAATTTAATCCAATCTAGAGTCCAATTTAAACAACTTGCATGGAAATAAAGCTTTAGGTTTGGGAGTCCTAAACCTCCTCTTTCCTTGACATCATGCATAAGCTTCCATTTTATTCTTGTTTCCTACCACCCCATATGAACTTTGATAATTCTTTGTTCCAATCTTTAAAAGGTTTCTCGCTTGTTATTATTGGTATATTTTGGAAATAATATAATAGTTTAGAAAGAATAATCATTTTTATTACTGCTATCTTTCCCAGTAGTGAAAGTCCTAAATTATTCCATTTTTTAAAATAATTTTTTATTTTACTGCAAGGTTTCTGATAGTTATTATCAAATAGATCTGAGTTTTTCTTAGTTAAAATTATTCCCAAATATTTCACTTTTTTTGTACTTTGTAATTAGAAATACTTTCCAACTCTTTCTCTTCTTTTATTTCCATATTTTTAGTTAGTATTGCTGTTTTGTCTTTATTTACTTTAAACCTCGACCATTTTCCAAATTCTTTTAGGATTTCATTTAATTTTTCTATACTCTGTAATGGGTCTTCTAAGAACAGTACTATGTCATCCACGTATGCCTTCACCTTGTATGAAAATCCTTTTATTAGTGGCCCCCTTATTTGTTCTTCATGTTTAATTTTCCTCAACAGTACTTCAATTGTCATGAGAAAGATCAGGGGGGATAGCGGGCATCCCTGTCTTGTACCTTTATTAATTTTAATTTCAAGTGTCTTTTCCCCGTTTATAATTATTTTAGCAGCTTGATCATTGTAAATTGCCTTTATCCAATTTATAAAATTTTGACCAACCCCTATTTTTTCTAACACTGCCAACATAAATTCCCAATTCACATTATCGAAGGCCTTTTCTGCATCTAGGAAAACCATAGCAAAGTTCTTTTCATTATGTTTTTCATAAAACTCCAATAAGTCTAGGACTATTCTCAAATTATCTTTTGTTTGTCTCCCAGGGAGAACTCCCACTTGATCCTCCTGAATAAAATCCTTTAATATTTTTTTAAACCTTTCCACTAAAATGGACATACAAATTTTATAGTCTGAGTTTAACAGTGAGATCGGCCTGTAATTCTTTATTTCTAAATTATCTTTATCTTCTTTTGGAATCAGGGTTATCAATGCCTCATTCCAAGACTTAAGTTTGGTATTTATAGCTAAGTTAGGGCCTAAGCAGATGGGTGGCCACGGGCTGCTCCGGGAAGCTATGGATTGGGGCCAAGGTAGCCGCACTCCTCGGCCCCAATCCGCAGCTTCTCAGGCCCTGGATGGAGCGCTAAAATAATGCTCCTTCCACAAGATGCTGAAGGTGTGCCACAAGAGGTGTTGGGCGCACCTTCGGCATCTCTTCCACCGCAGTGTGTGCGGACGCTGCAGCGGAAGTATGTCATTGGAGCGCCCGTCATGCAGAGTGACGGGCGCTCCAATGATGTGTTCGGGAAGGGTTGGGGCACCCAGCGTGAAGCTGCCCCTCCCCTTCCTTGCCTCCAAGACAGTGCAAAGCGCCATCTGCTTCCCCCCTTAGATATAACTTTGTAGAATGGTAAAATTAGTTTGTCCTCCAACATTTTGTAATAATTGGCCATGAATCTGTCTGCTGTTTCTATTACCAGTAGCATATCAGTTCAGTTACAGGCTGAGCTAACAAGCAAAGACCTTAGAGGACCCTTGTGTTTCTTTGCAATTTTATAGAATCATAAAACCAGAAGGAGTCACATAAGCCATGGGTCCAACCATCTATTCACTTCAGTTAGAGGTAGATCCAAATCTGTCTGAATCTAATAATGCCCAATTCTGCTCCCACAAAAGCTGACAGAGCCTGGTGAAAAGACCAAGCCAACAGGTGCCCTTTACATGGGTCTTTACTGGGGCACTTTTTGAAGGAGAAGCCCACAGTCCTGTTTCACTGCTTACTTAGGAAGTCTCAATATGGACACTGAGTGAGCTACTGCAGTCTCCTGAACATTTGTGGGATGTTTGTCTTCTTGCCTAGAGATGTGGGGAACTTCATCTCCACCAAGTGCAAGTTAGTAGCCCTCCAACAAGAGAACGTTCAGCAGCTGGAGGCCTAGGTAGCTACACTTCAGCATATTAGGGAGCAAGAGGTGTTCCTGGACAGAATGAAATGAACAGTCTTGGACAGGGGCCACAAAGAATATGTTGTTGGGGAGGAGGTCACTTCACACGCACAGGAGGTAGACAGCTGGAGAAACGTCACACACAGAAGTAGGGAAACCAAGGTTCGTTCTAGGAGCTTGAAGCTACAGAATCAATTTGAAGCTCTCTTCCTTATCAAGGATGAAGGGGAAGTGCAGCAGGGACAGTCCTCAGGGACAGTGCAGGGGACCCTAAGAGTACCACCACAAATAACAGCCACTGATAAGCCTCAGAGGAGGTGTGTGGTGGTGGTGGTGGGACTCCTAGTTGAGGGGTACAGAAGCAGTGGTTTGTGGGGCTGACAAGATGTCCTGGGAGGTGTGTTGTCTCCCTGGGGTAAAAATCTGTGTTGTGACAGTCAGGCTGGCAAGACTTGTCGAGACTACTGACCATTACCCCTTCCTCTTGGTCCATGTGGGAACCAATGATATTCCAAGGCATAACTTTCAGAATATGAGAAGTAATTATGAGGCTTTGGGCAGCAAGCTGAAAGAGCTGGATGCACAGGTTATCTCATCTCTTCTCCCAGTTGAAGGGCACAGTCCAGGAAGGGAGAGGAAAATAGAAGATGGGAATAACTGGCTCTGTAGATGGTGCCATGAAGAATGATTTGGATTATTGGATCATGGGCTGTGGTTCCATGAGTGTGGACTTCTGACAAGAGATGGGCTGCCTCTCACATCAGTTGGCAGAAACATTTTTGCCAATAGCCTCAAACATTTGATAAGGTGGAATTTAAACTGAGTCATGTAGGGGAGGGAGACAGTATCTTGGAAGGTATGTTGGAAGGAAGGAGTACATCATGGGCTGGAGATAATAGTCAAAATGTTATAGAGGGAACAAGGCAAATGATGCAAGGGCCTAACAATGGGAGGAGGGAAAACTCACACAGGCAGCAAGTGGGGAGGACCTATGCTCCTAGATGTCTCTACACTAATGAACAGAGCATAGGAAATAAACTAGATGAATATGAACTCCTTGCACAACAAAGCAAATATGATATAATAGGCAACACTGAAACCTAGTTGGATGAGTCTCACAATTGGAATGTAGGAATAGAGGGGTATAACCTTTTAAAGAGAAATAGGCCAAACAGGAAAGGAGGAGGAATAGCATTATAAGTCAGGGATGTTTATACCTGTGAAGAGATCCACGGTGTAAATCCTGGAAATCAGGTGGAGAGCATCTAGATAAAAATTAAAGGGGAAGGAAGCAATGGGGATGTTATTGTGGGAGTCTACTACAGACCCCCAAGTCAGACTGAGGAATTGGATGATGCCTTCCAGAACAGATGACCACACACTCAGAAAGGAGAGATGTAGTAGTGATGGGTGATTTCAACTATTTTGATATTTGCTGGATGTCAGACTCAGCCAATACTTCAAGGTCTAGCAAATGCCTCACTTGCCTCGAAGACAATTTCATTGACCAAAAGTTGGAAAAGGCAACAAGGGGATCAGCTATTTTAGATCTGACCCTAACCAACATGAATGTCCTGATAAATAGGGTGTGATTGGTGGGATCCTTAGGTGGGAGTGATCATGTTCTCCTGGAGTTTCTTATACAGTGGAAAAAAGTCAGATACTCATTTTATACTTTAGGAGAGCTGATTTCAATAAACTTAGGGAAACACTGGGAATATTCCCATGGTCATGGAATATTCCCATGGTCAGAAATATTAAAGGAGAAGGGAGTTCAGGATGGATGGGAGTTTCTCAAAAGGGAGATAGTGAAGGCACAATTTCAAACTGTTCCAATGAGAAGGAAAAATGGGAAGTGTCTCAAGAACTGGGTTGGATGACAAAAGAACTTTCAACTGAACTAACTTTTAAAGGGAGATGTCTAAGAAATGGAAAAAAGTTGAGGAATTCAAACAAATACCTAGCACATGTAGGGATAAAGTCACGAAAGCCAAAGCACAGAATGAGCTCAGACTTGCTATAGTGATTAAGCACAATAAAAAGGTCTTTCTTTGAATATGTCCATAGCAAAAGGAGGAAGAAGGAAAGGGTAGGGCCACTGCACAGAGAAGATGGAGAAATTCTAACAGGGGACAGAGAAAAGGCAGAACTACTCAACACCTTCTTTGCCTCAGTCTTCTCACAAAAGGAAAAGGGTGCTCAACCTGAGGAAAATGGAGCAGAGGACACAATAGGGGAAATGCAGCACAGAATAAGTAAAGAGATAGTACAGGAATACCTGGTTAACCTAAATAAATTTAAGTCTCCAGGACCAGATGAACTACATCCAAGGATATTAAAAGAACTGGCAAATGTAATCTCAGAGCCACTGGCAATAGTCTTTGAGAACTCCTGGAGAACAGGAGAAGTCCCACCAGACTGGAGGAGGGCAAACATTGTCTCCATCTTCAAAAAGGGGAAAAAAGAGGATCCCAACAACTATCGCTCATTTAGCCTGATATTAATACTGGGAAAGATTCTAGAACAGTTCATTAAACATAGAGTCTGTGAACATTTAGAAGGGAATGCCATAATCACTAAAAGTCAACATGGGTTTCCCAAAAACAAGTCATGCCAAACTAATCTGATCTCTCTTTTTTTTGATAAAATTACCAGCTTGCTAGATGAAGGGAATGTGGTAGACATAGCATATCTTGATTTCCGTAAGGTTTTTGACAAGGTTCCCCATGATATTCTTGCAAACAAGACAGCAAAATGTGGACTAGACAATACAAATGTTAGATAGATTATTAATTGGTTGACTGACCAAACCCAAGGGTGCTCAGCAATGGCTCCTCTTCATCCTGGAGAGAAGTGACCAGTAGGGTGCCACAGGGTTCTGTCCTGGGCCCAGTGCTATTTCAACATCTTTATCAATGACTTGGATGAAAAAATAGGGGGCATGCTTCTCAAATTTGCAGATGACACCAAATTAGAAGGAATAGCTAATACCCCAGAAGACAGGGTGAAAATCCAAAATGGCCTTTGTAGATTAGAAAGCTGGGCCAAAGCTAACAAAATGAAATTCAACACAGAGAAATATAAGGTACTGCACTTAGGGCAAAAAAAAAAAAAATGAAATGCATAAATATAAGATGGGGGACACCTGGCTTAATGAAAGTATGTGTGAAAATGATCTAGGAGTCCTAGTAGACCACAAGTTGAACATGAATCAAAAATGTGATGCGGCAGCTAAAAAGGCCAATGCGATTTTAGGCTGCATCAATAGAAGTATAGTATCTAGATCAAGGAAAATGATAGTGCCACTCTTCTGCTTTGGTCAGGCCCCACCTGGAATACTGTGTCCAGTTCTGGGCACCACAATTCAGAAAGGATGTTAAAAAACTGGAGTGTGTCCAGAGGAGGGTGACTAAAATGATGAAGAGTCTGGAAACCATGCCCTATGAGGAACGACTTAGGGAACTGGATATATTAAACCTAGAGAAGTGACGGTTAAGAAGTGATATGGTAGCCCATTTTAAATATTTGAAGGGATGTCATATTGAGGAGGGCGCTAGCTTGTTTTCTTCTGCTCCAGAGAACAGGATCTGGAACAATGGATGCAAGCTACAGGAAAAGAGATTCCACCTTATAAAACCAATATCTAGGTATTATAAAATGTTACAGGAATGGGACACAGAGGAAGAAATAATTAGACACGTCATGATAAAATGGGCACATAATGTAGGTCATGATCTGAAATATGAGAGTTGGACCAAGGTTTGGCTGAAAGATCTAAAATATACAACCTCTCAAGAGATAAAGGAAAACATTTACAAAATGATATATAGGTGGCACCTAACCCCCAAGAAACTATCTTATATGTATAAAAATGTAAATTCTGAATGTTGGAAATGCAGAAAGGAGACTGGATCTTATTTCCACATGTGGTGGACGTGTAAAATGGCCAGACAATATTGGGTCAACATATATAAGTGTTTAAGAATAGATCTAGAAATCGATATTTCCTTTGCACCAGAAGTGTTCTTGCTGGGCATGGTGGACAATGATTCGATTAAATCAAACGTGAAGTTCATATTTTATGCATTAACCTGCGCAAGAATAACATGCGCAAAGTTTTGGAAGAATCCAAAAACTCCATCATTGGAGCAATGGCTTATCAAACTTTATGAAACGGCCGAGATGGACAAAATGACTGCATGGATGAAAGACAAAACAGATGAAGAAGCCCTGCTATGTTGGAAAAACTTTTATAATTTTTTGAGATCTAGATGGAAATGTATCTTATGAAAAAACACATATTGTTAATGTAGATAAACATATTTGTTTTGTGTATATATTTATATGTAAATAATGCTTCGTACGTTAAGTAAAAAGCATGAATGGAGCAGATCTAGATAACAATGAGCAATACTAGGATCATATAAAAGGATTACTCGAACCAGGAAAATAGAAATAGGCTGTGATGTGTTAATTCGGGTTTAGGAATTATTAGTAATAATGAGGAAAATTTATAGATATATACGTCAATAATGGAAGTCATGGACAGATATCTATATAAACCAGAAAAGCTGAAGGAACCAGTAGAATATTGATTTATGTTATTTCAAGATTAACAAGGGGAAATGTCAATAAGTAAGTAAGTTTCGAGAGGAAGGAAGTTAAATTTTTATATTTAGGTAAAACGGAAATGTTTGGAATATGTATATATGGATAAAAGATGTCACACTCTTAAAATATAAAAATAAAAAAAAGAAAAAGAAAAGAGATTCCACCTCAACATTAAGAGGCACTTCCTGACAGTGAGAGCTATTCGAGAGTGGAACACACTCCCTCAGAGTGTGGTGGAGTCTCCTTCTTTGGAGATCTTTAAACAGAGGCTGAATGGCCATCTGTCAGTGATACTTTGATTTTGAGTTCCTGCATGGCAGGGGGTTGGGCTGGATGGCCCTTGTGGTCTCTTCTAACTCTATGATTCTATGATTCCATGAAAAACAAATGAACTGGCATTAGCACAAGACCTCCAGAAAAGAGAAAATAGAGGAGGAAGCTGCATAGTAGAGGTACTGGCAAGCAATTAAAACACCTCTTTCCTCCTCACACATCTCTGAAAATGACAAGCATCATCCTCACTGACATATCAGAAGCAATCACTTGGAAACAGCCTGTTTGCCAATAAATAGCTAGGTCTGGACTAAACACTGTTGAAGTTTATTTTAAAAACAGGAAGAGAACAATGAAATGACACAAAGAGCACTCTTTATGTAGGCCTGTTTTATTCCCTCTCCCCTCTAGTCTGAAACTCTGAACAAATATCATTACAACAATGCACACTCCATACCTGCTGTGAATCTATTTTCCACCAGCAGGGCCCCAATCCAGTTCCTTCCCATCTTTATCACTCTTGTTTGCAAAAAAAACTCCAGGGGCAAGTTAATTGAATCAAGTCTGTTGCAGCAATACAAGGTTTACACAGACATTTTAATAGTCAAGCAACATTACAGAATTGATCTTATTTTGTCTCACAATAGCCCTTGTAAGTCACTGTTATTTCCATGTTGCTTATGGGTAATGGGGACAGAGATGATAGCTCTGATAGAAGTTTGTTATTGCTTTAATTACCAAGGCTTTGTCTTAAAGAATTCTGGGATTTGTAGTGTGGAATTCTTACAATTTTCTGCTATAAAAGAGTAGTTCTCTAGAACAAGGGAATCCATGTGAGTTTTATAGCAGAAAAATCTAAGTCGCTCACTTAACTATTAAACCCAGGAGCTTAGGTCAGGAGATTATTGCATTACCTTTGCTCCCAGCATAGATGCAGGATGTAACTTTAAGAAGGTGGATCTTATTGCATTCACCCATTGCCAGGCAGCAGGCAGCCCATTTGCAGCCCAGGCTTCTGCCACAGCTTTTCAAAAACAAGAAAATCCTGTTCATGAAAAAATATGAGAGAAGCCCAGAGAAGCCCAGCTTACAAATGGGCTGCTGGCTCCCCAGTGAAGAGTGCATGCAATAAGATTAGTTTTCTCAATGTTACATCATGCCAACAGCATCCTGCACAAGGGTTTCACCTGGTATGGGGGTTGGGGGCTTTGTGGATGGGGCTTTGGGGTGGAGCCAAAAGGGCATGCCCCCAACTCCTTGTTCCATGTGGCTTTACTCATGCATAAAGTCACATGGGGCAGGGACAGGAGGATGTGTGCCCTGTCATGTGCCAAGGGGGAGGAGGCAGATGCCCTAATGGGCCTCCTTGTGGCCAGGGGAACCAACAACACTGCTCCCAGAAAGAAGAATAAAACTGGGCTTTAAGAGAGCCAAGCTGGCCTCGGATGTCTATTTGTGTTGGGTGGCAGGGTGCTGAATGTGGATGGGGTGGGATGGGGTCCCCTCCATCTAGAAGAGGGGGAGGGATGGAGGAAAGGAGGGAGCTGGGGGAGGACAAAGGGCCCCCAGATCTACCTCCACCCTCTCGCCCAGCCTTGGGAAGAGGAAGTGCCCTCCCTCCAGGAACCAAAAACCAGAAAGGTTGGTGGGGGTGGTGGGGAGAAAGAGGGGCTTCTCACGGCAGTCAAATGATGGTGAACAGAAACTCAAACAATTAGGCAGCTGCTCCCTCCCTTGCTCCTCTCAGGTCCAAACGAGAAAGGTGGTCTTGGGGGGAGGGGGGAGGGTTATGAATTCATGGGTCTGCAGGCTGCCTGGCCCCAGCAGGACAGAGTGCTCCTAGCCGGGGAGAGGAGGAGGAGGAGGTCCAGCATCTCCAGATGCATCCCATCCCAGGGCCCACATGACAGCTGCTTCCAGCCCCATCCCTCACTCACTCACTCCATTAGCAGCCCTTCCACAGCTCCTTCCAAGCCACTAGTGCCCAGTTAAGGGAGGGGAGGAGGGGCTGCAGGAGCAGAGGGGACCACTGACTTCCCCCCACCCAAATCCTAGGCCCAAGCCAGGCCTCCTGATCTCCCCTCCCCACTCTCCCCTGAACCCCCGTGGGTCCACACCCCACCAGTGGGACTTCTTGTGAGCTCCTCCTTTTAGCCATCCCCCAACTGCTTCAAAGGTCCCCCCCCCCAGGTGGAGAACATCCAATCTCCCCTGTCCCCCCTCCTGGAGGACCCACTCTTGGCCAGTCTTGGGTACAGAAAGGAACCCTGCCCAACTTCCTCTTTCCCTACCAGGTAGAAGAAGAGAAGGATAGAATGGGTGGGACAGCCTCCCTCCCTCCCTTCCTCCCTCTCTCCCCAAGAGCCCTGCCAGGAGCCTCCTTGACTCTCCAGCACCCTCCTCAGAGGCAGAAGGAAGGGCAAAGCCTGGACTTCCCTTCCCATGCTGCTATCATGATGGGCCGGGGGGGGGGGGTGCTCCCTGGGTGTCACCCAGTGTGGTCCACACATCCCGCACCCCTTAATGATGCCACTGCATCCTGCATCTTTGCCAAGAGCAAAGGTAATGCAATAATCTTCTAGGAAAGATATTGAGAAGATGGAATGTTTCCAGAGAAGGGTGACCAAAATGATAAAACGTTTGTAAACAAAGCACTATGAACACAGCTCAAGAAGTTGGATATCTTTAGCTTGGAGAACAGAAAACAGAGAAGTGGTATGACAGATGACCCATATTCTGCATCACATATTTAGTTAAGCATTGTGTCACTAAGTAATGTCTCCTGGCCCAACCTCACTAGGGAACAGTGACTTCAAGAGAAGGAGGTTTGTTCAGCTGAGGATTGGGGCACAAGGTGTATGAAGGTTCCACCTCTCTCCCATTAGCAAGTAAGGTCATGACACCGAATAGTGATGGGTCCCTGCTCCTGATTGTCTCAGCTTCACTCACTGGTGGGGGAGGGAGTGGAAACATCCTCCGCCTTGCAATCCAATCCCCAGCAGAACTGGCCTTTTTTGCTAAATATAGCTGCTAGCTGGTAAGGTGCACTGGGGGCTGTTGGCTGTTAAGATGGGCTGTGACTATGAAGATTATCAGATGGGGGATGGGAGTGAAGCAAATCGCTCTCCCATCCTTATCCCATCCGTGACAGCAATCTCATGAAAGACATTCATACATGTCGCCCTGATCCTGTCATTAACCTGTCAATAATGTGGAACTGAATTAACGTGTTCCTCTTTTAATGCAAAATGAAGGGCAAAGACAGGACAATTCCAACTCACTGATGGGACAATGACAGGATCAGCATGATGTCATATGAAAGTCTTTTGTGCGATCGTGGTCACTAGCATTTCTCAGATGGGACAATGTCCAAATCTGTGCAATGTCATCTGAAAGTCCTTCCTGCAATTGTTCAGGAAGGATGGCACAAGGACGGGAAGAGGATGGGACAAGGACATCCTGTCCCCAGTCTGATAATCTCTTATGTTGGATTAGTGATACAGAGCAGTTTTGAATCTGTAATTCTAGCCATACCCTCGCTCAGTCATTAATCAGAATGGACACTGCTGTCAAGAAATTAAAAGATTAGAACTAGGAGGGGCAACTGTGAAAGAACTAGATTATATCCAGGAGTGTCAAGATATTGGCAACATTTGGATTGTCCAGGCCAACATATTTTCCATTTCTATGCATGGTTGTGAAAAATGGACAGTGAAGAAAGCTAATAGGAAGAAAATCAACTCATTTGGAATGTGGTGCTGGAGAATCATTCTGTGAATACCGTGGACTGCTAAAAAGACAAATAAATGGGACCTGGAGCAAATGAAGCCTGAACTGTCCCTTGAGGCAAGATGACTGAACTGAGACTGCAGTACTTTGGTCACATTATGAGAAAATATGACTCACTAGAAAAGACAATAATACTTGATAAAGTAGAAGGCAATAGGAAAAGGGGAAGACTGTATTCCAGATGGATAGATTCAATCAAAGAAGCCATGGCCCTGAGTCTTCAAGACCTAAATGGGGCAGTAGATAATAGGGGGACATCGAGGTCACTTTTTCATAGGTTCAACATAAATTGAAGTTGAACTGAGAGCAGTTAACAAACTCACTAGGTTGCTAACAATGATAGATACACTGATCTCACATACCGTACACTATCTTGTGCTCCTTGGATGATGGGCAGAATATAGCTGTGACAATTCTTTTAAGTTGTGCACACATGTGCATGCACATACACATGCACACATACATCCCTTCCATCCTAGCTGACACAATGAGCAGGAAATCTACTACATAAGTACTTTGAAAATACTTTTGTTTCATTTTTGTTATTTCTAGTTTATTTGTTTATTCATTTGAAATGTAAATAGATGTAAAATTAAGTGATTTAAAAAATTCCATATTGGAAGAGGACCTTCTTAGTAAGCAGTGAATGTACTCTGCAGCACACACACAGACTGGATGAAAAGATAAACCTGAAAGACAAATGCAGTGGAAAATCCTTTTCAGTGCTAATGCATATCAGACATTGTACCTCAGTTCATCTGTGACCCTTCTAATACTGCCAAGGTCAGAGAAGACTGGTCATGCAAGTTAAAGTTGCCTGAGGGATCTTTTACCTTACACAGAAAAAAAAATCAAGTTTGTGAAAAGTTGAGAGAAGGAAAGAAAGCCACCACTTGAAATGGCTGGGCCAGCTCTTTACATCTTTTTATTTTAAACTTTTGCCACCTGTTCTAAGAGATAAGCTGTCCTCTGTGTGTCATTTTTTTTCAAAATCCATACAAATGCAGAATGTAGATTCTGACATTGTGAAAGTAGACCAAGGGAGACATTGTACTCTCTATACTATACAAAAATTTGACACTGGTATGGTCTATGCAAAATCGGAATTGAACTTCAAGAGTCTGTCTTTCCTCTGGTTTGTAGGCATATATTCCACTGGCATGCTAGATAGCTAAACCAGCCAGAGGAAGAAAAATGAGGGAGGGATGTTAAATGGTGTTTGGGATCCTGTCATGGATTCTGAATGTAACTAAAATATAAAGCCTTGACTTTTGATGCTAGATCCAAAATCTTCCCATGAAAGGGACCAAAATTCAGAGGCAGATTTATACATAGGAGATCCCAGGTTCAAATCCCAACATTTTCAACTATGGGTGAGAGAGAGAATTTTATGTGAAACACACAAACAACCAGTGCAGAAGATATGGAGTCCGCATGGACCACCCCACTGCCATTCTGGTGTGAGCAGTCTGGATGACATCTGGCATATTCTGCACCAGAACAGGGTTATAACTATGTTAAAATAAAACTTTAAATGTTCCATGTTGCTCTACCCCTTCATAGAAGATCCAGAACCCTCTACTCCCATGCCACTGTGACTGCCTTCATGGACATCCCACTGAGCCACCCAGCATGTCTACTACCACTGCAGGTTGCTTGTTCTGACCTCAGAAACAAACAACCCATGGCAGTGGTGGATGCCCAGGGCAGCCCAGCGGAATGTCTGTGAAGACTGAGGGCTAAATAACTGGAACAGATCAGGGCAGCTGGAGGGCCAAGATACTCCGGGCTGACTCCAGAGTATCCTGGCCAGTGCAGTCAAGGCCTGAGCTTGGTGGACCAATAGTTTTCCATTGGAAGCACCTTATATGCCTTCTTGGATTAGGCACAGAGAGCACAGTCCCATCAGTAATCAGTGAGTGGCCTTGTGATAATGAAGGTGGCTGCATCTTGCTGTAGAGAGGCTATGCTGTGTCCATAGCACTGTCCTTAATATGGTTGTTCACTGATTTCAGGAAACAGAATGTGTTCTTAAGTGCTCTAATTATTTAATGATTTTAATTTTTGGATTCAGATTGTTTTACCTGTTTTGTAATAATAATAATAAGAAGAAGAATAATAATAAGGC
Source organism: Phrynosoma blainvillii (assembly GCA_026167975.1). Taxonomy (NCBI): domain Eukaryota; kingdom Metazoa; phylum Chordata; class Lepidosauria; order Squamata; family Phrynosomatidae; genus Phrynosoma; species Phrynosoma blainvillii. The sequence goes on from JANUYF010000003.1 coordinate 31,789,450, forward strand.
ATAAATTTCTACATGAGGAGTTACTGATTTTGTGCTGGATGGTGATGTTTCACAGCTAAATGCACCACTAAATGCCAACAAAAGATGTACTACTGCCAGTTCAGCAGTAGGATGTAGCCCGAATGTACATCCACACACACAAGAGCACCATACTTGCAACTCTGGACTGAATGTAGGCATTGTGCAGTGGAGAAACACTTCAAACATTTCTGTAGCTCAGTGCATGCATACATAAGATACCATATTATTTGGGGCATTGCATACAAAATTCTGAGGCACTGATTTTTGAAGATAGATTGTGCCTGGCAAGATATTTACAAGGCGAGTGAAACAGGGCCACCCATCTTATATGTGTGTGACCTCATAAGAGTCTGGCTGTGACTGATGGCCTATCTAGTCCAGCATTTTGTTCACATGGTGTCAATCAGTTGCTGATAGAAACACAATCAGCAAGACATGCATGCAACTTCATCATCTGGTGCACACACCAATTGTGTTCTTGCTGTCTGAACCCAAACTTACATGCCAATAAAGACACCCTGTCATATTAAAAAAAAAAAAATGAGAACATTAGTAAACTTCTTTTCCTTTCCTATTCTACTTCCATCTTTTGCATTAGATGAGGAAATGTGATATGATCCAGTGTGCAACTCTAATCTAAGAAGATTGTTGCACACACAAATAAAGTGTCCTTTTCCTGACAGGATAAGGTCATGTTACAGGTTGCTATCGGATGTTATCACATGCCCAAATGCCAAGGCGACTATAACCCATCCCCAGCTGCACTTAGCCTGCTGATTTTCAAGTACAGAAGCTTCCTGTTCTTGAAAATCAGCAGACTAGGTGCGGCTGGGAGATCGGTTGTAGTTACCCTGTGACAGAGTTGGAGTTTTGGTGTGTGATAACATTCAATAGCAACCTATAATGCAACCTTATCATGTCAGAGCAAAGACACTTTATTTGCATGTGCGATAATCTCCTAAAATCACTTAAAATCATTTTTGAAGTTCTAGCATTGTTGTGGTTAGAGACACAAAAAGGCTTTATTAAGTCCACATTTTAAAACTAAACAATCTAATTCACATTTCCCAGATTAATGCAGAGTTTGCACAGCACTTATCCTTCACCATTTTTCTGAATCTGTGGTATAGTTTTCTGCTAAAAAACATACTAAAATGCCTTGCAAGGCCTGCATTCAGTAGTTAGCACCATTGTTAGTACCAACTAGAGTAGATTCACCAAATCACATGTGTTTACATAAGTGTTGTCTCACCATTCTACGACTGGCAGAATGAGTTGACTGTGACTGTGACTGTTAATAGGATTCTAGCATCCTATCATGCATCACGTTGGAAGAACATAAAGTTTCAGCACAGATAACTATTTCTTTTTACAAGGCCTGAAACTATAAATCCTGTAAATGTTTGTGGGTTATTTCAGTAGTACTGAAAAAGAGTAAAACAGACTTCTGAATGAATACATGCAGACTAGATATGGGCTAGATTTACAGTGAGTCACCTATCCACAGCTGAAATGTGATTTATTAATTGTATAAAAGATAGAAGCTTGATAATAGTGACAAATCCTTTCATCACTTTTCAGCCTCAAAAACATCATGCATGTACTCATACAGCTAAAATTAGAAATGATTCAGATGTAAAGCAGCATCCTGTTTCCTCTAGGTGATGGTTGAAATCCAAAGAACAAATTTGAAACAAAATTTGTCATTTTCATAAACTTAATATTTATAAGAAACAGTTAGTAAATGCAAATCCAGTACTTGCTCAGTTGTCTATATTATCCATTGTAATGGGATTAAAATGTGAATGGATGAGTTCACTAACTGAAATATTTGTGTTGCTTTTGTTATTGTCATCATCATTGTTGGTCTCATTGTCATTGGCTGGCATTCAGTTTGACAGTTATGGATTTGTAACCTAGAGTTATGGATCTATACCTGGTCTGTATTCAATAAGACTACATACTCATGTCCGTGGCATGGATTGAAATTTTTTACCAAGCCACATTTTCAGCCAGCAGCTGCATGAAGTGGAGGACGTTTGTTCAGTTCCCAGTTGAGCACAAGTAGAACATTTCCAGGCCCCTCTCACCAGTGAGCACAACTAGAGTGATGAATTGCAACAATGATCTTGTTTCTGATTGTTCCAGCCTGGTGGGAAGGGGATGGAAATGTCATATTCTTTTTGCCCTGATTGGCAGCTAAACTGATCTCCTTTGCTTGATGCAGCTGTAGCTGCTAAGATAGGATTGGAGGATCAAGCCAGGAGATGTTAGCTTTAAATTCATAACTAAGGGGGGATGCAGACGGGCAGCCATGGGCTGCCCTGGGAAGTGGTGGATTGGGGCCCATGCCTCAGCTCCAATCCTCCCTTTCGCCACCTGGGAAAGGAGCGCTAAAATAGCGCTCCTTCCACAAGCTGCGAAAGGGGCACCCGAAGAACCACCATGCAGCTCTTCTGCACCTCTTCCAGCTCAGCGTGTCTGGATTCTGAGCCAGAAGGACATCATCAGAGCACCTGTCATGTGGAAGGGCGGGCGCTCCAATGACTTCCTCAGGAGGGGAATGGGGCACCCAGCGTCCAGCTGCCCCTCCCCTTCCTTGGCTTGAAGACGGCACAAAGCGCCGTCTGAAGTAGCCAGTATAGAATATCAGTGACCATCTTTCTTTCTACCTCACTCTTTTCATCAAAACTGTGACACATTGAAACAAATTCGATACAGCTAAAAATATACAAAAGAACAACATTCAAAGTGAAACAAAATATTTACTACTATTAAAACTATTTAAGGCATATGAACTAAAAAAAAAATATTTTTAAAAGTCTTTGAAAGCACATGTTTTAAAAGTGCAATTCCTAGAATATTCCTGCTAGCATGGCCAGTGACCTTAGTGACTGGAGGACTTTAGAAGCTGTAGCCTCCAAAGGAGCAACTTAGGAAGCTGGTTATATTTAGCCTAGAGTAGAGAAGATTAAGAGGTGACATGATAGCCATGTTGAAATATTTGAAGTGATGTCATATTGAGGATGGAGCAAGTTTGTTTTCTACAGCTCCAGAGAATAGGACCTGGAGCAATGGATCTCTATTTGTATTTCCATATTATTATTATTATTATTATTATTATTATTATTATTATTATTTTATATCCCAACTTTCTAGATTCCACCTCAACATTAGGAAGACCTTCTTGATAGTAAGAGCTGTTTGACAGTGGAACACACTCCCTTGGTGTGTGGTGGAGTCTCCTTCTTTGGTGGTTTTTAAGCAGAGGTTGGATGGCCAACTTCAGGAGGTGCTTTGATTGTGTATTCCTGCATGGCAGGGAGTTGGACTGAATGGCCCATGACATCTCTTCCAACTTTTTCCAGCTCTTCACTCTGATGTAAAATAGACACTGAAATCAAGGTTGGAAATCAAGTATCTCCATAAAGACATCCTCAATCTACTAAGTTCAAAGGCTGTATCTACACTGCAATTATTTTTAAGGTGAATTTACTTAAAATGGAGTTTGTTCTCCATACAAAATGTTCATACTTTCTTTGTCCTTGAACTTTCTTTGGCATCATCTTATTTTTGGTCTTAAAATCACTTCCTCTCTTCTCTACTGCAATTTCCTCTTTTACAATCTTCCTCTTTTTTTTCTTTTTTTAAAGGGAGAGAGAGAGAAGGAGTTATAACTCAGCTGTAAAAAATTTCTCCAGCTGAATCTTATAAGAGACTCTCAAGCCTAGAAGCAATTTTCAAGAAATATTAAAGAAATTCAATGGAGTTTTTAAGTTAACAGACTTTACTGGCTTCAGAAGTATTTTGTACTTCGATAACTCAAAAGATGTATTGGTTTTTAAAAAATGAATTGCACAGAAGAACTAACCTTTTATCATCTTTTAAATATGAACTAAATATAATGCCTACATGGCTAACATTGCCTAACTCAAACCAGGAAACTAGAGCAGTCCTATTGGCTGAATAGTTTTTAATCAGCTTGATCAAAATAAGAGTCCAGTTTTTTACATATTTAGATTTGTGGTCTAAATGTTCACTTTTCAAAATGTTTTTCTAATGCACATTCCATTTATTTGTGCTGCTAGAATGATGTAAGGACTAATTTAAAGATGCATATGCTTTACACTTTAAAATGTACAGCTGCATAGAAATTTATTATTGGGATGGTGCTGCTGCTGCTGTTGCTGCTGATGATGATAATACAGTACCTTTTTTGTTAGAAAAATTATTATATAATTTGTAGTATTTCCTGGAAAATTCCTTCACACAATTTTCTGTCGTTCAATCTGACAGGAAGAGTTTCCAACATTCCATGAACTTCTGTTTTCTCAAATTCTCACTTGATGTGTTGCCATCATGAAACTTTGGATTTGCTGGCTCCAAGTATCCACTTGGAGTCTCCAGAAGTGCAGTGGCTAGTAGGGAAGGTTTGATGCAACAAGCCCCCTCCCTGAATGTTCAAGGTATGACTTCTCTGCTGCCCGAGGGTACAGCCAGATCTAATAGTTTTAAGTTACAATTGTCTAGGGAGATGGTGGGTCTCCTTATTTGGTTGTCTTCAAAAAGAGCCTGGACAGCTACCTGCTGGAGATGCTTAGACTGGAGATCCTGCACTGAATAGGATGTTGAACTCAGTGGCCCATGAGGCCCCTTTCAACTCTATGGTTTTATGATGGTATGTTATTGCCCCACCAAACCTACTTTCATAGCCTGGAGTATCCCAACTGAAGCATTTCCAGGGTGCTGAAGATCAGAGCACTGGGAAATGACATCCATAGAGTTCTCCTAGTCACAGGGCATGTGGAAAAGAGGTGCAGGAGAGACCCCTCAGGATTCTGTCACAACTGCTTGTCTCAAGGCACCTCACGAGAAAAAGTGAACTGCAGACATAATTTTCTATCATCCCAGCAACACCTTGGTTGGGAGACTATCAGGTCACAACCATAAGTATTGGAGGTCACATTTTGTTGTTCATTATTCTAAACATGAATCCAACTTATTATAACTTACTGAACAGCAATCCAACCATGGTTTCTTGAGGTGTCTGGCTCCCCTCTCTTATGAAGGATTTAAAAAATATGCAAATATTATTTTCATCCCTAGGAGGAGATATGGCTAGAAAATACTTTATCCTTTTCCTACTATAATATTCAGGGAATGTTCAGGGAATCTTCTGAAAATGCCATAGCTATAGGTGAACAAAATCTAATTCTGGGTAGGTTTCCAAAAAGCAACCTCAGTCCTTAGCTGGTAAAATCACAGAATTTTTAGGGTTAATGTTTTGTTTTCAAGCCAAGCCTAAAACAGAAAAGAAATAAAACAGTAAATTAAGTTGCATAACCATTCTAGCACAATAAAAAGGACTGTAAAGAATAACAACCATTTTATGCCTGATTTTTTTAAAAAGATATATAAATACCTTACATAACATTATTGATAACATTTGATTATTTCTCTCACACATACAAACACACACACACACAGGAAGAGAGAGAGAGAGAGACTTGACAGTATGTTAATTTTTGTGTCCGTTTCTTTCTCATTCATAATGTATTTACAAGCTGTTTATGAATGCTCTGGGATGCAAACATTAATTTTACGGCTAGTTACATTTCTTATTCTTTGCTGATTTGATACATTTAATATTGGAATTCTTCATCCAGTTTTATTCATTCAAAGTATAAAATTAAAGAGAAATGAATATTGTTATGCCGGTCACTGACATTCTCCCTACCCTTTCATCTTTGATACATTGCAACTCTCCAGTCACACAGTTTGGAGAAACAGAAAAGTGTAATTTGGATGTTGGAGGGGGGGGGGCATTTAGGGTAGATTGGCTAAAGGGTATGCTGCCAATTTTAGACTGCACTGCCCCTGCATAAATTGTCAAAACTTGTTTTGACCCTTCTGGGAGCAGCACAGGATGTGTGAGCACAGGATGCCTATAGGGATTTGTAAAGGTCCCGTAAAACACAACACTAGACAGTTTCTTAAAATGCTAACAGGGCCTCTTCTCCATGCCCTTCTCTCACTCTCTCAGGGTCCTGTGCAACCTTGGGGAAGTTGAAAAGGTTAATGTGTTCAGAAATTCAGATGACATGCTTTGAAGTACTGGGCCCTGCAGTTTCTTCCCCTTCTTCTGCACATTTCCAGTTTGATTTAGGAATGCCAGTGAATGTTGCAACACTGGGGCCTAGTGAGCAAATCTGGGGGTTTCTAAAATGGTTATCTCAATGGAGGCATAACTCCTAACATTTCACAGATGAAAACCAGGACACATGTGGCCAAGCAATATGAGAGTGTGTTCAAGATGGCATAAGTTATCAGTGTGGAAGAACACACAAACCAAGAGAGTTTGCCACATTTGCCTTTCTCTGAGTCTACTTGGAAGGGTAAGATTCCATCCACCTCCTCTTGTCCTGTCCTCTCTGCTGAGTTAACTGAGTACAAATTACTTTTGCACTTTGAACTCAGTTTTCATGAACTGAAGGAACATGAGGACAAGGGTGAAGGTGGGAGGAGGAGATATAAATTGGGACATTTTGAAAGCAGCTGAAAAAGTGGGAAGTCAGAGGATTAATCAGGACTCTCTCTACCAAACTGGGACAGTTGGAAGGTATGTGAAGAGAGGAGGCTAATGAGACAATGCATACCAAACTCATCTGTGTGTTTGTGTGTGTCTTACTTTTTCTCCCTCCCCATCTCCCAGAATATCAGGGGAATGCTGTGGATGTTGATAGCTTGAGCTTGCTTTGTACAAGGTCCAGCATAATATTCCTGTAGATTAATTGGTAAAATCAATCAATCAATACTTTAAAAATCATAATTTAAAAATAATTGGGATAGGCTTGCCAGACCGCCTCCTCCCGTACAATCCTCCCCGCACCCTCCGGTCCTCTGGGAGGAATCTGTTGCAGCCTCAAAAAACAAGGCTGGTTGCAACCTCCCAGAGGGCATTTTCTGTAGTTGCCCCCAAACTGTGGAATGGCCTGCCGGAGGAGATCCGTCAATTGTCATCACTTGACAGCTTTAAGAAGGCTGTCAAGACGGATCTCTTCCGGCAGGCCTTCCCGGATTAATTAAAGTCATCAGCTTCGGCTCCAGAATCTCTCTCCGAGATTCTCCCCTCTATGTGATCAGGCTTAGATGAGCCAGTGTTTATACACTGCCAGCACTTTTTCTTTGTTGTATTGTTGTTTGTACCGAGGAATTTACCTCTTTTATATCTTATTTTAACTTGGAATTGGTTTAATAATTTCTTAAAGGGGGGAGGGGGAGGAATTTATTTTTAATTGTTTGTTGTGATTTTATCTTGTAAGCCGCCCCGATTGCGCTCAGAGGGGCGGGGTATTAAATAAATTATTATTATTATTATTATTATTAGAGACTGGTCTTTACTGCAATTTTAAATGCAGACAGTCTCTTCAACTGGCAAATCTATTATTATTATTATTATTATTATTATTATTATTATTATTATCCCGCCCTTCTGAGAACAATCAGGGCGGCTAACAACAATTTAAAATTACAAACAATATGACTCCACAAAGACCCCAAAATCCACCCACCCCTTAAAAAAGTATTAAACCAAGGAACTATTAAAACATCTAGTTAAAAAGACATAGAATAAAAACTAATTACAATTAACAATATAATAATAAAATAAAACACACGGAGCAGCAGGAACATCCAAATTGTGAGAGGGTGGGATAAGAGGCCAGGAAATTTATTCTGGAAAGGCCTGCCGGAAGAGATCCATCTTAATAGCCTTTTTAAAGGTATTTATCATTGTAATCTGACGGATCTCGTCCGGCAGGCTGTTCCATAATCTGGGGGTGATTACCGAAAATGCCCTCTGGGAGGTTGCCAACAGCCTAGATTTTAATGGCTGGAGCAAGTTTCTCCCAGAAGACCGGAGTGTGCAGGGAGAATTATATGGGAGGAGACGGTCCCAAAGATAGGATGGACCCAAGCCATTTAGGGCTTTAAAGGTAATAACCAACATCTTATACTGGGCCCAGAAACTAATAGGCAGCCAGTGGAGGACTTCAATACCAGAGTTATGTGGTCCCTCCTAGATGTCCCTGAGACCACTCTGGCTGCCATGTTTTGTACTAGCTGAAGTTTCCGGGCCAAGCACAAGGGTAGCCCCATGTAGACAGCATTACAGAAATCCAGATGGGAGGTTACCAGCACATGCACCACATTCTCGAGGTCCCTTACTTCCAGAGAAGGGCACAGCTGGCGTATCAGCCAAAGTTGATAACAGGTGCTCCTAACCGTCGCATTTACCTGATTAGTCATCAGGAGCGACAAGTCAAGGAGCACCCCCAGACTGCAAACACAGTCCTTTACGGAGAGTGCAACCCTGTCAGGACTGGAGATTGCAACCCAATTCCTGGTTTCGGGACCGCTACTGTGAGCACCTCCATTTTGTCTGGATTCACTCTCAATCTGTTTTTCCTCATCCAGCCCATTACTGCCCTAAGATGTTCATTGAGAGGAGAGATGCCATCGAGAGTCGAGGCCGACAATCAAAACATGGACAAATAAATCTGGGTGCCAGCTCCATGACTCCGAATGATCTCACCCAGCGGCTTTATATAGATGTTAAACAGCATTGGGGACAGAATGGCACCTTCAGGGACACCGCAGATGAACTCCTTTTTTCCAGAGCAGCTGTTCCCGGGCAGCACCCTCTGGGATCTGCCCAGGAGGAAGTAACGGAACCACTGCAAAGCAGTGCCTCTGATTCCTAACCCACTTAGGAAATCCAAGAGGATGCCATGATCGATCATGTCAAAAGCCACTGAGAGGTCTAAAAGCACCAACAGGGCCACACTATCCCTGTCAATGCTCAGATGCAGGTCGTTGGCCAAGGCAACCATGGCAGTCTCAACTTCAAATCCTGTCCTAAAGCCAGTTTGAAATGGGTCTAGATAATCAGTTTCATCCAAGACAGCTTGGAGTTGAAGAGCAACCACCCTCTCGATTACCTTGCTCAAAAATGGTAACAGAGAGACTGGCCTATAGTTGTTCATATCCAGGGGGTCCAGGGAAGGTTTTTTTTCAGAAGCAGCCTAACAGCCACTTCCTTCAAACAAGATGGAATATGACCTTCCCTAAGGGATACATTGATGATGTCCGTAAGGAACATCCTCAATACATCCCCCCCGCCCCCCGGACAGCCAGCTATGATGGGCAAGGGTTGAGAGGGCAGGTTGTTTTCCTCACTCTACCAAGGAGTGTGTCCATGTCATCGGTACTCACAGATTGAAACTGATCCAGGATAATTTCATTAACGGAGTCGCTGGACACCTCGTCAGTTGTTTCTTTCAAAACACTGGCATCTAAGTCGGCTCTTATCTGAGAGATTTTATCTGCAAAAAAGTTGTTAAATGCATCACAGCAGGCTGTTGTCAGGTTAAGTAATGGGTTCTGCGCAGGGGGTACCTGTGTCAGCTCCCTTACCACCCTAAATAGCTCTGCTGGATGGGACTCTGCAGACGCAATACGTGCAAAGCAGCAGGATCTCTGTGCTGCACGTATTGCCTCTCGATAGGACCACAGAAAGTTCCTATCATGAGTCTTGTCAGATAAGAGTCAAGTTTTCTGCTAGGAGCGCTCTAGTCATTGTCCAACCCACTTCATTTTCCTAAGCTCTGATGTATACCATTGCTTTCAATTAGGAGCAGGTTGGAAAGGACGCTTGGGAGTGATCATGTCGATAGCCTTAGTAAGGTCGGTGTTCCAGGTATCAACCAAAGCTTCAACAGGGTCACCGGCATTCCCAATCATTAAACCCTCCAAGGCTTTCTGGAATCCTATTGGTTCCATTAGCCTTCGAGGGCGGACCATTCTAATGGGTCCACCACCCCTGGTGGGGCAGAAAGAGGCTCTTAATTCAGTCTTGACCAGGAAGTGATCCATCCATGACAATGTGGTGGTCTTAATAACCTCCGCCCATGGATATTCCTGTTATAAACTAAAGACCACATTGAGGGTATGACCCACACAATGTGTGGGCCCGATGACCAATTGGGATAGGCCCATGTTTGTCATGGTTTGCATGAACTCTCGAGCCACACCAGTCAGATTTGTCAAGCTGGTCTCGAGTGGAATGTTGAAGTCACCCAAAACTCCAGCAGCAACTCTGAGACCAGCTCTGTCAGCTCAGGGTGGTCAGTATACTAGAAGAATCCCTAAACTATCCTTGGTCCTCAGGCTCAGGTACATACACTTGAAGCAGACTGTTTTCCGGACAGGTATCCTGATCAGAGTTAGGTTGTTCTTATGAACCAGAGCCACTCTCCCCCCCCCCCCCCGCCCACTTCCCCTTACCTACTCACTGACAGAGTACCTGGCTGGGAGGGCCTGTTTCCAGGTTATGGCACTGTCCTCTCCCAGCCAGGTCTCTGTAAAGCAAGCCAGGTCAGCATCCTCATCCAAAAGAAGATCGTAAATAATGTGAGTCTTATTTTTAACCAACCTGGCATTGCAGAAGAGCAAAGTAAGGTTTTGTGGAATGGTTGGTCTGCTCTCCAATCCATTCCAGGGAACAGAGTGAACTGAAGGCAGGATAGCTTTCAAACAGCAATCCCGTCTTCTTTTGTAACATCTGTTCACTCCATATCAACCATACCTCCCTTTCCCCAGCAGAACTCCAATTTCTGGCCCCAAACCATTCCTGGCCTCAGCTGGTGGAAAGGTCGCTAGAGCCACACAACCTTCTTAACTGCAGCTCCTGGTCTGTCTGCTGCAAATCCAAATGAAGGTGTAAATGGATGGGGTGGGCTGGATGGAGGAACCTTGCTCAGCCCAACTCCCAGCCTCAGGTGTTAAAAGGGTTGGACGGGGAGGTGGAAGTCCTCCACCCCAGCCGATGCACATCGGCCACTGCTATTGATGGTATAGAAGAGGTTGGGGTGGATTATATGGCTCCGCTCTGCTCAGCCCGACTTCAGTCTCTAGTGTCTGCTGCACTCCTGTCCACGCCCCCTCTTGCTGCTGCTCTGCTCTAGGAGTTCCTCAGGTCCTTCTGCAGCCTTCTGGCCCTGGTGGAGTGGGGGAAAAGATGCTGCTGCAGGCTTGGGTCCTCCTGGCTGGCAAGCTGGTGTCCCTGAGGGGTGTGGGAGTGGCTTATAATGCCAGCCACTCCTGGCCATGCCCCCTCTTGCAGCACTTGAGCCTCAAACTGGCAAGTCATCTCACAATCTGGGGTGGCTGAAGAAAATGTCCTCTGGGAAACACTCAAACTTGTAGTCATCCTGAAGAGGGGGGAACTTGATTTGTTTCTAAATGTATGCAACAGTGTCAAGTAAATATTGACATAGGTATGTAAGTCAGAGGCAAAATCAGAAAAGTTACTCCATTTCAAATTCTGCAAACATTCATTTCAATTCTACTATTTCTAAGCACATGTGCACACACATATGTCTTTGGGCCTTGGCAGACGACTAAAAGAGTAGTCTGCGAGACCCGGAAGAGGAGGAGCCACTGCACGAGTGGCGCTCCTTCCTCTTCCTGAGGTTGCCCTGGGAGCTGCCGGCCCTCCGCACGGCCGGCGCTTCCGGGGCAACCTCCCGCCACAGCGACCAGACGCGCTGCGGCGGAAGAGTCAGGGAAAGTGCACCCGTCGCTTTTAGGGCGCACTTTCCCTGACATCTAAAAGGAGCGCCAATTTGGAGCTCCTTTTAGGGACTCTGCAGGAGCGCCGCGGTGCAGAGGTTCAGCTCCGCCGGCGCTCCATCCGGCGGCGTCCTGGAAGCAGTCATCTGCTTCCCCCCTTTGTTTGCCTTCTGATAAAATACTAGGATTTGTAGTCACATTGATCTCTTTTAGTCACATTGATCTGTAAGATGAAGTTGTCTTTGGTGTGAATACTTGAGCTTTACTGCTGATCATGGCTGCATTGTTCACATGGATCTGGATTCCACACTGCTTTTTTCCAGACTTTCTCCCAGCAGAGTCTTGCTTCTTGTGTCAAGCATCCAAGGTTATACCTTAGAATTCAGCTGCCTGGAATTAGCAAAATCACATTTTAAAATGATGATCTACTGAAGAAAAACAAATAGGGAAACAAAACAACAACAACAAACTTCAGAAAATTATTAAAAGCCTACTGCTCATAATAAAATGCTTCCTTCTTTAAAACAGTCTCCATAATGTGTTTGAGTTGATGCACACACTAGCTAAAGCTTCCCAAATCATGTAAGACTACAATTACCTACAAGTAATTTATATAAGCTAGCAGGTAGCAGCAGGTAGCAGTTAATTGAAAAGCAACTTATGGTAATAATAACAACAGTCAGATTGAAAATAATGCCTAAAAATTATATTTAAGTAACATCAAAGCTGCATACCTCAACTACGGGAAAGATTTTAATTTTTTAAAAATGTGAACACTAGAAGTTTCTAGCCTAGGGTACAAAACATATTTCTTCTTATGTCTGCCTCATTGTAAGCTCATCACTCACAACAAAGTATGAGCCAGCTACACTGTCATTCCCCAGACATTTAATAGTGAACTGGAATCTAAGGCTGTGGACCCACCTGTCTGAGTCCAACCCCTGCGACTCCAACACCTGATGTGCCAAGCCCTGACATGGTTGAGCTGCCAAGAACTTCTGGATCTCAGGCCCCACACCCATGATAACTTTCGTAACTTGTTGAGTCTGGCCCGACCACTAGGACAGCCTGCCCACCTTCTGAGAGCTTCAGACAGAGAAAGATATTTCTGAAAAACATTATGGAGACTTTTTAAAAGAAGGAATTATTTGATTATGAGCGGTAGGATTTTAATAATTTTCTGAAGTTTTTTTATTGTTTGGTATGCATTCTCTAATTAGCCTCCTCTCTTCCCATACATATACAAGGCTACAAGCCAAGAGGTTGTCTGTTTAGAGTTTCGTATTTGATAGAAAGTGGATGTTTGAAAGAGTAGCCCTAATACAGCAGGCTAAGTTTACTTCAGTTCCAGCTCTGTTAGCAGATCAAGTTCAGCTTTATCTCACTGGGAAGTAAGCTTGCTATCTCTTTTAAAGGGTAAAGATTTCCCCTTTGACAAGGTCGTGTCTGACTGTAGGGGGTGGTGCTCATCTCCGTTACTAAGACAAGGAGTCAATGTTGTCAAAGATGACTCTGTGTTCAGACTGCACAGAACACTGTTACTTTCCTACCGAAGTGGTACCTATTTATCTACTTGCACTTTTACATGCTTTTGAACTGCTAGGTTGGCAGAAGTTGGGACTAGTGACTGGACCTCACTCCATCACATGGCACTTGAGCCTCAAACTGCCAATCTGCTGATCTTACAATTGTCAGAGTCAGCATCTTAGCCACTGAGCCACCATATCCCACTTACCACAAGCACAAAGCACATCATGAGCCAGCACTTGAATTGTATATTGTGTCTTCTCCACCTTTTGGTAAGGCCATGTCACCATACCTATCAAAGTAATTAAAAAGTTAATTGTATACTAAATATTATTCTGAGTAAACTGGGAAGAGCAAGATTATGTCCCTCCTCTCCTGTCCTCTCTTTTCTGCTGAGTTAATTGAGTGCAAGCTACTTTTTTTACTTTGCAATTGCTTGCAACAATTAAAATAAACAGAAGCAGGAAAGTGGGAGGAGGACAGAGGGACATGTAGTTATACCACTAAGAGAGTGACATATCTCTTGTTATAATTGCAATCATATAATCATAGAGTTAGAAGGCACACTAAGGGCCATCTAGGCTAGAATCATAGAATCATAGAATCATAGAATCATAGAGTTGGAAGAGACCACAAGGGCCATCCAGTCCAACCCCCCTGCCATGCAGGAACTCCCAATCAAAGCATCCCCGACAGATGGCCATCCAGCCTCTGCTTAAAGACCTCCAAGGAAGGAGACTCCACTACTCTCCGAGGGAGTGTGTTCCACTGTCGAACCGCCCTTACTGTCAGGAAGTTCCTCCTAATGTTGAGGTGGAATCTCTTTTCTTGCAGCTTGCATCCATTGTTTCGGGTCCTAGTCTCTGGAGCAGCAGAAAACAAGCTTGTTCCCTCCTCGATATGACATCCCTTCAAATATTTAAACACGGCTATCATATCACCTCTCAGCCTTCTCTTCTCCAGGCTAAACATCCCCAGCTCCCTAAGTCGTTCCTCATAGGGCTTGGTTTCCAGACCCTTCACCATTTTAGTTGCCCTCCTTTGGACACGCTCCAGTTTCTCCACATCCTTTTTGAATTGTGGTGCCCAGAACTGGACACAGTATTCCAGGTGAGGCCGGACCAAAGCAGAATAGAGTGGCACTATTACTTCTCTTGATCTAGACACTATACTTCTACTGATGCAGCCTAAAATTGCATTGGCCTTTTTAGCTGCTGCATCGCACTGTTGACTCATGTTCAACTTGTGGTCCACCTGGATTCCTAGATCCCTTTCACAGGTAGTCTCATTCAGCCAGGTGTCCCCCATCGTATATCTGTACTTTTCGTTTTTCCGCCCTAAGTGCAGTACCTTACATTTCTCTGTGTTGAATTTCATTTTGTTAGCTTTGGCCCAACTTTCTAGTCTGTTCAAGTCATTTTGAATTTTGATCCTGTCCTCTGGGGTATTAGCTACTCCTCCTAATTTGGTGTCGTCTGCAAATTTGATAACTATGCCCCCAATACCGTCATCCAAATCATTAATAAAGATATTGAATAGCACTGGGCCCAGGACAGAGCCCTGTGGCACCCCACTGGTCACTTCTTTCCAAGTTGAAAAGGAGCCATTGTTGAGCACCCTTTGCGTTCGACCAGTTAACCAATTACAAATCCATGTAACAGTTACTTTGTCTAGCCCACATTTTACCAACTTGCTTGCAAGAATGTCATGGGGAACCTTGTCAAAGGCCTTACTGAAATCAAGATATACTATATCCACAGCATTCCCTTCATCTACCAAGCTGGTAATTTTATCAAAAAAAGAGATCAGATTTGTCTGGCATGACCTGTTTCTCTGAAACCCATGTTGACTTTTTGTGATTATGAAATTATCTTCCAGATGTTCACAGACTCTCTGTTTAATGATCTGCTCCAGAATCTTTCCGGGTATTGATGTCAGACTAACTGGACGATAATTGTTGGGATCCTCTTTTTTCCCCTTTTTGCTAAACACTGTGGTGTAACTATCCAAAATAATTATAACTTCAGTAATAACAGTTGTTAGAGAAAGGTAATTAGTTCCTGCCAAGGTCTCTAAAATATTTTATATCATTTTATTTTATTCTGTTTATATTCCATCTTTCTCGCAGCAAGGGAATCACAACATATGTGTAAACTGATGACAGCTGGACTTCCGACTGGTTATGGCACCCTGAAGGGACCGCCTGCGGGAGTTCTCCGTGGTTGGACTCGTCTTCTGGGAGACTTGGTGTTCAGGAAGTTATTTTCTGAACACCAGAATATACCCCCTAGGTATAGGGGGGTCAGAGGGGGCTCGACGGAGGTCCAAGATCCGACTAGTGCCGAGGCTGAGTTGGCAACTGCAACTCAGAGAAGCCAAGGCATAGTTGGTGGGGACCGAAGAGCAATCCCTGGAACTGACAGTGAAGATTCACCCAGGGGTGCCGCCAGTCCTTTTTAATTTATAGAATTATGATTTTGTAATCCTTGAAGGTAAGCTGCTGCTGCGAGACATACTTTATAACTGAGGATTAACATCTCGGAAAAGAAGTTAAGACCTGATATTGATATTACCAAAGGAGTTTGTGCTTTCTTCTTGCTTCACCTCTGCTTGTTTAATAATTAGAGACTGAGACTGCTTCAACTACAACAATAGCAACAACAACTTGAGTTTATGCTCATTATGCTCATTTCGGGGGGATTTAGATTTATTTAAATCGAATATTTTTTCTTTTTTTACGATACCAAAAGACTCTTGTTGTGGAGGTGAATTATTACTTTAATTCCATCTGTTTTCTAAACAGTTTTTTGCACTCTTTTTTTTTTTTTCTTTTTTGCATGTCCTGTTTGCTTCATTGCACTGGCTAAAGGACAAAATAAATTTAAACTTAATTTTGGGAGATGCTGCACTGTTTCAAATCAAGATTATATACCAATCTATTTAAATTTAAGGTCACTAATCTAGATAGCCAGCCCTGTTTCTAAACAGCTATATATGATGTTTACCTTATAATTCCACATCTGTGACCTTGGATCATCTGGAGTTAGCAGCGACCTTGGAGGAACTCTGGGATTGTGGCTTTGATTGTGGAGAGAAGGAGGAGTTGTTTTTCTTTTTTTTTCCTTTCTCCCTTCTTGAAGAGGGGTGGGAGAACGCCGAGACAATGCAGTAAGCCTCGCGAGATAGGACTTAGGACTCTGGAGCAGACAAGAGGAGGAAGAAAGTGGCTAGAGTGCGTTTAAAGGCTAAATCAATGAGTTGGCCTGGGAAAGACAGTCTACAGAGGGAAGACAATAGATAACAATGGAAAAAGGGATAGAGCGGCCACCGGAAGTATATAGGAAATCATAGAACGACAAAAGACAAGACTGGCAGATTGGCCTATAGAAAACTATAGAGCTATGAAACTTACAGAGTAACGAAAGATAAGACTGGAAGGACCTGAGAAGAATATTTGTGTCGGAAATAACATGATAGAATATTGATTAAGGTGGGGTGTGAGTAAATTGTTAATTTAATCTGTGGAAGGTTCTGCTATATGTGTTATTTTTCAATTGGGATATAAAGGTGTACTCAGGTGAGAATTGTTATTGTGCCTGCGAAGGGGGTTCTTTTTTGTTTAACTTTTTTTTGAAAATTATTATTTTTATTAGTATTTGACTTGGGTAATTTTTAGATTGATACTGTGTTCTTAGATTGGTGTAAAAAAAAAAAAAGATGCAACAAGAAAAGGGAGACAGAATGACTTCCAGATCTCATGCCCAGAAAATAAGTTCTCAGCCTCAGTCTCAACCCCAATCCCAAAGAAGGCCTTCAATGGAAAAAATTAAAGTCCCGGATATAAATCAAATTATTTTGGAAAAAATAGATTTGTTAGCTTTGAATTTTACAAAACAATTTAGTGATTTTAAGAGAGAAATAAAACAGGAGATCAGGGATGATTTGAGACAAATTAATCAATCAGTGGATAAATTAATGGAGGAAATGCAAGCTGCAAAAAAAAGAGTAGAAATATTGGAATTCAGAAATGATAAAATTGAGTCTGACATGGCAAAAATAGAATCAAAAAGAGAAGCTGACCAGGATGAAAAGGCCGTCTGGGAATTGAGAATGAGAGAGAGGACAATTAGGATACGTGGACTGGCAGAGGAAAAAAATGAAAATTTGATAGATAAATTATTCCAAAGATCGTGACCTTCCTAGAAAAAGAAAGTGTAAATTTCGACCATGAAATTGACAAATTGTATCGAATTAATTCTGTTGTGGCGAAACAAAAAGGCCTCCCAAGGGATGTTGCAGTTCATTTCGTGAGAAAGCAAACTCGGGATTTCTTTTTATGTAAGCATAGCGAAACACCCTTTTCCTTTGAAGGAGTGGAGTTAAAAGTTTTGAAAGATGTACCGGCTAGATTGCTTCGTAGGAGAAGGGAGTATGCTTCTTTGACTGCACACCTGAGAAGGGAAAAAAATTCAGTATAGATGGGAGGTACCAGAGGGTATCTCTTTCTGGTGGAATAAGAAGAAAGTTAGATTGACATCCCCTGAACAAGCCAATAAATTTGTTAGACAATGGTTTGGGAGGAGAGCCTCCAAAGATCAAAATAAAGACGATTCAAAAAGTGATGCCCCAAATGAACAGAATCAAAGGGTAATTGATGTTTGTCAAGGTGCTACGGCCCCACTTACATTAATGGTAAGATTAAGCGATGAGGAGCAAGATGAAAATGAAGATGAGTTAGATAATGTAAGTGGGGGAGGAGAAGGTTTGTCTATAGATGAGGATAATAAAAGTATTTGTGGTTCTGAAAAGGAGACCTTAAGAAACGCCAGTCATGAAGGAATTTATACTCTAGGTTTAACATCACCTTTAGTTCTTGGCATTGAAGAATTCTTTGATAATTAAAAAAAAAAAAAGAGTGTGGATATTTAACGGTTAGTAATGTCTGAAAGAAACAAGATGGGTCTGACTAAAGTCTTAAAAATTTGTTCCTTAAATGTTCAGGGTATGAATACGTCCCAAAAAAGGAAGAAGATGTTTCAATTTTTACAAAAATTAAACGTTGACGTGTGTTGTCTTCAAGAGACTAGAATAAGAAAAAAAGATGAAAAACACCTGAGATGTGTAAAATTAGGTCATGTTTTTGTGGCAGCTGCCAACTCAAAAAGGAAAGGGGTGGCAATTTATGTTAATTCTAAATATGACACAAAATTGATAAATGAAGACCCAGAAGGAAATTTTGTCATGATTGAAATGAATGTAGAGAATAAGAGATTTTTAATTATGTCAATATATGGCCCATTGGAGAATAAAGGGCGATTTTATAAAAAATTGAGGGAAAGTGTGACGAGTTTAAATTATAAGGATATGATTATGGTTGGAGATTTTAATGGGGTTGTAAATCCTGAATGGGATCGGAAATCTGGGAAATTAATAAAGAAGAACCAAGGTAAACTCCCCAGGGAATTTTTTGACTTGATGGACCTTGCTAGATTATGTGATGCATGGAGATTTTTAAATGAGAAAGACAAAGATTATACATTTTATTCAAATCGCCACCACTCATGGTCGAGGATCGACATGATTTTGGTATCAAAACATTTGATTACTAATATCAAGAAAATTACTTCCCTTCCAAGATTATGGTCAGATCATAATCAGATGTTAATGCATTTACAATTAGGATCTAGACAGTACAATTGGAGGTTTAACCCCAAAATACTAGAGGATGAAAAAATTATGAATGAAATGAAAGCACACATAACTAATTATTTCAAAGAGAATTTAAATAAAGATACTCCTATTCATTTAGTATGGGATGCCTCCAAGGCTGTGATAAGGGGTTACTTAATCCAAAAGGCGGTTGAATGGGGGAAAAAAGAAGCTGGGAAAAGAGGAGCAATTAAAATACCAATTAAACAAAGCTGAAGATCTATTAAAATTAAATCCAGATAATTCACAATGCATAAATGATTGTAATTTTTTAAAAAATCAATTATCCAATTTGCATATGGAAGAAATAGAAAAGAAAATTAAATGGGTTAAACATAAATATTTTGTAGGTGCAAATAAACCCGGGAAACTGCTAGCGTATGTACTGCGTAAGGAAAGGGCAAAAAGATCTATAACAAAAATTAGAGAAGGATCTACAATTATTACTGAGGGAAAACGGATACAAAAAAATTTTGTAAGATATTTTGCTGAGTTGTATAAAGAGTCCAGCTTAGATGTAAAACAGATTTATCAATATTTGGATAATGCGGCCCTTTTTAAGATAACTTGTGATCAGAGAGAGATCTTAAATGCACCAATAAAAAAGGAAGAACTAATTAAGGCAATAAGGAAAGCTAAATTACAAAAAGCTCCAGGCCCTGATGGGTTTACTAATGAATATTATAAACTATTCGAAGAACAACTTCTAACTCCTCTATTAGAAACAATGAATAGTATACAGGAGGGTCAGCTACCACAAACATGGAAGTCAGCAAATATCACATTAATATTAAAAGAAGATAAGGATGATTTAGAACCCAAAAGTTATAGACCGATTTCATTACTTAATACTGATTACAAGCTATTTGCTACAATTTTGGCTGCAAGATTAAAAGAAGTATTAGATAATTGGATACATGTAGACCAAAATGGCTTTCTCACGGGTAGAAAAACAAAGGAAAATTTTAGGGTGTTATTAAATATAATTGAATCTCATGAAAAAAAATTGTTTAAAAAATTGGTTCTGATTTTTCTAGATGCTGAAAAAGCCTTTGACAATATAAATTGGACTTTCATGTTTGGGGTTTTAGAAAAGATTGACATCGGTAATCCTTTTTTAAAATGGGTTCAAAAAATATATGATAAACAAGAGGCGTGTATTTTAGTTAATGGCAAAACATCCACACCATTTAAAATAGCTAAAGGGGTCCGTCAAGGTTGCCCCCTAGCTCCATTATTATTTATTCTAACACTAGAATTACTCTTAAATAAAATCAGAGAAAACAAGCGGATTCAGGGTGTTAAAGTCAAGAATGATACTTATAAGTTGTGTGCTTATGCTGATGATCTGACCTTGATTATTTCTAACCCTACTGATGCTATGAAGGACATGATGGAAACTTTAAATGAATATGGAAAAGTGTTGGGATATAAAATTAATCGATAAAAAACAGTTATGATGTTGGCGAATATACCAAAAAAAGAGGAAGAAAGTATATTAAAGATAACTGGTTTTCAGAAAAAAAACTAAAGTTAAATATTTGGGCATATATTTAACATTTAAAAATGTTGATTTATTTAAAAATAATTATGAAAAAGCTTGGAAAGAGGTGAAGGAGAAGTTTTAAAAATGGAATAAATTGTCCTTAACATGGTTGGGAAGGATTGCGGCCATAAAAATGGCTGTCCTTCCCAAAATGATGTTTTATTTCCAAAATATCCCTATTATATCAAATGAAAAACCATTTCAAAATTGTCAAAAAGACATAAGTAAATTCATATAGAAAGATAAGAAACCAAGGCTTAAGATGAAAATCATGCATGACTCAATAAATAGAGGTGGATTGACAGTTCCAAATTTAAAATGGTATTTTGAGGCATGCGCTTTGGAATGGATTTATGATTGGATTATATTAAAAAAAAATTAGGATGTTAAATTTGGAAGGGATGGATTTTCAGTTTGGGTTTCACTCCTATCTTTTCTATGGTAAAGAGGAGGTTGATAGTAATTTCAGGAATCATTATTTATGTAAAGCCCTAATTAGAGTTTGGAAAAAGCATAAGAAGAATTGGTGCACTAGAATTCCATTTTGGGCATCTCCTGCAGAAGCTATTCTGAAAAAAGAAATTTATAGTTATGACAGCTGGCTCCGGTATATAGATTTAGTTGATTTTGATAAAGGGAAAAATATAAAGGGATTAAAGTCGCAAGCAGCTCTAGTAGAATCCGGAGTGAGTATAAACTGGTTTATGTATAGACAATTAAATGAAAGATTTAAAATGGATAAGAAAAATGTTGGAATTGGTTTGTCAAATTTAGAATTTGAGAAAATAATAAAATCGGACCCCAAAAAATTAATCGCCAAATTTTATAATTTGATTAAAAATTGGGAGTTGGAAGACGAGACAATTAAAGATTATATGATTAAATGGGCAATTGATTTTAATAAAAATATACAACTTGAGCAATGGGAGAAATTATGGAAAACAATTACTAACTTTACTCCTAATATAGATATAAGAGAAAATTGTTATAAATCTATTTTTAGATGGTATTGGACTCCGCTTAGATTATCAAAAATGTTTAAAGATGTAAATCCCAGATGTTGGAAATGTGAATCGACCCAAGGCAGCTATATGCATATTTGGTGGAATTGCCCAATGGCAATCAAATATTGGAAGATGATACATCATGAAATTAATAAGATTTTTGGTTTGCAAGGTCACCCGGACCCAAAATTGTATCTTTTAAACATCGTTGATGATAAAGAGGTGAATATTAGGGAAAGGAAAACTTTATTTTTGTTAATCATTGCAGCAAGAATAGTATATGCCAGATATTGGAATCAGAAAGAAATTCCCTCTCTTTGGGAATGGAGATCAAAGGTGATGGATATTCAAGAAATTGCTAAGTTATCTTTTATGATTAATCACAAGAGTATAAAGAATTTCAATATAAGTTGGGAATCATGGTATCAGTATATAAGAATGAAGGACTAGACTATATTAAAAGATATGTATTCGGACGTAAGGTTTAGGAGTCGTTGCTCTTAAAGTTATTTTCATTTCTTTTCCTTATTTCTTTTCCTTTTTTCTTTTCTTCTTATTTGGTTTCATACTTGGTATGAAGTGATTAACTAAAGGTTAAAGAGAATTCGGAAAGATAATTGAGTTGAAATTAGTAGGGGAATTTTAAAATCTCCTTTGGTAAGACTGTCTGGTGAATATTGAAAGTTTCGGATGTAGAGTATATAAATAAGAAAGAGACAAGATAAAATAGTTATATTATTATAATAGCGGTTTTCGTGAAGGTTCTCTAGAAGCAGCAGTAAGGAAGTATATTTTGTGGTTGTTTGTGTTGTTTGTATTGTATTGTTTGTATTGTACTGTTTGTATTGTACTGTATTGTATTGTTATGTGTTTTGTTATGTCATGTTATGTAGGGTTTTTATATATATAATTTAATAAAATTAATTTTTTAAAAAATAAACTGATGACAGCTACATTCAGAGAACTGTGATACTTATTGGAATCCTATGTTCCAGTCCTCACATTAGTCTGAAAGCTGCAGACTTTCACACAAACATTTGTAAAGATCAGACCCTTCAAGCATAACTATGGGGGGGATGCAGACGGGCGGCCCTGGGCTGCCCAGGGAAGCAGAGGATTGGGGGCCCCCATGGCTCGGCCCCAATCCTCCCTTTTGCCAACCCGGAAAAGAGCAGCAAAATGCTGCTCCTTTCAGAGCCAGCAAAAAAGACGCCCCAAGAGCCGTCATGCAGCTATTCTGCACCCCTTCTGGCACAGCACGTCAAGACGCTATGCCGGGAGGATGTTCTGATGCAGCGCACCGTGCGTAACGGCGCGTGGCATCAGGATATCCTCGGGGAGGGGTTGTGGTGGCCGGCGTGCAGCTGCCCCTCCCCATCTCTGGCTCGAGCATGCCGCAAAGGGCTTGTCTGCAGAGGCCCTATGTCTTTTCATGTCACTTTGATCAGTACTTCCCCATTGCCACCATCAGCAGTCTAGTAATGATTTGATAGGAACAGAGGAACATGTCTTGAGTTACTCACAACTAGTTTAGGTCCCACTGATTTTATTGTTTCCTGTAGGTATAGTGGACCCAGACCATCATAGTGAACATCAAGATTTATATTTTTAATGTAAATACTCCTTTCTTTTGATAGGCTACCAACACTGGAGATCAAAACTCAGACAAGAATCTTGTTGTTGCTCTATCTTTGTAACATTTACTTAACTGTGAGGAATTGGTACAGACTATCTGAATTTTATTAGCCATTTCAGACACACACATATGCATGCAGATAAATGAAGTTGGGTTGAAGATTGTTCTTTGTTTCTCCCTTAGGTTCTCTGTGTGACAGTATGTGTTGTTGTTGTTGTTGTTGTTTTTACAAACACTAAGAAAATAATACATTTGGAGAATAATTGTATAATTTGCTCACTTAAAGACTTCCCTTAGGGCTTTTAAATATGGAGGTGAAATGTCAGTCTGGATAATGGAAAGCATTCAGAGGGACACAAGACTTCACAAAGAAACCAACTTGCACTTCCTTGGAAGTGAAAATTGAGAAAGGCCAAATGAACGTGAAACTTGGACACACACATATAAAGAAAGAACATCCTTTAATGTAATAACATGTAAGAAAACGTGTCTTCATTCTATTTTCAAGCTGTTTCTCTTGTTAGAAATCAAAGATAGTTCTAAAATCACTAAGGAATATACAATAGCTGTGAAGGGATCAAAAAGGCAGCGGAATATTTTGTAAGGTTGTTTTGCAAAGCGAGATGAGGACATTAGCATTTAAAGCATAAGAAAGGAGAAAAGGAGGAGGAAGCATGTTGTAAGGTGATTCTTATACCAAGAATCACCATTCTGCACCAGTAGTTGAGGCAAGGTGAGGCATTTAAAGTGTGACAGAGTTTGACTTTGGAACATAAAACACTGTCTTTCTGATTCCAGCCCATTGGTCCATTTAGCCCAATACTGTAATCACTGAATGTCAGCAGCTTTCTATGGTACCAGGCAAGATTCTTTCCAAGGCCTACCTGGAGATATGTGTGATAGAACGGGGGGCTTTCTACAGGCAAAGTATATGCTGTACCAATAAGTTACAACCCCTCTCTAAAGCTACTCTTCCAGGGATTATTTCTGAGGGTCAAAAATGTCTTTCAGTCCTTCTTCATCCTCAACAAATAGTCTGCTCCTACAAGAAGAAGAAAAAAGATGAGTTGGCTAGCATTGGGCTAGATCTGAGATCAACAGAATTTACAGTTCTAATGGGGAGAATTCTATACACCCTTGCTTGGGAGTAAGTCCCATGGAACTCAGCAGGGCTTACTTCTGAGTAGACATGGATAAGTCAAGGATGTGCACTCAGTGATTTCCTGAGTGGTACTGGGTAGGCAGTGCCAAATGCAAAATGCTGCATGTGATCATGTTTTTGCAGGAACAAAGGTTCCAGTGCTGGGAAGATTATGAAAGTTCAACTGAAGAGAACAGTTGCAACTGAATAGCACTTTTGAAAATATGGGAAGAGGCTCATATGATAAGGCTCTTTGTCAACTGAAGAGTCGTTGACGGTGCCTGAAGTTATAACCATTTGCCACAAACAAGTTTTGGGTTTTTTATAAAAAAAATCTGCAGGGACAATAGTTAATCTAATAATTCTATTGCTTTTTGCCACTTTGAGTACATTTTTCATCTCAGCCAGTGTAATATAGAGGGGTAAAAAATGCCCCATTAAATTTTGGTGCCGAGAAGAACATGCAAACTCTGGTTGTCAGTAGGTTGAGTCCATTCAGAGGACATTACCATTATCTCCTTAGCCTCATTAGGAGGTAATTAGAATTGAGATCAGGCAGACAAGTTTTCATACACTTTCTTACTTTAAAGGATATTCCCTCTTTATCTCTCCCTCTCTCTGTGTTTATGTGTCTCACATTCATTCAGCATTCCTCCATTTTCACTTCCAAGGAAGTGGCAGTTGGTTTCTTTAATTATATATAAAAGCCAGGCAATAAAAGAGTCACCAGGATGCAGTTTACTGAGTATTGGACTATGACTCTGAGAGGCCAAGATTCAAATGTCCAGTCAGCCATGGAGACAAGTGTTTGAATCCCTGTTCAGCAATGGAAAACAACTGTGTGACCTTGAGCAAGTCACAGTCTCTCAGTCTCAGAAGGAGGCAATAGAAAAAACCCTTGGAACAAATCTTCCCAAGAAATACTTGGGACCATAGATTGGAATCAACTTGAAGGTACATAACAAATACATTCAAGTCCACCACTAATCTTTACCTTAGCCATAACATCAGACCTATTGCTATCCATCACTACAATGGAATTCCAATGGGCCAGAAAAAGACATATAACTCAATAAATGCAAAGTAGTTGCTTTGTTTTACCTTCGTCCATGAAGGTTAAGGAAAGTGGAATGGAATAGAAAGAAAAACTAGAGCTACCTACCAAGACAGGAAATTGTTTCATGTGCATTCAGATGAGATATCCAGTACAGAAAATCCAGAAAAGTCCAGGAAAATAATGTGTTCAGTTTTGAAGGAAATATGGAAAAACAATTTTGAAAATAAAATAGTGAAGATTCAAGGAATGAATAAAAATATAACAAAATAGTAAAATTTAATTTTTTTTAATGCTACAAAAAACTGAATCTATTCAAAATTGTTTGTGAGCCATCCAACCAGTATAAAAGGGCTGACTCAGGCAGAGGACAGTGTCCAAGAGCCCTTTTTTTTCTAAAAGGCTGGAAAAGATGCCAGAAAATTCTTCTTATACAATTATAATTAGGCTCCAGTGCTCTGGTAAGCCTCTTTTGATTCACTGGCACTGTGATTGCCTGAAAATGCTTCTTTTTTCACCCTGTCTTGTTGCTTCGATACAAATTCTGTTATAAATTGGTCAATTTGGAAGCTGAAATGTGCAAAAATCAGTTTTGTGTTGTTTGAGGGGACTGACAAGGTTTTGTCTTATTGAGGTGTCAGATATACATGAGCTGCATGGATGTCATCCAGAACAATTGGCCCAGTTCTTTCATAATGATTCACTTATTTAGCTTGCCTTGAAATATATCAACATATGTCTTTCCCATATTTCAGAGACCAGGCAGCTATCTACCCCTCATTTTTTTCTACCCAGACATTTTTTTAAAATGTGAATGAACCATACTTTTTCTCTAGATCAAGGATTCCCTCACTTCCATTCCACATCTCCTACAGATAGAGGACAGTTTAAAACTACTATTCAAAGTGTTGAGTTATTTTTTAAAAATACAGTCATAGTATGCTTAAAATCCCCATTATATGAGCAGGGCTATCTTTGCTGTTCTGTCTGAGAAACAGGAATGATGGTAGTCTAAGCTCTTTCATCTGAGAAGTTCAGCACATAATTGTGTCCCTTACAATGTGCCCCCTTACATCATATTGTGACATATGTTCCACATTGCTTGTTAGTGTGGTCACTATGACAGCATCCCTTCCCATCCCACACTATCCTGGAGTAAAATGAAAGGGAATGGAGGAAGCAGCTCTCCCATCCTGCCTCTCACACCAAAGGGGGAGGTGACCCAAGGCCACTTTGCTAAGATCAGAAAGGGAATGTGATGGAGAAGGAGATGGCTGCCTGCAAAAGCTCCATTGTAAAAATGTATCCATGTAGGAAGATAAGGGTTTGCAACCTGATATTTGATTGCAGATTGAATTCAGAGAAATGCAACAAAACTTAGGCTGAGCTTGTTCAACAGTGTTGCCTATTCCTTTTCTTGTTTAACTACTGCAATGAGAAGTAATTTTCTTGGTAATAAGAATACCTAGCTGAAGGGCTAGGATTCATAACTTTACAAGGTTGTCACTACATCCCTGACAAGATATCCAACCTTCTTGTGATTGTGAGGACCCAAAGGCCAGTGCTTTCCTTGGCCTGGCATCACCCTGTTTAGATAAAGCAAACCAACAGCCCTGGGCCAGGAATGGTTGTGGGGTGTAATTTAAGTTTCCAGGATTTTAATCTTTTTAAAAAGAAACTTAAATATACAAAGATGAAAGATAAACCTGTTAGACTCTGCCTTTCATTAGCAAAACAGTAGAAATGTGGCCCTGAATATTTTTTTTATCGAAGCTTCCCTTTCCCAAAGAATGAAGACTGACTCAGGAAGATAACAAACATGTAATTTGTAGTTTAAAAACAATAATAATGGCTTTAATAAATAATCACAAAACAAAAACTAAATCCTAACCTAACTAAAGATAGTGATATATAGCAGGAAGATTGAGAGAGAGAGAGATAAGATTAGCAGGCAGACTAGAGACACATAACAATTGTAAGATTAACAGTTTAGAATCTTGAGATAAAGACAGTTAGTCTTAAAGAGGGAGAAGGATCTAAATAGGAAAACCTATCTATATAATGAAGGAAAAGAGAATGCATAAGTCTCTTCCAACAATGGTCAGACCAGATGGCATTCTGGTGGATCTCTTTCAGTAGGAGGGTTGACTATTCTGCATAATCCTTTTAAGTATTTGGCAACTCTGCTGCAATGAAATCTTTTAGTCCTGGGTGACTTCAACATTCCACTCAAGACCAGTTTGTCAAATTTAACAGGTCCAGCTCAGGAATTCATGGAGTCCATGACAAACATGGGCCTATCCCATTTGGTCACTGGGCCCACACATTCTGCAGGTCATACCCTTGATGCGGTCTTCAGTACAGAACAGAATATCCATGGATAGAGGTAATAAAAACCTCCAAATTGTCATGGATCATTTCCTGATCAAGACTGAACTTAGAACCACTGCCCGTCCTGTCAAGGGTGAAGGACCCATTAGAATGGTCCGCCCTCAAAGACTAATGGAACCAATTGGATTCCAGAAAGCCTTAGAGGGGTTAATGGTTGGTAACGCCGGCGATTCTGTCGAAACTTTGATTAATACCTGGAACACCGATCTTGTCAAGGCTATCAATACGATTGCTCCCAAGCATCCTTTGCAATCCTCTTCAAATCATCAGTCATGGTATACTGAAGAACACAGGAAGATGAAGAGGGTTGGACAATGACTAGAGTGCCTCTGGTGGAAAACTCAACTCTTATCTGACAGGACTCATCATAGGAAATTTGTTTGTTCCTATGAGAGGCAGTACATGCAGTGAGGAAATCTTTCTTCTCTGCACGTATTGCATCTGCAGAGTCCCGTCTAGCAAAACTGCACAGTCCATCTGTGCAGAACCCATTACTTAACCCAACAACAGCCTGCTGTGATGCATTTAACAACTTCTTTGCAGATATAATCTCTCAGATAAGAGCCAGCTTGGATGCCGGTGTTACAGTAGTATCGATAGATGGGGTATCCAGCCACTTTGCTGATGAGATTATACTGGATCAGTTCCAACTGGTGAGTACCGATGACAAGCTCCTTGGTAGAGTGAGGAAGACAACTTGCCCTCTTGACCCTTGCTCTTTGTGTCATCCAGGAGGGGGATGTCTTAAGGATGTTCCTGAGGTACATCATCAATTCATCCCTTGGGGAAGGTTGTGTTCTATCTTCTTTGAAGGAAGCGGTGGTCAGGCCACTTCTGAAAAAAACTTCCCTTGATTCTCTGGATATGAATAGATATAGGCCAGTCTCTTTGCTACCTGTCATGGTCAGCCCTGAGGAGGACTCGGAGGACGATGGGTCTCCTCCAGAGAAGGAAGAGATGCAGGCTCCACCTGGTTCTCATTCTGCTCTCCCAGCCCCAGAGCAGGAAGAGATACAGGCTCCACCTGGCTCTCATTCTGCTCTGTCTGAGCCAAGCCCGGTTTTCCCAGCCCCAGAGCAGCCAGGTCCTAGTGCTCCTTCCTTGGAGGCTCAGCTGCCTAGTGGGGAGAAGCAGGAGGATACAGCAGAGCCAGTGCCTTCCTTTAGGCAAAGGAGAGCTGAGAGTGCTGGCAGTCGCAGGTCCAGGAGACTAGCTGAAAAGCAGCTGCTGAACAAGCCTCAGCTGGCACTGAGGTAGGATTTGACTATTTAAACAGTTGCAAGAGGCTTCCTCAGTGTCAAGACTTATTGTAGTTTCCTTGGGAGACTATGGTCAGTGTGGCTCCTTGTTTCCTGCTTTGTGCCTCTCGCTCTTGCCTTGTGGAACTCTGTTGCCTTGACCTTGGACCGGACTGGACCTTTGCTGATTGCTGCCTGCCCTGACCTTAGACTGACTGACGCTGATTTCTGGACTCTGCTTCAACTACAGGAAGGTTTGTGGCTGGCCTTGCTGTTTGCAGCTCACCCTTTCCATCCCTAGCAGCTGTGGGAACTGAGGCTGGCTGTAGTTGAGGACACTACCTTTTTTGAGCAAGGTGATTGAGAGGGCTGTTGCTCTTCAGCTCCAAGCTGTCTTGGAGGAAACCAATTATCTAGATCCATTTCAAACTGGCTTTAGGACAGGATATGGAGTGGAGACTGCCATGGTTGCCTTGGCTGATGACCTTTGTCTGGGCATTGACAGGGCTAGTGTGACCCTGTTGGTGCTACTGGACCTCTCAGTGTTCTTTGAACACCTCTTGGAACGCTTGAGAGAATTAAGAATCAGAGGCATTGCACTGCAATGGTTCCGATCCTTCCTCTCAGGCAGATTCTGGAGGTTGAGGCTCGGGGACAGTTGCTCAGCAAAAAAGGAGCTTAATTGTGGCATCTCTTGGGGTACCATCCTGTCTCTGATGCTATTTAACATATATATGAAGCCGTTGGGAGAGATCATCTGGAGACATGGGGCGGGGTGATATCAGTACGCTGATGACACCCAGATGTATTTCTCCATGTCTCAGTCTACAGCTTTGACATCAGATGGCATCTCCCATCTCAATAAATGTCTTAAGGAGGTAATGGACTGGATGAGGAAAAACAGATTGAAACTGAATCCAGACAAAATGGAGGTACTAACAGTAATGGCCCCGAACCCAGGTATTGGGACACAATCTCCGGTCCTAGATGGGGGTCACACTCTCCTCAAAGGACTGTGTTCACAGTCTGGGGGTGCTCCTAGATCCGTTGCTTCAGATGACAAATCAGGTGGATGCGGTGGTCAGGAGTGCCTGTTATCAGCTTTGGCTGATAGGCCAGCTGTGCCCTATCAGCCAAGGGACCTTGAAATCGTAGTATATGTGCTGGTAACTTCTCATCTCGATTTCTGCAATGCATTCTACATGGGGCTACCCTTGTGCCTAGTTCAGAAACTTCAATTGGTACAGAATATGGCAGCCAGGCTGGTCTCAGGTAAAACCAGAAGAAACCACATAACACCTATTATAGGATCGCTCCACTGGCTGCCTATCAGTTTCTGGGTGCAGTACAAGGTGTTGGTCATCACCTTTAAAGCCCTAAATGGCTGGGGTCCAACCTATCTTCAGGACTGCCTCTTTCCATATAATCCACCTTGCGCACTAAGGTCCTCTGGGAAGAACTTATTGCTACCTATAAAAACTAGATTATTTGCAACTGCCCAGAGGACCTTTTCAGCTATCATTCCCAGACTATGGCATCCATCACTTGGCCACCTTAAACAGCTTTTAAAAAGCTGTTAAGACAGATCTCTTCTGGCAGGCCTTTCCTGAGTAGATACCCGGCCACCGAAAATAGTTATGCCTGACCCTGATTTCCGCTACAGCTATTTTAATTTATTTGTCATTTATTGTAGTTTGTTATTTTTAAGTATGTTTTTAAACTTTGATTGTTTAATTGTATTTTAGGGGGTGGGCTATTAGGGGACAGGATTGTTCATTTTTATTGTGTAAGCTGCCCCAGTTGTATTTTACAGAGAGGTGGATACAAATTATTATTATTATTATTATTATTATTATTATTATTATTATTATTATGCCAACAGCATTTGCTATGTCAGGTCTGGTAAAGTTAGCTATGTATAGTTTTCCAACTGCAGTCCTTTACTTGTCTCCATTTTTTAAATGTTCAGATTTCTTAATGTCCTTTAAGAATCCTACTTCCATTGGAGTTGGCATTGCATTTACATCTTTCAGGGCAAGACAGTCTAGAAGATTCATTATCATATGCTTCTGATTCAGAAAGAAACTTCCATCACTACATCTTTGTATTTGAACTCCAAGATAGTGTGAGATGTCTCCTAAATTCTTGATATCAATCTCTTTCTTGAGATTCTGGATTATCTTTTCACTATCTTCTTTGTCCTCACTGCATAGGATCAATTCATCAACATAACTTGTAATTAAGTTCATTTATTATTTCTGAATCTCTTGTAAACACAGCTGTCAACAGTGTCTGGAGTGAACCCCTCTTTAATAAGAGGCTGGTTCAGTTTCTCACTCTGGCAGCCTGTTTTAAACCATAAATACTCTTTTGTAGTTTGTATACAAGATGTTCCTTTCCAGGTACTTGGAATCCTGGAGGTTGTTCCATATATAGAGATAGTACAGGAGAGGTCTGAAAAGACTAAATGTAAAATAGAAATGAGAAGGTATCGTAAAGTATTAATTATCACTCTGAAGTTATTAAGGTATATTGATGAAATTTTGTCAGTGTCATCAATAGTCCCTAAATGCATGGTGTTGAGAAAATCGGCTCTTTTGTGTCTTTTATTTGTGTTACAGGTTATGCTATAAGTGTCTAAAGTGTAAGATGGAGAAGTATGGATGGGTATCGTAAAGTAATAATTATCATCCAGATTTTATTATGGTATATTGATGAAATTGTATCAGTGTCATCATCACCAAGTGACTTTTTCTTTTTCCAAAAATGAAAAATCTGTTGTGGGATCACTGATTTGACAATACATATGACATCATTCATGAAGTGGCAGGGTGGTTTAAGGCACAATCTGCAGACTTCTACAATAATGGTATTCGAAGGGTCAAGAAATGCTGGGGAAAATGTGTAAATCTGGATGGTGACTACATAGAGATAAATTAACAACTACAAATCAAGACAAACTTTTTGACAAAAAAAATTAAAGGTGATAATTAAAACTTTTTGATAACCCCTCCCCCCATATAATACAGCACAGCATTAACTACATTTGGAGGTGATTCTGGGTGGAAAAAACACCAGCCACGGAAAATGAACAACAAAAAATTCAGAAGAAAGAAATAGCTGAAGAAATCCAGAAATTTTCTATGTGGTAGAAATAGAATTTTGCTTATTGAGTTATTTGATAGATTTGCAGCTAATATTTTTTTAAGCAATTCACCTGCAGTTGTAAGAGAAATAGGGTTTTAAGGAAACCACTCTACCATTTTTACTGCAAATCCTAAGTAAGTAACTACCCAGTAGCCTTTCTGATATCTTCAATAATTTCCAGGGGAATTTGCTCAAATATTCAGTTTCTCTCTTTCATGTAAGAAATAAAGATCCTTTTTTAACATGCAGCATTCATGTAACAAAGGGAAAGCAGAATGCAGATTTTCAAAAGCAAACTAGTCTCCATTGATTTGTAGTTGTATCTGCACAGCTAGAGGATAGAGCAAAGTCAGTATCGGGAGAGGAGAACATGGGATTTTAAAGGAAACTTTGAGTCTAAACAAAAATGCAAAGACAGCAAAAAGAAACTTTAAATGGGGAGGGGTATAAACAACTGTGTAAATTTAGCATTGATCACTTATCATGACAAGTATTACTCCAAACTGAAGAAAACAATTTTTCTTCAAATAGAAGAGAGGGGAAAATCTAAATATTGGAAGGACAATGTTCTCTACTCACTGAACAAATGACACTTATGCCATTCCCTATTTCCAAATAATTGGGCCACAATGAGCCAAGAAATTCTATTATGAACCCCTGATATGCATAGCAACTGTGTAATTGTTCCCAAGGAAAGTTACATAGCCTGCATTCCTATATATCCACAAGGATCTCATTGAATGTAGTACGGCTTGTTTTTGAGTAGACACATGTAAGTGGACACTGTTAGTGAATCTATCCTAATTCATGTCATTGACTATGATGTGGCAGAACTGCACTGTACTTGGATTTTAAAAATAACTGGATAGGAACAAATTCATGTATCTTTGGATCATTACTGGGATCCCATCCACTGTCTCTTCTGGAATGGTAGGACAAGAAGATTCAACTCAGCAACCAACCATACAAGGTCAATCACCTGAAGTAGGATGGGTGCAGAAACCTCATCTGGGTATGGCTGCATCTATACAGCAGATTTAAAACAGTTTGATACTGCTTTAACTGCCATGGCTGAATGCTACAGATTTCTGGGATCTGTAGATTTGGCATCACAACACGCTAGGATTCCATATGGTGGTGTGATAACAAAGCAGTGCCAAACTGCATTAATTCTGCAATGTGGCAGCATCCTTACACTTACTTCATCGTGACTAGCTGGGGAATATCACACTTTCCAATTATAGCACATTAATGCCATTTTCACTACCATTGCTGTTACTATGTGCCTTGAAATTAATTGTAATTTATGGTCTATCAAGGGGTTTGGGGCAAAATTTATTCAGCACTTTGCCACAGCCTTCCTCTTTGGCTGAAACAGTGGCATTGCTTGGAGATACAGTGATGCAGTCCAGAAGAGGGGTGACACCGAATTGGGCCATCCTCCCACTAAGGGGGAGGTGTGAGCACTCCCTGCCCTGCTTCTTCTTGTGAGGAGCCACTGCCACTGCAGTGAAGGAGAAGGCCTAGGGCCCCCAGCCCTGCTTTTCTACAGCAGCAGCAATCACTGATGTGACATGGAGGACATGGCATGCAGTTACCTCAGAAGCAGTAAGTTTCCAAATATCAGATAGACCTATAATAACAACAACAACAAATTTAACTTAAAACAAAATTACAAGTGCAGTACGAATTAAACAGGGCACTCTGATTATAAAGGAGTGATCTAATGGTGGAGGAAAGATTATGGGAAATATCATTCTGGGAACGCCTACCGGAAGAGATCCATCTTGATGGCTTTTTTAAAGCCATCCAAGTTGGTTATCTGAGGGATCTTCTCCGGCAGGGCATTCCACAGTCTAGGAGCCGTGGCAGAGAAAGTCCTCTGGGAGGTTGCTGCCAACCTAGTTCTTATTGGTTGAAGCAACTTCCTCCCAGAGGACCTGAGGGCATGGGGTGAATTATATGGAGATAGGCGACTCCTTAGGTAAGATGGGCCCAGGCCGTGTAGGACTTTAAAGGTTAATACCAACACCTTATACTGTGCCTGGAAACTAACTGGCAGCCAGTGCAGAGATTTTAAAACTGGAGTGATATGATCACTTTGTGATGTTCCAGTGATCAGCCTGGCTCCCATATTTTGTATTAATTGCAGTTTCCGAGTTAGGTATAAGGGTAGCCCCATGTAGAGTGCATTGCAGAAGTTGACTCGTGAGGTTACCAGAGCATGTACTATAGTTTCTAGGTCCTTTACTTCCAGGAAAGGGCGCAGCTGGCATATCAGCCGAAGGTGATAACAGGCGCTCCTGACCGTCACATTCACCTGATTTATCATGTGAAGGGACGGATCTAGGAGCCCCCCCAGACTGCGGACACAGTCCTTGGTGGAGAGCGTGACCCCATCCAAGACTGGCGGTCGCAACCCAATCTCTGGTTTGGGAGCCCCTACTGTAAGTACCTCCATTTTGTCTGGAATCAATTTGAGTCGGTTTTTCCTCATCCAGTCCATTACCGCTTCATGGCATTGACTGAGGGGAAAACCGCCATCTGACGTCATAGCAGTTGACCGAGACATGGAGCAGAATATTTGAGTGTCATCAGCATATTGGTAGTATCCTGCTCCATATCTCCTAACAATCTCTCCCAGCGGCTTCATATAAATATTGAACAACATCGGGGACAGAATGGCTCCCTGAGGAATGCCATATTTTAGCTCTGGTTTTGATGAGAAGCTGTTCCCGAGTACCACCCTCTGAAACCTGCCCGAGAGAAAGGATTGGAACCACTGAAGAACAGTGCCTCCCACTCCCAATTCTCTCAGGTGCTCCAAAAGGATGTTGTGGTCTATAATATCAAAGGCCGCTGAGAGGTCCAAAAGCACCAACTGGGTCGTGCTACCTCTGTCGATGCTCAGGCGAAGGTCATCTACCAGAGCGACTATGGCCATCTCCACCCCATATACAGGCCTGAAGCCGGTTTGAAATGGATCTAGAAAATCAGTTTCATTTAAGAGTGCTTGGAGTTGGAAGGTGATGGCTCTCTCAATCACCTTGCTCAAGAATGGTACGTGTGAGACTGGTCTGTAGTTTTTCATGTCCAGGGGGTCCAGGGAAGGTTTCTTCAGGAGTGGTCTAACAGCCGCATCCTTTAGACTTGATGGAACAACTCCCCCCCCCCTAAGGGATGCATTGATGACCTCTTTAAGAAAGGCCATAAATTCATCACCCCCTGGACAACCAGCCAAGATGGGCAGGGATTGAGAGAGCACATTGACTTCCTTCCTTTTCCAAGGATCTTGTCCATGTCATCGGTACTCACTAACTCAAATTGATCCAGTTTAATCTCATAAACGGGTTTACTGGACACCTCCTCAGTCGCTTCTATTGTAATCCCGGCATCTAAGTTGGCTCTTATCTGAGAGATTTTATCTGTGAAATAGATGTTAAAAGCATCACAGCAGGCTGTTGTTGGGTTAAATAAAGGGTTCTGCACAGGTGGAGCCTGTGACAGTTCCCTTACCACCCTAAACAGTTCTGCCGGATGAGATTCCACAGACGCAATACGGGCAGAGGAGAAAGACTTCTTCACTGCCTGTATTGCCTCTCAATAGGAATAAAGAAATTGCCTATGACGAGTTCTGTCAGATAAGAGCCGAGTTTTCTGCCAGGTACACTCTAGTCATTGTCCAACCCACTTCATTTTCCTGAGTTCTTCTGTGAACCAGGGGTGATGATTTGGAGTGGGTTGGAAAGGATGCTTGGGAGCGATCATGTCGATAGCTCTGACCTTACCAACCAAGAACCCCTCCAAGGCTTTCTGGAATCCAATTGGCTCCATTAGCCTCTGAGGGCGGACCATTTTAATAGGTCCTCCACCCCCGGTGGGTTGGACAGTGACTTTTAGTTCAACCTTGATCAAGAAATGATCCATCCATGACAGTGCAGAGGTATTTTTTTACCTCTGCCCATGGATATATCTGCTCCGTACTAAAGACCGCATCAAGAGTATGACCTGCCGAGTGTGTAGGCCAGTGAACCAATTGGTGTAGGCTCATGTCCATCATGGAATCCATGAATTTCTGAGCCGCACCTGTTAGACTGGTCTCGAGAGGGATGTTGAAGTAGCCCAAGACTAAAAGTCTAGGCGACTCCAGCAACAACTCCGAGACCAGCTGTATCAGCTCAGATAGGGAGTCTGTTAGACAACGAGGTGGATGGTTGGATGATATACCAACAGAATCCCTATACTATCCCTGGTCTTCAGGCTCAGGTAATACTCTCGAAATGGTCTGTTTTCTGGATAGGTATCCTGATCAAGGAAAGATTATTTTTGTGTACCAGAGCCACGCCTCCCCCCAGCCCACTTTCCCTCACCTGCTTGAACACAGAATACCCAGCTGAGAGAGCCTGATTCCAGGTGATGGCAATATCCTCCCCCAGCTAGGTTTCTATAAAACATGCCAGGTCGGCTTCCTCATTCATGAGAAGATCATGGATGATATGCATTTTATTTTTCACCGACCTAGCATTACAGACGAGCAGGGTAAGGTTCTGTGGCAAGGTTGGCAAGCTCCCCAACTTACTTTGGGCAACAGGGTGAACTGAAAGTGGGATCACTTTTAAACATCTATCCTGCCTTCTTTTGTACCATAGTTCTACCCTATTATCGCCATATCTATCTTTGCCCCGTACTACCTCGATAGGCATTCCCACAGTTCCCCTTTTTAACTCTCCCCCAACCCTTTCCATTCTAGTTGGGTTATCTATAACCCACAGAGTGTCCAGTGTTGTCGTCGCTGCTTCTCCAAGCACAAAAATTGGGCTTGGCTTTATAGCCGCTCCCACCCTCTCTCGCCACTGTGCTGCCGGTGGAAAGTTGGAATTGGGCTGGGCAAGAACCCTGCCCAGAGCCCTCCCACCATCGTCGCTGTAGCATGGGAGGGAGAGATGGAAGCCTCTTAAAGTCTTCGCCAGAGTTGGGAGCCGGCCCTTTGCTGCCCAGGTGGTGGTGGGATAGCGAGGAGGACAGGCTCTTAAAGCCTCCGCTGGCATTTGGAGCCAGTCCTTCACTGTCCCGGTGGTGACATGGGGAAAAAGAGGCTGCTGTAGGCTTGGGTACCCCTGGCTGGCGAGCTGGTGTTCCTGAGGGGTTTGGGAGTGGCTTATAATGCCAGCCCCTCCTGGCCATGCCACCTCTCGCTGCTGCCCTGTTCCAGGAGTCCTCAGGTCCTTCTGCAGCCTTCTGGCCCCGGTGGAATGAGAGGAAAGAGGCTGCTGAAGGCTTGGGTCCTTCTGGCTGGTAAGCTGGTGTTCCTGAGGGGTGTGGGAGTATAACATCCCTTCAAATAAGGGCTACCCTCTATAATTGTGGTATCAAGGGCTCTGAACCAAAGCTAACTTAATAGGCCTTAGCTGAAGAACAAAACATTTGAATTGTCTATGCTAGATAAATAAAGGGGACATCTAGAAGGCACCCATTTCTCAAGAACCTGAAAATGATACTTTTGGGACTACACCTC
Organism: Phrynosoma blainvillii; assembly: GCA_026167975.1. Taxonomy (NCBI): domain Eukaryota; kingdom Metazoa; phylum Chordata; class Lepidosauria; order Squamata; family Phrynosomatidae; genus Phrynosoma; species Phrynosoma blainvillii. The sequence goes on from JANUYF010000003.1 coordinate 31,827,010, forward strand.
CCAGACTCCTGAAGCCACCATGGTCGCTGGATTTCTGGGAGATGTAGTTTAAAAAGTAACATTTCCAAGCTCTACTTCACTCCAAAAGTGGCTAACAGGATGGCCCAGGCAAAGTTGCCAGGGTCATCAAGATGGTAGAGGTGTTCCTGTAGCAGATAATCAAAATAGAGTTTACAACATTTATTTGAAACTTCTTTGATGAAGAAAAAATATTTCCAAACTACAGTATCAGAAACCCCCATAGACAGTGCAAGTTGCAAAAAACAAAAACAAAAAACCAAACAAAATGCTGAGCCAGCAGGAAAGTAAGGTTTTTAAAAAAGTGATTTCTCAACATTTAATTTGGAGTATATTAAGGACTGTCAAAGAGGTTATTGGAGCCAAGAACCATTAATAGCCTCTCAAATTGTATTTATTTAAAGGGATTCTGTCAAATGCATTTTTTTCATTTGGGTTATTTCCTATATAGAATTATTTGTTAAATGCTACTTTCTCGCTTCCTTATGCAATTGATGGAAACTGATATTTTAAAAAATAAAAATGACCTATGGTCTTCAATGAAGGTATCATGAGAACAATTCAATCAGCATATCATTGTCTCCTCTGTTTACCATGCACTGGAAAAAGTTGTGGCCAAGATCCTGAATCACAGGATGTGATGTGTAACATTACAATGACAGAGCTATGCCATTGACACAGTACACAGCATGTCATAGAATTGTGATGATGCACAACAGGGCACTGTGTAAGATGTTGACTGAAATTCATTAAGGCAGCTACAAATACATAACTATCATAGTTCTGTAGCAATGTAGTGTCTCTAAACCCAATCCATCCCATCCCCACTTACCAGACAGCCACTGCTGCAATCAATGGGAGTTCATTCTCCTGTAGATCAGGAAACAGCTGACTGATGGTCCCATTCCATCCTGTGAGCAAACTGTAGTGTGGCAGCAATTCCCCTTCACACCAGAGATTGTTCACACAAGGGAGATATTGTCTAGCTGCTGCCTAGTCAACAGGGGAACAAATCTCTAACAATCACAGCGGTGTGTAATATATTTTGTAATCTCAACAAAAGGCTGGAAACAGAAGGCTCAGATATCCAAATATTTAAAGACCTGCCTGGTGAGACACTCAGAAAGAGAAAGGAATATCCCACACTGACTAAAATACTAAGAAAGCATGACATTTTCTAGAAGTGGGAATATCCCAAAGGAATATCTTTCAATTATGGACAGAGAAGTTATAAAATAGATTTAGCTATGAAAATAAGAGAAATAGTTAAAATGCTGGAGAAAGATCTGTTAGTTAAAACAGGTATAGATGTGACAATGCCACAAAAAGAGGATTATGTAACAAAAAATGAAGAAAATGCAGAACATGAAAAGGAGATGGATAGAAGTTAGATGACAGAGACAAAAAGATACCCAAGAAGGAAAAGACCACAGAGGGAAGAAGGGAGTAAGGAAAAAAGAGTAGGAGGAGAGAGGAAAGCAAGAGCTATTATAGAAGAGTCAGAAAAACTAACAGAAGAAGAGGATGTTTAAGAACTCTAGAATCCTCACTTGGAATGTTAAAGGACTTAACTCTCCTCAAAAAAGAAAGAATATCTACTGTTATTTGGGAAATTAAACCTTGAAATAATGTCTTCAAGAGACCCATATCTGTAAAAATGATATTAGATTATTAAAAAAAACCTACAAACTATGCAATGTCTTTGTGTCTGCATCAGAAAAAATGAAAGAGAGGGATTGCTATATATGTAAATGACAATATTGAAGCAAAGGAGTTATTTTTAGACAAGAAGGGACATTTTGTTGGGTTAGAAATAAAATGGGAAAATTTGGCTATTATGTTAGTAGGTGTTTATGGTCCATTAGAAAAACAAATTCTATGATAAATTATTGGATAAATTACAGAATTCCAACATGATAATATAATAATGATGGGGGATTGGAAAAAAGCAAATCTTAACGTTAAACAAGGGACACCCCCCCCCCCATCTTGTTTTAATTTATTAGACATCTTAGTTTTGGATGGTGTATAGAGATACTAATATGGCCAAGCAAAAGACTTTACTTTTTACTCAAACTCTCATGACTCATGGTTGAGATTAGATATGTTTTTCACCTCTAATCTAATGAAGACAAAAATTGAGAAAATAGAAATATTACCAAAAGTCTTATCAGATCACTGCCCAGTAAAAATGACTTTGAAAAAAATGGATAATATTTGTTGGAGGTTAGATGACCCATTATTAAGGGATGAAAAAAAATACTACTAAAAGCAAAAGATACCTTTAGAATTTTTTTTTTTTAAGAAAACATGACAGAAGGCATGGATATCAACACAATTTGGGAAACCAGTAAAGTTGTAATGAGTGGTTTCTTCATTAAACAAAGCTATGAGATAAGGAAAAAAAGAGAGGAGAAGCTGTTAAAATTACAACCAGATATAAAACAAGTAGAAAATCAGCTGAAAAGGAAACCTGGAAATAAAAAAAATTAACATCACAATTAAAAATATTACAAAAACAAACCTCTCTCTTATTAGTAGAAGTTGAGAAAAAGATGAAATATATAAAACAGAAACAGTTTGAATTCACAAATAAGCCAAGGAGATGGCTGTCTCTAAGATTAAAAAAAAGAGAAAATAAAAGATTAATTTCAAAGATAAGAGATAAGGAAAAGATATTGCTAAACAAAAAGAAATCAAAGAATGCTTTCAATAATATTTCAACAAAATCTTTAAAGAAATGGCGACATTGGAAGATCAACAAACAGAATATCTGAACAAACAGAAAATCTCAGAATTTAAGGAGGAATAAAGGAAAAAATTGAATAGAGAAATAATAGTAATCGAGATACTGGAGATGACTAAAGAAATGAAATCATTTAAAGCACTAGTGCCTAATGGTCTTGGTGCAGTATATTATAAAAGCTTAACAGAAATAGTGACACCAAAATTACAAATATTACTGAATAAAACTAAGGTGGGGGGATACCAGACTCTTGGAAATCAACCAATATTTCTTTAGTTTTAAAGGAGAGTAAAGACCTGTTAAAGGTGGGAAGTTATAGACCCATCTCACTCCTGAATGCTGATAATAAAATCCTGGCAAGTATCTTAGCAAAAACAATTAAAAAGATAGTATTTTGTGGTTTTTTCATGCTGTGTGGCCATGTTCTAGAAGAGTTTCTTTCTAATGTTTCACCAGCATCTGTGGCTGGCATCTTGCCAGCCACAGATGCTGGCGAAACGTCAGAAAGAAACTCTTCTAGGACATGGCCACACAGCACAAAAAAACCCACAAAAAAACTATGGATGCTGGCCCTGAAAGCCTACGACTTCACAAATTAAAAAGATATTTTAAAAATATGGATCCACCCAGATCAAAGAGGTTTTCTGCCAAATAGGCATATAAAAGATAATACAAAAAATTTAATTGATGTCATTGAATATTTCTAGAGAAAACTGGATAAACAAGTTCTGTTGATTTTTCTCAATGCGGAGAAAACTTTCGACACATAAGATGGTGATATATGTTAGATGTTATCCAAGAACAACAAGGAAAGGAAGCTTTTAAGATTGGGTTTTGGCATTGTATAAAGAACAAAAAGCACATTGTAGTGTTTTCTGAGACACTGAGCCTTCTCTGTCAGAGAGCTCTGATGCCACAATAAACTACAGTTCCCACAATTCCTTAGCACTGAGTCAGGACAGTTAAAGTGGTCTCAAGATGGATTATTTCTGGCAATCTGTATAGGCCCTAAGTTTACCTAATATAAAATTGTATTATGATGCATGTGTTCTAGATTGACTGAAGGAATGGCTCAGATTAGATAATAGAATATTATTATATTTGGGTGGAATAGATAATATTTACAGTTGGCATGCATACCTATATTATGGTAAAGTGAAAGCAAACAGTGGTTTCAAAAATCACTATATAAGATCTTTGTGGAGAATTTGGGGAAAATACAAAAATAAGATAAACAGAAACATTCCAAAAAGTAAGTTACTATGTGAAGATCTACGTCAAAATGATGACATGCTGGAAAATAAGTGATTAACTTACAATGAATTACTTATAGAAGAGCATAATAAATTAAGATTAAAAACATGAGAGGAATTACAAACTGAGGGTATAAAATGCAATTAGTTTCTTTACATGCAAATTAAGGAAAGGTATACTACAGATCAAAAATGCATAGAATAACAACTCAAGAAACAGAAATAGAAAAGATTTTATTTAAAGAATCAGATCATCTTGTTGGAAACATTTATAAGATTTTGTTGCAATGGAAAACAGAGGATGAGCAAGTTAAGGAATACATGATCTGTTGGGCTCAAGATCTAAGTAGCCCAATACATATGGAAGAGTGGGAGGAAATATGAGGAAAAAAATGAAATACAGATTAAACCATAACATGAAATTTTTTATATATAAAATACAGTTTGTTGGTATCTTACTCTTGATAGATTGGCTAAAATGAAAAAGAAAAATGACAACAATTGTGAGAAGTGCAAGAAGGAGAAGGAAACACTCTTTCATATGTGGTGGGTTTGCCCAATAGTAAAGACTTCTGGCCCCAGATCCATAAGGGAATACAGGATATCCTTCAATTGAAATTCAAAATGGAACCTACAGTATATCTTCTAGGAATAATAAATAAAGAAACTGAAAACGAATATGGGAAGATAATCTTTTACATGTCAATGGCAGCGAGGACATTACTTGCCAGTATGTGGAAAAAAGATGATGTACCTTCAATAATTGATTGGTATTGGAAAGTACTGGGCTACATAGAAATGGATAAGTTGTCCTGTCTAATTAGAAACAAATCAATAGAAAGATTTATTTAAGAATGGATGGAAGTACCAGAAAAAATACAAACTAAACTATGGGCAAGTATCAAATATAAGAAACATTGAACTTTTATTATATTTTATGAAGGGTACAAAAGTAGAAAGTAGTAACGTGAATATGATATGTGAATAACTGTAAATATAGAATCTAAAGTCAATAGTATAGACAAATATGATTTAGATACTTGGAAGTCTGTTTTTAGTTAATTGTATTTAGAATAATTGTGTTATAACTGCTTTGTAATGTTTGTCTAAGTATTTGTTGGTTTTGTTTGTTATATTTTATAAACTTAATATGATATTTAATAAAAAAATAAAAATTTAAAAAAGACATAAAGTCTCCCTCATAGCCAATTGGATCTCCAGGGGAAGGGCAGTCCACAACAGGAAGGCCCCCAGCAGAGAAGGCCTCTCCTGTGTTTCCACATAATGCCATGATCCCACTAGTTAGACACAGAGAAGGTCCCTCTGGAAGTTCTCAGTGCTCAGACAGCATATCAGCAGACCAGAAATATTATCAGCAGCCAATTCAACTTACTCTGTGTAAATAGCCACATGACATCACTCTGGAATACAAAGGTAAAAGAGGGAATTTGGGCCAGCTTCAGGGACAGAATACTCCAAGAACAGCCCAAAGTATTCTGAGCAGCACAAACCCACTCACAGATGTATTTTTGTATTTTACTATGTTGTATCCTGCCTTGAGCGTTGAAGAGAGGCAGGAAAGAAGTAAAAGTTATTTATTTATTTATTTATTTATTTATTTAATTTTCTCCAAGATATGCTCATTCATGAGGGGTGCAACTCCAATCAGTTCCCATCTTGTGAATCACCAATCCACACAGCCTTTGTCTTCTAGAAATTCAGTTTCAATTTATTTGCCTTCATCTATTCTAGCCCATTCATACAAGCCATTGTATTCCCCATTACCATGTATGGATGTGAGAGCTGGACAGTCAAGAAAGAAGATAAGAGGAAAATCAACTCATTTGAGATGTGGTCCTGGAGAAGAGTGCTGAGGATTCCATGGACAGCCAAAAGGACAAACAAATGGGTCCTAGAGCAGATCAAGTTTAAAATATCCCTAGAAGCCAAGCTGACAAGGCTGTCATACTTTGGACACATCATGAGAAGGCATGAATCATTGGAAAAGACAATGTTAGGAAAGGTGGGGGGAAGTAGAAAGAGAGGAAGGCCATATACTAGATGGATAGACTTTATTAAAGAGACCTCGAATATGAGTTTGCAGGAGCTGGGTAGGGCAGTAGAGGACAGGGGAGCTGGAGATGTCTCATCCATAGGGTTGCCGTGGGTCAAGAGTGATGCGAAGGCAGTTAACAACAAATTCTAGCCCATTAGAGTATCCAGGCACTAAGCCAGATTCTCTGCAGGCTCAGCTAATCCAGAGACAAGAAGTAGATCTAAATGTCGACAGCATACTGATGGTACCCAGCATCAAAACTCCTGATGACTTTACCTAGAAGTTTAAGATAGAATATAAACATCACAAGGATACAGTCAGTCTTCTGTATCAACAAATTCTTTTTCTTTGGATTCATAGCTTGAAAATATTTTTAAAAGTATAAATTCCAAATAGCAAACCTTGATTTTGCCATTTTATATGAGGGAAACTATCTTACTATGCCATTGTATGTAATAGGACTTGAGCATCCATGGATTTTGGTATCCATGGGGTCCTGGAACCAAACCCCAGTGGATAACAAAGGCCCACTGTATAATCAAATCAAAGCTGTGACACCCCACAGCTTTATGGAACTGAATGGAATTCCCCCTGAATCCCAGTGTCACTATCAAAAACTGATCATGCAGATATTACTAGAACTAGTAAAACTATCTAAAATCCTGTTAATGCACATCAGGTGATGAGGATAGTATAGCTTACTGATCATGTTCATTATATGTTATTCATATTCATGATACATATTGGACAGAGCACATGGCTCACTGTGAGCACATGGCTCACTCACTCCTGCATTTGAAGCATCCAAAACAGATTATTGCTGGAGACAGAATACAACTGATTGGGCTTTGCAAACACTAAACTGGTGCCACAGCAGGTGATATTGCTTTGTGTTTATCCCATGGCACTATGATAACACTCAAATTGAAAATCAGGATGCCAATTTCATGAGAAAGAACCATGCTATCAGTCTCATTCACGAATGTAAACCATTAATCATTGAAGGATCATGAACTTAAACTCCTGTCAAATTCAAATTATACCTTTAAAAAATCCTATTTAGAAGATGACACCTCATGTGATTTGAATTTTGTGAATGCAAAGAGTATACTGGCTTTCCCTGTTCTATCATGTCCTCATCACCTGTCCTTTCAGCTCTTTCTTAGTTACAGTGATAACTTCTGCCTGGGATGGTAGTCTCTGCTATGTTTGCTTTTCACTCATATTTCATTTTTTTTCCTGAACTCAGCTTATTTCTATCTATGCTTATGTGAATTTGTATAAGCTACAAATGACAAATGGCAAACTCAAGTCAGAGTATTATTTGCCTAAGAAGACCCCTATGGGGGTCACCATAAGTTAACAGGTGACTTGAAAGCACATACACATGCAGACACACAAATGATCAATTACATTTTTGACAGTTACCTTCAGCGGACATGTCCACACAGGCCAGAATACTTCAGGAGCAGCCGAGAGTATTCAGGACCTCAAGCCGCCTTTAATTCCCCCACCCCACTGTTACCTAGGCACTTCAGGCATCTCACTGAGCCAACTTCTGCCATCACTTCTGTGAGTCGCTCCCTCTGAGACTGACAATGAGGTATTCAGCATCAATCACATGGGTGGGCATCTTGTTCTGACCTCAGACTTTGGGCCTTTGCAGACTGCCAGAAATAATGCAAATTGAGTCCACTTTAAGGGTTAGGGTTAAGGTTAGGGTATCATGGGAATTGTTGTTGTTGTTTTTTCTGAGACATTGAGCCTTCTCTGTCAGAGAGCTCTAGTGCCACAATAAAATACAGTTCCCATGATTCCCTAACCCTAACCCTAACCCTTAAAGTGGACTCAATTTGCACTATTTCTGACAGTCTGCAAAGGCCCATAGTGACTTGCACCAGCAGTGGTGGTGGTGGGCAGCACAGCAGGATGTATGTGTGAACAGTCATCCAGCATTGCTCTGGAGGGCTCCAGGTCTTCTGGGAAGATCTAGAGCAAAAGGTGAGTTTTAAAAATCAATTTTAAGGTAATATATATGCAGGTTTGGCACTGAATTGACCATATGTTATTGGGACAGTTCACACCAGAATTGGGGATTGGGCTCTGTATTGTCTTGACTGATTGCCATGAGCACAGGAGCAGGACATGTTATTCGGTCCATGAAGACATAGCCAGAATCAAACAGTATTGGAGGAAATTAATAGCTCACCTTTTATGTTTCCCATGTGTTTCCTAAGTGATACAATGTTAGGTGCTTTGGGGAACTGCCTGAAATGTCAAATGATACCTTATGATTGCTTGCTTTTGGTGGTGCATGGAAGGTACCAGCATTAGTTGGTCCTTGACAGCTGCACAAAATTATGAATGTCAGGCCTGCAGTGATGCTGAGGTGAACACTTTGGAACTGGCATAACTCCCATGACAGTCTCTGCCCCTTGGCAAGCCAATTTTTGAAGAGGAACTTGTCAGGGGGGAAAAATGAGATGCCAATCACAACCAACATGGTATAGAAAGATTCAAAGTCATTTTTAACAACTTCGACCCAGATGGGGAAATTTGCCAGTTTTGCTCTCTGACCCATTGAGTGTTTTAAAATGTTGAGTTCTTTCTGTCATATTTATGAAGAAATCTGTGAATTTTGGAAAGTCTTTAATAAAAAGTGAACCAAACAAAATTATTCCATCCTACATTCTGTAACATGGATCCTTCTCCACTCACATTTGTTTCCCATTCTGTTTAAAGCCCTGGTTTCTTGGTGTTCTAGATCATGCAGGAAGCTTACCTGAGCAGAGAAACTCCCTTGTGCAGAAATTCAACCCCAAACATATAGGCAGTGCAAAAATTAGTGAAGGTGTAAGAAGGTGGGATCAATGGGTTCATCTCCACTGTCCTCACAAAATTCTAATTACATGTAGGGTTGAACATCTGGAGAAGACTTAAATTTAATCCACTTTCTATGTTAATAAAAATAGACATCTTTATTTTACTATGGCAGCAGCATCAATCAGATGCCAGCTTAGGAGTAATAATCATTAAAGTTGCATAATAAAAGCCATTTAAAAGTTACACATCAAAAGAAGTCCATGGCACCCTTGATACAAAGGCACATTGTGATTAATAAACAGCAGGGAAGCATCTAAGCCAGATTATTAAGATTGTCAAATATGAACAATTTGGAAAGACGAAAGGGGTCTCATATTTATGTCCAATCCATGTTGTTTCATTCTGCTTTGAATATTTGTATGGTCTTTCTAAAAGGCAAAAGCTCATCACAGTTTTCAAAGACCCTAAAAAGCCCTTCAAATATTATACAATGAATGATTTTTAAAATCTCTTCCTTTACATAAAAATATCAGTCTCATCTGAACCAATTTATTCAGAGGATCCCCTGCTTCCCATTTACAATTATATGGAATAATTTTAAACACCTTTACCACATCAATAACCCAGGCAGCATAGGATTCGATAACCTATTTCCAAGTCTCCTGAGACACAAATTAACTTTTATATGGGGCACTCTTAATTAGATAAAAAGTCTGACATAATGAAGATTCATTTTGACTTAATTCAAGGTGACAGACTGCATTCTGTTTGTTGTTGTTGTTAACTGCCTTCACGTCGATCTCATGTCATGGCGACCCTGCTGATGAGACATCTCCAAGACCCCCTGTCCTTCACTGCTCTGCCCAACTCCTGCAAACTCATACTCATGATCTCTAATAGAGTCTATTGATCTAGCATGCGGCCTTCCTCTCTATCTACTTCCCTCCACCTTTCCTAGCATTATTGTTTTTTCTAATGATTCACATCTTTTCATTATCAGTCCAAAGTACACCAGCCTAAGTTTTGTCATCCTGGATTCCAGGGAGATTTCCGGCTTGATCTGCTCTAGGACCCATTTGTCTTTTTGGTCATCCATAGGATCCTCAGCACTGTTCTCCAGCACCGCAACACAAATAAATTGATTTTCTTCCTACGTTCTTTTTTAACTGTCCAGCTCTCACATCCATACATTGTAATGGACAATACAGTGATTTGTATGATTCTAACTTTTGTGCTGAGTTGTATATCTTTACATTTGAGGATTTTTTTTTCTACTTCTTTCATAGCTGCCATCCCCATTCTTAGTCTTCCTCTGATTTCCTGACTGTAGTCCCCATTCCTATCAATGTTTGATCCCAGATATGAGAACTCTTACTATTTCTACTTCCTCATTGTCTAGTTTGAATTTATGTAAGTTTTCTGTGGTCATTATTTTTGTTTTCTTTATATTCAACAGTAAGCCTGCTTTTGCACTTTCTTCTTTGATCTTCCTTAGTAGTTGTTTGAGGTCTGTAAGGTTTTCTGCTAGTATTATGGTGTCGTCAGCATATCTTAGATTGTTGATATTCCTTCCTCATATTTTAACTCCTCCTTCTTCTGTGTCCAAGCCTGTTTTTCTTATAATATATTCTTCATACAAGTAGAACAAAGGGCCTTGTCTGACTCCTTTGCCAATTGGGAACCATTCTGTTTCTCTGTGTTCTGTTCTGACAGTAGCTTCTTGTCCTGAGTACAGATTCCTCATCAGGACTATCAGATGTGTTGGCACTCCCATGTCTTTGAAGGCATTCCATAGCCTTTCATGATCTATGCAGTCAAAGGCTTTGCTATAGTCTATGGACGTTTTTACATGCGGGTCTCTAGCAGCTAGCATCATTCTGGAATGAACGAAAGCAGCATCATTCCGGTATGCTTCTGGTTGCGTAAATGTAATTCCCAATGAAACCAGCATGCAAAAGAACAGGGATGATGCCGCAACGCGACGGGGATGGGAGGGGGATGGGAGGGGGTTCTCTGTGACGTCGTGTGAACACAGGGACAAAGGATCCGCGATGGGACGGGGATGGGATGGGGATGGGACGGGGATGGGTGGGGTTCTGTACAACGTCATGTGAACACAGGGGCAAAGGAACCACAATGGGACGGGGATGGGATGGGGTTCTGTCTGCTTTAGACCACGTGTGATAACGTCCTATAAAGCACATACTGATTTTCTTTTGGAATCCATTGATGTGCTCCATTAGCCATCATATTTTGCAATATGGTCTCTAGTGCCTCTTTCTTTCCTGAACCCTGCTTGGACCTCTGGAGTCTCTTTATCCATGTATGTTTGGAGCCTATGTTGCAGAATTTTGAGCAAGATTTTGCTTGCTTGGGAAATCAGTGCTATGGTCCTATAGTTGCTGCAGTCTCTTGTGTCTCCCTTTTTATAGGTGGGGATGTATATTGATAACTTCCAATCTGTTGGCCATAGTTTTGTTTTCCACAACTACTGACATATATTAGTTAGCACTAGAGTTGGCTCTGTCAGTGTGGATTGCAGCAGTTCAATTGGAATATCATCCGTACCTGGAAACTTGTTTTTTTCCATTTCTCTTATTGCAGCGTTCACCTCAGTTTTTAGAATTGAGGATCATCTTCATATAGCTCTTCATTCCATTTGTCCTTCATGTTGTCATATCTTTTATATAACTCTTCTGTGTATTGCATCCAACTTTTTTTATTCCTTCCTGCTCTTGAATTCCAGTTCCTACCAGGAAGGAGAAGGAAAGCTGTTTCTGGGCAGCCATTTTGAGTTGGTGAGTGTTTAAATTCTTTTTAAAAACACTTGGGGAGAGTGTGACTGTTGCTGAGTGGGTGGGGCTTTGGTGAATCACATTTGTGAGTCAATAGGGGGTCGAGCTAGCCAATTAGCTCTATACAACTCCTCCCAAAGGCGGCCTCATAACAACGCACAATTTTTTTCATAGGACAAGGGAAAGCACAATACAGATAGAAGGGGGGCTTTGACCTTTCTTTTTAGAGGTTCTCCTAATAATAATAATAAAATAATAATTTAAAGGGCTTTGAGGTTGTTGTTTTTTGCTCAGAGGAAGAGAGACAGAGACTTGCCTCCAGAATAAGGTAGCATCCAGGAGCTCTCTGTATAGTTAGAAATCCAGTTGATTGAGCTCACTGGCAGAGCCTGGTGAAAAGACCAAGAGAACAGAGGCCCTTTATGTGGGTCTTTACCAGGGGACCTTTTGTGGGAAAAGCCCACAATCCTGTTTCAGTGTTTACTTAAGATTTATCAATATGGACACTGAGAGAGTTCCTGCAGTCACCTGCAACACTTATGGGATGTTTGTCTTCTTGCCAAGAGATGTGGGGAACTTCACCTGCACCAAGGGCAAGTTCATAGTCCTCCTGGAATAGAAAGTCAAGCAGCTGGAGGCTCGGGTAGCTACACTTCAGCATATTAGGGAGCAAGAGGTTTTCCTGGACAGAGCGGAATGAAAGGTCTTGGACGGGGACCACACAGAGGAAGTTATTGAGGAGGAGGTCATTTCATGCACACAGGATGTGGACACAAGGAGGAATGTCACACACAGAAGTAGGGAAACCAAGGAGCTTGAAGCTACAGAATCGAATTGAAGCTCTCTCCCTTATCAAGGATGAAGAGGAAGAGCAGCAGGGACAGTCCTCAGGGACAGTGCAGGAGACTCGAAGAGTACCACTGCATGAAACAGTCATTGCTAAGCCACGGAGGAGGTATGTGGTAGTGGTTGGGGACTCCTTATTGAGGGATACAGAAGCAGCAGTTTGTGGGGATGACAAGATGTCCTGGGAAGTGTGTTTTCTCCCTCGGGCAAAAATCCGTGATGTGACAGCGAGGCTGACAAGACTTGTCAAGCCTACTGATATTACCCCTTCCTCTTGGTCGATGTGGGAACCAATGATACTGTAAGGCATAGTTTTTAGAATATCAGAAGGGATTATGAAGCTTTGGGTAGGAAGCTGAAAGAGCTGGACACACAGGTTGTTGCATGTCTTCTCCCAGTTGAAGGGCATTGTCAAGGGAGGGAGAGGAAGATAGCAGGCATGAATAACTAGCATAGATTGTGCCACCAAGAACAATTTGGATTCTTGGATCATGGGCTGTGGTTCTATGAGAGTGGACTTCTAGCAAGAGATGGGCTGCATTTCACATCAGTTGATAGAAGTATTTTTGCCAATAGACTGAAACATTTGATCAGGAGGGCTTTAAACTGAGTCATGTGGGGGAGGGAGACAGTGGGCATTTGCAGACTGCCAGAAATAGTGCAAATTGAGGCCACTTTAACTGTCCTGGCTCAGTGCTAAGGAATCATAGGAAATGTAGTTTATTGTGGCACCAGAGCTCTCTGACAGGGAAGGCTCAGAGTCCCAGAAAAAAATACAGTTCCCATTATTCCCTAGCACTGAGCCAGGACAGTAAATGTGGCCTTAAGTTTCACTATTTCTGGCACTCTGTAAAGGCCCAGTATCTTGGAAGTTATCTTGGAGGGCAGGTGTACATCATGGGATGGAGATAACAGTCAAAGTGTTATTGAGGGAACAAGGCAAATGATGCAAGGGCCCAACAGTGGGAGGAAAAATACCCACACACAGGCAGCAAGTGGGGAAAACAGATGCTCTTAGATATCTCTACACTAATGTACAGAGCATGGGAAATAAACAAGATGAACTTGAACTCCTAGCAAAACAAAGTAAATACAATATAATAGGCATCACTGAAACCTAGTACGATGAGTCTCATGACTGGAATGTAGGAATAGAGGATATAGCTTTTTATTTTTTAAAAAAGAAAAATAGGCCAAACAGGAAAGGAGGAGGAACAGCATTATATGTCAGGAGGGATAGCTAATGTCCTAGAAGACAGGATGAAAATTCAAAATGATCTTAGTGGATTAGAAAGCTGGGCCAAAGCTAACGAAATGAATTTCAACACAGAGAAATGTAAGGTACTTCACTTAGAACAAAAAAAAATGAAATTCATAGACATAAGATGAGTGACACCTGGTTTAACGAAACTACGTGTGAAAGGGATCTAGGAGTCCTGGTAGATCACAAGTTGAACATGAGTCAACAGTGTGATGCTGCAGCTACAAAGGCCAATGTAATTTTAGGCTGCATTAATAGAAATATAATATCTAGATCAAGGGAAGTAATAGTGCCACTGTATTCTGCTTTGGTCAGGCCCCACCTGGAATACTGTGTCCAGTTCTGGGCACCGCAACTCAAAAAGAAAGTTGAAAAACTGGAGGAAGTCCAGAGGAAGTCAACTAAAATGGTGAAGGGTCTGGAAACCATGCCCACGAGGAATGACTTAGGGAACTGGGTATGTTTTGCCTGGAGAAGAGATGGTTAAGAGGGGATATGATAGCCCTCTTTAAATATTTGAAGGGATGTCATATTGAGGAGGGCGCTAGCTTGTTTTCTGCTGCTCCAGAGAACAGGACCCAGAATAATGGATGCAACTTACAGGAAAAGAGATTCCACCTTAACATTAGGAGGCACTTCCTGACAGTGAGAGCTGTTCAAGTGTGGAACACACTCCCACGGAGTGTGGTGGAGTCTCCTTCTTTGGATGGCCATCTGTCGGGGATGTTTTGATTTTGAGTTCCTGCATGACAGGGGGTTGGACTGGATGGCCCTTGTAATCTCTTCCAACTCTATGATTCTATGATTCTATGAATTATGTTATTTTTGTTGTCATAGAGTGTCCCGGTCCTTGGTTTGAGCTTTCCTTTGTTTTCCTGAATCTTGTGGAATAGGCCTCTCGTTCTTCCCTTTTCATTGTTTTCATCTCTTTCTCTGCATTAGTTTTTGTAGTCGTTTTCTTTATCTTTATGCATTAGCCATTATACGGTTGCATTCATGGTTCTTAATTTATTCTTATCTCCATTTTGTTTTATTTCTCTTCTTTCCTTTATTGCTTGCAGCATTTTACCTGTCATCCATGATTTCTTCACTTTCTTTTTGTTTGTTAAATGTTTCTGTCTCCATTCCTCTTTTATTATGTACCTGGCTTCAGACCAAAGTTTTTCCGGTTTACGATCTATTATACTTAGTATTGCAAATCTGTTCTTTATATTGTCAATGAATTTTGTGGAAATGTTATTTAAATTATATTTTGGTATGATGACTGGTTTTGTTCTCTTCTTGAGTTTTACTTTTATTTTTGATATGAGTAATTTGTGATCTATGCCACAATCAGCACCTGATCTAGTCTTGGCCACAAGTATGGAGCTTTGCCATTTTTTACTTCCAATTATATATTTTATTTGGTTTTTGTGTCAGCCAGCTGGTGATGTCCATATGTATAAGCTTTTATCTGGTTGTATGCAATGAATTTGCAATGAATAGGTTGTGGCTTCACAAAAAAAATCTTAGATGTTCACCCACTTCATTTCTCTTGCCTAATCCAAATCTGCCAATTGTTTTTTATTCTTCTTTGCTTCCAACTTTTGCGTTCCAATCTCCAGTGATCAGCTTGATGTTCTATGCTGGTGTGTTGTCCATTTCTTCCTGCAATCCTTCATAGAATCTACCAATTTCTTCCTGTTCTGTCTCTGTGGTTGGTGTGCATACTTGAATTATGGTGATATTCATAGGTTTTCCATGGAGCCTTATTGAGATGATTCGATCTGATTTGGCATTGTATCCTCTTTTCTTAGTATGAAAGCCAACCTGTTTCTTTATGTCTTTTCATTCTCTGAGTAGAAAGACACACACACACCCGACATGTTGGGAGGGGCCCACTGTTGCACCGGCCATCTTAAAGGCTGATGGAATGATTGGTTGGGAGGGCTGGGAGTCCCGCCCTCCCTTTGCCTCCCAACCAATCAGGGGGATCTCGTGAGATCCCCCAGCAGCCCACGTAGTCTCGCAAGACTGGACAGTCTTTCAAGATTTTGGGTGGGATTTGGGGGATTATTTAATTCCCATCTGCCACGTGGCATCAGCCATTTGATTCTCGGCACCCGAGAGAGAGCATCGGCTGCCAAGTGCTGGGAGAGCCAGCGGGCTTGTTTGGGCCTGGTCTTTTGGTTGGTGAGAACGGTGCTAAAAAGGTCCCTTCTTGGGACTTCGGAGCACCCAGGGGCGTGCCTTTTTTATAGAGGAATTTTTTCCTCTTCAGCTTGCAGCCCATGGCGGGGGGGGGTGTTCCTGTCCCTGCTTGGGACTGTTTAAGGCCATCGGGGCCTATTGAGTGGTGAGGTTTTTCCTTATTGGTCGGTGACCTGTGGAGGGTTTATTGTCCCTGCTTGGGACCCTGTGGGTGGTTTTTTGTTCCTGGTTGATTTAAGGAGGGCCTTTTTTGGCTTATTGGCCTGCAACTTTTGGAGGGTTTGTTGTCCCTGCTTGGGGCACTATAAACAGTTTTTGTCCCTGCTTAGGGCACTCTAGCCACCTGGGCTTATTTAATTTAAAAGAGGAATTTTTCCTCATTGGTCTTTCACTTGTTTGAAGTGTTCTAGCCCTTGCTTTGGATGCTATAACCCAGGGGCTTGGTAATTATAGAGAGGGAACTTTTGTCATTATGCCATGGAGCAAGTCCCAATCCAAGCCGCGTGTGGCGCCTGCTGAATCTAGCACCATCCAATCAACACCTAAGCGTTCAGCCAAGGCCCAGGGTTGGGAGGATGAGATTGTTGCCCACCTGGCCCAGTTGGGATGTACAATGCAAGCTTGTGTGGCTGTTTGTAAGCAACTAGCTCAGAGGGGGATGCAGGGTGGTAGTTCTAGAACCTTGGCCCTTCCAGCCTCAAGCGTGAGGTCCTCAAACGAGGAGCAAGTGGAGGGGCTACAAACTATACAGGTGCAGGAGGTACCATAACCTGGTATGACAGTGGGTGACACATCATGTGGTCCAGCTATGGAGGGTGGGCAGCCAACTGTAGCTGATTTGATGGAGGTTATGAAAAAGGTTCCAGGTTTGGTACAGCAGGGAGCAGCAGCTTCTGCATCTGCGCAGCCTACATTGGCTGATTTGTATAAGATGGTACAGCTGGCAGTGGTTTCAGGCCAAGCCAGCTGCTGAAACCCCTGAACTACCAAGCAATGTGGTGGGAGGTGCTTCCTCCACCTTGCAGCATAACAGCTGAGCCCTGGTTGCATCACACTCAGTTGGAGGTGCTCAAGCGTCAGTGGATATCCCACAGCAGCCAGCGGGCTCAGGTGCATCTACCTTACCTATCTCCTTGGGGTCTTGGCCAGCAGCAGTATGGGTGCCTGGTGTTCAAGCTGGCCAGGACAGCGAAGTTGAGTGTTCACCCTCAGTTTCTCTGAGCACACCCTCAGCGGTGGCTGGGGCGATTCAGACTCAGGAAGCAAGGGTCCAGGTGGAGCAGACCTTGGTGGACAAGGTAGGTGTGACTAAAGGAGCTGCTACAGTAGGAGCCTTAGGTCAAGTGGGGGTGGAAAGAACAACTCATTGCAATGCTTATGTCCACTCCTTTAGGCTCCCATCTCCCACTTGCAATGAAGGAGCGGATTTGGAGGGGTGAGTTTATTGATCTTTTTTCTTTAACATTCCTTGACCCAGAACCAAGAATTATGGTGAAAGTCGGAGTTGTATTTAGTCTACCTAAGGAGTTCGAGGCACACAAGTGCCCGAAGTTAGAGAGGAATTTTGTTAATTGGATAATGGGCTTTACAATTTATAGGGGTATTATTGAGGAGAGGGAGCCCTTAAGGTCTCCAGATTTATCCAAATATCAGGAGATAATGATAAAGGCATATACTAATTGTCATTTTAATTCAAGAGGGTCTGCTTGGCTTCAGTATGATGAGCAGTTTTAGATGCGTTCCATTTCATGGCAGCATGTACAAGCTGAGCTATGGGTGGACGTCATGGTTGGTACCTCCCATTCTAGCAGGTGTGACAATGGCTGCGTGTCTATCGTCACTCAGCCGAGAGGGCAGTATGCGAGGCCTGGCATGAGGGAAAAGAGATCACCAGGAATCTGTTGGGAGTTTAATGCAGGTAAGTGCAGGCAGCAGACCTGCAGGTTTGAACACAGCTGTAGCACCTGCAGAGGGAATCACCCCAGCACTTCCTGCTTCAAAGGTAAGCAGATTGGAGGGACTTCCGGTGGCATGGCGGTGCGAGGATCCTCCTGAAAAGTGAGATCAAAGGGAGAGATCGCGGTCCGTGAGTTCAAGGCTCCATAGATGGCGATGTCATGGAGCAGAATTAATCCCCTTAGTTAGAGAGGATTCAGAGGGGCTCAGCGGAGACTGAAACAACCCGATACCTCTCCAGGAAAGTAAGATCAAAGGCGACGGACAGGAGAGACGGTAAGACCCGGGGAAATGGAGGTCTGAGCCGGCCACGATCGCGGACAAGCAGCCGCTCATTGCGGCACCAGTGCCGCCGCCGCTTTGATTTTAATTTGCCCTAACAACTTTTACAAATCTAGAAACCTTGCACTGGCTGGAGATTTGCCTTCTGCATTATAACCATTTGTGCCAAGACTGCCCTTCCGACTGATTAATTTTATGGATAAACTAGCAGATTAGTAAGAGGAGAAAAGAGAGAAGAAGTGAAGGGTAAACAAAAGTAAAATCTAAATGTGGATGCTTTGGTGAGATTGAGATATATCTTAGCTGCAATCTGACACTTTGGACAATTTTGCTATTTTTGTTTCAGAGGACTTCTGGCAGAAGAAATAATTTTGAGACTCTTATCTGATTGGGTAGAGGACGTGCTGTCCTGAACGACGTTAATGGCGATTTGGTAAACAATCCTGACTCATATATATATACACACGTAAAAGAATTATAAAGCTACAAAGGACATTATTAATAATCAGTTTATGAGATATTGTTAATAACGAATGTGGATTGAGCTTGAAACGCTATAGGTTATAGGACTTTATAAGATAAATACTAAAAGGACAAGATCGTGAATCATTTCCCCCCCCCCTCCTTTCCACTTCCTCCGCTTTGTTCCTGATTTATTATCTGAACTTTGGCGTTTTTTGTATCTTCTCAAGCAACCACCTCCGTTTTTAAGAAACTGCAGCAGAAAATAGGACATTAACAGGATACTAACAAGACACTAAATATCATTTCTCTCCTTCTTTCTTGAGAAAGTATTAAAGGAAAGAACTTTAAACTCCACAGACTTTATGGACTCTAGAGATTCAAATTAAGTGGAAGGGGTGATCTGAATGACAGTTGGATTGGGATCTACAACAGACATCAAGAGAAAGAAAAAAGATCAAGATTAAGAAAAAATAAAGAAGCAATCGAAGACAAACCTGAATACAGAAACTACTAATTTATAGTTTAATGAAATAACAAAAAATATTGCTATTAATAATATTGAAATATAAAATTAAGATGAAATAAGAGGTAAAATAATAATTTTGTGCTATATCCAATAAGATTAGGGGAAAAGGGGGAAGAAGCGAGCTATAGTTGGTTACAATATATATATATATAAGTGTTTGATATATATATGTGTGTGTGATATATATATATACATGGATATATAGTATGTATATGTAGAATATATATAGGCTGAATAATTCTGGAGTGGGTACTGGGAACTGATTCAGAGGGGATATATATAGAGTTCATTTTACACAACTGAATTGTACACAATATATGAGAAAACTATTCAATTTAAGACTTTAAGAACTTACTAAACTTGCCTCTTTTTGACAATATATTAAGTCCTGTAGACATAGACAATAGAACATAAGGGAGAAGCGAAGAGAAATATATTGTATTATATCGTGTCACAAGATACAAATGTGATTGATTTTTGCTTAATAGTGAAGAAAATTGGTTTAAGGGTTGATTTAACAGTGTAAATTAATATAATAAGTGATTGACAAGCGATACCCAATAGGCTTAATTCGTTTAAGTTAAAATAGAGAATATACTAACAATATTTGGATGCTTTAGATTATATAGGTTTTTTAAAGGTTTTTCCTAGAAGGATAAAAATAGCGGATTATTGGGTGCCTGAATATAAGAGCATAATTTACCGTTGTCATTCGTTTAGTCTTGGATAGATGAAGTAGATTTAATTAATTAAAGTAATCAATTAACTCAGGGTCTATCTTATTGGTTATGTGATTGAGAAACGATAAGAACTAAGTAGAGATAAAGAGGGATAACAGATACTTTAAGGACATATTTGACTGAAACACATAAAAGAAAGGGAAAGAAAAAGCATATAAATTTATTGCAGAGGAGACCTCTTTACTTTTTCTGGATTTAGATAGTGACCAAAATTTTTGGAACAAAATGATGTCGAGAAAGGAAAGAGACAAACAAGCTCAAGCACAAGCTCAATTAAATCAAAGGAGACCCTCATTGGAAATGACTCCCAAAGGAAATGATACAAACATCAGCTTATTGGATGAAATGAAAAGACTACATCTGGAGCTGAGGAGCGAAATCAGAGATTCAAGAGATGATACGAGACGGGAAATTAGAGAATCTAAAGAGGAAACTAATAAAGAGTTAAAGAAGGAAGCCAAATTAATAAGACAAGAGTTGGATAAAATCAATAAAGATATTGGGAAAATAACAACGAAAATGGAAAAAATTGAGCAAAAATCAAAGCAGATGGAAATTAAAATAGATGAACTGAATAAATGTCAGCAAGAAGACTATGAGGCAATTCTAAAACTTGAAACTAAACAAAGAGAGAAGTGTATAAAATTACGAGGATTACCAGAACAACCAAATGAAAACTTATATGAATTTTTAGTGCCGTATCTGGCTAAATATTTGGATAAACCACTGCAGCAAATCCAATTTGATATCGATAGAATATATCAAATTAATTCAAAGATCGCCAGAAACAAGAAATTACCAAGGGACATTGTAATATATTGGCTAAGGAAACAAACAAAGGATGAATTTTTACAAAAGAATTTCAAAACAAGATTGGTGATACGAGGTAATGAGATCCAAGTTTTTAAAGACATACCGGCACAAATCTTGAGAAGAAGAAAAGAATACCAATTTTTGACCGAACAATTAAAAGTTTACAAAATCCCATTCAGATGGGAAGAAATCGAAGGTCTGACATTGACATGGAATCAGAAAAGATATAAAATAAACTCAATTGAGAAAGCATGTGAGTTTTGGAAAGAGCACAGAAAGGAGATTGAAAAACAAAAAAGAGGAGATGGAAAAACACCGGATAGAGGAGAGAAAGAGGAAGAGGAGGAAGAGGAGGAGAATTCTAAAAGCAATGAGGAGAAAAGTAAAGATAAGATTGACAGAGGAGGCGAGAGCGATAACACTGAAGAGGAAGAAACGATACAGAATAAAGTGTCTCTTTCCTGACTCGACAGCTAGATTTTGTTAAAGATTAAAAAAAAATCTCCTTTTCTTCGTCTTTTCTTCGTCTCTTCTTCTCCCTTTGATACCAATTTCAGCAAAGAGATTAAGGGATGAAAATAATATCTCTTAATGTGAAAGGCTTAAATTTAACATCAAAAAGAAAAGAGTTTTTCATATCTTAGAGAAAGAAAAATATAACTTAATATGTCTCCAAGAAACACATATTAAAAACTCAGAAAAGAGACTACTAAAAAATAACAAATTAGGAAATGTATTTATCTCGTCCCACACAAGAAAGAAAAAAGGAGCGGCAATATATGTTAATAAACAAATTAAAGCAAAAGAAATAATGAATGACAACACAGGCCATTATATAGGTGTTGAAATATTTTGGAATGGACACAAAATTTTGTTAATAGGAGTCTACGGCCCTCAAGTAAATAAGAGTGTGTTTTATCAAAAAATTCATAAAAAAGTATTGGAATTGAATTATGAAAAGATGATGTTAATTGGAGATTTTAATGGAGTGTGTGACCCTATGATGGATAGGAAAGGAGATACTAGCAATCAGGGTAAACTCCCCAGACCCTTTTTTGAATTGGTTGACAGTTATGCATTACTTGATGTTTGGAAATATAAACAAAAAGAAGAAGATGGGTTTACCTTTTATTCGTTTAGACATAGATCCTTTTCTAGATTGGATATGTTTTGGATTTCAAAATCAATTGGCAAAGTAATCAAATCAATACAAATTTAACAAGGAGTATTTCGGACCACAATCCAATAGTTATAACACTGCAAGAAAACCAAACTCAGTTTAACTGGAAATTAAAAGACAACTTGATCCAAAATAAGGAAATTAATAAAAAAAATTAGAGAATCATTAAAACACTACTTCGAAGAAAATATGACGGGTGAAACTTAAATGAATATAATTTGGGATACAGCTAAAGCAGTGATAAGAGGATTACTAATAAGCCAACAAGCTTTTTTGTATAAAAAAATGAAAGATAAGGATCAGAAATTAAAAAATTTGATAATACAAAAAGAAAAAGAACTATTAAAAAATCCAGGAGATGAAATTATAATAGAAGAAATAAAAATATTACAAAAACAAGAAATAAGGAAAACTACACTAGAAATAGGAGAAAAACTAAAAGCAGGGAAACAAAAAAGTTTTGAATTTGCTAACAAACCAGGGAAAAGGTTGGCTGAAATATTAAGGAGAGAAAAGGAAAGAAAAACAATTATAGAAATAAATGTGGAAGGTACAAGAGTGACAGATCAAAAAGAAATAATGGGAGCATTTAGAAACTTTTTTTCAAACTTATATTATCCACAAGAAATTGAAATAGAAAAAATTAAGGAATATTTAGACAATCAAAAATTTCAGATTCCAACACAAAGTCAATTAGAAGACTTAAATAAACCAATCTCTAGATTGGAAATCAAAGAGGCAATTAGAGGATTGAAAGATGGGAAAGCCCCGGGTCCTGATGGCTTTACTTCTATATTTTATAAAACTTTTGAAGAAGAATTGACTATGCCATTGCAAAAAGTTATGAATTTAATTAGGGAAGAAGGTATGCCACAAACATGAAGAGATGCGGAAATTGTTGTAATACCTAAAGAAGGAAAAGATAAAACAGAAATAAAAAATTATAGACCGATATCTCTTTTAAATATCGATTATAAAATCTTTACAAGTATATTGGCTAATAGATTGAAAAAGTACCTTATAAATTGGATAGATGAAGATCAAAGAGGATTTTTACCAAATAGGCAAATGAGAGAAAATCTAAGAGTAGTGATTGATGTAATTGAGTACTATGAAAGACATAACGAGAAACAACTGGGAATGCTATTTATAGATTTGGAAAAAGCCTTTGACACAGTTAATTGGGAGACACTGTTTGAAATTTTAAAAAGAATGCAATTAGGCCCTAAATTTATGGGATGGATAAGAGAAATATATAAAGATCAGAGAGCTCAGATCAATATTAATGGAGATAAAACCGAACTAATAGAAATAAAGAGAGGGACGAGACAGGGCTGTCCTCTCTCACCACTTCTATTTCTTATTGTAATTGAGAGATTGATAAAAGAGATTAAGAATCAGGATTTAATAAGGGGTTTGAAAATTAAGAATTATTGTTATAAAGTCAGAGCATTTGTGGACGATCTTGTCATATTTTTGGACAATCCAAATAATTGTATAAATTATTTAATTAACACAATAGAAGAATTCGGGAAGATGTCAGGATGCAAACTCAATAAGGAAAAATCTTCTATTCTTACAAAAGGATTATCTAAAGACGAGGAAAAGCAATTAGCCAAAGAAACTGGAATGAAGGTACGAAAGAAAGTAAAATATTTAGGGATAATGGTGACTAAGAAAACAATAAATTTGTTTGACGAAAATTACCAAAGTACATGGAATGAGATAAAGAAAGAATTAAACAGATGGAATAAAAAACAATTATCTTTATTAAGAAGAATTGCAACATTGAAAATGATGGTATTACCGAAAATGCTCTTTTTATTTCAAATGCTTCCAATAGTAAATAAAGAAAAAAATTTTAGGATATGGCATAAAGATATGGGTAGATTTATTTGGCAGAACAAAAGACCTAGAATAAGATTAAAAATATTACAAGATGAGAAAGAGAGGGGAGGCCTAGGGGTACCAAATTTGAAATTGTATTTTGAAGCTTGTTGTCTAACTTGGTTAAAAGAATGGGTTACGCTCGAGTCGAGAAAACTGCTAGAATTGGAAAGTGACGGTTTATGTTTTGGATGGCACGCTTTTCTAGGATATGACAAAATTAGAGCAAATAAAGAGTTTAACAACCATTGTATTAGAAGAATATTATTGAAAACTTGGAACAAATATAAAAGAAGAGCTATGCCTAAATTTCCAAGGTGGTTTTCTCCACAAGAGGCAATCCATAGGAAAGAAATGAAAGCAGAATTTAGTTGGGTAACATATGCCAAATTAATCAATGATGATGGCTCAGGTAACTATAAAATCAAAACCCAAGATGAACTGATTAGAGAAGGCTTTTCACTTGACTGGTTTAGATATAGACAAATCTTAGAAAGATTTAAAATGGATAATAAAACACAAGGCATTAATCTGGAATTAAATGATTTTGATAAAATTTGGTTGGGAGATAATAAAAAAAAGATAGGTCCCTTTTATAAATTATTATTGAAGTGGGAGTTAGAAGATGAGGTTGTAAAGGAGAATATGATCCAATGGGCCAAAAATTTTGGATATCCTATTGAAATAGAAAAATGGGAGTGGGCATGGAACAAACGATTAAAATATACAAAATCACAAAATTTGAAAGAAAATTTTTACAAAATTTATTTCAGATGGTACCTATCTCCAGAAAAAAATTCAAAAATATACAAAACAAAAAACAATTTGTGTTGGAAATGTGAGGAAACTATAGGAACAGTTTATCATTGTTTATGGACTTGCAAATTGGTTAAAAAATATTGGATAAAAGTGATTGAAATTATTAATTGTATAACACAGTGCAAATTACAGCTTCGACCAGAAATATTTTTACTAAATATGTGGGATAATGAGACAGACAAAAGAGTGGGAAAGATATTATTTTACTTAATCACTACAGCTAGGATTTCCTTAGTGCAAAAATGGAGAGCAAAAATTATTCCTAGTGTGAAAGATTGGTTATTAAAATTATATGAAGCAATAGAAATGGATTTACTTACCAGCTATTTGAATGGTGATATTATAGAAGAAAACAACTCAGATTGGATGCCAACTTTAATGTATTTGAAACAACAATGGGGTATTACAGCTACTGTTGGCTATGAATAGAGAACAAACAAATAAATTGGGAAAATAAAGCTAGACAAATAAACGAGGAAGAAACAACAGAAATTCTTACAAAACAAAATACAACTTCATTAATAGGATAAAGTTTAGACACAAATGGTGTGGGGTGAGAGGAAGAGACGAAGACACATGTGTATGTGTATGTATGTATATATATATGTGTATATATATATATATATATATATATATATATATATATATATGCTGATAAATAATAAATACTTTAAAATTTTATAAATTTAAGATAAAGACTCAAAATAAGAGAAGAGTTAAAGAAGGCTATTTATAGTACAGTTATCAATTCAGCTAGGACAAGGAGGAAGTTGGGATGAGTGAAGTTTTGGAAGGAAGAAGAGAGTTAGTGGAGGGATGAAAGTAAGTGATAGAGGGTAAGAAGTAAGTGTAGAGAAGGAGTGTGGTAGTATAGAAGGAGAGTGAAATTGGAGGTTAAGAAGAAGTGAATGAAGGTGAGCAGATAGGTAAGCAGAAGGAATAGAAAAGAAAGGAGAAAGAAATAGGGAAAAGGATACAGGAGGAATAGACGAGAAGGTTATAGGAAGGATAAGAGAGTGAGGGAAATGATATGGATGATTCTAACAGTATATTTGTAAGAAATGGAGATTCACTATGTTATCAGGGCAAAGTATAAGTGGTAAATATGGGGGGAGGAGGTTGAAAATGAATGGTTATATTATTTAAATATATTTTGTAATGATATGATTTTCAATTGATTGTTAGAATGTGTAATTTTATTTTTACTTTTTTTGTTTTTCTTTTTTTAAATTATGTGAATCTATATAATAAGCTGGATATGGATTGAATGCAAGTTGTACTGGATGATTTTAATCAATAAACTTTAAAAATTAAAAAAAAAAAAAAAGGTAAGCAGATTGGAGCTGGAGCCGCCCCTCAGGCAACCCCAGCTGGAGGTAAAGGCACGAACGCCCATTAAGTTGGACATTTTAACTGCTTGGCTGGGGGCTCGCATCCCCACAATTCATATCCTAAGCGGGAATTCCGCCCAGTACTTACTTGATGGTTTTACATATGGTTTTCACATTCCATATTCTGGTTTAAGAGTTTATCATTTTGCACCTAATGCACGTTGAGTGAGGTAGTTACCAGGGATCGTTAGGGACAAGCTGGCAAAAGAACTGGCAGCAGGGAGGATATCTGGGCCCATAAACAATTGCCAATGCCAACATTATGATTGTCACCGCTGGGTGTGGTTCCCAAGAAGACACCAGGTGAGTATCGTTTAATTCACAATCTTTCTTACCCAAAGGGGAGTCTGTGAATGATGCTATTGATCCAGCGTTGGCATCTGTGAAATATGCATCATTTGACTCAGCAGTGCAAATGGTTAGAGCCTTGGAAAAGGGAGCTCTTTTGGCAAAATGTGATATAAAATCTGCCTTCAGGCTACTTCCAGTACACCCTGAAGATTTTGACTTGCTGGGCTTCCAATTTGAGAGAATGTACTATTTTGACAAGGCGATGCCAATGGGTTGTTCCATTTCTTGCTTGGCTTTTGAGAAATTTAGTACCTTCTTGCACTGGTGTGCGATGAAGAGGTCTGGCAATTCTGCAATTAAGCATTATTTAGATGACTTCCTGTTTGCTAAGGGCCCCAGTACAGCAACGTGCCAGGACACTTTGTTGGCTTTTCAAGTTTTGATGCACGAGATGGGAGTCCCTCTGGCTAATGAGAAGATGGAGGGCCCTGCCACCTGTTTAACCTTTCTGGGCATTGAGCTTGATACAATTGAGGGTTTATCTCACCTCCCGAATGAGAAATTTGACCTAATGAGGCAACAGGTAAGGGTAATAAGAGGTAAGAATAAGGCCACGTTGCATGACTTTCAATCTCTAACAGGTTTGTTGAATTTTGCTTGCAAAGTGGTATTTCTCAGACGGGCTTTTTGTGATCACCTTTACAATGCCACAAGGGGAGCGTCTTCCCCACATCACCACATTTGTATTAGTGGTGGGATACATGAGGACTTGAAGATTTGGGGTTCGTTTCTTGATGAATTCAATGGTGTTTCATTCTGGAGGAGCGAAATGCTCCTAAAGGCAGATTTTCAGGTTCATTCTGATGCATCTGGAGCCCATGGTTTTGGTGTATACTGGAAGGGGCAGTGGGCAGCGGGGTGTTGGCCTCAGGCTTGGGTGAGTAATGGTTTGACAAGAGATCTTACCTTTCTCAAACTGTTCCCTATTGTGGTTGCAGTTCATCTTTGGCCAAAGCAATTTGCACAGAAAACTGTTTGGTTTTGGTGTGACAACCAGGCAGTAATTCATGTCATCAATTCACAGAGCTCTAAGTCTCCAAGGGTGATGGCGTTGGTCAGATCTATGGTATTACAGTGTTTAAAATATAATGTCTTGTTCCAGGAGCACCACGTGCCTGGCCTATTGAATCCCCTGGCAGATGCCCTTTCGTGTTTTCAGTTTCACAGGTTTCGAGAGCTGGCTCCGGAAGTAGCAACACAGCCTTTGACAGTGCCAGCCCATCTATGGAGCCTTGGAGGATAGAGATCGATAGGGCTATTCTGCACTCCATTGCCCCTTCCACAAGCAAGTCATACCAGCTTGCAATGCAAGCTTTTAGACTGTTTTTGGTGGCTGTGAAGGAAATCAAGGTTTGGCCCTTGGGGTTGGAGGTTATACTCCGCTTTGCATTGCATCTCAGACAGTCTGGGTTGTCTCCGGTTACCATTAGGGGGAGGTTGACAGCGCTGGTTTTTTACTCCTGGGTGGGGGGGGGGGTTTACGGATCCTACTGTAGATTTTAGGGTTCGGAGGGCTTTGGAGGGATGGTCTAGGGAGCTCCCTATGGCATGCGATACCCGCATGTCGGTGATGGATGCTATCCTTATACAGATTTGGCATTCCCTCCAAGTGGTGTGCGCCTCGCCTGAGGAGGTTACCTTGTTTCGGGCTGCTTTTTCGTTGGCCTTTTTTGCTGCTACCAGAATTAGCGAGCTTGTCACTAGCTCTCGCTCTGATACATCAGGCAGGGTGCTATTGTTATCTGATTTTCAAGTTTTGGAGCATGGCCTACATTTGTGTTTAAGATGGATCAGTTGGCTAGGGGTCAAGCCCTGCATTCCCTGGTTATTTGTTTTTGCATGTCTTGGGCCTACCGTTGACGCTCAATTTCGAGTGGTGTTGCAGGAGGCTCTGAAGCATGCAGGTTTACCAGCGGCCCAATTCTCTGCTCATTCTTTTTGGATCGGAGCTGTGACGGCTGCAGCAGCTCACGGCCTAAGTGATGCTGCGATTCGACGTATTGGGTGATGGCACTCTGGAGTGTTTAAATCTTACATTCACTCTTAGTATGGTTAGATGTTGATTTCTAGTACCAGGGGGCTAATGCGATCTTGCATTCATGTTATAATGTGTGTTTTCTATTGAGCAGGTCAAGAACAGGGTGACGTCTGGATTGTCGGACACAGCTTGGTCTTTTGAGCCGAACGGCATATTATCCAGTCGGGCCAAAATCCAAACTTGGGTCTGGAGCTAGTTGGGCGCATTCACTGGTTTGGAAGCAGAGGCATGCTATGGCGGGGGGGGGGGGGCTTCTTCCACGTATCATCGAGTTGGCTGTTACCTTCCCACCCACCCCCGGATATTACTCATTCACCTTGGTGAGAACGATTTGGTTAAGATTACCGGATTGCAGCTAGTCAAAAGGATCATGGTGGACCTACAGGAAGTACGATGACGGTTACCAGGGACTGTTCTTTTATGGACCAATGAGGAAATTTCTTCTGATACTATAGAAACAATTTCTTTGGTGAAATTTCCCAAAATGGGAATGAGTTGGGTGCAAGACTACGGGCCTTTGCAGACTGCCAGAAATAGTGCAAATTGAATCTACTTTAAGGGTTAGGGTTAGTGCTAGGGAATCATGGGAATTTTTTTTCTGAGACATTGAGATTTCTCTGTCAGAGAGCTCTGGTGCCACAATAAAATACAGTTCTCATGATTCCCTAACCCTAACCCTAATCCTTAAAGTGGACTCAATTTGCACTATTTCTAGCAGTCTGCAAAGTCCTACGTTTCATTGCAGGGAAACTGTTACCTTCAAATCTGAAGTGTCTATTACCTAAGCTAGAGGCTTCTTCCCAAAATCTCTGTATTGCTTAGGAAACAGAATTTTGTGAGTTCAACTAGTTTTCCTGTCAGTTTGGTTTGCTTTGACCATTTCTGTTATGAAATTGGTCCATATCCTTTTAAGTCCCTAAGTAGCTTCACCTTCTGGTAATTTCTCTGTAGCATGCAACATTCAGGCCAGAAGTTTGTTGAGGTCAGGCATAGTTGTATCTTATGCATACAGTTGTGTGTGTATACTCTCTGTGCATGTATGTGTGTGTATAATTTCACAATGGATGTATTCAATTCATGGTAAGCAGACTATCACAAATGGAACCAGTTCACATTGGCCTAAATCCTATTGTTAGTTCCAACTGGAGTGGCTGTAAATCAATTGGATTTACCTAAGTGTTGACTCACCACTCAATAATTCACTGGATCACCTACTCTTGTTGATGCTACTCAGCAGGATACCAGCCATGCTATTCTGCATTTGGGGGTATGTATAACTATTTTAGTGCTTTTGGCATTCGACTTTTTCCACTGGCACTGCAGAGAGAGCCTCTGTGCATTCACATTGGAAGATACACAGTTGGCGGCACAATGCTGGTGCTCAGCAGAAGGATGTTATAGTGCAATCCCTGTGTATCTGTATGAATATATTATGCACATGTATGCTTTAGGATCTTGACAACAGTCTTTGCTCATGAAGTCACATGACAAACAAATGAGTCTGTTTTCAACAAAGCTTAGAAACTGCACTACTCTGCTAAGTTGTAGCAGTTTGGTACCACTGTCATGGCTGAAGCCTATAGAATCCTGATATTTCTAGTTTGGTGGGGGATTTATTCTTCTCTGCTACAGAGCTCTAGTCTACTCCTCTGAATTACAGTTCCCAAGGTGCCCTGAGAATCAGGATAGAAGGTAAACTAGGGGTAGAGTCAGAGATATAAATTTGCCAATGCACTTCTGGTCTAAATTCAAGCTGCCAATGATGACATTCAAAATGTAGAACTGCAATACCTGAGGGAGCACCTCTCCTATATACCCTTGTGTGAAAACTGAAGTCGTCTATGTCCTACCAGTGGGGCAATACACTATGAGAGAACACATGAGAGGAACTTTTCTGACCTGGTACCCTGGTTGTGCTGTTTTTCCTTAGAGGCTCATTGGCAGCAAGATTGCTGTCATTACAACACTAAGTATAAACATGGTTTTCTGCTAAAGCCTTTGGGACCTAATTGATTTGATCCTAATCTATATGGTTTCAAATGACCTTAAACTCTTAGGTTGATTTAAAATTGTCTTTTCATAGAATAATAGAATCCTAGAGCTGGAAGAGACAACAAGGGCAATCCAGTCCAATCGCCTGCCATGCAGGAAGACACAATCAAAACACTCCCAACAGGTGGCCATCCAGCCTCTGCTTAAAAACCTCCAAAAAAGGAGACTATCACATTTCAAGGAAGCATATTCCACTGTCAACAGCTCTTACCATCAGGAAGTTTTTCCTAATGTTTAAGTGGAATCTCTTTTCCTGTAGCTTGAATCCATTGCTCCTTGTCCAAGTCTCTGGAACAGCAGAAAATAAACTTGCTCCATCATCAATATGACATTCCCTCAAATATTTAAATATGGTTATCTCTTCTCTTCTCCAGGCTAAACATACTCAGCCCCCTAAGCCACTCCTCATAGGTTATGGTTTCCAGACCTTTCACCATTTTGGTCACCCTCCTCTGGACATGCTCCAGCTTGTCCACATACTTCTTGAACTGCCCAGAATTGAACACAATATTCCAGATGAGGTCTGACCAAAACAGAATAGAGTGGTACTGTTCTTTCCCTTAATCTAGACACTATACACCTGTTGATGCATTCTAGAATTGCATTAGCTTTCTTAGCAGCTGCATCACATTGCTGACTCATGTTCAGCCTGTGGTTCACAAAGGCCTGAAATGTACAGGCCAAATAAAGTGGCTTCCAGCCACTTTGAGGGCATGATGCTTACATGATACACACACTCAAAGCAACTGGAAGCTGCTCCAAGGCTGTGCTAAGGGGGTAAAAACTGGACTTTTAAGGAGCGGAAATAATCCAGCTCCTGTCAGCACCAGTTTGGGATGGTGGTGGCTTCCCCTTTGGAAGCAAGCCATGTGGTCACTGTGGTCCCGGCATGATCACAGCTGGAGCAGCCAGTGGGCACTCCTACAGGACCATCTGCTTCTCCCCAAAGATTCCTAGATCCTTTTCACATGTACTATCTTCAAGCTAGACATCACCCATCCTATATGTGTGCATTTCATTTTTACTGCCCAAGTGTGGCATGGTATATTTTTCCCTGTTGAAATTTTTAAAGAAATATTTCCAGTTGTTTAATATTTTTTTTAGCCTCTTTAAATTAATTCAATGTCTTTAAAGTATTTAAAACTGGTTAAATTGATTTTATTCGTGAGTTTACCAGTGTATGTACTATAGTTTCTAGGTCCCTTACTTACAGGAAAGGGCCCAGCTGGTATATCAGCCAAAGCTGATAACAGGCGTTCCTGACTGTTGCAATCACCTGATCTGTCATGTGAAGCAACAAGTCTAGGAGCACCCCCAGACTGCGAACACAGTTCTTAGAGGAGAGTATGACTCCATTCAGGACTGGAAGTTGCAACTCAATACCTGGTTTGGGGGGCCCTACTGTAAGTACCTCTATTTTGTCTGGATTCAGCTTGAGTTGGTTTTTCCTCATCCAGTCCATTACCATTTCGAAACATTGATTGAGGGGAGAACTGCCATCTGCCCTCATGGCAGCTGACTGAGATATGGAGAAATATATTTGGGTGTCATCAGCATATTGATAACACCCCACCCCATGTCTCCTGATGATCTCTTCCAGCGGCTTCATATAGATATTGAACAACATTGGGGACAGGATGGTGCCCTGTGGAACACCACATTTTAGCTCCCTTTTTGAGGAGCAACTGTCCCCGAGTGACACCCTCTGGAACCTGCCCAAGAGGAAGGAACGGAACCACTGAAGTACAGTGCCTCCCATTCCTAACTCTCTCAGGCGTTCCAAGAGGATGTCATGGTCTATCATATCAAAAGCCACTGAGAGGTCCAAAAGCACCAACTAGGTCACGCTTCCCCTGTTGGTGCTAAGGTGCAGGTCATCTACCAGAGCGACCATGGCAGTCTCCACCCCATATCCAGGTCTGAAGTCGGTTTGAAATGGATCTAGAAAATCGGTTTCATCCAAGATCACTTGGAGTTGAAAGGCAACGGCTTGCTCGATCACCTTGCTCAGAAATGGTAAATGAGAAACTGGTCTGTAATTTTTCAGGTCCAGGGAGTCCAGGGAAGGTTTTTTCAGAAGTGGTTTCTTAGGTTCTTCTCAGGCTAGGAATACTCATTTTGTGAAGCTGTAATTCTTTATTGATTTCTTTGGGAATGTCTCGTCTGAGTGGACATGCACAGGGTTGTCCTGTAAATTTATTGTATCCTGTCTTTTACTGGTTTATATATTCTTTTCTACAAATGGTATTTCTTCTTCTTCTTTAGTTGCATTATTAAAACTTAGGCATCCCAGAAACAAGGCAGAAAACTAGGGTATAAGTATTTTAAATAAATAAATGCACTTCAAAAAAGAATCAGGATTATTTATGCTTTAAATAACATTATTTGTTATTCAGTAGATGCTTACCAATGTCACACTTCAACCCAGAAATCTCCTTATATTGATTAGGGATAGGAAAATTTGTTAGCTCTACAAACCCATATGAAACAGCCAAGCATCAGTCTATTCACCAATACAATTCAGCTGCAGCAGTGGTCTTCTACAGATTTCTTACCCATTATAGCATTAATCAAGGGGATAGTTGCCAATTGCTGGGTGTTATCTATCCTCAACAGAGTAAGAGCTTGCTCTTGGCTAAAAGATTATTAGCAAAGTGGAAATTAATGATTTGATTTTTATATATTCTGCCTTGACCAGCAGTGAAGTTGCTTCTGTGCTGATGGTTTCTTAAGGTTGGTGTTTGTTTGTTTTTTTAATGCTAGCCTGTCATTAGTAAGAACAGTACTGTGAAGTGCCATTATAAACATATTTGGAGTTCTAATAAAATTGAACAGCTCAATCACATTGATATTAAAAGACACTGGAGCCTATAGCTTCCTGCATTTTCTTCAGGGGAAAAAAACTTCATAGGGCCTTTACAGACTGCCAGAAATAATGCAACTTGAGTCCAATTTAACTGCCCTGGCTCAGTGCTAGGGAATCATGGGAACAGTAGTTTATTGTAGCTCCAGAAGTCCTTGGCTTCTGTGGCCAAACATGTTTTGCAATATCCAGATCTTGAGAAAGATCTGTAAAGTCAGCCAGAGATTAGAAACCAAATGTTCTGGTTTATTAGAACACTCCAAGTCCTGGTCCAACATTCTAACCCTGGCTCTCTTCTTTAAAACTTTGGCCCCAGCAAGAAGTTGATCTATCCATCATATCAGCCCATATGGTGAGAGCCATGGTTTTATACATTTCTTGGTTATTAAAATTAATAAGCCCAATGTGATACAATTAAGAACAGAAAGAATAGAAGTGGACAAGTTCTAAGTAGAAGAAACAACAGTTGTCTTACCCAGCAGTATGCTAATGGGAGTTAAGTGCTACACCACACGATGCCTGCTCATGAGTGTTTTTAAACCTAAGTGATAAGTGGGTTTTTTTCTACCAGGTTCACTCATTTGTGCCAACTGTTCCCACTTTCACTAAGTGCTGCTAATGGAGACGTGGTGATAACACACAACTTCTGTACCTTAATAAGAAACCCAGTACTCAGTTTGTTTCACTCCAATTATAATTAGGCACAAATGAATGTTTTATATCCAAATACTCCAGTGGTCCTCATTTTCTTCACTTAACTTTTTCATTGTTGATGTTTTCAAATATTTTGTTGCCACCGTTCATTGTTGCTTCTGTTTCTCACAATGCTTTTCACACTTTTTCTTCATGTTACCAAGCGTTTAATAGCTGATACAGTCTGGAGCTCAGTGGCATGTACTTTGCATAAAGATTGGTTGTGTCATTGCTGCTGTGGAAGAAAAAATGTTAACTCTTTGTTTACCAAAATCCTGTTTGCTAGAAGGATGTCAAGGATGCAACCCCTCCCTCCCCAAAGATGAATGTAAGTAAGCAATTTGATAGGAGATAAAGGAGGAAATACAACTGATGAGGAGCTGTTTTAAAAAAAAATAGAGTGAACTTTTGCTTGAACTTTAAGTTGACGGATGATACAACTGAGGTCAGAGATACAGAAGAAGCAAGGGGACTTCAGGTGGAGGGAAGTTACACTATCTCATTCTCAGAGGAAGGCAAAGATAAGCCCCCTCTGAATAAATCTTGCCAAGAAAACCCCATGATAGAGTTGCAATAACTCAAAAATGATTTGAAGAGACACAACAACAAACATTAAATAATCAGAATCTGAAGTGAAAATTAGGGGCAAATCATGAGGTTCTGCAAGATAACCTCATATATAATATTTTAATTCAAATCTATGTGTAGGATTAATTTAAAACCAATTTATGATTCTGCAGTCTTTCATGATATACAATTTTCTGGAATGATCATCTGAATCACCACATAGATGAATGAATGAATTAGATGAATATATCTCCAATTATTCTTGAAATCAATGGGGACATAATGTTCTCAGTCTGGCTAAATTATGCCTACATTTACTCACCATCATTCAACACCCCCACCACATATACCCCACTGGCAAGGTCTTCAGATTTAGGTGGGATTGTTATGTACTTTTGAGTCAACTCAAACCTATGCTGACCCTATCTTAGTGTTTTCTTGGCATGATTTAGTCAGAGAAGGTTTGTCATTTTATTTCTCTTAAGCTGAGAGATATGACTTGCTCAAGGTCACCTGTGGATTCCCATGGCTGAATAAAGATTCAAACCTGGTCCTCCAGAGTCCTAGCCCAACAGTCAAACCACTATACAATGCTGGCTGTCCTAGGAATGGGCAAATATCTTCATTTTGTTTTCTCCCTCATTCACCTTTTGCAGATTTCGGTAAATTCAGGTCAAAACCAAACTGAAACAATTTTTTCATCTATCCTTAGTTAGGATAGGCAATTCTGCCAATTTAACTTCCTTCTATATTCAGTTGTTACTGTTGTGCACACGTTTGCATATATAATATCCAGAAGGTAGAATAAAGAGGCACACGTTCTATTGTTTTGCACTATATATGCATAGGTTTCTCAGGGGGGTTGCAGACTGCCAGAAATAGTGCAAATTGAGTCCACTTTTAGGGTTAGGGTTAGGGAATCATGGGAACTGTAGTTTATTGTGGCACCAGAGCTCTCGGACAGAGAAGGCTCAATGTCTCAGGGGGGAAAAAACAATTCCCATGATTCCCTAGCACTAACCCTAACCCTAAAAGTGGACTCAATTTGCACTATTTCTGGCAGTCTGCAACCCCCCTCAGTCAATGATTGTTGCTCTATCAGCAATGATGGCTGGACAATGTGGCCAGCCATCTGTCTACTCCTTTCCCACATTTCTGGCATTACACAAAAATCCAGAAGGATCTCTAGCTGTGGCATGAGTCTTCAAGTCAGAAATGACTTGAAGACACACAACAAGAACAGCACAAATACAGCGAATGGAGGCCAATTTTTGACCTTTGGGGGAATGGTTTGATACTATCTGAATACCTTGATACTTTGGAAAATGTTTTTATACTGCCTGAGTTACATTTTCACATACTGGAGTACTTGCGAACTTTTGTTTCATTTTCAAGTTTTGCTATCATACTTTTTTTGTGGTGCCCTATTAAACCTCCCTTTGAAAAATATAAGTATTTTTAAATAAACAGACACAACTTGACAAATCTCACTCTTATGTGCAATCTGGATCATTCAAAGTTGGACTGCACAACTGCAATGGGTGGGGACCAAGTTTTGGCCTTTGGGACCCTCTGAGGGGTCAAACAAACTGTCAGAAATTCTAAAAGAGGGAAACCAGAAGTGGCCAGAAGTCCACTTCTAATTTTTAAAAATGGATATTTTATGTCAAATAGTATTAGGGTAGGTATAAATATTAAAAGCTGAATTTTCATTCTTGGATACTTCCAAGAGAAGAAATACACACGTTATTTGGGGGCAGCAAAATGCTGATTTAAAGATAATGTTATAAAATAAACTGAATAATGCCATTTTTGCATCACCTGCCTTTTGCTCTCTGCAACAGGCTTCAGGGTCCCTTTTATGTAGTTTAGGAAAATAATAATAATAATAATAATAATAATAATAATAATAATAATTGTAAAAGCATAAGAGGATGAGATAGAATGGCATAATATTATCCATTGTAAGGCAAAAGACCCTAATAGATATTTGATGTACTAATAGTCTAATATTCTCTTCACAGAATTAACGGGGGGGGGGGGCATTTTACTGTACAGGCAAAGATGGAATTTTCCCTCTGCTTTGAATCACTGGGTGACCTTAGAGATGTCACTTTATCTTTCATTACTCAAAAGGAAGAACTGGGAGAGTCATCCATCTCCAGAGAGATTCATGATGACTGATTAAATAATCTCTGTGAACTATGTTGACAAGGCAGTTTGTTCATACCTGTAATAATAATGCAGAACTTGGAGAAAGAGCTCAGGCATAAGTGTCCATTCAAAGGTACCTATATTGCTTTAAAAGAGGCTGGTAGCTGGGTGGACATAAACAGCAGAACTAAGAATAGATCAGGAAGCAGAGTTAGTAGACCACTTAGTAGAGACCAGTGGCAGCAGGACTAATCATAAAAGTTTTCTATTTGCTCTAGTAATGTTCATAAGACTTGTATTTCCAAACATGAAAATATGGATCTCATGGGCTTGTTTACTCTATTAATGTTGCAGAGCCAGTGAGAATCTGGAAATATTACTTATTTGAACTACAAATCTAAGAATCCGCTAGTCACAGCCATGCTCTGGCAATGCTCAGCTCAGACACAAGAAAAATATTATGACACCCCATTTAACATTGATTTAACCCATCTACCCACCCTGCACCTAACAGTCTATTACTCCTTTGCTTCCCACACACATGATACATGAACAGAGACATTATTTTGTCTCTGCCTAGGGACGTATACATAATTGTGACAACGCAGACCCACAAACAATTCAAGAAAAGGTATGTGAAATGTGTGTTAAGATAGGAAAGTGAAATTGGCCCTGGAAATTGAAGAAAAGACTGATAAGAGAATAAGGCCAAACAGAGTGCAGGTAGAAAACTTAGGAGGGATGCAGATGGGTGGCCCTGGGCCGCCCCGGGAAACAGAGGATCAGGACCGAGGCTGCCGGACACATTGGCCCCGATCCTCCCTTTTGCCAGCCCAGAAAAGAGCAGCAAAATGCCACTCTTTTCAGAGCCAGTAAAAGGGCACCCTAAGAGCCACCATGCAGCTTTTTGGCACCCCTTTCAGCGCAGCGCATCAAAAGGCTGCATCGGAAGGACATCCTGATGCCGTGCACTGTGTGTAATGGCACGTGGCATCAGGACGTCTTCAGGGAGAGGTTGAGGCGACTGGCGTGCAGTTTCCCCTCCCCTTCCCTGCCTCCAGGATGGCTAAAAGGGCCCGTCTGTAGAGGCCCTTACTTCTCTGAGTGCAGATGTCGTGAAAGGACAATCTGTTTGTACTGAGGCAATTTTTGCCACAGATAAGAGTGGCTATTCTGGGACAAAGTTGCAAAAAACTAGAAGCTACAAAGGTGGTTTCAATGAATCATCATGGCTATGATTGGCAGTTCTGGAACAATTTTAGAAAATATTTGACACAAAATGTCTGTAGTGAGTATGACACTTGATGCCTTGGGGCAGAGAGCACAGCTTTCTGAATATGAAGTACATTTAACCTACATAATGGGCTAGGGGTAGCAGGCATACAGGCTTGCAGTTACTCAATAAATATTAGGCTCTCATCAAACCAGGCAGAGGCAAACACCCTTGTAGCCCTTTGCGTAAATATTCTTAGCCCTACCAGTGCATCCATAATCCTTAGGGCTTAAGATGGAGACACTCCCTTCTTGATAAAGAGCTGGGTGACACACAGGGAGAAGTAGGCCTTCCTTTCATATCCTATGTCTTTGAGTAGCTTCTAGAATGTGGAAAGAGATGGCATAGATCAGGGGTAGGCAACCTTTCCCCTTTAAGGGCCGAGGGACTTCAGCTCCCAGAAGCCTCAGCCATGTTGGCCAATAGTCCCATGTTGGCCAATAGCTCCTGGGATTCTGGGAGCTGAAGTCCCTCGGCCCTTAAAGGGGAAAGGTTGCCTACCCCTGGCATAGATAAACACACTGGAACCAAAAAAATTATTTGCTCTTTATTCCAATCTGGGAAGTGTGCACATGCAGTTGAGGGACTTGTGTACTTCTAGCATTCTCCTATAGGTTCCTTTGCAGAGTCTGGCTACAATGGTATGGTGAGGCAGGCTTTACCAATTATAAATATCTACTGTAACCATAAAGCATCAGTATGTAAATCTACCTTTCACCAAATGCCAAAACAACAACAACAACAACAACAACAACATGCTCTTTTCTGTACAGAAAATGCTATACTTGGGAATGTATTCTATGCAAAATTCACACAGGGTTGATTTGCATAGAATATGTTATTTCTTGCATAGAAAATATTGCTTTGCATGCAAAAGTTTTATGCATTATTTTTGCACAAAGTAAACCTTAAATTGTGAATAGCATTGAGAAATGTGTGGTTTTCAAAAATCTAAAAATGTTTAAAATTACTCATTGCTTACTTCAGGAAGAAACTTAGTGAAGAATTGTATCCCTGTTTCACATAATTATTTTGGGAGTGAATTAAAGGCATAAAAGAAAACAAGAGAGAATGGTGGTCAGATAATCAAATCATACACAATATAGGATACATTAAGGAAGTGTTTAAGCCAGCTATCTGCTGGAGAAAAAACAGCAGGCCAAAATATCAAGCATTCAGACAACATGTATAGCCCAAACAATGTAATTTTTAAAGATCAAATTGCAGCAAACAGCAGTCCCCATAATAGTAACAGCATGTCCATTGCTCTAGGTGATATCCTGCTCATGTGAATTATTCATACAATCAATAATATCTCTTCTTTCTGCACCCATGCATTCCACTCAGTAATTCCACTGTTTGAAGCATCTTCTCTATTGGAAAACTTATTTAACATAGCTGTTTTCATTTCCAACTTTAGCTGACTGATCACACAAGGATTTAATTCTAGGAGACCAAAACAAAATACAGATTCTCAGAACTCTCTGAGCTAAGATCTGGGACAATCCACAGATTTCTTTGCCTCATATCCTCATATTATATTTGGCATCACTGTGTGTGCAGGCTGATCTGCTAGCTTAGTAAGGTAAACTAAACACTTAAGAACCAGATGTGGATCAAAGAAAGTTTGCTATTGTGTTCTATCCCTGCTGTCTCCCAGAACTTCCAATGTTATTTTTATAAAAACCAACAAAGCCATAGTAAGTCAGTAAATATTAAGTATTAGTAAATATTAAAACACAGTTAAACTTTTAGTAATGTTGAAAGTTGACTGAGCATGTTAAAAGCCTTATCATCACCAAGTAATAAGTTGCTGAAGGTCTGCTTGCATAGAAAGGTCTTTGCTTGCAGAAAAGCGACTGGGAATGGACTAATCTACCTGTCCTCACTAGGGAGTTATACAATCTGGGAGAAAGGTCCATCTTGCATTTCACTAGAAGTGCCTATAAAGGCAATAGGACAGAGAGATGGGCCTCTTCTGCAAAGCTCAATGCCACAGCAAGCTTATATGGGAGGATATAGTCTTTCATATAGAAAGGGTCAAGCTCATATACCATATATACTCATCTATAAGTCTAAATATTTATACCCAAAAATTGACTCCAAAATCCCAGGTCAACTTATTTACGGGTCAGTATGGTAATGTGATAGCAGCTCTTTCAGATTTCCCCATGCAGTCGGTAGAGCAGTTTATTTCTCTCTTGCACCAAGCAGAAAGAGTCCTGAGTGATTAATTGTTTTTAAACAGAGTCCCTCTCCCACCTCCTGTCTGACTAGTGAAAGACAAAACAAAAGCTGAAATGATGAAGCAAAAAGCCTCAATTAGAGTCTCTTTTGCCTCACACAAACATACAAACTGAAGGATCCTCCAAGTTTTACCCTCAACTTATCCATGAGTCATGGCAAAATCTATAATTTTGGCCCCAAAACCTGGGGAGCAAATTTTAATCAAGGTATGGCAATAGTTTGTACCTAAGGAAAGCAATTTATTTAGCTCACTCCTAGACAACCTTACCTACCTCTCCTACCTACAGGAAACAAATCTTACTTTCATATAAGTAAATATTGACTAGCAAGCTGCATGGAGACCTCAGACACAGCCTCTGGCCTCTTCTTAATGGCATTGTGCTGTTTCTGAGGATGTTTTTCCATGGGTCAATTGGAACTAAAACCTCTGCTGCCTCATGAACTATAAATCACCATAAGGATAAATATATAAGGATATATATCCCCTATGATCCTCTATCTACCAAGTCTTCCCCACTGGTACTTACTAATTTAAGAAGCAGATTTTTAGTGGACTGATATGGAGGAGTGCACCCTTTACCCATTCAGATTTGTGGGAGGGCAGTTATTCAACAGGAAAGCTTTTGTTTTGTTTTGTTTTGTTTTTAAAACAGGCTGATATACAACTGCATACTTGCATAATGTAAAACTACACTCACATAGTCAAGCAGTAGCTGTGCAACACCACCATTCTGCTGAACACCAATGTTCTGCAACTTACTGAATATCTACCAACCTGCCTGCTTAGAATCAAAGAATCATGGAATCTTAAAATTGTAATGATCATAATCCAATCTCCTTCCATGCAAGAATGTACAACTAAAGCACTCTTAAACTCTGTTTAAAGACCTCCAAAGATGGAGAGTCCACTACCTTTCAAGGCAATTTATTCCATTCTCAAACCATTCTTACAATACAAATAAAGTTTTTCTTAATTTTTAGCTCTTTTCTTGTAATTTGAATCCATTGGTTTGTGTATTTCACAGTTATAGCCACAGAAAGTATGTGTAAATATCACCTTATGATAATGTTTTATAGAAATGAAAAGGAGGCAAAGGAACATAAACTTAGAGGTGAAACAGACCGCCTTGAAGGAGCAGATCTGTGCTGCCCCTTTCAGTGTTGGATTGGGGCTGCCACAACCTCATGCCACCACCCCAATCTGGCATTTTTCTGGCCCCAAAGGAGTAGCAAAATTCCACTCCTTTTCGGGACAGAAAAGAAGTGCTCCTTTTCCCACCTCCATGGCTCTTCTGCGCTCCTGTGGCACAGCGCATGTAAATGCCACACCGCAGGACCATGCAATGCTTCTCCCTGTCTGGTTTGGTGTAAAACGTGACAGCAGCTTGGGGGCAGAGTCGGCGTATGCGGCGTGCAGTTACCGCACCCCCACTCCACCCCAGCGCCAGCCCTTTGGGCCAGTCTGTTCAGCCTCTTAGGGCCTGAACAAACTGTCAGAAATAATCCATCCTGAGACCACATTAATTGTCCTAACTCAATGCTAGGGAATCATGGAAACTGTATTTTTTTTCTGAGACATTGAGCCTTCTCTGTCAGAGAGCTCTGGTGCCACAATAAACTACAGTTCCCATGATTCCCTAGCACTGAGCCAAGGCAAAGTCTGAAGCTGGATTATTTCTGGCAGTCTGTTCAGGCTCTTAGGGGGGCTGCAGATGGGCGGCTCTAGGCCGTCCCAGGGAAGCAGAGGATCGGGGCCACTGCTGCCGCTTGCCACAGCCCCATCCTCCCTTTTGCTGCCCCGAAAAGAGGGGCAAAATGTGTGGCTCTTTAGCACCCCTTCCAGCACAGCATGTCAAAATGCTGCACCGGAAGGACGTCCTGATGCTGTGTGCCATGCATAACAGTACACCGCGTCAGGATGCCACTGGCGTGGGGTTGGGCCAGCCAGTATGTGGCTGCCCATCCCCATCTCTGCCTCTAGGCCGGCCCTTTGGGCTGGTCTGTAAAGGCCCTAAGTCTGATTTGGGAAACTTACAAGACTAGGCAAAGCTTGAGTTATTCTTTTCAGCTAAATCACCTCAAATCCTCAGTTCAGAACAAATTCTAAAACTGTCACATCAGTTGTTATTGATCTGTCAATGTAGGCCTATGAATGCCACACTTGGCAGATTGTTAAAGAAGCTAATTCAAAATTTATGTCCCAGAATTACAGATATTTGCCAGGAAATTGCTTCTGGCAACCCTGAAAAAGTACAGATACAAGAAATCCCAAATGCTTACACACAGCTGAAGGTATGGTGCAAGTCCAAAGGCATTTCAGGATGTCAGTTTGTTAAAATCTATATCCCCAGGTGCATCAAGCTTGATTCTGCAAAAAGAAAAGTGTCTGGAAAGTTAGATGAAGGTAAACAGTTTTATACAAACATGTGTTTTTTCATTTTTATTCTTCTTGGTGACAGCCTTCTGAAAATAAAACTCAGTCTCTAGGTTCTGAGGATTGGAGGAGTATGCAGATCACATAGCACACCAGAAATTATCTCTTTCTCTGTTCCCATTACTATTTGATGTGATTTAAAGAATGTGATTATATCTATATAATAGATTATTATATCTATGTATTATCAGTATATTGATGTGGGTGTATGCTCATATGTACAAGTGGCCCTCCATGTTCATGGATTTGGCATTACAGATTCAACCATACATGGCTGCAAATATATTTTTAAAAATTCCCAAAAGCAAACCTTGATTTTGCCATTTTACTAAGACACCATTTTACTAAGCTATTGTATATAATGGGACTTGAGCACCCACAGATTTTTATATCCATGAGGGATCGTGGAACCAAACCACAGATGATACCAAGGGCTCACTGTATACACAGACCCACATGCAGACAACCACAAGCTGGTTGGATATAAGTGCACTCTATCACACTACAGCAGGGGTAGGCAACCTTTCCCCTTTAAGGGCCAAGGGACTTCAGCTCCCAGAATCCCAGGAGCTATGGCCAACATGGGACTATTGGTCAAGATGGCTGAGGCTTCTGGGAGCTGAAGTCACTCAGCCCTTAAAGGGGAAAGGTTGCCTACCCCTGCACTACAGGAAATGAATTCATGGCCTAGATAGGACAGTAGTGGTTGTGTCCCATAGGGTAGCCTCTTGTCTTTGGTAAGATGGATGATATTTTTGGCCAGCCCTGGTTTGAGATGTACAAGTCTGATCAAGAACATCATCTGGCTGCATAAAAAGATGCACTCAGACAATATATCACTGTATCTTGCTATCATAATAGGGAGTATAACAGATATACTGTCAGTAAATACGCTTGTTGTATAATGTGAATATATTACTTACACAACACCTATTACCCATTTATATCTCCAGCTTCATTATTGCTAGACTGATGATTTGTGCTTCATCAATATGCACTCAGGGCAACTTTCACTTTTTTGATGAATGATTATCTAAAGAACTCCTACAAAAGATTCAGAGTTCAACCAATCTGTGCACCAGGAACCATAAAATTATTCAATATATATATATATATATATATATATATATATATATATTAAAAGAAACCAGAGTCATCCAAATCAGATGGAAGTCCTACTTGTTTTAATTTCACCTTATACACCAATGAATCAAATTGATCTCATTTTACCTACTGATGTGAAGGCTTTAAGCAGGAACAATTTGCTACTGATCTCAAAGAATTCCTTCAGGAACTCAGTAACAGAAGAGGAGGGGTGGAGGATAAGTAAGAGAAGAGGGGAAGGGAGCAAGAGGGGAGCGAAGAAGAAGGAGAAGGAGAAGGAGAAGAAGAAGAAGAAGAAGAAGAAGAAGAAGAAGAAGAAGATTTACTTCTATAATCATCAAGTGTTTTGTAATTAAAAACAATGGAGAGCACAGGCTGACTCACAATGCACTAAAGAATAAAATGAACCAGCTGGAACTGAGAAGAGCTTCTTTTAAGGAAACTATCTCCAACTGCAACACTCAAACTACAGATATGCTAAACTAAAACATTACTAACTCTTCATTTCAACTCCTCAAATATTTCTTTCATAGGACAAAGCATGGACTGATGAGAATATATGTGGGATGGAGAAA
This sequence comes from Phrynosoma blainvillii, assembly GCA_026167975.1. Classification (NCBI taxonomy): domain Eukaryota; kingdom Metazoa; phylum Chordata; class Lepidosauria; order Squamata; family Phrynosomatidae; genus Phrynosoma; species Phrynosoma blainvillii. The sequence goes on from JANUYF010000003.1 coordinate 31,871,408, forward strand.
ACGTTTCAAGTTACAGAATTTAAATGCTATAGCTACAGAATCTAGAATTTCACGGTTTCGTCCAATGTAGGTTAAACAAGACCATTTGTTTCAGTCTATGCAATCCATTTTTGTCATTAGCTTTGCCATAAAAGGGTGAATAGGACTAAAGAGAATAGGACTGTGACAGCAACCCTCACCTTCAACCTGAACATGCTCAGTAGAGTGCCTTATACATGTGCAGAATTATTGATATGGTTGGTGATAACAGTATCCTATACACATACAATGTGTATGTGCCTAGAGGACTTACTGTCAACTCAACATGGAGTGCAGTGAGAGGACTGAAATTTTAGTTGAGACTGGCCAGCATCTTGATATTTCTCCAATCCATTCAAGAGAGCTTGCCTCCAGCATGAGACTCCAACACCAAATGTTTTTTCTTTCCATTGTGGTTTCCACAATTTGTGCAAAATATGCTTTGTGCAAAACTCCTTTCTCTGTGGAAAACTAGTGTCTTCTCATTTCTGAAGCTAAGCATAAACACACACATCAAGCATGTTATGTTGGCTGAAAACAATGACATAAGCAATCTATCTAATACTAATACTTTTATCACAGGGCTACAATTGTCATATTTTTTTTCCAATGCAGCACATTTCACAGAAATTCACAAAAACTGCTTGCAAAAATGTGCAAATTTTCTCAGAGATCAGTCCCAAAAAGTCTGCTGTATCACAACTCACAATAAAGAGAATTTCTTTTGTTTTGTTTTCTTATTTACCATCTGAGAACAAATCAAGTCAGGATTTACATCCCTACTTATCATGGCTAGGCTGGGAATTGGGTTTAACCCACTACCTGCATATGTTTACTAAAACTGCTCTAGAACATATAGAAGTGCTTCTCAATAGATTCTTCAAATAGATGGATTTATGAAAGGGTGTTGTTGTTTTTAATTCACTTTCCACTTGATTAAGATACTCTGAATGTGGTGGAAGAGGATGCCGCTGCTACTGACGCTGCTGAGGGAAGCTACCCTATGGACTTTACAACCTGAGACAAGAAAGAAGAGATGGGACAGTATCACAAGATCTGAGATGGAGGAAGAAAATTCAATAGCAAGCAGCCAACTCATTGAGGGGAAGTACTTGAAGAAGAGCACCCTTCTTCTACTTGATCACTCTCCACATTTGTGAAGTAACTGGTGTGTACATTGAAGGACAAGGCACCCATTTCTTCACTCTCCTCTCCAACTCACTTTACCCCCACCCCCAGCCAGTGTCATTCTGAATGCCTAGTATGTGTGTTTTGGTGCTTCTGGATTATCAAATTAGACTCATGTGATAATTAATAATAAATAAAAAGTACATTAATAAATGGAATCAATGGATTCTGATAGTCACATAAAGTAAACCCCATTGATTTCAATGGCCATACTCTGACTGCAACTAGCATTTGATTTAACATTGAAATGACATAGACTTATTGCAATACAATTCATACTTTGCTTCAAACATTCTGCCATCTCTGAGACTTGACATATCTTTCAGCAATTCAATAGAGTCCCAGCCATTTTTTAAATTATTATTATTATTATTATTATTATTATTATTATTATTATTAAAATGTTGTTAACTGTCCTTGAGTCAGCTCCAACCCATGGCAACCCTGTGGATGAGACATTCCAAGACCCCCTATCCTCCACAGCTCTACTCAGGTAATGTGGACTCAGGCCCATGACCTCTCTGATTGAGTCTATCCATCTGGTGTCTGGTCATCCTCTTTTTCTACTGCCTTCTACATTCCCTAGTATTGTTGTCTTTTCTAGTGAGTCATGCCTTATCATGATGTGGCCAAAGTATGACAGACTCACTTTTGTCATCTTGGCTTCCATGGAGAGTTCAAGGACCCATTTGTTTGTCTTTTTGACTGTCCATGATGTCCTCAGCACTCTTTTCCAACAATACATCTCAAATGAGTTTATCTTCTTCCTATTGGCTTTCTTCACTCTCCAGCTCTTACAACGGTACATGGTGATGAGAAAAATGCATCAATTCAATAAAAATAGAAGCAGGGGGGATACAGATATAGGCAGAAAATGCTTTAGCTGATAGATAAAATATATCTAAAAATGTCTACAGTAGTAAATACTGCACATGTGCACTACTTGGGCACCATTTTGTGTGCCAAAATGACAACTCTGGATGCCATTTTGGAATACTCGCGGGCTGGTAAGAAGGCCTTGATGGGCGGGGTCCAGCCCGCGGGCCATACTTTGGGGACCCCTGATATGGGTGCTTTGCTTCCCATGTGATAAACTCCATAGTCTCAGAATGTGAATAAACACATTCCTAGCCCTCTCGTTCAAAGAAGCTATTTTGGCCTTAGGTATTCAGTTTTGTTTTTGTTTTTCATTTTCTTCTTCTTCTCTAAGATGCCTGAACACGTGCCATCATTTCTTGGATTTCAAAAGACCAAAAAGAACAAGGAGTCTCCACAATTAGTCTCAACAATTTATTTAGGGTAACCATCTAATTCAGAAATTTGTTTTGTTCTCTAAAAAGTCAGAAATATTCTGACATAGTTAACTTGATGTCATGTTTTAGAACTTACTGATTCACTGAAAACCATTTATTTCCCCTAACACAGTACTTTCTGTTGAGTCAAGGTGAGATTCATCAAAGATTGCCAGATCATACCCTGAATAGAAATTTCTTTCAATATCCTGACATATGGTGCTTAATTTCTACCAGATGTTTCCAGTAACTGGTGCTGTTGACACAAAAAGATTGTTATTCTGTTAAGGACATACACATGCATGTCCTTTTTTGGGGTGCTGCATATTTCCTTCCCACCCTCCATATAACTGAAAGCCCCTCCACCAACAGGGATGTAATTCTTAATTATTATTATTATTATTATTATTATTATTAATACCCTGCCCCTCTGTTAAAATAATTGGGGCGGCTTACAACAGTTAAAATTTCACCAAGAATACAGACAAAAAAACCTCAAAACCCCACCCTCCATCATCAAAAAAGTATTCAACTGCACACCCTTAAAAATCATAACATAAAGTGTTAGGAAGAATTAAGGTAATTGAAATTCTTCACTAATTTTCTTCTCAAAAGAAGCAATGAGCAATTTTAGCAATTTTCTTTCCACTGCAAGAAAGAATGAAAACCACACAGTTGTCAATGCCTGTTCACAATTTGAGACTTAGGGCCGTTGCAGACCACCCAAAGGGCTGGCCTGGGAGTGGAGTTGGGGCAGAGCAGCTGCACGCTGGCCTCCCCAACCCCACCCTGATGCCATCCTGACACCGTGCAGCTGTACGCATGGCGTGCGGCATCAGGATGCCCTCCTGGCTCAGCGTTTAATCACACTGCCCTGAAAGGGTGTGGAAGAGCTTAAGGGTGGCAAAAGGGAGGATTGGGGCTGTGGTATGTGGTTGCTGTGGCCCTGATCTACTGCTCCTCAGGGTGGATCTTTGCTGCCCCAAACAGCCGGTCTGCATCGATCCATACTCTGTAAAATTCATGTGGGGTTGCTTTTAACTATAAATTCTTCTCATCAGGGTTTCTCAACACTCAAAAAAAAACCCCATGTTTTTCAACTATTTTGTTCTTCTAGCCAAACACAAAATGATGACTTCAGCACTGAGATCTTCCAGGGTTTTTCAAAAGTCTCAGTGCTGATGTAATCATTTCACATCTGGCTATGGGGATGGAGCCTTCCATGAAGCATAGAAAGGCCATGTGGGGGGATTCAGAGTTTGTGCAGTAAATGGCTCACTCTAGTGTACGGCTACATGCAGACCTACTAGAATTATAGAATCATAGAGTTGGAAAAGACCACAAGGGCCATCCAGCCCAACTCCCTGCCATACAGGAACTCAAAATTTAACCATCCCTAACAGTTGGCCATCCAGCCTCTGTTTAAAGACCACCAAAGAAAGAGATCCCACCATACTCCAAGGGAGTGTGTTCCACTCTTGAACAGCTCTCACTGTCAGGAAGTTCCTCCTAATGTTGAGGTCGAATCTCTTTTCCTGTACCTTGCATCCATTGTTCAGAGTTCTATTCTCTGGAGCAGCAGAAAACAAGCTAGCGCCCTCCTTAATATGACATCCCTTCAAATATTTAAAGAGGGCTATCATATCCCCTCTTAATTGTCTCTTCTCCAGGCTAAACAGACCCAGTATCCTAAGTCGTTCCTCATAGGGCATGGTTTCCATAACTTTCACCATTTTAGTTGCCCAACTTGGACATGCTCCAGTTTTTCAACATCCTTTTTGAATTGTGGTGCCCAGAACTGGACATAGTATTCCAGGTGGGGCCTAACCAATGCAGAATACAGTGGCACTATTACTTCCCTTGATCTAGATACTGTACTTCTATTAATGCACCCTAAAAATGCATTGGCCTTTTTAGCTGCGGCATCACACTGTTGATTCATGTTCAACTTGTGGTCTACTAGGACTAGTAGATCCCTTTCACACATAGTATCATTAAGCCAGTTGTCCGCCATCTTATATCTATGCATTTCATTTTTTTCCCCTAAGTGCAGCACCTTATATTTCTCTGTGTTGAAATTCATTTTGTTAGCTTTGGCCCAGTTTACTAATCTATTAAGCTCATTTTGAATTTTCATCCTGTCTTCTGGGGTATTAGCTTTTCCTCCTAATTTGATGTCATCTACAAATTTGAGAAACATGCCCCCTATTCTTTCATCCAAGTCATTAATAAACATGTTGAATAGCATTAGGCCCAGGATAGAACCCTGTGGCATCCCACTGGTCACCTCTTTCCAGGATGAAGAGGAGCCATTACTGAGCACCTTCTGGTTTTGGTTAATCAACCAATTACTAATCCATCTAACAGTTGTATTGTCTAGCCCACATTTTACTATCTTGTTTGCAAGAATGTCATGGGGGATCTTGTCAAAAGCCTTACTGAAATCAAGATAAGCTATGTCTACCGCATTCCCTTCATCTAGCAAGCTGGTAATTTTATCCAAAAAAGAGGCCAGATTAGTCTGGCATGAGTTCTTTTTGAGAAACCCATGTTCACTTTTAGTGATTATGGCATTCCCTTCTAAATGTTCACAGACTCTCTGTTTAATGAACTGTTCTAGAATCTTTCCTGGTATTGATGTCAGACTAACTGGGTGATATTTATTGGGATCCTCTTTTTTCCCCTTTTTGAAGATGGGGATAATGTTTGCCCTCCCCCAGTCTGCTGGGACTTCTCTTGTTCTCCAGGAGTTCTCAAAGATTATTGCCAGTGGCTCCGAGATTACATTTGCCAGTTCTTTTAATATCCTTGGATGTAGTTCATCTGGTCCTGGAGACTTAAATTCATTTAGGTTAACCAGGTATTCCTGTACCTCCTCTTATTCTGTGCTGCATTTCCTCTATTGTGTCCTCTGTTCCATTTTCCTCAGATTGAACACCCTTTTCCTTTTGTGAGAAGACTGAGGCAAAGAAGATGTTGAGTAGTTATGCCTTTTCTCTGTCCCCTGTTAGAATTTCTCCATCTACTCTGCGCAGGGACCCTACCATTTCCTTCTTCTTTCTTTTGTTATGGACATACCCCCCCCCCCAAAAAAAACCCTTTTTATTGTCATTAACCCCTCTAGCAAGCTTGAGGTCATTCTGTGCTTTGGCTTTTCTGACTTTACCCTACATGTGCTAGCTATTTGTTTGAATTCCTCTTTAGTGATTTCGACCCTTTTCCATTTCTTATACATATCCCATTTAAAACTTAGTTCAGTTGAAAGTTCTTTAGTTATCCAGCCCAGTTTCTTGAGACATCTCCCATTTTTCCTTCTCATTGGAACAGTTTGAGATTGTGCCTTCAGTATCTCCCTTTTGAGAAACTCCCATCCATCTTGAACTCCCTTCTCCTTTAGTATTGCTGACCACGGGATCACTCCCAGTGTTTCCTTAAGTTAGTTGAAATCAGCTCTCCTAAAGTCTAGAATGAGTGTTTGACTATGCCTAGTTTCCTTTCCTGGATCTCTTCACAGGTGTAAACATCCCTGACATATACTGCTATTCCTCCTCCTTTCCTGTTTGGCCTATTTTTCTTAAAAAGGTTATACCCCTCTATTCCTACATACCAATCATGAGACTCATCCCACCAGGTTTCAGTGATGCCTATTATGTCATATTTGCTTTGTTGTGCTAGGAATTCAAGTTCATCTTGTTTATTTCCCATTCTCTGTGCATTAGTGTAGAGACATCTAACAGCGTGGGTCATCCCCACTTGCTGCCTGTGTGAGGTTTTTTGCCTCCCACTATTGGGCCCATGCATCATTTGCCCTGTTCCTTCAATAACACTTTGACTGTTATCTCCAGCCCATGATGTACTCCTTCCTTCCAAGACACTGTCTCCCTCCCCAATATGACTCAGTTTAAAGCCCTCCTGAGCAAATTTTTGAGGCTATTAGCAAAAATGTTTCTGCCAACTGATGTGAGATGCAGCCCATCTCTTGCCAGAAGTCCACCCTCATGGAACCGCAGCCCATGATCCAAGAATCCAAATCGTTCTTGGCAGCACCATCTACAAAGTCAGTTATTCATGCATGCTAGCTTCCTCTCCCTTTCTGGACCATGCCCTTCAACTGGGAGAAGATATGAGATAACAACGTGTGCATCCAGCTCTTTCAGCTTCCTACCCAAAGCTTCATAATCCCTTCTGATATTCTAAAGATTATGCCTTGCAGTATCATTGGTTCCCATGTGGACCACGAGGAAGGGGTAATGGTCAGTAAGCTTGACAAGTCTTGTCAGCCTCGCTGTCACATCACGGATTTTTGCCCCAGGGAGACAACACACCTCCCAGTACAGCTTGTCAGGCCCACAAATCACTGATTCTGAACCCCTCAACAAGGAGTCCCCCACCAACACCATCTGCCTCCTCTGAGGCTTAGCAGTGACTCTTACCTGTCGTGGTACTCTTAGGGTCCCCTGCACTGTCCCTGAGGACTGTCACTGCTGCTCTTCCTCTTCATCCTTGATAAGGGAGAGAGCTTCAAATCGATTCTGTAGCTTCAAACTCCCAGAATGATCCCTGGTTTTCCTACTTCTGTGTGTGACATTCCTCCAGCTGTCTACCTCCTGTGTGCATGAAGTGACCTCCTCCTCAACAACTTCCTCTGTGTGGTCCCCGTCCAAGACCATTCATTCTGTTCTGTCCAGGAAAATCTCTTGCTCCCTAATATGCTGAAGTGTAGCTACCCAGGTCTCCAGCTGCTTGACTTTCTCTTCCAAGAGGGCTATGAACTTGTACTTGGTGTAAGTGAAGTTCCCCACATCTCTTGGCAAGAAGACAAATATCCCACAAGTGTTGCAGATGACTGCAGCAACTCCCTCAGTGTCCATATTGAGAAATCTTAAGTAAGCACTGAAACAGGACTGTGGGCTTCTCTCTCAAAAAGTCCCCTGGTAAAGACTGACATAAATGGCCCCGATCTCTTGGCCTTTTTAGCAGGCTCTGTCAGCCTCAAAGCCCTTTAAATTATTATTATTATTATTATTACCCTTCTCCTATGAAAAATTCGCTCACCATTAGGTGGGCACCTCTAAGAGGAGTTGTATAGAGCTAGTTGGCTAGCTCCACTCCTATTAACTCACAGTTGTCACTCACTAAAGCCCCACCCACTCAGCAACAGACACATTCTCCCCAAGTGTTTTAAACACTTACCCATTCGAAATGGCTACCCAGAAACTGCTTTCCTTCTCCTCCCTGGCAGGAACTGGCCTGGAAAGCCTCTGGGAGGAGTTGTATAGAGCTAGTTGACTAGCTCCACCCCATATTGACTCACAGATGTGACTCACTCACTCCTTCAGTACAGTACAGGATATAGGATACAGGATTGCAGCCATTGACTAAAAGCTATGTATGTGTACTGATTTGTACTTTGGGTGCTGATAAACCATTATAGAATAGCCAGAACATACATTGTTGCTGTTGTGTGCCTTCAAGTCATTTCCAACTTAATACAACTAATTCCAACTAATGCTGATTCTGTTGATTGCAAAATCAGCAGGTTGGCAGTTCGAGGCCCTGGTGCTGCATGATGGGGTGAGCTCCTGTCAGTAGTCCCAGCTTCTGCCAACATAGCAGTTCGAAAGCATGCAAATGCAAGTATATAAATAGGTACCATTTTGGTGGGAAGGTAAATAGCATTCTGTGCAATCATGCTGGCCTCATAACCACAGAGTAGTCTCTGACAATGCTGGCTCTTTGGCTTAGTAATGGAGATGAGCACTGCCCCCTATGGTTGGACAACTTGTCAATGGGGAATACCTTTACCTTTACCTTTAATGCATCAAAATGTGTTCTGGGGTAGAATTCTATCTGCTCCTGAAAATGAAAAGGTGTAGGTTTTTTTAATGAAAACTGGATGTTTAAGAAAGGGCTTGGGATGTCCTACACTAGATCTGTCCACTACCCATTCTTTGACATTGAGGTTGCATCCACAAATAATCTCCAGAAATAATCAGGTTTGACATCACTTTAACTGCTATGGCTGAATGCTATGGAAATCTGGGGTTTGTAGTTTTGTGAGATATTCAGCCTTCTCTTTCAGAGTGCTGTGGTGCCACAACAAACTACAAATTCCAGGATTCTATAGGATGAAGTCATGGCAGTTAATGTGGTGTCAAACTGGATTATTTCTGCAGTGCAAATGAAGCCTGAATTTCTTCCAAGTTGCATTCTTTAAGATCCACCATTGCAACAATTACAAGTTTCTTTACTTGTTTACTGTTGTAGATTTGTATCAGCTTTCTAACCCAAGCTATCAAAGCAACTTATTGTATTAGTAATATGTAATTAACTCATGAAAAGTTAATACCTTAAATCTAAAACTAATCCTGAAGCAAGAGCAAGTGCCTGATTTTAATTTAGAGGCATCCTCTTGTTCCTGTTCCTTCCCACAAGTCAGTTCATTCCTTTCCACAAGTCAAACTGCCCTGTGATACAGAAAGGATCAGATCAGCAGAAGCAGTGAATGTGATAGCAGACAAAGCTACAAAACTTAAAGTGAGAGTTCAGCCACCCTAGGGAGTCACAAATTGTTCCCAAAGAGAAAGCACTGGGAACCTTCTAACCCTCTCCCCTTCTGTGTGAACCAATTCTAACAACTTGACACATCATCAGGTTGTTGACATCAGTGTTATCTACAGACTATCTAGCATTTCAATGAAGGCTTGAGACAAGTGTGGAAGAACCATTAACACAAGCCACTTACTACAATTAATTTACTGGTATGACCTTGTGTTGGTGCTATAGAAGCCAGGTTTTGATGCAAAGGGGGCACATTGTTAATTACTTTCAGGAAGTTGAATAGCATTTGTGGCTGCACCAGTGTAAGAGCTAACTGTATCTCAACACAAAGAAGGATGTGGGTTGTTCCTTTGGGCCAGCACATGTCTTGTAGTCTTGTATATTGGAGTACAGGAACATGTTGTACCTTGTTTTTATGGGTTATAATGCCAGAGTTTGGGGGTTTCATTCTTATTTAATTTAACTGATGATTTAGGAAGAAACTTCTGTTGAAATCTTTGTGTTTTCTTCCCTTTGAAAAGACAAACAACACAGCCATTTTCTAAAGGCAGGTAATCATATTTTTAACTATGAAGAACAGCCTGTGTTAAGCTGAATGGAGACAAGACTGCCAGAAATAGTACAAATTGAGGCCACTTTAACTGTCCTGGCTCAGTGCTAGGGAATCACGGGAATTGTATTTTTTTCTGGGACATCGAGCCTTCTCTGCCAGAGAGCTCTGGTGCCACAATAAACTACAGTTCCCATGATTCCTTAGCACTGAGCCAGGACAGTTAAAGTGGCCTCAATTTGCACTATTTCTGGCAGTCTGTAAAGGCCCAATGGTCCTCACATTTTTATCTGGCTGCACAATCTAAAGAGAAGTATAATTATGCATTCACTCATGTTTATCCAACCACTTATGTATGCATATTAAATCAACTGTGGATGGTTCACCTGATTAATGGCTAAAAGGGAAAATGAAACCCACTGTTTTCCTGAAAAAATACTTATTTTTTCTCTCTCTTTTGCTTCAGTGTTCCATTAAGTAGTGAATAGTTATGAGTGCTTAAACTCCTATCCATTCTTAACAAAATCATTAGATTCTAAAGAAGCAATAGGGAATGTATAGTCTTCCAGATACTTTTGGACCATAGATCCCATGATTCTCCACTATTGGCTTTTCTGGCTAAGGGGAAATGCAGCCCAGAAATATTTGAAGGTCACATGTTAGCCAACCATGTTTTAAGGGCTTGTTTCCTCAATCAGAATCCAAAAGATGTCTATCCAAGATGGTTTTTCCACAACTGTCTACATGAGAAAATATCTGAAGTGTAAATGAGTAAAGAACTGAAGTCAAATACCACTCGTTATTGTTTGAGCTCATTCACAGGCTTCACATAAAATGGTCACACCAAGAGATTACTCCCTTAATAGGAATGTGGCAGTTTGCATGATCTCCATTTTTTTCCCAATTATTAGAAATCATTTACATTCCCTACACTAACATGAGAGTCAGAACACAGTAATTTTTTTTAGACTGTGCTCAATTCAGCTCAATTGTGTTCATCTCAAGAGTTGTGTAGAAAAGGGCATATATTGAAGGAAACTGCAACAAAATGAATATGTTAGAGACAACTCTGCACAAAAATGCAGGTTTCTGTGCCCTTTTTACTTAACTGAAGCCTAGTATAAAAATTAGATGAAATAGACTTATGAGAAAACATAACAAAACTGACACAGACTGGAAATAGATTGATCTATCCATGTCAATTTCATACTGTTATATAAAAAATGAAATCTTAGAATAAAAGAGGTGAAGATAATCAAATATTGCTTTTTAATAAACTCTCAACTCTCATTAACTTTTAATTTGTCATTTAAAATGGTAATACCATACTAACCTGAACATAATTGTACCATCTGATTTCAGAAGCTAACAGGACTACTAAGCCTTTGGATGGAAGAAATCAGTGATGCCCAAAGCCTTGGAAAGTTGCTGCCAGTCAGAGGCAGGCATCCTGTTTTGGTCATAAACATGTCTAAATTAATTTTATGCCTGCAAATGTCTATTTTTGGTCACTGAAAAGTATTTATTTTTTTGTTATTCCCTTCCTTCCTAGAGACAGAAGTGACCTACGATATAACTTGTGAAGCTCCTTGACTCATACCCATTCATGACTGGAGGATAATGGGGAGAAGAGGAATCACAAAAGCATCTGGTTATGTCCCCATAGCAAGACATGAAATGATTACCTCAGCAATTGAGACCTCCAGAGGACTACAATGGATTTAATGGAATTGCTTCACATCTGGCTAAAGGAACATAGCCAGACACTTCTGAAATCCTGCCCCTCTCTCCTCCAGGTATGAATGGCCATGGGTGGGAGGCTTCAGCAGGTGTATGGTGGATATGGGATGGTAAATGCTCATTGTAGCATGCTGAGCCATGCAGGATTGGAGCCAGAGTTTCTAATACTGAGCTAATTGGATCAGTGATCTGTCTCAGTATAAGGCAGCTTCCCATGTTGTAGGCCAATCATAACATCTAAAACAAGAATATAAACTTGATCTTCCTGTGCAACTTTCAGTTCATGGATAGCAGAGAGCAAAAATGCACATTCTTTCCCCTTTACTGCCACACCGGGGGGGGGGGAGCTGTTAGCATGAGGAGGAAGCATAAAACAATCATCCTTCTTCTATTTGTTGTTTCATTATAGCAGGGGTAGGCAACCTTTCCCCTTTAAGGGCCGAGGGACTTCAACTCCCAGAAACCTCAGCCATGTTGGCCAATAGTCCCATATTGGCCAATAGCTCCTGGGATTCTGGGAGATGAAGTCCCTCTGCCCTTAAAGGGGAAAGGTTGCCTACCCCTGCATTATAGCACTTAGAACTCCTAATACAGGCGTAGGCAACCTTTCCGCTTTAAGGGCCGAGGGACTTCAGCTCCCAGAATCCCAGGAGCTATTGGCCATCATGGGACTATTGGCCAACATGGCTGAGGCTTCTGGGAGCTGAAGTCCCTCAGCCCTTAAAGGGGAAAGGTTGCCTACCCCTGTCCTAATACCTGGCCATATAAATAGGTTTCATAACCATACACTTGTTGCCTACAAGGGTGTGTCTAGCTGTCCCATGTGTCCTAGATTCAAATAATTGATGCTTAATGTACAGGGTTTTGGGTGGTTGTTTTTTAAAGCTATCTTTATTCAAGCATAAAAACTGAGAATGCAGCAGAATGATACATTGATAGGGAGTTTCTATCAAGCCATTCTTCTTCACCTACTGCTGTATCTCATTTTCTTAGCAGTTGATTAGAATCCATTTGGTTCCACTGGGATACACCCAATGACATTCCCCTGATAAACAGATATGCAGGAGAGATACAAGAAAATAACATATTGCCAGTGGCGCTTAGATAGTTGTTAAAACCACATATTCAACATCCACTTATCTTTTATGTATACAGATATTTGTAGTGATAAATGACCCATTATGAAAAATGATTGTCTGAAGGGCTAAAACAGACTGTGGGCCTGCATACTGAGCAAAGTCTTTGACTGTTTACTGTTCATATTTTCTATTATTCATTATACTGTTCCATTATTTTATGTACTTCTAGTTTGTCAGCACAGAGTACAAGCAAAATGGAAATTAAGTCAGTGCTAAAGACAACCTGAGGCTGACTGTATCTCAGAATATTTTGTTTCATATTCAATGTGATGCATGATTTCCCAATAAACCACACCCTCAGCCCCAAAATCTCATCAATTTTGATGTGCAGGGAGGATTGGAGGCTACTTTGGATGGGAAAATTAGAAGGCACAAAGCTCAACACTAGGGATGGAATAGAAATTCTTCTATTTCCTGACTGGATTCAGATGTTGAGTTCCCAGCCCCTAGAGAATCTTGCATGGGAAGAAAAATTGATTTTTTTTGTTCCTAGCACAACACAAACTGTGCACTTTTTGAGAACTGTGCAAAGTTTGAGAAACTATGCCACTTTAAACAAAAAAATCTACATAGTCTTTTTACTAAGTACAGAAGACTGTGCAGCTTTTTGAGAGGGGAAAAATGCACCTGTAGTTCAAGCCCAGGGCTAGAAGTTCTGCCCCCTTTCCACCCCCAACAGCTAATCAGGACCCGGAGATCCAGCTTGGGCCTGCCATGGGGAACGCCATGGCAGGAAGCCAGCCCGGCACAATGTCTCTGCCCCTCCACAGCAACCTGGCTGGCCCAGTGATGCAGGCAGCCACTTTTCTCATTCTTTTTTGCTATATACTTAGAAACATACACAAAATGCAAAACTAAATTGCACACTATAGCCCTATCCAAACAACATGGTGAAAGATTCAACATCATGACTGCAGCCTTTCCTGATTTAATGGCTGAACAATTCAAGTATTGCACAGTAGAAAAAGAAGCTTGGGTGACTAAACCTGCAACCACATGTGGATTTTGCATATTTTCATTGTGCAACTTGTACATTATTGCCTCTATATGTACAAAAAAAGAACAATGTAGCACAATAAAAATGGCACCTGGTTTTGTTGCACAATGTTAGTTTTCTGCACAATATTGTTTTGTGTAATGTTTTTGTTATGCAACATTGCTTTTTTCTATATAAAAATCAGCAATCAGAAAATAGTTATTTGTGGAAAAACTATACAGTTTCCCATCATTACAGGGATAAAAGAATCCTGAGTGTCTTGGAACTACAGGAAGAAAAACTGTTCATTGAGCTTAGGCAAGTCAGGTTCCCCCACCTTCAGAGGAAGGCAAAGGCAAACCACATCTTGCCAAGAAAACCTTGTGATAGGTTCACCTTAGAGTCACCATAAATCAGAAATGACTTAAAGATGTATAACAACAACATGCATTAAAATATTTCTGTCCTATATTCAGAGATATCAGAAAGGCATATGATAAACTGAATTTGATCAATTTAAATTTATAGTTTTAAAATAATAAAAGATAATTTATAATCCAATTTATCTTTTAAACTATATAGCAATTTAAAACAAATTAAAACTTCCAAAACCATGCATATGGACAGATGATGTATAATCACTAGACCCCAAAGACTTTGATAGAGTGGAACACTCTCCATAGAAAGCTGGTGTGGTGTAATGATTTGAGTGTTGGACTATGACTCTGAAGGCCAGGGTTTGAATCCTCAGCCATGTAAACCCACAGGATTACCTTGGGCAAGTCCAAATCCACTGGATGACCTTGGACACTTTCTCAGCCTCAGAAGATGGCAATGGCAAACCCCTTCTGAAGAACATGCCAAGAAAACTCCATGACAGTTTCACCTTAGGGTCTCCATTAGTCAGAAATGACTTGAAGATACACAACAACAACAACACATTCCACTACCAGAAGCTACCATTAGCATTATCTATAATCCTGTTGCAGCTTCAATCTTACTGAGAACTGAATATTGCTTTTATGTATTTTCTATATTTCTCAAAGGGCTAGCAAAAAGGATAGAGTCAAGAGCTGGCAGTTGAGTAGATTGCATTGTTACCCAAAATGCAGGGGTCTGGGAAGAACACCCATGCTTGCTATGCCCTACTGGAATTTGGTACTTAGCTCAAAGCAAAAAGCAAAAAGCAAAGCAGCTTATTTATATACCGCTTCATATCACGCTATGGGATGTCTAAGCGGTTTACAACTGTGAGCTGATTGCCCCCCAACAAGCTGGGTACTCATTTTAGCGACCTCGGAAGGATGCAGGCCTGAGTCGAGCCTCAGCCCTGGCTGGTATTGAACTCGCAACCTTGTGGTCTATGAGTGAGTGGCTGCAGTACAGGCATTTAACCACTGCGCCACCAGGGAGAGATCTAGTAACATATGGCCTCAGGACTAAACCCTATGTATACTGAGTCTGGATTCACAGACCTCCAGAGGCACATTTCCAAATAAGATGTAAACTTTATTGAGTGGAAATATGCAACAGATGCACACATGCAAGCGTTCATGCACACGTACAAGAGCTAGAAAATAAAGGTAGTAGCAGTGAATAAATGTGAGGCTTTGCTAACAAAGATATGTAATCTAGGTGGATCCTGGGTCCAGTTGCTGGGGATCAAAGATGAAGGGAGAGGATTCAATAGCTCCCACAGCATGTCAGATTGGTAAGTGTATCGAGGTGGAAACGGTATGCTTACACAAAGGGAGAGTTATGGAATGGCCAGAGAGACAGAGTGTGCCCATGAGATCACCGACTCCTGTTGCACACTCAGGGAGGAAGTGGTGAGGAAAGAGCAGCCTCCATGAATCCCCAGACCAGTAGCATCACTGGGGGGGTGCAGGGGAGGGTGACCCGCACTGGGTGACACCCCAGAAGGGGAAGTGACATTCGGTTGGAGCTACTTGGGACCACGTGGTTGCCCCTTGGGGCCACATAGGTGCTGCTCCAAACCTTGGGGGGGTTTCCAGGCCTTGGGGGGGGGTCTCCAGTCTGGTTGACCTCTTCTCCCAGCTGGTGCAGCCATTTCCTGGCCAGCGCAGGCTTCCCCCAGCCGGCATGGCCATTTTCCCTGCTGTCACAGCTGTTTTCCCAGCTGGTGTGGCCATTTTCATGTGACTCCACCTCCAGAAGTCACACCAGAAGTCTTGCCCAGAAGCCCTGCCCCCAGAAGCCCTTCCTCCTCACACCAGGTGACACCCGGAGGTGGAATGCCACTGCCCCAGACAATGATATACATATGCCGACAGAGATCTATGCTCTGCCAGTGCACTTACTGGAACTTAACCATTATTTGCATGTCTCAGTCACTTCCTTCCTCCAGTGAATGGGGCCTGGTAATGCCATTGTAAAGTCTTTAGTTGTATCTTTTCACAACACTGCTCCCTGAGCACCTTTAAAATAGAAAACCCAGGGAATACAAAGCACTGAATAATAAGAGTCCTTACCTCATTATTGACATTATTTCATTGAAGCAAAGCACATATGGGTTACACATGGGGATAGTGCATCAGCTCTCAATTAGAATACTTTGTATCACAGATCACATAATAATTTTATCATTCATTTGATATTAATTATCCAATCCATCATGAATTTCCAGAAAGCTGGTCTCACAATCTTCAGTTTCTTGTATCTGTCATAAAAGTAGCCAAACTACATATATTTAGCTCTTCACTCTTCCTCATCCATCACATTATTGATCCTTTTTTTCTCTTCCATCATTTTTGTTGCTGTTCCTTAAATATTGTCCAATATTCTGACAAGTCCCTTGTGGCCTATGTTACAAGCCTTCACATATGCACATGTCAATGATCAAGTATCCATGCTTGGCTTCAACTATATAATTCCATAGCACTGGAAAGTAAATAGAGTCTGGATTTGTTTGTCTCTAAATTTTAGAATACCTCCACCCAATTAGGCTATTATCCCACTGCAATCTGGAAAGATTTGTCCTTGACACAGTCAATTGATGACATTGTAAATGTATTACAGTAATGCTCTTTATGTCAGGCTGCCTTTGAAAACATCATTTGGTTTAAAAAAAACAGGCACAAAGTATTTGTGGGAACAGTGGAGCTCCTTACAGTAGCCAAAAGTTGCAGTTCCTGAACATGGGAAGCATGTTGGACTATAGAAAAAAAAATATAAGTAATACTGGGAATATATAGGATAAAGGAGATTTTCATAGACAGCATCTCGATCAGCAGCAAAAGGAGAAGGAAAAAGGACTGACCACTATAAGGTATACCTAGCACCCATTTGGTGATACCAAAATTTTCAGGATATCCTTCTTCACTTTCCTTTCAAAGTGTGTGCTGAACATTCTTCTTTGAGAGCTTGAATCAGTCCCTACATGACGTTGAGAGGCCAAACCTGGAAACCTTCCAAAAAGAGTCACAAAATAATTTCCTGGATTATCCTGTCTCAGAATTTGTCAAGATTAGATTCTCTAATGGCCCAACATGTTTAGGGGTTTCAACAAATAAATATATCATCTTTTATGCATCTTGAAATGTGTGTCTTCTGTCTTAGTCCCACATAAAACAAACTTTAGGGCCAGAATTTTCTAGTGGTTTGGGTGCTGGACTACAACTCTGGAAACCCAGTTTGAATCCCAGTTTGGGCATGTAAACCCACTGGGTGATCTTGGGCAAGTTGCACTCTCTTAGCCTCAGAAAATGGCAATAGCAGACCCTCTCTGAACAAATCTTGCCAAGAAAACCCCATGATAGGGTTACCTTAGGGTTGCCATAAGTTGGAAGCTACTTGAAGGCACACAACAACACAACAGTGTTTGTTACATGAGAACAGCTCACAAAGGAGACAGTTGTCTACACACTGACCTGAGAGTAGCATTCAGCTCAGTAGGCCTCACCTTTGAGTAAACATGTTAAGGACTATTCTATAAGATGAACAGTTGTCAACCACCAGCCAGTCACCTTCAGACAGGAACCATTTTATACACCCAATTCTTAGTTCTCAATGGAGGAAGCTCACACCAGTAAGTTTCTTTCCATACTTTGTTTGTCTCAGCTTCTTTTTTGCTTATGAAATATTTGCCAAATAAAGAGCAATTTTCCCCTTGTGCAAGAGTCAGCTAATTAGCATGGTACCCTGTCATTCTGTCACACTGACTTGACAAACAATATAGCAGATTAAAGAGTTGCTAATTGGCTGATACTGTTAGCAGCAATTTCACAGTGCTAATGCACCAAGAAAACATTAAAAAGTTGCTTTGATCAGACTATGGGAAAATTACAGAAAGTGAGTCTTGAAAGAATAGTCAGTAAGAGTAATGTTATGTGATGTGGAAAAACATGCATTATCACTTGGAGACACTAGAAATATGGTGACAGAGAGGAAAGCAAGAAAAAAAGTGAACATAATGATATAATTTGAGGGAGTAACAGAAATGAACCAAGTACTGTCACAGAAACTTCTACAGGGTCTCTCTTGCTCTCTGGCAGCATCCACACTGCAGAAACAATCTAAAGTTTGACACTGCTTTGACTCCCATGTCTCAATGCTCTGGAATTCTGGGAATAGTAGTTTGTTGTGGCACCAGAGCTCTCTGAAAATGAAGACTAAATGACAGTTAAAGTGGTGTCAAACTGGATTACTTCTGCAATGTGGATACATCTCTCTCTCTCACACACACACACACACACACACACACACACACAACCAACCCCACCCACCTGTATGTTGAATGCAGGACTGACCCTCTCAATAGGCCAAGTGAATCAGCTGCTTCATGTAGATGGGATATTTAATTTATTAGTGGCTGTGATCCTATATCAAAGAACAACATTTCAGGAGCACTACATCATCTTGTTACTGAACTGTGACATTGGACAGCCAAATGTACATTGAAGTCCAATGCACAGTAAGCAGCCCTGCACAACTATGGTGCAGTCAATGCACAATGTACAAAGATGTGCAAGTCACAACAGACAATGGGCAACACTTTACATTGTCACTAGATGTCTTACTCTGCTTTCATAAACTTCAGCTGAATACAAACATTACACAGTGACCAAAACAAGTATAACCAAATGCATAAGGAAACTTACATCTGTGGAAGACACCAACAGGATGTCAGCCACCATTGTTGTTGTTTTTTTATTATTATTGACAGGGATTTTTTATCTCATGTGCTTGTTGTGGCACCAGAGCTCTAACATACAAAGAAAGAAAGAAAGAAAGAAAGATGCATACAGTACCCAAAGCTACCTAGCTTTGGGTACTGTATGTATCTTTCTTTCTTTCTTTCTTTCTTTCTTTCTTTCTTTGTATGCATTTTCATATGAGTAGGTGGACACCATCTATTGCTTTGCCTCAGGCAGCAAAATGTGTTGGACCATGTTTGGTAGATAGGCTTCTTCCTTGCAAGATCAAAGTCTATCACTGGAAAGATATTTTAAAGGTAAAGTTCACAATCTTCAGTCATCAGTATTTCAATAGTTTAAAAGAATAAAAGAAACTAAGGTCAATTTTAAATTAATAGCTATTTATATTCATTGCTGAACCCCATACTTTTGCTCCAGTTGGAACTGGATTGGTCCACACTCAAAACAACTATTTTTCATGGGGAAATCTTCAGTCAAGATTGTGCACCAGATACTACAGTGTGCAATTGTGCAAAACCAAGCTAGTGAATTGCAATGTTCCACAACCTGGGCACTCCACAAGATGTCCTTTTGTGAAATGGGACCTCTCATTATACATTGGGATATGTTGCATATTGGGACATGTTGTGCACTGAAACTGTTGCACTAAGAGACACTGTTCCCAATGGCATCTACTTATTTGCTCCCGGAGTATACAAATGTATGATTGCACAATTCCACTTTACGCAATGTAAGTCAGTTTACTATACCCTAACTTCTCAACAGGATCCCAGACTTCATTAATTTTTGAACCAATCCACATCTGAAACCCGTCTATCCCATTAATCTCTGAGTCTGCTCCTTCACATTCATTTACTCATCCAACCAGTCTTCCTTTTTCTTCCTTTCTAGCTACCTGGCTCCTAGTAGTATTATATATTAGAGGTGGTTGATGTCTCCAAAGCATCATTTCTATAACAATATCGAAGAGGGCACCAGAGTTATTAACAAAAACAGTATAGTTTGCTTTTGGCCAAACAATATATTACAACTCAAAGGAAAACACTTGCAGAATTTCCATTGATTCTTTTGAGACATATTACCGTAGCACAGGTGTGGGAAGCATGCAGCTTTCCAGATGGATGATAAACCCAACCCAGTATAGCCAATGTTAGAGAATGCTAAGAGTTACAGCCCAACAACCCATAGAGAGCCACATGATTCCCATCCCTGGTGTAGCAGCAAATACAATGTTTCAACAGTCTAATAAGATTATTTCATAATTTGGAGATGCATGCACCATTTGTACATGAGTGAGATGTACATGTCTGTACATATGCCATATGCAATAATGAGCAATTAACTTTTTCACCCTCCTCAGTGCTCTACACAAACATTAAACAATTAAGCCTAAACAAACCTTCTAGCATATCTGAAAATGTTGATGAATGAAGAGTCCTTGAAAAGGCAAAGAGAAATCAGATGATTGAAACAATGCAATTGACAAGGTGAGATGGGCATAAATAAACCAGGACACTTTACTAATTGTAGTAAAGAGTTTTCAGTTTATGCCAGCCAAGATTCTGCCTTTGAGAGTAATATTGATTGTTTAACAAGTAATAGCAATATTCATATTGTAATAATAATAATAATAATAATAATAATAATAATTTGTATCCCACCTCTCCCTGTTGATCAAAATCAAATAACTAAGCACCCATGCTGACAACACTGAGATAGTCAACATAAATCAAAGGGTCCTGATACCCAAAGTCACTCTTCATTTAGGATTTAGAATAGTTAGAGCCAGTGGGAGAGGATAATGGTCACTAATGATCACTTTGCTTTCTTGAGATCTTCAAAGCTGCTTTGGAATATACTATGGGCCACTTTCATCATTTCACTCAATAGGAACTGAAGAGAACACAGTTTTTAAAGGAGCTGCTGATTCTGGAAACTGATAACCAACGATGAAATAATGAGATCAGACACAAGGCATTAAGTTAAATAAGGACCACTTTATTTGACCTAAACATTATTTAATGAACTGATCCTGGGAATAAGCAACAGGGGGAGCAACCTGATGCGGTTTCAGCTGAGGCCACGGTGTCAACCTGTTACCACTTCCTCAGCTTTCCCTTGAGTGTAGAACAGGGGTAGGCAACCTAAGGCCTGGGGGCCGGATGCGCCCCCCGAGGCCTTTGGACTTGCTGCCGCCGCCACCCCCCACCATGATGATATTGATTATTGTTGTTATTACTTGTTCTTGGGGTTTTCTTGGCAAAATCTCCACAGGGGTTTTGCCATGGCTTTTCTGGGGCTGAGAGAGTGTGCATGCATATATATTTTTTTATTATTTCTATTTTTTTTATTTATTTGTTTGTTTTTGGTGCTTCGGCCCCCCAATTGTTTGAGGGACAGCAACCCGGCCCCCGGCTCAAAAAGGTTGCCTACCCCTGGTGTAGAACTTTACCATTAGGGCCCACACCTGTGCCTTTATTTGCTCCTGAATCCACAGAAATAATAAGCAGGTTGCTCCTGAATCCACAGAAATAATAAGCAGGTTAACCTTTTCACAGCATGGCAATGAAGATTTGTTGCTGTTGTTAACTACAAGTTAATCTCAACTCATGGCGACCTTATGGATGAGACATCTCCAAACCCTCTGTCCCCCAGCATTATTGTTTTTTCGAAAGAGTCCTGTCTTTTCATGATTTGTCCGAATTACAACAGCCTCGGTTTGGCCATCTTGGCTTCCAGTAAAGTTGCCAGTTTGATCTGCTCTAGGACCCACTTGTTTGTCCTTTTGACTGTCCATGGGATCCTCAGCACCACATCTCAAATGAATTGATTTTCTTTCTATCATCTTTCTTAACTATCCAGCTCTCACATCCATACATGGTAATAGGGAATACAATGGCTTGTATGATTCTAACGTTTGTACTGAGTTGTATATCTTTGCATTTTAGAATCTTTTCTAGTTCTTTCATAGCTACCAAGTCTTCTTCTAAGTTCCTGACTGTAGTCACCATTTCTATCAATGTTTGATCCCAGGTATGGGCATTCTTTTACTATTTCTATTTCTTCATTGTCTAGGTTGAACTTGTGAAGGTCCTCGGTGGTTATTATTTTTGTTTATGTTCAACATTAAGCTTGCCTTTGCACTTTCTTCTTTGATCTTCCTTAGTAGGTGTTCCAGGTATATGAGGTTTTCTGCTAGTATTATGGTGTCATCTGCATATCTTAGATTGTTGATATTCCTTCCTCCTAATTTCACTCCTCCTTCTTCTGTGTCCAAGCCTGTTTTTCTTATTATATGTTCTGCGTACAATTTGTGCTGCAGATTATCATCTGCTATTGTCTGCAGATCAAGTTGCTGTTAGAAAAAGTGGCTCTGGGTTTATGTCACCTTGTCTTATATTTTCCAGAATTTGAGGAAGTTAGTTTTGGAGTCCAGCTCCCATAGTTCCCTAGCTAGCATGACCATTAAATATGTTGAGTGGGGGATTCTGAGACTTGGAGTCCAAATATTTTCAAGACTTTGATTGCAACTTGCATTGTCTCATGATGTGGCTGTCCAAGTCTCACCTCAAGCAATACATCTGAAATTTAGCTTGTCATAGAAAAATCATATAATTTTAGAATTGGTATTTTGCAGATCTTGTAGTCCAACCCACTGAGTGCTACAGGCAAGACATACAATCCAAGATGCATCTACATCATTCTTGACAGAGATCTGTCCAACCACTGCTTAAGTGTCTCTAGCAAAGGAAATCCCACCATCCCACCAAACAGTCTTTTTTTTATGTAGACCAGGGATGCCTTTCATGCTACACAAATACAGCATCATAATTCACTTTAACAGTCTGGGGTTTGTAGTTTGATGAGGCAGTAGAGCTCTCTACCTGAGAATTCTAAATTGCCTAAATTAAAAATCCCAGAACCCTATGGGATGTCACCATGACATTTAAAGTGGAATCATAGCAGTGTGTGTAGTGTGAAAGGGTCCCAGATTTTACAATTTAAATGTTTTTCTCTTAGTGTTTATTGTGATTTATTTATTATTTATTATCTTTATTCATATCCCACCTTTTCCCCTGTCCAGGACTCAGTAGGGCTTAATTAGAGAAGTAATTAAAACTTTTGTTTGTTTAATCAAAGTTTGCATAAATTGGACATACAAGTTGGAGCTGCTAATGAGATATTATCTGATGGCTCACAGGGAAACAATTGTACTGGCTACAGGTGATGAAAAATGACCAAAATAATTCTCAGGAAAACCAGCAGTATTGTGATTGACAGGATTAATTAGGACTGTGGGAAAGGTTGTTTCTCGACTCATGAACTGTGCTTTTATTTAAAAATGATTTGGTCAATAAAGCATGTGTACGCTTCTAGTTCAAGTACATGCTAATTAAGCAAGAGTATTTGCTAAGCATTAGTCTTAGAGTGTGCTGTTTTAAGACATAACCTGAAAGCTGACTCATATTCTCCAAACTGAGATATCTGATGCCAAATGTAAAACTCATTCACTGGCTTTTCCTTTGCAATGAATTGCTTTGATTAAAGATAATCAAGTTTTTATACCATCCAAAGACTCTTGACTGCTTGCCTGCCAGAGTTTTTTTGAAATCCCCTCTTTCTGCTTTTATTTAAATTGGGAAAAATCAGTGTCAGCTTTTGGGAATCTGTGGCTCTCTTTCATTAGGTCTGAACATTAGGTCTGAAGTTGTTTGCAGGGTTCACTCCAATCCAGACACAGAGAAAACCATTTGTGATTTAAACACACAGAGAGTAGAGTTGCCCAGTTTGGTGTGGGATAGGGCTCCTGATGCTTTAATATTTAGCAGCTCCTTGATAAGGAGTGTTTACTGCAAAGTTTCATCAGGAGGATCTACATTGTCTCCTCTTTCAATCTCCCCAAACCTATCTTTTAGTTGATGTATCCTGCAAAACATGGCTATTTGTTGACTGGTAGAAAGACAGGATGCAGTGGAAGAGAGGCATTCTGAGCTGTATTTATAGCTGGTGGGTTTCAGGGGGTAAACCTAAAACATCCCATAGTTCCTCCTGATGAAATAGGATAATAAGTCTTCCTGATTGTGTATATGTATGTGCACATGCCTTTAAATCATCTGTCAATATATGGTAACCCAATGAATTGCCTAGGGTTTTCTTAGGCAGGGAATACTCAAATTTGGGTTTGCCAGTTCCTTCTTCTGAAATATACAGCCTACAGCACCTGGGATTTGTTGGCAGTCTCGCATCCAAGTACAAAACTTACACAGCTTAGTTTCCAAGATCAGATGGGATCTGGTGTCTTTAAGGTGTTTAGGCAACTCCTGAATCAGAATCTGCTAAATATTAAAGGAACAGGAGCCCTGTCCGTTATGCAGTCTACTATCTCTAGTGCACATGAATATATGCACACAAATAAAAATACTGGCAATACAACAGTATAATACTGTATATAATTGCAGAACATAAACAAAATATAAAAGCCATGCTGAATCAGAATAAAAGCCAGAGTATGTGATTGCCCAAGGCCACCCAGTGGGTTTCCATGGCTAACCAGGGAATCAAACTCTAGTCTTCAGAATCATAGTCCAATACTCAGACCACTACATCACATTGACTCTCATATTTACACCTCTATGCATATACTATGTATAGATTAGCATATGCAAATTATTTTTTGTGCTGCAAGCTCCCATTTTGGAAAACCAGCTGGCTAAGTGTGGCTGGGACCCAGATGCCACTGGGTTGCAGTCACCTGGCAGCAGCAGTGTTGATTTACATGTGATAACATCAGCAATTAATCCAAAAAGTGACTGTATCCCATTAGGGATAATTCACTTTTTTTGTAGTGCGATAATCTCCAAAGCCTTGTCTTGAAAACTAGCAAAGCAGGTGGCTTTTGTTCTCAGTCACCACTGTGCTAAATGGGCTACAGCTGCTTAAGTTGATGTCCTTTTTTCCATCTAGTTCAGAGAGAAATTACTGTCTTGCTTGCTTCAGGTAAACTCCACTTCTTTTTTAAAACATATTTGTTCTAGCTGACCAGTCCAAAGTTGGAAATTAATTTGGATTAGAGTTATGGAGATTGTTCACCCATATTTGCTCTTTGGCCTCAAGTAATCTTTTGAAGGTGAAAATATCTAGTCCTTGAACTCTTACATGTTGTCAATGCACCAATGTGTAGCATTTAAAGAATTCAATGTGCCTTAGAGAGAGCATGTTAAGGAGTGTTTCAGACAAAAATCTTCTCTTTTTTTATCCACCTATCCTAACCTCTCTTAGACTAATATTCTTAGAGATCACTCTACTTCTCTCTCCTTCCTTTTTGCTTTTTCATTGCTTCAAATTAAAACAAGTATTTCTGTTCTAGCTTAGTTTAGCCTGGCACCATTAAAGATCTTTCCTATCTCTAATGGAGTTAGTGCTCCTTAATCATAGTAGCTAGTCACTGGGCACATGCACTCTATTATTACAGCTGAGAGTGTCCACCATTTTCACAGTAATAGCATTATCATGGTGTTCACAGAATGTCAAAGCATTCTTCCACTAATGCCAGGGTAAGCAGATTACACAAACCCTCTCACCCTTCCCAATGCCTTCTCAGTTTTGAAAATATGCTAGCTCTCAGTCTGATTTTCCAAACTAGATTATTGATTGCTCTCTCTTAGCTTCTTTTGATGTTCTTCGTTAAATGTTTTACTTATCTGTTTGCTTTGTATTTACAGACAGACATGGCAGTATAGTATATATACAATTAATCATACCCAGGCAATAAAGGCATTTTGGTTTTTCCAGCAGGTCTCACAAGATATGGACATTTCATTTGTTCTTGCCACTGCTGCTGTTGTTGTATGCCTTCAAGTCATTTCCAACTTATGATGACCCTAAGGCGAACCTATTATGGGGTTTTCTTGGCAAGATTAGTTCAGAGGAGATTTGCCATTGCATTCCCCTGAGGTTGAGAGCATGTGACTTGTGCAAGATCAGCCAGTGGGTTTCCTGGCCAAGCTGGGAATCAAACTCTGGTCTCCAGAGTCAAAGCACTCAAACCACTATGCCATGCTGGCTCCCTGAACATCACATACACATACACATGAATAAATCACCATAAATGTCCCCAAGCATGAGAGACAATTCATCTATATGGTAAATTGTTTTCAGTATAATGTAGGCAAAACTATATTCATAGAATCATAGAGTTAGAAGAGACCTTATCCAGAGCAACACCTTGCCATGCAGAAATACACAATCTAAGCACCCCTGACAGATGGCCATCCAGTTTCTGTTTAGAGCTTGCATGGTTCTAGGTCCTAAGAAGCTCCCAGTTTCACACCTTTTGTACTTAAAAGAAATATTCAAACTGAAGACTGATTTGCCTGCTGAAGGGAAAATAAATATTTCTGTGCAGTTCTCATCCAATATTTGCACATCCAAAAGTCTTTGGGGAAATTATATGGGAGCTGGCATCCTGTTCACCAGGTTTCAATATTGTAAACTGGTATTATGTTAGATTCACTTTTATGTTCATGAGCAACTGAATTTGACCCCAAAAGCCTACCTTTAAGTGCCTGGCAATACCCCAGACCTAATGTTCTCCCTGATAGTTTTGCCTTAGCATTGCCATAAGTTGAAAAAACCTGAAGGCACACCACAACAACAAAACAACATTCCTTTCTTTACTATATTTCTTCATTCAATCTTTCTACCACTTTAACCTTAATTAAGGTAGTTCAACAAGTCAGCATAA
The DNA here is from genome assembly GCA_026167975.1 of Phrynosoma blainvillii. Taxonomy (NCBI): domain Eukaryota; kingdom Metazoa; phylum Chordata; class Lepidosauria; order Squamata; family Phrynosomatidae; genus Phrynosoma; species Phrynosoma blainvillii. The sequence goes on from JANUYF010000003.1 coordinate 31,897,793, forward strand.
AATTAAATCAATTTTTTAAAAATTCTAAATCTTTTCTTATACATATCCTAATAAATTCTTCATTATTAACATAGAAATTTACATATCTCATAACTGGTATTTCTAGCCATCCTTTAAACATGAAGGTGCTAAACAGAACTAACATTAGTGATGATAGAAGGTATAAATATTAACATAATAAGATAATTTGGCATATATACACCTAATACAGTGAAGATTGTCATAAACTGTTATAGACTAAATAGGGAAAATTTACTAAACTTTTCTAATCTTCAAAACAGAGTTCTTGTACAATAATCATGGCTTTTTGCATTAAAAATGTTTCCAGATAGCCACATGTTTTTTTCTGGCCAAGACTGCTGTTTTAGTATGCAAAATTGCACAAAAACTGGCTATCAGGAAGCAATGTTGCTTGCAGAAAAAATGTGTTTGTACAAAAAGGCACAACTGTCCCCCACACATGCACATGCACATGCACACACAAAAACACATATATTTCTGCTCAAAATAGGTTCCTTAAAAAACTTCAGGATGTGTAGATTCTGGGCAAAAACTGCACAAAATACTTGCTGTTGTGTTCTTATTTCCAAGTTACCTGAGTCAGGAAACCCATTTTTCAAAAGGGAAACAAATAATTGTTGTCATACTTTCCATCTCTTGTATTAAAATTATGTATGTTAGGGACCATGTAGCTTTTAAAGAGAAGTTAAGAGTAGTGAAAAGGAGGTTTTGGTATGATACTTGGATTTTTTTTTTTTTTTATTGCAAGGTCACTGAGAAATGAAGCAATCTCCGAAAATCAAATTGTAATATGATTAACATCTTCCAAGCTCTCAAAAATCACTTAGGAAAAGAGATAGACTGTCTCACAGTTATAATCAATTAAATATGAGATGGCAGGATAATAAGGGCAATTAACAGCATTTGTACTAAGCAAGGATTATAAAAATTAACAACAGATCGGCATTAATTTTTTTAATTTTAACTTAATGTTCTCTTGAACAGGTTGTAAATGGATATGTACTGAAAGGAAAGGTCAGACAGCACCATGGAAGTCCTACTTGTGTCTGAGCAGAGTAGAAGAATATAACCCTAATGCAGCAAGAAAATGCATTAGTACAATGTTATGAAAAAGCATGGGACCATGCTTGGAGATTATTAGAAATAAAAGTGGTTGATTTTCCCAACACATAAATGTAGCAAGCTGTACACAGAATTACCAAAGTATGACCAATATAGGTGAGGTGAGCTTATGCATTTTTTCCCTGTAAGTTATGAGAGGACAAACTAGAAGCAACAACATTCATTGTGATAGAATGCAGCTTGTGCTAAACTGATATGTGGATGGGATATTTAAAACAGCATAGGCAATGCAGGAAGCGATACAGAACTTTTAGATTGTCTCTATCCCCACCTTTATATTACTCTTTTTTTCTCTTGCAGCTCTATCAAGGACAATTTACAAGAAAGTAGCTTTAGGGCAGAAGACAGAGAGAAGAAGGGTCAGCATACCCATGCACTTTAAATCCCCTGAACATAGTATTTGTCTCTCTGTGCAGGAATTCAGCAATAGCATGCTTCTAACACACAGGTCTGCCACCATTCTGTCTACTGTGATATCAATTCTATTGCTCAGTCCAAGACTTTACACATCTCCAATTCTGACAGTCCAGGAGTGACTTTGAATCATATAAGTCCCTAGATTGGGAGAAAGGCAGGATATAAGAAAATACATAACATAACAGCAGCAAAAACAACAATGTTATATTAGGAAGAAACAATAAAAGAATGTCTTTAAATGAGTCCGACAATTTGTCCATCCGCCTCAGTACTGTCTAGTCTGATTGGCTGTATTTTAAGAATTTTTAAGCTGGGAAATGTGAGAGATAGTACTGGATTTCATAGCAAAGTAATCAAATGGCAAGGCAGAAGGGAAACAACAAGCTTGCACACACATGCATACACAGAGGAGATTACTCCATGAGGCTCTAGTGATGGAATTAAAATGGAATTGCAATCTATGACTCCTCTTCTTTTCACATGCCGTCATCACTCATTTGTTGCTGATCTGTTGCTGATCTGTCATTATATCATTATTATTTCACAGTTTCGCATTCACAAGAGATACCTGTCAGTGTAAAATTGTGCGATAATAACAGTATAACAGTGGATCAGCAATGGATGAGTGACAACATCATGCAAAAAGGAGTAGAATCTTAGGTTGTAATTCCACCTCAATTCCATCATTAGTGCCTTGTGAGGTAATTTACTGGCAGGGCGGGGGGGGGAGCAAACTTAATTTTTCTTTGTCAAGTACAGGGAGGAGGGAATTCAAACAAAAATCCACCAAACAGTGATACCTTTATTGGCCAACCAAAATTCACAATATACTTGTTGCAAGCTTTTGAAGCTCCACTGGCTTTTTCAACAGGCAAGATGTTACAAACCAAACAGGAGAAAAACAATTGGAGATGTTTGTAAGATGCCTGCATTTTATTGTTTCTATCTTCAGTTAAGATGGTATGGGGAAGGCATCTCTTGCAGGCTGGCTCCTCCTCGTTCTGACATGTGGCAATTGATTTTTCAAAGTCCAGGAAATTTTAAGTCAATTTGCATATCAACAAGTCTTCTGAGTTTCTAATGTGGCAATTTAAGAAGAATGTCAAAAAAGATTGCACTGTTTAAAGGCATTTTTAAAAAGTGCCCCAAGGTTTTGTTATGAGGAAAAGAAATCTATAACAATGACAGCTTGTTAGCCTTTGAATCACACTCTGTTGTCAGCTAACATCAGTTTGTCTACCAATACAGTATTTTTTAAAAATGTTATTTATAGCTAACAAGGTCAGGCATGATTTGGACACATGGCATCTTTTGTGCCATACACAATTAATAGTGATAGCTGTCATATCATTCTGATTTGATCTGTCCTAACTCAAAGGTGTGCACTGAATGGACACAGGCAAGGCCTGGAATCCAATCTTGGCCCTATTCTTGAAGATATTCCCTGATATTCTCCCATCTTCTCAACAATGAGACTCAAAATGTTTATAATACAAATCATTAAATCCTTTACAGAATAAAACCATACAACAATATCAGTAACACATACATAACACTACAAACATATACACATATATACAATTAAATATGTTATAGACTTGAAACATTCATTTTTTTAAAAAAAAAAGTATACAAAAAGTCATCAAAATAGCACACTATTAAAAGCCCCTCACAAGTCAGATGGGATAGGAACGTCTTTGCCATCCAGCAGAAGGAGAGCAAGAAGGGAACTATCCTAGCCTCCTTAGGGAGGGAGTTCTAAAGGGGTGCAGTATGGGAGCTGAGGTATATCCACATTAAACATGTATAGTTTTTTGATGCCACTTTAACTGCCATCATTCCATTCTGTGGAATGCTGGGATTTGTAGCTTTAGGAGTTACTAAGATTTCTTTGCCAGATTGATCAAGAGAGTGCACTAGAGAATTCCAAGTATCTTAGCAAACTACTGATCTTAGAATTCCATAGGGTAGGCCTATGGCAGTTAAAGAGGTATCAAACTGCTATAATTGTGTTGCATGGTTACAGCCTATGAGTTCTTCCCCATTCATGGAGGATATGTATGAAGCATCCCCCAATGCTACACTAAATTGTTCATTCACCCTTTGTAAAAGCATCAAATATCATTGAAGCTCAAGTATCATTTAATCCACATTGCTACTCTTCTATCCTTATTATCTTCGAAATGTGATTTGATTTCAATATGTTGTTACTTAATCATACTTCTAAATAGAGCAAAGAATTTACATTCTCTAGGGCAAACCTTTTTCAGCCCTCATTTTGAAACTGTTTTTATATTTTTTTAAAAAATCAATATTTTACCACTGACATTAAAGATAATAGCCCAAACTCAATTCTTTGAGCTAGCTCTGCCTTACAAGGATTTAGCAGAAAGAATATCTGAGCAAATGTCAAAATCAAAACCCTTTAGACTTCCAGGCAATCAAATTCAATGTGATAGCACACTTTAATGACTTCTGATCAATTTACATCAAATCTAATAACAGCTTTAAAAGCTATATATATTTCTTTCTCTTGTGACTACTGCTCGTTCATCTGCTTGTACTCATGATAGGTGAACCCCCTGGGCTCAGTCTGAGACTGGGCTCAATAATGAAATGATTCTCTTCAAGGTTTGAGTTTTCTGGGTACTATTTAGTAGCTCATAAAAGTTCATCTGAAAAAGAAAGAAAGAGGCAAAATTAACAAATTCTTCTTGGGAGCCAATTAATTAATATCCATGCCTAAGAAGAATTATCTGCTTCCTTGGCTGACAAATACAGAAGTCTGCACAACTAAAGGAATCCCTGCCAGAACTTTGCTTTATTTCACAGCTTTGCCTGGCTGGAAGCTCTTTGGCTGTGCAGTGGTGATTATTTTGCAGCCAGGGATCTGGGAGCTTGGAAGATCCCTTAACTGAGAGCTTGGAAGACTCCATCAGCTTGGCTGACAAATGCTTTGGGGAACCAAGAGAGACAGAAGAATTCAGCTTTCCTCATTTTACATTACATTACAATCAATTACAACTTAGAGTTTTCTTTCCCACCCAAGAGAGCTTAGTTTATTAAAAATAATGTTTGCCGATCTCTAAAAATACCAGAACCAAGATATGGGTCTCATTCTTCTCCTAGGCACATAGGAATTTCCATCTTATTTTGAGTCTGTATAAACTCTTCCACAAATCCATTAGTACAATACATTCTGGGGTTGCATATTCTTGCAGTTATTAGCTCCTTAGAGTCAGCCTCAGCTCATGGTGACCCTGTAGATGAGACATCTCCAAGCTCCCTGTCCTAAAGCACTCTGCTCAGATCCTGCAGGTTCTGTCCCATGACCTCCCTGATTATTGAATCTAACCATCTGGCATGTGGTCTTCCAATCTTTCTACATCCCTCCACCCTTCCTAGCATTATTGTCTTTTCTAATGAGTCATGCCTTTTCATGATGTGGCCAAAGTATGATAGCCTCAATTTAGTCATTTGACTTCCAGGGAAAGTTCAGTATTCATCTGTTCTAGGATGCATTTATTTGTCTTTTTGTCTGCCCATAGTATCCCCAGCACTAGCTCAGGCTGCATGTACACTGCAGAATTTATGCAGTTTGACACCACTTTAATAATATGGAATTTTAGAATGTGTAGTTTTGTGAGATATTTAGCCTTCTCTGTCAAAAAAACCTGGATGCCACAAAAAAAAAAACACCTACAAATCCCAAAATTCCATAGGATGAAGCCATGAGAGTAAAAATGGTATCAAAGTGCATTAATTTACCTATCTTCTCTTCCCCACTCTCTCCTGCAGTCACTGCGAGTGTTAGTTTTATGTCTGTGTTTGTTATTGTTATTGTTGTCTCAAAGAGACTATTTTAAATAGGTTTTAATGTATAGCTTTGTTTAATAATTTTTAAGGGGGGTGGATCTCGGGATTGTTGGGATGTTTTTTTATTGTACTGCATTTTTTGTATGGTATTTTAACATGTACGCCACCCTGATTGCTCTGCAGAGGGGCAGGATATTTATTACTATTATTTATTTATTTATTTATTTCTGAAGTGTGGCAGCAGCCTATGTTTAACACTGAACTGGTGTGGACCTTACTTGGTGCACCATGCTCTGTGTCCTAAACATTACTGGAAGATATGTTCACAGTCATCATTTCTTATCAGCTCTTCATAGGGAATCCCTAGAGAAGAAAAAAGGAAATAAAAGGGAGTGAGGGACACTGGCTAAGTTGTATAATAAAAATAATCAGATGTTTTTCAGTGCTCAGTCTGTTATACAAATGCTAAGTGCTGATGTATGATTCCAAGGTCCCAGCTCTCCCTTCTTGTGCTTGCTTAAATAGGATTTGAATAGGTGTGTCTGTGTAAGTGCCTTCAAACCACCTGTCAACTCATGGTGACCCCATAAATTTCATGGGGTTTTCTTAGGTAAAGAATATACAGAGGTGATTTGTCATTTCCTTTCTTTGATATATTGCCTACAGCCCCTAGTATTCTTCAGTGGTCTTCCATTCAAATACTAACTAAGGCAGGGGTAGGCAACCTTTCCCCTTTAAGGGCTGAGGGACTTCAGCTCCCAGAATCCCAGGAGCTATTGGCCAACATGGGACTATTGACCAACATGGCTGAGGCTTCTGGGAGCTGAAGTCCCTCGGCCCTTAAAGGGGAAAGGTTGCCCTGAACTAAGGTTAACCCAGCATAACATCCAACATTAGATGGAATCTGGTGCCTTCAGGGTATTTAGGCCTTTGGCCCTTTAAAGTGAGAAGAACTTCAAGCAGAAGACTTGAAGACTCTATAAAATAGGATATGTGGCCATACTACCAAACAGGCACTACTACCCACATTGGAAAGACATAAGGAAAGGCTAAAAATAAGGAGCCTTTTCTTTCAGATGTGGACATTTTACTAAATTGGTAGACATGCTAAAACTGTGTAACATTCCCCTATGAATGGGGGGTGGAAACTAAGAATGATTATAATATTTGTAACCTATATTTTTGTGGGGGTTGTGTAATTTTGGGGAGAAGCAGTGGAGACTTCAGTGGAAAGAAGGAGAAGGTCTTATGTTGATCTTTATGTTTAGGTGCCATTTCATTTTCTATTACTTATGCCAGTATATTATTGATAGAAGAAAATGGGAAAGAGAGAGAGAGAAAAACAAGACTTTGGGAAATGCATTTCAAGGCATATAAGAGGTACTTTTCTAAAAATATCCTCAGGGGTTGTCTAGTCAACATTTTGCTTTCTCTATCTTGAGCCAGCAAGTAAGAAAACCCTGTCATTGCAATTTGTCACACATTTTGTATGGAAGCGTGCTCTACAGCTAAAGTACTATTTCCTGGCCCACAGCAATGCTGGATGCCAGTGATACAGAAGAAAAAGTCCTCCACATAATGAAAGACGAACACCGTAAAAATAAAAAATAAAAAGAATGCAAGTTACACCTGCAAATTGAAACCCCACAGGTCATGCTGGTGCTGTAGAATGATCCAAAAAGTATGTCAGTGTGATATGTTGCCTTTAAACTCTTGCTACTAATGTACTTGCTGTCATGCTCAGAGTGATTATATACTGTACAGGCTAATATTACAAAAATAAACATAAGAATTTATTTATGAGATTTCCAACTTGCTTTTACTCAAGTAATAAGTCAGGCAAAGAAGTAAACCTCTTGCCACAGCTTTGCTTTTGGTCTAAGTCCCTTTGCAGTTAGCCTAGTTTAAGATCATTTTGCCTAAATTTGGTACTGTATATTCTTGACTATAAGCCAACCTCATGTATTAGTTGAAGGCAGGGTTGGGGGCCAAAATTATGGATTTTGCCATGACCCATGGATAAATCAAGAGTAAAACTTAAGGATATGCAACAAAAAAATTAAAGAATGAAGCAAAGGAAAATGATACCAAAGAACTTACAAAATTGTCAGAGGCATAATTGTTTGTGCTCACTGTGATAAATCATGGGTGTGTGATGTGTAGGGATGGAGACTAGGCCCAGGAGGGGATAAGAAAATACACTCATGTCAAAAAGGATGAAAAGACAAAGCAAAGAAAATTAAGACTACAGGCCTGAACAGACTGCCAGAAATAATCCAGCTTGAGACCACTTTAACTGCCCTGGCTCAGTGCTAGGGGATCATGTGAACTGTAGTTTAATGTGGCACCAGAGATCTCTGACAGAGAAGGCTCAATGTCTCAGAAAAAACTACAACTCCCATTATTCCCTAGCATTGAGCTAGGGCAGTTAAAATGGTCTCAAACTGGATTGTTTCTTGCAGTCTGTTCATGCCCTCTGTTAGCAATTATTACAGCCTTATTACTTGATGCATTGGAGGAAGGAGTTATTCTTTCAGAGCAAAGGTAAAGGTACCGATGTAGTTCCTATCATAATCCACAGTCCCAGTTCATCTCCAACCCTAACAATATGTGGTGATCTTGATACTGGATACTGAATTTTCAAGGAAGAAAGAGAGTTGTATTTTCAAATGAAGAACCAGGTTTATTTGTCTGAAAGAATAACTCCCTCCAGTGCTTACTTCAGATTTCTCAATATGGACACTGAGGGAGCTGCTGCAGTCACCTGCAACATTTGTGAGATGTTTGTCTTCTTGCCAAGAGATGTGGGGAACTTCACCTGCACCAAGTGCAAGTTCGTAGCCCTCCTGGAAGAGAAAGTCAAGCAGCTGGAGGCCCAGGTAGATACGCTTCAGCATATTAGGGAGCAAGAGGTTTTCCTGGTCAGAGTGGAAAGAACAGTCTTGGACGGGGCCACACAGAGCATGTTGTTGGGGAGAAGGTCATCTCACGCACACAGGAAGTGGACACCTGGAGGAATGTCACACATAGAAGTAGGGAAAACAGGGATCGTTCTGGGAGCTTGAAGCTACAGAATCGATTTGAAGCTCTCTCCCTTATCAAGGATGAAGTGGAAGAGCAGCAGGGACAGTCCTCAGGGACAGTGCAGGAGACCCGAAGAGTACCACCGCAGGGAACAGCCACTGCTAAGCCTCGGAGGAGGTGTGTGGTGGTGGTTGGGGACTCCTTGTTGAGGGGTACAGAAGCAGTGAATTGTGGCCCTGACAAGATGTCCCAGGAGGTGTGTTGTTTCCCTGGGGCAAAAATCTGTCATGTGACAGTGAGACTGACAAGACTTGTCAAGCCTGACAATTACCCCTTCCTCTTGGTGCACATGGGAACCAATGATACTGCAAGGTACAGTCTTCAGAATATCAGAAGGGATTATGAGGCTTTGGGCAAGAATCTGAAAGAGCTGGACACACAGATTGTTATCTCATCTCTTCTCCCAGCTGAAGTGCATAGTCCAGGAAAGGAGAGGAAGATAGCAGACATGAATAACTGGCTCTGTAGATGGTGCCACCAAAAATGATTTGGATTCTTGGATCATGGGTTGCAGTTCCATGAGGGTGGACTTCTAGCAAGAAATGGGCTGCATCTCACAACAGTTGTCAGAAGCGTTTTTGCCAATAGTCTCAAACATTTGATCAGGAGGGCTTTAAAATGAGTCATGTTGGGGAGGGAGACAGTAACTTGGAAGGTATCTTGGAAGGGAGGAGTACATCATGGGCTGGAGATAATAGTAAAAGTGTTATAGAGGGAACAAAGCAAATGATGCAAAGGCCCAACATTGGAAGGAAAAAAACCTCACACAGGCAGCAAGTGGGAAGGACAAATGCTGTTAGATGTCTCTACATTAATGCACAGAGCATGAGAAATAAGCACGATGAACTTGAATTCCAAGCACAACGAAGCAAATATGGTATAATAGGCATCACTGAAACCTGGTGGGATGAGTCTCATGATTGGTATGTAAGAATAGAGGGGTATAACCTTTTTAAGAGAAATAGGCCAAACAGGAAAGGAGGAGGAATAGCATTATATGTCAGGGATGTTTACACCTGGGAAGAAATCCAGGACTTAAATCCTGGAAATCAGGTGGAGAGCATCTAGATAAAAATTAAAGGGGAAGGAAACAACAGGGATGTTATAGTAGGAGTCTACTACAGACCCCCACGTCAGACTGAGGAATTGGATGATGCCTTTCTAGAACAGATGACTACACACTCAGAAAGGAGAGACGTAGTAGTGATGGGTGACTTCAACTATCCGGATATTTGCTGGAAGTCAAACTCAGCCAATACTCCAAGATCCAGCAAATTTCTCACTTGCCCTGAAGACAATTTCTTTGTCCAAAAGTTGGAAGAGGCAACAAGGGGATCAGCTGTTTTAGATCTGACCCTAACCAACAGGGATGATCTGATCAATGAGGTGCAAGTGGTGGGAACCTTAGGTGTGAGTGATCATTGTTTCTTATACAGTGGAAAAGAGAAGCTAGGCATACTCAAACACTCATTCTAGACTTTAGGAGAGCTGATTTCAACAAAATTAGGAAACACTAGGAGTGATCCCGTGGTCAGGAATACTAAAGGAGAAGAGAGTTCAGGATGGATGGGAGTTTCTCAAAAGGGAGACACTGAAGGCACAATCTTAAACTGTTCGGATGAGAAGGAAAAATGGAAGGTGTCTCAAGAAACCAGGTTGGATGACAAAAGAACTTTCAACTGAAGTAAGTTTTAAACGGGAGATGTATAAGAAATGGAAAAGGGGCAAAATCACTAAAGAGGAATTCAAACAAATAGCTAGCACATGTAGGGTAAAGTCAGGAAAGCCAAAGATCAGAATGAGCTCAGGCTTTCTAGAGCAGTTAAGAACAATAAAAAGAGCTTCTTTGGGTATGTCCGTAGCAAAAGAAAGAAAGGCCACTGCGTAGAGAAGATGGAGAAATTCTAACAGGGGACAGAAAAAAGGCAGAACTACTCAACACCTTCTTTGCCTCAGCCTTCTCACAAAAGGAAAAGGGTGTTCGACCTGAGGAAAATGGAGCAGAGGACACAAAAGGGGAAATGCAGCACAGAATAAGTAAAGAGATAGTACAGGAATACCTGGTTAACCTAAATGAATTTAAGTCTCCAGGACCAGATGAACTACATCCAAGGATATTAAAAGAACTGGCAAATGTAATCTCGGAGCCACTGGCAATAATCTTTGAGAACTCCTAGAGAACAGGAGAAGTCCCAGCAGATGGAAGGAGGGCAAACATTATCCCCATCTTCAAAAAGGGGGAAAAAGAGGATGCCAACAACTATCGCCCAGTTAGTCTGACATCAATACTGGGAAAGATTCTAGAACAGTTCATTAAACAGAGAGTCTGTGAACATTTAGAAGGGAATGCCATAATCACAAAAAGTCAACATGGTTTTCTCAAAAACAAGTCATACCAGACTAATCTGATCTCTTTTTTTTTTTTTTTTTTTTGATAAAATTACCAGCTTGCTAGATCAAGGGAATGCGGTAGACATAGCATATCTTGATTTCAGTAAGGCTTTTGACAAGGTCCCCCAAGATATTCTTGCCAACAAGATAGTAAAATGTGTGCTAGACAATACAATTGTTAGATGGATTAGTAACTGGTTGACTGACTGAACCCAAAGGGTGCTCAGCAATGGCTCCTCTTCATCCTGGAGAGAAGTGACCAGTGGGGTGCCACAGGGTTATGTCCTGGGCCCAGTGCTCTTCAACATCTTTATCAATGATTTGGATGAAGGAATAGGGGGCATGCTTCACAAATTTGCAGATGACACCAAATTAGGAGGAATAGCTAATACCCCAGAGGACAGGATGAAAATTCAAAATGATCTTAATAGATTAGAAAGCTGGGCCAAAGGTAACAAAATGAATTTCAACACAGAGAAATGTAAGGTACTGCACTTAGGGCAAAATTATAAGATGGGGAACACCTGGCTTAATGAGACTACGTGTGAAAGGGATCTAGGAGTCCTAGTGGACCACAAGTTGAAAATGAGTCAACACTGTTATGCGGCAGCTAAAAAGGCCAATGCAATTTTAGGCTGCATTAGTAGAAGTTTAGTATCTAGATCAAGCAAAGTAATAGTGCCACTGTATTCTGGTTTGGTCATGCCCCACCTGGAATACTGTGTCTAGTTCTGGGCACCATAATTCAAAAAGGATGTTGAAAAACTGTCCAGAGGAGGGTGACTAAAATGTTGAAGGGTCTGGAAACCATGCCCTATGAGGAACAACTTAGGGAACGGGGTATGTTTAGCCTAGAGAAGATATGGTTAAGAGAAGAGACTGTTAAAAGGGGATATAATAGCCCTGTTTAAATATTTGAAGGGATGTCATATTGAGGAGGGCACTAGCTTGTTTTCTGCTGCCCCAGAGAACAGGACCCAGAACAATGGATGGAAGCTGCAAGAAAAGAGATTCCACCTCAATATTAGGAGGACCTTCCTGACAGTGAGAGCTGTTCGACAGTGGAACACACTCCCTCGGAGTGTGGTGGAGTCTCCTTCTTTGGAGATCTTTATATTAGGCTGGATGGCCATCTGTCGGGGATGCTTTGATTTTGAGTTCCTGCATGAAAGGGGGTTGGACTGGATGGCCCTTGTGATCTCTTCCAACTCTATGATTCTATGATTCCTCCAATGCATCAAGTCCCATTTAAGATGTGATAAACTCCCCTTCCTCCAATGCAAGATCACATTGCTGAGTAGTTTAGCATCCCTAAGATGATTATCTTTTCTGACTCACATAATTTCTCTTCTTCAATGGATGTCAAGAAGGATGGAGGCTGACACATGAGAGTCTGGATCTTGATAGCTGATTTAAATGAGAAAAATATTCAAATGATGTAGTGCTTTTCCCCCACATTTTTAAATTACCTTTGTTGTTCTGAGTCAGCTCACTATATAAATATAAATAAATTATTATTATTATTATTATTATTATTATTATTATTATTATTATTATTATGTGAGGAGCCACTTTTGATTGTCCCGCATCCCATCTCAAAACAATGTGCAGACTATGTGATTGTAATAAATAGCACCTCAATTCTAGGAAAATCACAGAATCATAGAGTTGATGGACCCCAAGGTCCATCCAGTCCAACCTCCTACCATGCTAGAACACCAACCAAAGTACTACCAACAGATGGCCATCCAGCCTCTGTTTAAAAACCTCCAAAGAAGGGGATTTCACCACAGACTGAAGGAGTATGTTCCACTCTCCAGTAGCTCTCATCATCAAGAATTTTTTCCTAATATTCAGGTGGAATCTCTTTTCCTGTAGTTTGAATCCATTGCATGCTCCTTCTTCCATATGGCATCTTTTTAAATATTAAAACATGGCTATTATGCCCCCTCTAAAACTTCTCTTCTGCAGGCTAAACATACCTAGCTCCCTAAGCCATTTCTCATAGGGCATGGTTTCCACAAGGTTTCCACACTGTAGAAATAATGTAATTTGACATTACTTTTAAGTGCTGTAGCTCCATCCTATGGCATCCTGTGATTTATAGTATTACAAGGTCTTTAGCCTTCGCTGCCAAAGTGTGCTGGTGCAAAACTACAACCCCCCCCCCCAAAAAAAAAGAACAGAGACACATAAAAACAAATCAAAGCTACTCATCCTAGATTGGAACCATGGGAGTTAAATTGATGTGCAACTGCATTACTGTATTTATACAGTGTAGAAAATGTGTTGGGGAGGGGGGGGGTGATGATCAAGGACACATTCAGCTCTTTTCAGGTAGTTGAGTACACTGTGACAGGCATCTGCATGCCCAGCCACAGGAAAAGAGCTAGACCCATCCCCACTCATCCCCTCCAATCTCTGGCAACATGAAAATGTACTTGTTGGGTGGGTTGCATTGTTGAAAAGGTAGTGTTTGGGGGTAGTGGTTATTATGTGGTGGGAAGAGATTTTTGACCTACACAATGACTGCAAAAATGAATTGACTTAGACTTATGCCAGAATAATTCATGAAGAGGAAGCCAGCCACTGCTTTCTGTGCAAGAAATTTGTTTTCTGTGCAGAAAATGCCATTTCTGATCCATTCTCTGCACAGAAAATGACCACATACGTGCACAATAAATCTGAAGTGCAAAGATTTTCATCTGCCTAGGATTCACCCCATCAGGATTTGTTGAGATTCAAGAAACTTGTATTTGACCTTTTATTCCCAGAAAAAAAAATACATTCTTTTCATCCCTACCTCACACACTTTTTCTCAGCATTGTTTTTAACCAACTTTTTCCAAATCTTGCATAAAGAATTTCCGAGGCATGGGGAGTAGGTGGGCTAATGAAGATATTACCACAATATGGACATTGGGATTTTAAAAACAGTTTCCTTTAGAATGTTACATGAAATGTATATCTTAAATGAAGATTTGTTGATTATTGACACATAAAATAGTCTGAACTTATTCAGAAAAAAACCAAATGTTTGATCCATGACTGTTAAGATATATTTCAGACTATAAAGTATATTTCAAATACAGCTGCTTAGAAATTTGGGGAGTGGGCTACCCCTTTAGAACATGGACAGTACTAAATTTGAAACAAGTATTTTACATAAATCCTTTATGCATTTACAAACTGCCACTTTCTCATGGGTATTATAATGCTAATAGAGAAATTACAAAACAGTAGTTTTATCTTTTTAGACCCAGTGTCAGTCTACTTGACATCTGTAGCATCTGAATGAGAAATACAGCTTCAGGCTTTATGCTTCAGTATTTTCATAATCTTGTTTTCTGGGCAGTTACGGTAAGTAAAGCCATCTCTGTTAAGGACTGTAAACCATATCTCATTAATGCAAGCTGTTCATTTAAAAAAAGGAACACTTTCTTGAATGTACACTCTGTAGCCAATAGACATTATAAACCAAACCTGTAGGGGGCAAACTCTTAAACTCAAGACTCTAGAATTGTGTTTTGGCATATATATTCAGATCAACAAATCTTGGATACAAAACACCTTGCAGAAATAATCCACCTGGCTCAGTGCTAGGGAATTCTGGGAACTGTAATTTTGTGAGACATTTAGCCTTCTCTGCCAGAGAGCTCTGGTGCCACAATAAACTATTGTTAGGATATGAATGGGATATATAGTCAAAGGTGAAATGTAAAGACGTGTGTGTGTCTGTAATTTTCCACTTGAGAACAGTTTGTTGGACAAGTCACAAACAACATTTTGAAAAACAGGGTGAATCAACGCCAGGTGGTAACAGAGACATCAACAATGTATTTTCCCAAAGATACAAGTCTGGGACAGAGACTTTGTTATGGTTAACAAGTGATAACAATTATACGTAAGCATCGTTAGCTTGGGAAAGATAGTCACGTGGTGGATGATGGACAGCAAGAGGCTGGGATAGCATACATCATACAGACATTATCCAATTAACATAAAGTTAACACCTAGAAGGTGGAGTATGGGATGGGTTTAGAAAATCCTTTGTCTAGAATTGTTTATTGTTCAAGATGTGAGCGTGTGTGGCTGGAAACAGTGGTTTTAACTGTAACAAGTTGGATCCTAATGCTTTTGGATTGTTAAAGATGTAATCTTGTATGGCTGAACTGGACAAGTTCATCACAATGGATTTTACTTAGTTATCTTATTTTTACTTTTATATGCATTAATAAAGCTATGCTTTTGGACTTTACAATGTGTCTTCTTGACTGAGGAAGACAGTTTTGCTGAAGAAGAGAAGCTGAGCCAGTTGATGGCAAATCTACACAGTGGCTGTGGATCACAGCAGCCAGCTTGTCCTGTAGACTCTGCTGGGTGCCAAAGGGCATCACTACAACACTCATCATCCACACACCAACAACTATTATTCCCAGGTTTCCCTAGCATTGAGACAGGGCAGTTAAAGGGGTCTCAAACTGGATTATTTATGCAGTGTGTTTTGGACCTTGGACAATGTAGTTCTGTGAGGAAAGCTATCTCTAACCAAACTACAATTCCCAGTATTCTTTCAGATGCCAGATTCTGATTGTGTTAGAATTATTACATGGATATATTTTCTTCAGAAAAGAAATTCTGAGAATTTACCTGATGATGTTTGGCTTTCAGATCCTCCTTCCCTAACAAAACTATTACATAATTCTAGTCACTTTCTCTCACACACACACATACACCTGAATATTCAGTGAAATTTGCCATTTTTTCATCAGTCCTAGAATCGATGTTAGCCACAGGGCTTTTTAAAGTGACAGCTTATCTGAGATAACAAGTATAATGTTTAAAGTGCTGGTTCCAAATCTCTGTGTGGTCATGGAATTTACCATGTGTTCTTGAGCCACCACTTCCTCTCAGCATTCCTACCTTGCAGGGTTGTGGTGTGATTAATAGGAAAAGGGAAATCAAATCATGTACTTTCCTTGTTGTTAATTGACTTCAGATTGGCTTTGACTTATGGTGACCCCATCAATGAGATACCTTCAAAAATGTACTGCAGTGCACAACACTGCATTGCATTTTCCAGTGCAGTACAAATAAAAGAACAACTGCAGTAGTACCAGTTTGTCATGCACATACAGTTCCACTGGTATTCTCATCAAATCATTCCTTTAATTTTTGCTTTTCAGAGATTGGAAAAAGCTGTAGATCCATGAAAATTCCACCAGAGGCGCCTGAGAGTGACTGACTTATAATTCATAGAACAAGATACACCAAAAAGGACAGACAAGCAGCAAAAACTGAAGAGGTGTGGAAGCATGGTCTAATTTCCTTCAGAGTTAAAGAATAAATATTTTATTATAACTAGAAAACATTCTGCCTTAACCTTCTTTAACCTATCTGAGGACATTATCACACAGGGGGAATCTGTAGGTTATCCCACACAAATCCCAAAGAAAAAAAACGCACTTGCGCCTGACGATTTCAAACGACATCGCACAAAAAGTGGACAGAAAATGATATTATCTGAGATCTTTTTAATTTCTGGAGTTTAGAGGAAATGCATTTGCGAAATTACAGTAATTGCGCATTTACTTTAATCTGAAAAGCAAATACACACGGACAATTCTCTTTTAAAACCTGGAGGAGCACCAAGAGGAGGGGCCTCCAGGGAGGGAGAGTCCCAGGCTCCTCCTCAGTGCCATGCAGAGAAGGGAAGGGAAGGCAGCCCAGAAGAGGGAAGTTTGGGATGGAGGAGAAGTTTGGCATTTGGAATGGAGGGAACAGGAGGGGAAAGAAGGCTTCCCTCGCAGCAGCTGTGGGTGGATGTGGGTGCAAGTGTGGGGTGTGCTTGTGGAGCAAGTTGGAGATCCATCTCACCATGACGTTCTGCCCTGCAGGTCCTACAAAGGGGAAAGGCTTATGGGGGGGGGCATGGGAGCTACCTCCAGTTTCCCCCTCTCCTGGGCATCACCCACGGCTCTGGCTCTCCCCAGGGAACACCCAGCCCTTCCTTCCTTCCCTTTCCTCCTCCTCCTCCTTCCCTGCCAGCTCTGCCTGTGATCCTACCCTCCTTGCCCATCTCCCCAGCAGCTGACAGCCTCCAATGCCAGGAAAGGAGAGAGAGAAAAGGGAGGCTGAGCCATCCCAATCCCTCCCTTGCCTCGACTTGCCTTGCCTTGCCTTTCCAGCCGCCTCCTCCTCCTCTGCTCTCTTGAGAGGTCCTAACCCCAACGGAAGGGGGTTAGGACCTGTGCGGGAGGACATGACCCCAAATGGAGGACAGTCTGACATTTCCTCCTGGGAAATGCAGGACCTGCCCTGGAAAAAGGAGGAGTCTGGTCACGAAACACACCCATTTCCAGTACATGTATGGGTTCTTTTCACTTGTGTATGAAAGTTAAAAACGTATTTTTTTCGCTTTTAACTTAATTCCGTTATTACTGTAATTACGTGTGAAAAGCTATTGTGCAATTAAGCTCTTTTTTCGCTTTCTTTTTGGGATGCTTCATTTCCACTTTATTATCTCTTTAACAACGAAACTGGCCCACGTGTGATAACGTCCTGAGTTTTCATCAAAATGGGCATGCTAAACATCATCCTTGTACTTCTCTCAGATATATAATTTAATAGGACATATTTGCCTATTAACAGTCCAAATGCTCATACCACACTCCCAAGTCAAACAAATGTATGGCTGGTCCATCAGAAAAAGACTGCATGCAAGAATTAGAATTGTGTAGTTGTGCAATCCAGTAAAGGGCTGCTGTTACATTACTAGGTAAACAGAGAAAAAAAAAGGATGTTCAATGCACATTGGTGCCCAGTGTGCATCAGACACTTTTGCTGGTGTCTCATTACACTCCTTTGCAATTCAGTAAAAGGGTTTGGCAGTGCCACTGCTACACAGATAGGTATACATAATGTAACAGGTCATATAGGACTCTGGCATTTATCTTTAGCATTGTTTTGATCAATTTCTTAAAAATCTGAAGAGTTCCATGAAACATCTACCTTAATAAGCTTCTATCACCTTCTCTCGCCTTTTCCCAGCTTTTCAGTTCAACCAATTTCCATAAGCTTACTGATTGTTTTACAAGAAAAGGGCTTGTAATGATGCATTGTGATAATTTTACTCTCAATTTTCCAGTAATATTTGAAACAGTTTTTTAATTTATTTTTTGTGTATTTAATGCTGATTTAATCTCATGTTTTTAATTATGTGTTTTAATTTTAATTTCCTCTCTTTTATTAGGTGCCTTAACTGTCAGTCTTGGGAAAAGGCATGGTATAAATAAAGTGGTGGGTGGCTCCTGGAGATGAAAGCTATCTAACACACAAAAATCAGAAATTATTTTCCTCACCACTCACCCTCAATGTGTCTTTCCACCAAAAAACCTGCAGAACATAGGGGTTTTTTTGTTTGTTTTTTCCCATTTTAATAATATCTTTATTTTATAAAATAACATTACAAATTTATACATACATATACACCCATAAACAATAGACATACAACCATCTAAAACTATACTATCTTACACTACCCCCATCCATTACAATGATTCTCCATTCATCCTTCTACATTCTTCCTGTGCTCATTGTAGTTCTGTTGAAAAATAAATTGACTTCCTAAATCAGTATTTACCTTCTTTTTTTATATATATATATATAAGACAACTTAAATCATTTCCCTTCTTGAAAATATATTAATTACAATTACAATATACCTTATGCCATCAATATGATCTTTTTAATTTATTTTAAATTCCAAAATTTTACATAAACTGGTACCTCTATTTGTTTCAGTCTATAATTATTAAACCATCTTATTTGAAGCTTTCTCGTTTTCTACTTCCCAATATTGTTTAAAACATTTCCAGTCGTCTTCCACGTCTTCTTCTGTTTTTCCATTTATCAATGCTGTTAATATGTCCATTTCCATCGCCTCCCACATTTTTTCTTTCCAGTCTCTTACTTGGGGTTTTCATCTGTTTCCACATTTTTGCATATATTATTCTAGCCGTCGAGACCATGTATAATATAATACATTTGTGTTTTTTCTCAGTTATTTTATCTAGACTGCTAATCATGTTCAGTAAGAATAATGTTGGTACATATTCGATATTTAAATTTAATATTTCACAAATAAGTTGTGAAATATTTAAAAAAAACTGCAGAAGCATAGTAATTGCCTTTAGTTAGAGCTCTGAGACCTGATGACCATGATAATGGAAAATGTTTCCCCATCATCTGTACTGAGGTAAGCTTCAGCTGCCAGTTCCCTCAGTTTCTGTATGCAAAATGTGGAAACCTGTTGTCTCATATAACAAAATGTTTGGGATAAGCCCTTTTAGGTTGTCCCAAATATTTCTGTCTTCATCTACATCCTTCCTAAAATGGCAACAGATAGTGATGTTTGAAAACTAGGTAGCTTGGGGTTCTGGGTGGCTTTCTGTGCAATGTTGTGGGGTGTGTGTGTGTGTGTGTGTGTGTTTTAGGAGTTCCTCATGCAGTGTTCTGTCCAAAAAGGCTAAAAACCACTCTGAAAAGTGTGGGGGTTAACAGCCAATTAGTGGTCTTTGGGGGATTAACAGGGGGAGATCTTTGGACTGCTTTAATTGGTTTAAAACTCAGTTTTGGTGGGTCTCACACAATGAAACAATGAGACACCTACTCAGAACCCTCAATGACAACTGGAAATGAAGCAACATCACTTTTAATCACCAAAATAATTGCTACAAGAGTACCTTTGAGGCTCTCCAGATCTCTGGGGGTTCCAAAAATTAAACAGCCTTCCAAGATAAAGAGCATGCCCACTCCTGTTCTTGGGTGGTCTGAAAGCCTTTACAGACTTTTTGCATCAAGTTAGTGTGTCCAAGAATCCTTCAGGGCAAAAGTCTTATGTTCATCACCATGGAATATTCTGATTTATATTCAAAGTGGTATATGGAGGCTCTCATGGGAAAACCTTCATAATGGTTTGAATATTGGACTAGGATTCTGGGAGACCAAGGCTTGAATCCTCACTTCACCATGGAAACCTACCAGGTGACCTTGGGCAAGTCACACTATCTGACCTTAGAGGAAGGCAGTAATAAAACTCCTTTGAATAAACCTTGCCAGAAAAACCCTCTGATAGGGTTGCCACAAGTCAGTTGGATTGAAGCACATAACAACAACAAAACCATCCAACTATTTCAGTTTGGCAGGGACAGCAAGAATTAATCTTCTGCCATCTCACTTTTATAGCTCCCTTTAAAACACTTTTATATAGCTCCCTGTCATCTCCTTCTCCTAGTCTTCAATCACTGAAAACTGAGTTCAAAGTGCAAAAGTAGTTTGCATTCACTTAACTTGGTAGTGGGGAGAGGAGGGGAGGGAAGAGACCTAATCTTGTCCTTCCCAAGTAGGTTTAGGCAAAAGAAAACTGCTATAGCCCCTCCTAGCTTGTATGTTTTTCATCATTAATAACTTTTGCCATCTTGACTACACTATCTTATTGGTTGGTCACATGTGTCCCAGTTTTCATCTGTGAAATGTTGGAGGGTATGTATGTAGGTCCTGAGAAAACAACTAGCAGGCTTTGGAAAAATAAGCCAAATGGGTTTTGGTTTTCCAGGTGTAGACCTTGAGAGGGTTTCTGTTGCTTTAGGAATTGCAAAGATGGGGACATTTTGCTAGTTATTTTGACTGAACTTCAGAACTGTGGCCTAACAATCATAATAGCAGGGTCAGCTCTGTCTCTCAGGCAGCAGATTTCAGGTGTCATTAAAATATTCATTACATAAAGGAGAGAAAATTGTTGCATATAGCATACTGAATTTATTAGTTATATGAAGGGAGAAGAGAGCCTGAAAGCTGTTGGGGCTGGGAAACAGGATGCTGAATACAGACATTAATTTAAATGAAAGACACCCCCCCCCCGACTTATCGGAAGGGAGTTCTTGTTGCGCCGGCCATTTTTGGGACAGGAGATGCCTCATTGGCTAAGCGTGCAGGAATTCCTGCCTTGGTTCATGCATGCTTAGCCAATAAGATATTTCGTATGGTGTTTGTAAGGCATGCTGAGAAATCTTGTGTGGCATCAAGTGTCACGAGATTTGCTGCGAGAATATGGGGCTATATAGTCCTGCACTGCCACGTGGCGGCAACCATTTTTTGAACAGCAGCTGAGTGAGTTACTTTGCTTAGCTGTGTTCTGTGGTTGTTTGCATGGCTTTGGGCCTAGAAAACTTTTTGTGTCCTTTTGTTTGCTATTATTTGGAGCGCAGCAACAGGGAGAGTGATCTGCAGCTCCTATGTTTGTCGTGTGCAGGGCCTGGGCGGGGCCTGCAGGCCAGTCACCTGAAGGCCTAGAGCAGGGGTAGGCAACCTAAGGCCCGGGGGCCGGATGCGGCCCCCTGAGGCCTTTTGACCGGCCCCAGGCCGGTCCTGCCGCAGCTGCCCCCCGCCGCCGCCGCCCACCATGATGATATTGATTATTGTTGTTATTACTTGTTCTTGGGGTTTTCTTGGCAAAATTTCCACAGGATTTTTGCCATGGCTTTTCTGGGGCTCAGAGAGTGTGCATGCACATTTTTTTAATTTTTATTTTTTTTTAAAAAAAAAATTATTTATTTATTTATTTATTTATTGTGCTCCGGCCCCCCAATTGTCTGAGGGACAGCAACCCGGCCCCCAGCTCAAAAAGGTTGCCTACCCCTGGCCTAGAGAGTGGCCTTCCAGCATCTTGGACACTCAGCTCGAGTGAACGCCAGGCTGAGGTGGGTGCTGCAGCAGGCAGTTCTCCAACGGGTGCGTGGACCGTTCTCGCCGACCTCCCAGCCTAGCAATGCCCTGGTGACTCCTGACTAGGGTAGGTCGGGATCCCACTCATCCTGTGGGGGGTGGGGACATGCCCGGCCCTTCTGCAGGCATGACGCTTTCCCCCTGTAGTTGGTGGATAGGGGCAACGGTGTTTGTCCCCTGGTGGGGGCCCTAATTAGGACCCAGTGAACACCTTCACCTTGGTGGTTTTTGCCAGTGAGGCTTCCTGGCATTTGGGCATCCCTTGGGGGACTTGGGAAGGGTGGCCCTTCAGGACTGGTGGTGCAGTCATCTGAGTTCGAGGACGCGTTGGGTGGACCCGTGCTTTAATATCATTTTTGCTACCCACACCTGAATAGGACAATGCCCCACAGCAAGGCCCAATCTAAAAGGCCCACAGCTCCGGCTGCGTCAGGCTCTGGCCATTCGACGCCAAAAAGGCCCTCTCATCCGGCCAGTAGGGACGATGAAATAATGGCGCAATTAGCGCAGCTGGGCAAGACAATCCAGGCTTGTGTTGCAGTCTGCGAACAGCTTGCCCAGAAGGGGCTTCAGGCTACAGCCGCTAAACCCACTGCCAGCACTTCTGCTTTTACACAGAAGTGCTGCCCACTCAGGTGCAACTGACTTTACTTGAGTCTCAGGTTGTGGAATCAGCACGTGGTTCTTCAGGAACACTGGCTATTGAGGTTGGGCAGCCAACCATTGCTGATGTTTGGGAACTCTTGCAAAAAGTTCCAGGTGTGAGACAGCAGGGTGCTGCTGCCCCTGTGTCCGATCAGCCTACCTTGGCTGACCTTTATAACCTTCTTCGAGGAGTGGTTATTACAGGTGAAGGTGGTGTGATGGAGCAGGCCACTGAGGCTGCGAGAAGAGACCAGGCAGGTGCCTCTGCGTCTCATCATGACACCCGAGCTGTTGCTGGGCCACACTTCGGGCGATCTTTGCAGACAGCTGGTAATGCTTCCCAGCAAGCTGCGACATCAGGTTTGTCTCTTAATTCTTCTCAGCTGACCTGGCCTACCTCGCTATGGGCTCCAGGTGGGCAAATTGGGCAGAGCTTGGGTGAGGAACGCCCTAGCTCCACATCATTGGGAGCATCTGCGATGGCACCCGGGTCTTCCCAAGTGCCTGACTCAAAGGTGTAGGTTGGACTGCCAATAATTCCTATGGCAGGTGATACTCTACGAGTGTCCAAATTGGGAACGGCCAGCTTGATGGGAGTGGGCAGAGTGGCGGAATGCAACCCATATGCTGGGATGTCCTCTCCTCTTGGTTCTCATCTTCCGCTTACCACCAAGGAGAGAATATGGAAAGAGGAATATATTGATTTATTTTCCCTCACGTTTAGGGATCCTGAACCAAGGATCATAGTAAAGGATGGGATAGTGTTTAGCATCCCTAAGGAGTTCCAGGCATTTAAACGCCCTAAACTGGAACACAATTTTGTGAACTGGATAATGGGCTTCACTATCTACAGGGGAGTTATTGAGGAGAACGAACCTCACAGGTCTCCTGATTTATCTAAGTATCAGGAGATCATGATCAAAGCTTATACTAACTGCCATCACAACTCAAAGGGTGTGGTGTGGTTACAATATGATGAGCAGTTTAGGATGAGGGCTGGGCAGGACCGCTCACTGTCATGGAGGCATGTCCAGTCAGAGCTGTGGGCGGATGTAATTGTAGGGGCCTCCCCTTCAAGCAGATGTGACAATGGGTTTGTGCCCATGGTTACACAGCCCAAAGGGCAGAATGCGAGGCCTGGCACGGGAGAGAAGAGACAATATGGCCTTTGCTGGGTTCTAACATAAGTGCAACAACTGCAGGGGAAATTACTCTGGCACTTCCTGTATTAGAGGTAAGAAGTCTGGAGCAGGAGGTACACCCAGCCTTCATCACCGGGAGGAAAAGGCCCCATCACCAATTAAATTGGATGCACTGGTGGCATGGCTGTGGACCTACCCCAATAGGGACGCCGCTTTGTATATATTCAACAGTTTTTCTATGGTTTTTCGCATTCCTTATTCGGGTTCCAGGGTTTACCATTATGCACCTAATGCTTGTTCTGTTAGGGACTTGCCGGCTATTGTGAGGGACAAGCTGGCAAAAGAAATTGCAGCAGGAAGGATATCAGGCCCACATGATCAATTGCCAATTCCTACGCTCCGTTTATCACCATTGGGCGTAGTGCCTAAGAAGGCCCCATGGGAATATAGGTTGATCCATAATTTATCATACCAAAAGGTGATTCTATTAATGATGCCATAGATCCTAGGCTAACATCTGTCAAATATGCATCTTTTGACTCTGCTGTCAAGATGGTTAAGGCTCTGGGTAAGGGAGCCTTGTTAGCGAAGTGCGACATAAAATCAGCCTTTAGGTTGCTTCCTGTGCACCCAGAGGATTTTGACCTCTTGGGTTTTCAGTTTGAAGGGCAGTACTATTTCGATAAAGCCATGCCAATGGGGTGTTCGATTTCTTGTTTGGCCTTTGAAACATTTAGCACATTTCTGCATTGGTGCACTGTCAAGAGGTCAGGTAACACGGCAATCACCCACTATTTGGATGATTTCCTGATAGCTGGAGACCCTAATTCTTCAAAATGTAGTGACACCTTAGCTGCCTTCCAGGTCTTAATGACAGAACTGGGAGTCCCTTTGGATGAGGAGAAGACAGAGGGTCCTGACACACAGCTCACCTTCTTGGGAATTGAGATGGACACCGTTGCAGGGATATCTTGTTTGCCAGTTGACAAGCTGGTAGCTATGAGGGAACAGGTTAGGTTAATGATGGGAAAACATAAAGCCACACTGCATGAGTTTCAATTGTTGTGGACAAAATTATTGCCGAGGCGCAGCTGGCCCGGGACAAGGAAGGATGCTGCCATTAATGGGGCACGACGCTGGTTCAATAGAACTGTTGCAAAACAGCTGGACAGATTGGGCATTTTCGTCATTGATCACACTGGCATACAACAACCCTGGTGGTGCAGTGGTTAAATGCCTGTACTGCAGCCACTCACTCATAAACCACAAGGTTGCAAGTTCAATACCAGCCAGGGCTGATGCTTGACTCAGGCCTGCATCCTTCCGAAGTCACTAAAATGAGTACCCAACTGTTGGGGGGCAATCAGCTCACAGTTGTAAACCGCTTAGACACCCCATAGCGTGGTATGAAGCGGTATATAAATGAAGCTGCTTTGCTTTGCTTTACAAATATCAGTGCCACAGCTGTACAGGGGGGATGGGGTACACCTCTCTTCGGAAGGTTCAGATGTTTATTTGCAATCTCTGGCTGACCATATCAAGAGAGCGATTTGCGGGGGGGGGGGGGGGAGGGGATGCCAAGCTAGGCTGGCCCCCTCTTGTGGTGGGTAAGGAACCCCCCCCACAGGGAAATAATCTGGCTAAGTAAAATTAATTGGGGTTAATTAGGCTAATTAATTAAAATTTGAGGTAATGACATCAGCTAGTAATAATTTGACATCATCAAGAATTGTTATGTCATAAAGTTAAATATGATGTCAGTTCCAGTTGGGGAGGGCTAAAGTTAATTGTTGTTATTTATTTACATGCTTTGTCACATGATATGAAGGACCACTCACTTGGTTTGGTCACACCTTCACATACACATGTGGCAAAGCATTATCTGTTTGATTGTATTTGTTGATGTTAAGAGACCCTGTACAGCAAATAAAAGTTGTGGCCTGTTTATACAAAAAAGAGGCGCCTGTTGTTCTTTGTGCTGGTGCAACTAACCAGTGCCAGACTTCGTTTCATTTTGTTACAAAGCTAGGAGGAATTTTAACTGCAAGAAGATGCTTATCTTTTTCCCACCTGTACCCAGAATGCTGCCAGTTGCTTCAGCATGTTGATTTAGAGATAAATGGGACAACAAGGAGCAGACATGCTGGGAGTGGTGGAAGTAAAATATGAGAACTACTTAAAAAGATTAACTTTCTCATTATTATACTCCTGTCCCTTGTAAATCAAGCAGCCATTGGCCTTGTTCCTGTAAATATGGAATATTAAATTAGCAAGAGGTGAGAGTAAAAGACTCCTTTTGTATGTTGCTGTTGTTTCACAGAATTCATGGCTATGATGTTGCCATGTGTTGCTTTCAGTGTAGTGAAATGTGAGTTCCCATATGCTTGGTTTTTCTCCTCTATCGCACATTTGCTGAAAGAAAACTGGTGAAGGGTATTTGCAAGGCTGTACAAGCTAGCCCTGTTCACTACTACTCATATGACTGATGCCTGTACTTCCTGCCATGTGGGCATTCAGCCTGCGTATGAAGGCATTGCTTTATGTCCATGCCAATATGTGTTTGTAGAGTAGATTGTGGAAATTTACATGTTAAAAGTGTTTAGTTATAGATTTTTGTGGGGGTTTGGGGGCTGTGAGATCATGTTCTAGAAGAATGTATTCCTGAAATTTCGCCTGCATCTGTGGCTGTCATCTTCAGAGAATGGTGGCATGGAGGTGTGTGGGATATATATACTGTGTGACCCTTGATTGAGAGGATTAGCATGTAAATCTGTGTATTGTTCTGTTGAGGCAAGGCCTTAGGGTGGGAAGACATGCGAGGAGGATTAAGGTCCATTGTCTGCTGGGAAACCCTCTGACCCTGGGTGAAGTTCATTTGCCTTTGCTGAGTCATGATTTTGTTGTTTTTGAGGAATGGTAGCCAAACTTTCCTGTTGAAATTGTCCAGGTGTTTGTGGATTTCACAATGGAAGAAGAAAAGGAAGGAACTTTGCCATTTTTGGATGTCCTGGTCATCCGCAAACCAAACCAACGATTGGGCCACATGGCATACAGAAAACCTACACATGTACAGATACCGACACAAGAACTCCAATCATCACCCAGGACAAAAAAGAAGCACAATAAAAACACTGGTAGACCACACAAAAAGGATCTGTGAAACCCACTACCTGGAAGATGAACTGAAGCACCTAAACTGGGGTCTACAGGCTAATGGTTAATAATAATAATAAATTTTAATAAATAATAATAATAATAAATGTTTATTTATAGCCCGCCCCTCTGCACGGCAATCGGGGCGGGGTACAACAATTGTTAAAAAAAACACAAAATTAAAAAACATTTCCTTATCCCCAAATCCCACCCTCCCAACCCCTTAAAACAAAATTAAACTAAAGACTGATTAAAATATAATATTAAAATAAATGTCTAAGCTGGTTACTCCAGCTTAGACATCAGAAGAGCATCCAGACATAGAAAAAAACCACATGAGTGAAGAAAAACAACCATCCAAAAGGAAAGTATTTTTACTATACATCAAAGAAGACACAGACAGAATAGGGAAACTGATGAGGAAACACAACCTCCAAATGATCTACAGACCAACAAAGAAAATCCAGGAAATGCTACACTCAGAGAAGGATAGGCGAGACCCTCTCACAGCCACAGGAGTTTACTGCATACCGTGCAACTGTGGACAAGTCTACACAGGGACCACAAAACATAGTGTTAAAATGAGAATCAAGGAACATGAGAGATACTGCAGGCTGAAAAATCAGCAGTAGCAGAACATGTTATAAACCAACCTGGGCACAAAATGCTATTTGAAAACACTGAAATTCTGGACCATGCCAACAACCATTGGGTCAGAATGCACAGGGAAGCCATTGAAATCCACAAACACCTGGACAATTTCAACAGGAAAGAAAAAAACTTGAAAGTAAACAAAGTTTGGCTATCAGTCCTCAAAAATTAATTAATTCAACAGACACTAATCCTCTTCACATGTCTTCCCACCCTGAGGCGTTGCCTCAACAAAACAATACACAGATTTACATGCAAATCCTCTCAATCAAGGGCCACATAGTATATATACCCCGCACTCCTCCATGCCACTATTCTCTGAAGATGCCAGCCACAGATGTAGGCAAAACGTCAGGAATATATTCTTCTAGAACACAGCCTCACAGCCCGATGGTTACTACCCATGTCTATCCCAGAGCAGATTTCCTGTGCAATAATCTCCCTAGATACTATAGTTCTATTGAAGCAGCCTAGAATCACATTGGCTTTTTTAGCTGCTGCATCACATTGTTGACTCAAGCAATGGATGATGCTCTGAGTTCTTACAGGGTCTTAATTCTATATCAGTTCTAATTAAAATGAAAGTCTGGGCAGTGAATAACTCAACTTAACAGCAGTTGATTGTAAAGTGTTGGGGTGGTGTTAAAATTATTGATGCAACTGCTGTGGTATTATTATGAGAGAAAGCAAAAAGAAAAGGAGGATTTTCCCCATTGTGCTCTAATATTTAAGGACAGGGTACTTGAAAAAGCTTGCCATGATACTTTGTCTTGCTTCTATGCATGATAAAATATTTTAATAGATTTTACAGGAGGAGGAAACAGTTGCATAAAAGCATTGTGTCACATAGCAACAGAGTGACTTCACAGATGGATGTATAAGAACCTGGACAACAGATTAATATCCCTGCTGTCAGTTTTGTTCAAACAAGCTTTTAAAAAGCAGCAAAAGATGAAAACAAAATTTGTTTGATGGGGTAAATAGAGCAGTTGATTGTTTCACTGTTATGCAGCACTACATGGGTCTTGGGGGATTAATTCTTAGTTTCATGAAAAGCTGACCAAGCTAAAGTTAAAAACAACACTGCTAATAAAAATGCAGATGACAATGTGGTCAACAGCCCACTAAAGCAGTATTTTGCTCATGTCCTTTGATCATTTGTTTCAGATTAAATTCATGATCCTTAAAATACAGAGCCATACAATCTATTTCTGATTGCTGTATGGAATTAAATTATTACTTGTCATGCTTGGCTTACAGACAGGAGTTCTCATTGCATTTACTTGGATGGTCCTGTTAGGAAAGTTTGAAATAGATTATATTGTTTCCCTTTCCAATCTTTTATTCATCTCTCCACAACCCATACCACCCCCAAAGCTTAACACCCTTGAAACTACAAAATTCATAAATATCAGGACCAACCCAAGACATTTTAAAGCCTGGAGCAGATCAGAAAATGATACCTCTCCCTTCCCCCCACCCACATACACCACTCACTAAATAAAGCTGGCCCTGCCATTTGGTAGAGTGAAGAGGCCACCTCAGGTAGCATGTCATCTGAGGCAGAAAACACAAGCACATTTCACCATCCTTGTCACTAAATAGCAAACAAATACCTAGCAATTTCCTGTTTCATGACATGCTACCTGAGGTGGCCACTTCACTCTACCAAATGGCAGGGCCAGCCCTGATAAATATAGGTTTAGTTGTATGATTACATAAGATTTAAAGCTGAGATTTAACATATGAGTTTTAATCCTAACTCACTTATATCACTTTGACCTCTTAAGGAGTTTATCACATGTAGTTTTCAGCCCAATCTATGCATAGGACGGGATCAGGCTGGAACGGGGAAAACAGGTTTTACCATACATGAAATTGCTGATGGTACTATGGAAGCTTTCCATACTGCCAAAATCAGCCAGCAGACACTGGATCGGGGATGGGTGATGGTCAGCCGGCAGCGCAGCAGCAATTTCATGTGCGGTAAAACCTGTTTTCCCCATTCCAGCCCAATCCCATCCTGTACACAGATCAGGCTAAAAAGTGCATACAATAAACTCCTTAGTCTTCATAACTCCCTGATTCATACAATTTCAGTATCCTTTCTAAGCTATCAGTTTCTTTTCTGTCAACACTACAAAACCTTTACTGTACCTAAATGGTAGAATTGCTAGATATCAGGCCCAGACCCAGACCTAGACCTTCAGGCCCCAGCCTTTCTTCTCCAGCTTTCAGGGTGATATGAGGAATCTCAGGGTGAAAGGTGCCTTGAACACTTTACATGTATATATTTCTCCCATTTGTTAGACTGGGATTTTAAAATTTGAACAAGATAGTCTGAGCAACTATGGTTGATATGTAAGGGATGCTGTTTAATGACATCACCAGGGGTTTCCCCTTGTAACATCACTAGAATCTGTCTCTATGGTATTACAAGACAGATGTCATCCCTAGATTTCAGGTTTTACCCATGAAATCCAAAAGTCTGGCATGAAATCCAAAATGGCACCCGCCGTCATGCGCATGCGTGCGCGAGCATAGGTGCCATTTTGGAACACAAAATGGTGCCCCGCGTCATGCGCATGTGGCGGTAGTGTCGATGGCGGCAGGACCGGCCATGGGCCGGTTACAAGGCCTCAACGGGCCAGGTTCGGCTCGCGGGCTGTAGTTTGCTGACGACTGCTCTAAATCCTCCAGGGCAACTCTGTAGGAATCTCTAAGTCCTCCAGTGCAACTCTGTGGTCAACATCTGCCAGACAATGACTATAGAATTGTGCTGGATGAGCTACAAATGCCTACTAGAGTTTCCTCTCTAGGAATCTCTAGGTCCTTCAATGCGACTTTTGATTAAAGTTGACCATAGAGTTGCACTGGAGGATTTAGATATTCCTAGAAAGAACATATTAATAAAATCCATGAATAATCAAATCTGCAAAAGTCAAAGCTGCAAATGTGGAGGGACGTGTGTATTAAATGTTTTATAACATCTCATTGTGAGAAGCGCTGTAATATATGCTCTTCAAACATGAAAGGAAAAAAGAGAACTGCAGACTACAAAATCGAGGATGAACTAACTGATGAGGAAGAGAAAGGGCATAGCCAAGGCCAACAAACAGGAAATGACATGAATATATGCTATACCTAAATTCTTAGAGACCAATGCAAACTAGCAAATACTGAGTATAGGCATGCTGAGGTTGCTAGCTCTAACAGAAATGGGTTTTTGATGTCTAGTCATGGTATGTGCAAAGTAACCCTTTTCTGTCTGTTCTGAAATATGCAATAGCATTTTGTAAGACAGATGTGTGACAGTGTTTCCTAACACTGATACACACACTATATTGGTATATCTATGAAGCTCACACTGTAACTACATAGAGTTTCAGGAGATGATGTTCTATCAGTTTTTTTTAAGGGATGGAAGACCTTTTCAAACTGATAATATGCCCCCCACTGCCACACAAAAAAAAAAATTCACTCAGCTCTATCATACACATGACATTAGCTCAATAACCAATCAACAGAATTTGGAATTAAGATATTAAAAATTAATTCATTGCCATAATTTGTTAATTTTTTTCTGCAACAAATTTAACATTCTTTATTTTAATCACTTAAAAGCCAAATGCTATTATTTTCCTATTTCCCTTAATTTAACTTGTTATTGCCATTTTCAACAATTCTAAATGATATTTTAAAATTTAATGACAGTTAAATGTGTTTTAATTCAGATTCATTAAATCACATTCATTAAATGGTTTAACAGTAATACATTAGCACTATAGTCAACAACTGTGAATAAAGTTTTACTATTACTTACAAAGTGTAGAACTGGCCCCATACCCTCAGTTTTGGCAGGCACAGTCCTGATTAATTTCTCTTGTGTCACTTTTTCAGCTGCTTTTAAAATATGTCATGTTTTCTCTTCTCCAACCTTTTCCCTTTGTCTTCAGCTTACTTTAGCTGCTGCAAACAGTGCAAAAGTAGTTTTCAGTCAAATAACTCAGCAGAAGAAAGAATGGAATGTTGCCCTTTCCTGCCCACTCAGGCAAAACCAAACTGCTACAGTATCTCTTAACTTGTGCAGTCTTTCTCAGGAATACCTTTTGTCATCTGGACTGCACTCTGATGTTGCTTAGCCACCTGTGTCTCAGATTTTATCTGTGAAATGTCATGATACAGACCTTCTCCAAAGAAACCCTGAGTGAACATCCCTATGGAAAGAAGCCTCTTTATACATATATCTGTATGAATATGAGTTCCTGTTGCACCAAAGCTGAAAGTTGGCACCTCTCAGTGTAGTTTTCATCTGTAAAATATTGGAGGATATGTGCCCCTGCTATTAGAGAGCGTGAGGACCAATCTCACAAAACAGATGCTGAAATAAGACTCTAGCAAAATCCTTCTTAGTTATTCCCCTCTTTCTGTGGCCAGAGCTGTAGATGCCACAGTCTGTTGTGAGCCCTTTAAACCAGCCTGCTGTCTCAGATGTGGTGCAAGACACTTTTAAGTAACTAGTGCTGAAGTCATGTTCAGCTGCCTTTCCATTAGGCTTCTCTACATGGAATGAGGAGGAGATCTTGCCCTCTGCCTCAGGAAGAAAAGTATTTTGGGCCATCCCTGACAAACCACAAGGCCAGTCACACTTAACAGCCTCAAATAGTTATGCCTATAAATGCCAATTTCAAATTACAACAGAAAGATTTTTGTAGAATTCTTTGGCTGAGGTGCCACTCAAACTCAGTATCTCCAATTTAGAACCAAATTTATTCACTAGGTCCTGAGTGATTCATATGTATTCCCTTCCCTGGCTATGAAAAGCATAATCTTCCCTTTCCAAAAAGGGATTATAAATGCTTCCCTTGGTGTCTGTGCCATTCCAATCCTCTTATGGTTCAAAAAAGACTCACAGAAGAAACATCCAGCATTTCAGGTATAAAAACTGACATTCACCCTCTTCTAAAGTTACATCTGTGTATCAGAACTACATAACTCCTTTAACCTTGGAAGCTGAGAGTAAGAATGTAGAAACCAGCTGAGTAAAAGAGGTCACATTTCTTAAGCACCTTTCAAAATGTCTTGGGCATTTCACACACACACACTATTGCTTCCATTGGTGGCGGGGGGATTATGTCAAGAAAAATAACGTCATTTTTTAACATTCATTGTACTCAGTATGGAAAAACCCAATCCACTAAGCACCACTAAATCCACTACAAACGAAAGCACCCATCATCCTAGACTTAGACACTTAGACAGTATTCATGGGAAAAGGCATGTATCTCTTGCTGGTTTCTGTTATTGCTTCATAAAGCTACAATTGCTCCCAGTAAACAGCCTTTTATTCCCTGTAATTTGGCAGTACATGTTTAAAGTATTAGATGGTGGACATCCTGTTGATACATTAATACCTTGCCCTCATTTCTGCATTAACTTGAGAGATTCTTTAAGCTGACTTCAATGGGTTTGGGGGGAGGTAGCTGATAACACCTCCGTAGTATCTTAAATGGAAGGCAACTGCTTATATGTGATTTAAATGGGAGGGGGAAAGTGATGAATTACAGATGAGACTGAGGAGTGAGCCCATACTTATAAGAAGCTCTTGACTACAGGTACAGAGAGGTGGGGAATGTTTTATGTAATTTCCCCCTACAGCTTCAAAGTCAACATTCATCATTTTTGTCCTCTAGTGAAATTTAAATGGATGCACTGTGCCTAGCAATTTAATAAGCAAGATGGATCTACATTTCAAGCTCAAAAGCATCCCTGAAGTAAACATCTGAAAAATAGGGAGGGGAGGGGATCAGGTCTCACAAGGTCATAGGGAACGTGGTTGTGATTGCAATGAGTACTGATCTTCAAGAAAAATGTGTAATCAGTGAAGTTAGCTGTTATTGTTATTCTCTGTTGAAGCCATTTATTGTTAATGCATTTGCTCTCATTCTGCCTGTTTATCACAGGGATGCTGCTTGCTCAGGTCTGTATGAATAGCTCTTTCTTATCAAGAGAAGTTCATGCTTGTCTAATTATCCACCTGCATTAAACCCCCAGCTTGAGACCAGGACAGAATTTCTTAAATCACCTTTGCTTTTTTTTTTGCTTTTTTTTTTGGTAAAGAAATACCTTGGGTTCCTTTTTATGTCTTAGGTCAAGAAATTGTTACTCTTGGCCAAAGAGGTAGTCTCCATTTTTACAACTGGCAACTTCTTTGAGCTCTTACTTGTCTATTCATTGTCAGTTGCAAAAGGTGATTTTCTAGTCAGTGTGGTCCAGGTTTTAATCTGAATTGTAAAAGAGCTGTCCATGTTTGCTGTGCCCATTCCTGGAGATGTCCTATTCAGCCACAGTAACATATGCTTTGATTTCATCTGATTTTAATTACTGTAAGTCACTCTACATGAGGCTGTCTTTGGAAACTGTTCAGGAATTGCAGAAGATCCTAAATGCTGCAATAACAATGAAGATTGAGATAGTTACAGAGAAAATATAAGTGCTCTGTTGAAACAGCAGCACTGGATACTAGTTCATTTATGGACACCGTTCAATATGTTTGTTATCACCTGTAAATCCCAATTCTGGTTAGGTCCAATCTATCTGAAAGATCATCTCTCCAACATCTCTGCTCTCTTACTACTATCAAGCAAAGACCTTCTTATTTATCCAGGCCTTTGTCTCTTAACTGGCCATGAGTGTGTACTGTAATTGGGGTGCACTATATTTTTATCAATATTATTATATTTTAACTGCTATTTCAACTGTGCTAAATTACCATTGTCAACATGGTCAGCTGGAAGCCTATTGGAGACATGTGTTTGGGAATTAGACAGTTCCATACTGTCTCCATCAAGTAAAGGGTTACTCTTACATTACTATGTAGGTGAATCATAGAGTTGGAAAAGACCACAAGGGCTGTCCTTTCCAACCCCCTGTCTTGTAGGAACACACAATCAAAGCACTCCTGGCAGATGGCCATCCAGTCTCTGTTTAAAAATTTCCAAAGAAGGAGATTTTTCCACACTCTGGGACAGCATATTCCATTTAAATAAGAGCCAGTAAAATGACCAATTCACATTACGGCCAATGCAGGATGATACTGATGCACAACAGAACCAATGCACATTGGTCCTGTTGTACATCAGTTCTATTATGCATCAGTATGCTAGCTAGAGAATGCCGGTACACATCAGGACACTCTTGCTGGGTTCATGATTATACAATTTACAATTCATTAACAGGGTTTCTTGGTGCCACTGCTGCATAGCTAAGTATACATGGTTACAGAATGTACACTGTGATGGAGGATTCTGGCTGTTGTTTTTTAAATTTGTTTTAAAACTTTAATTCCTTGTTTTAGCTGTATTTGATTTTAATTTATATTGTCAACCACATTGGGACCCATATTGGAGAAAGGAGGCTATATATTAATGGATTAATTAATTAATTAATTAATTAATTTTGGAAATAGGCTAAGATCCTTTGATTTCTCCTTTAAAGTTCAGATTGAAACTCAGGAAACAGTCAACACCCCACAGAGATGGAAGCCTTTCATTTTTAATTAGAAATACACAAGCACAGACACACTACACACACATCTTAACTTCAGTAGGAATAAAACAGTTTGTAAGATTATGTTCAAGAGAAGAACACTTAAAGGTTTAAGAAGCCCATTCATGCATGCCTTCAATCAATCAATCAATCAATCACTATATTTATATCCTGCCTTTTTCCAGAAAGTGAGACTCAAGGTGCCTCCAGAATAAAAATAAATACAAGTAAAAAACAACAACATATAGCTAAAAAAAAGATAAAAACAGTTAAGATTAAAATAATATTAAATTGCCTACAGAATTAAAACCATAAAATATTAATTTAAAAGCCTAGATTAAAAACAATACAGCACTAAAATAGAAAGCCTATTATATAAAACAATCAGTTTCCAAATGGCTGCTGGAATAGGGAAATCTTTACTTGATAATGGAAAGACAGCAGAGGGAACCAGTCTAGCCTCCTTAGGAAGAGTATTCCAAAGTATAGGAGGAGCCACATCTCTGGCTTTTCTTCACAAACAAAGATTCAGGAAGGACTCATCCTACACTTTCTGCAAGCGTGCTGATGACCAAAATGGCCAATCCAAGATAAACAAGTCCGGTTGCAGAATGCACAGCAGAAGGTCTCGTTGGGTGATGTTTCCAGGTTGTGATTCTTTCTGCGTTGTCGTTTCTCTTTGAGACTTGTTCGGCGTGACTTCTCAAATAAGGCTGCAGCATTGTGGATAGTGGAAAATTGTAAATAAAGTTGGAGCAAGAACACAACCTTGCTTCACTCCATTAGTTATTAGAAAGGGCTCTGAAAGAGCATTGCCGTATTTGACTTGACCATGCTGGCCCTCATGTAGAAAGATAATCATTTTGAGGAATTTAGGGGGCATCCTAGTCTTTCCAGGATCTGCCATAAACCTTTTCTACTCACAGTGTCGAAGGCTTTGGTGAGGTCAACAAATGTTACATAGAGTCCCTTGTTCTGCTCTCTACATTTCTCTTGCAGTTGTCTAAGGGCAAATACCATATCTGTAGTACTCCTATTGGCTCTGAAGCCACACTGGCTTTCAGGAAGGAGTTCTTCTGCAATGGCAGGAACTAATCTGTTCATAGATGTGCCCATAAAGGTGGTGGGGCTGAAATACCACCCACAAGCTTCTTACAATTTGGGCAGGCTCATATTGGAAGATATGGCCTTCTGATATGCGTTGTGTGTCTTAAATTTATTTTCTGACTTATGGCAAATCTAAGCTGACCCTATCCTGGGGTTCTTGGCAAGATTTATTCAGAGGAGGTTTGTCATTGTCTTTCCCAGAGGCTAAGAACATTTGACCCCATCTTTTCACCTTTGGCTCATGGCTGAGTGAGAATTGAGCCTGATCTCCAGTGTTGTAGTCCAGTTCTAAAATCACTACACCACTCTGGCTCATGGCCTTCTTATAGCCATTTCTAATTCTTGCCCCAGAAACTGCAATGCACAAAACAAAACAAAAAGCCTTAAAAATAACCACCTAGAACTATACATTAATATGTAACTTCACCTTGATCATTCAGGACAATAGAAAAGTGTTTTAATAATTCAAAAAATGCATATTTACTTATACCTTCTGAAGGGAAAAAAGACACATGCTGTGAGGATGATGTATTAGTATACTTTTAGAATATTGTCATCCCAAATCTCTTTTTCTCTCTTAAACAAACACTTTGAGGGGGGAAATATCCATTTTATCTCCTGCTCACTGTATGCCACCATTAGTCATTCCATTGAGTTGTGGCATATTTTAAGGTATTCCCTCTTGCATCTTTTACAGCTGCAAACAATAAGCTCTTCAAAATTCAAAGGGCATCTGCATATGTGTAATGTTTCATCACAAAAGTCACAAAGAATATAAATTAGTGAAATCATCTGTGTTATTTGCTTGCGTAATTAGGTGTCCCCAATAGGAACTGGCAAATATTTACCTGCTTTGCTGTTCACAGTACCTTTTAAAACCAAAGCCCAGTTTCTCTATAGAAAGTCTTTCAGGGTTTTAAATGCTAAAATTAGAGCTGGAGTAAATTTTCTCAAAATCCTTCTGAAGATCCAAAATGAAACACACTCAAAAGGCCATTTTCTCAAATTTTCTCTAAATATTAACTTGCCGGAGGGTAACTGCTATTTTCACTTCACAATTCATTAGAACATCATTAAGTGCAGCCATGGTGGACAGCCTCCCACTACAGCAGCACAAAAAGAGGCGAGGAGAAGCTATGTTATTGCCATTGATAAGGATAAGTCCCATTTTTAAAAACTGCTGAAGAATTTTTCCTCCTTAATGAAGAAATTGCTAAAAATATTATACCGACCCTTCTCTTCCCCTAGAAGTAGGATGAAAAAAATATTTTTTATTTTTATTAATATCAATATAATTACAAAAGAAATAAATGGTCCCAGTTTCCTTTACATCATTATTGATCCTTTTTTAACCATCTGATTCATAAGGTTCATGTATCAGTTCTTTACTATAATTTGAGTTATTTCTTCACACGGTTATTTGTATCAAAAAGGAAACAATATCCTATTAAAATAATACAAAATACCAAAAATCTTATATGTTGCTTACATTCCTAATTTAATTCATTTACAAGATTAGCTTTATATGTGCTGATTTCATGAAATTAATCTGTGATTTTAATTGATCTTCCCTGTGTCTCACCAGTTTGTGTGACTTAATCCTAGATCTTTATGTACTTCTGTTTTTGTTTTAGATTACTGTTTATCAGTAGCATCAGTGAAGGAGTGCCGGCCACACTGGGTGACATCCCAGAAGGGGGGTGACACCAGGTCGGCTCCCTGCCCCCCCCCCCCCCCGCCCCCCGCAGCTGCTGTATCAACTGCATGGGAGGTGCTTCAGCCTGTGCAGTTGCTGCTCTGCCCCTCATGGGAGTTCCTTGGGGCCAGGCGAGTACCCTTGGGGCCTTGCAGGTGCTACTTGGGGCTGCAGGGCCCAGAAACCCCACCAGAGGCCCAGGGCCAGAAGTCCTGCCCCCCACAAGCCCTGCCCCCCCCACTGGTTGTCACCCGGTGTGGGAACACCACTGCTGTTTATTACTCCAGTATAACCTTTTGACTTTGTTAACTAGTCTTTCTACTTCTTATATCCTTTGTTATGTAGTTTAATCTCTTCATTTGATTTTACAGTATTCCATAATTAGTTTCCATTCTAATTTTGTTTCTTTTTTATGGTTTCCCATTTAACTAACAGCTTAAATTGTCAATTTCTATTGCATCTGCCAATTTTCTTAACCATTCATCTATTGTTGGAATATTTTTTGTTTTCTATTTCTGAACAAGAAGTGTTCTAGACAAAGAAACCATGTATAGTATACCTTCCAGTTTCTGTTTCTTGCTTGATTTGATATCTTGTTTGTCAAAGTTCAATCATACTAACCCTTCTTTCCCCCCTAGAAGTATGATGAGAAACTTCAGGTGCCATTTGTGCACAAATATTTCTAGATGAGATAGATCATAATCCTCTGTGGCTCAGTACAATTTTACATTATTATATTAGTTTATATGTGACAGAACCTGGGGAATAGAGGGGGGAGAGAGGATCATACAGTCAAACCCACTAGCCAGTGTAGCTGTGACTCTCATGCCCACTACTATCTCACGGAATGTCCATTTTCACTGCCATGACTCTGGCAGATCCCCTAGATCAAGTGTGGGGGAACTTTTTCCATCCAGCAGCCGACCATAATTCCAAATAATTTCTCAGTGCCATTTTTTCAATGGTGAGTAGAGCCAAAGGTGAAAAGATGGA
The DNA here is from genome assembly GCA_026167975.1 of Phrynosoma blainvillii. Classification (NCBI taxonomy): domain Eukaryota; kingdom Metazoa; phylum Chordata; class Lepidosauria; order Squamata; family Phrynosomatidae; genus Phrynosoma; species Phrynosoma blainvillii. Next base: position 31,936,363 of record JANUYF010000003.1, read on the forward strand.
ATCAAACATAATAACAGCCAGAATCCTGTTGGAGACTTACGGTAGGTCTTTGTATGTGGACTTACATATGCAAAGGTTAGATTAGAATTGTGCAGTTCTGTATCATCCATATCCAGTAGAGTTCTGCTGTTATGTTATTGTAGCAGTGCCAGAAATGTTGCTCAATGCACAGCAGGATTGATACACAACAGAATGGATGTGCAATGGTCCCAGTATGAATCACACCAGTCCTGATTCTCATTAGGCACCAGTGTACTTCAGGCATTCTTCAGATATCCCATGACACAGGGGTTTCTTAGTGCTTCTGCTACATTGTGAGATATATGTAAAGTGACAACAGGTCATATAGGAGTTTGGCTTGTGTGTGTATGTATGCATGTGTGTGTAATGTTTCAAGGTCATACTGCCAATATCTAAGCCATAGGAGTGGCATTTGAACATTTTAAAATGTTCATTAGGAAACCATCAAATGATAGCATTGTGGGGAAGGAATATAGCTATCTGGAGAACCTCAGGGAGAATGAGCCCTAGAGCCTGAGATTTTCCAACCTCTATCTGAGATATCCCCAAAGTTGCTTCAGGAAATAATCCAGTACTCAGACTGAACCACAGGCAGTGGCAAGGTAGGACAAGAACAATGAATCAAGACTTGTACTGGGAGGTGAGGGCCAAGGGACCACATACTAGGTTCTGCTCTTTAATTCTGGTTGCCAGATAAAAATGTCTTTAATCCTCATGCAAAGGACAGTACGTTTTAGTCCCCAGAATAGCTTTTATTATAGAATCCACAAAAAGTAGTGGTTTTTGTACAGAAAATAGCAATTCCCCCCCCCCAACCATATTTCCTCTGCAAAAAGAATGGGATATGTGGAAATCACATGATAAATATACCTTCATGTAAAAGGGGGGGTTGCACAAAACCCCTAATTTTGTGTAAGAAGGCCACATGTGCATTTCTGTGAAGATTGATTTCCTACAACACTTGGGATTGGTGAATATAAAATCAGAATTGTACAGCAGTGTTCATTTTCGCCCACTGTGGTGTGAAAAACTGTAGGATTGCAAGGGAGGAGTCCTTGTTGAGATGCAAATGAACTTTAAATTTCCGGGACTTTGAAAATCTCCCAATTGCCACATGGCCTAAAGGAAAAGGGGCCAGCCTGCAAAAGATGCCATCCCCATACCATCTTAACTAAAGACAGACACAATAAAATGCAGGCATCTTACTAACATCTCCAATTTTTCTCCTGTTTGGTTTGTAACATCTTGCCTGTTGAAGAAGCCAGTGGAGCCTCAAAAGCTTGCAACAAGTATATTGTGCATTTTGGTTGGCCAATAAAGGTATCACTGTTTGGTGGATTTTTGTTTGAATTTAATAAAATATTTGTAATCTTTGAGTCAATAAATGTATTGCCATTAGGGTCTGCTTTCATGCCTAGGTTAGGTTTTTTGAGGCAGAACAATGGAATCATAAGTGAATTCAGAAAACAAAAGATGCATACAGTAGAGAACCAGCATGCTGAAGTAGTTTGAGCATTGTATAGTCAGTTTTCCATATCCACGAATTCTTTATCCACAGATTCAACTATCTACAGTTTGAAAAAAATATATATTTAAAAATATATAAATTCCAAAAAGCAAATCTTGATTTTGACATTTTATATAGGGGACATCATTTTACGATGTCATTGTATTTAATGGTACTTGAGCATCCAAGGATTTTGCTATCCATGGGGGGATCCTGGAACCAAATCGCAGTGGATACCAAGGGCCCACTTTACTACTACTCTGGAGACCAGAGTTCAATTTCCCACTTGGCCATGGAAACTCACTGAAGCTTGGGTGAGTCACACACACTCAGCCCCAGAAAACCTTTTGATAGATTCACCTTAGAGACACCGTAAGTCAGAAGGCACACAAGAAAGCCACTCCTTTTTGAGCCAGGAAAAAGCCACCTTTTTTGACACCAAGGCGGCTTTTCAGCACTCCTGTGGCATATAAACACCACACCACCAGAGTGCCATAATGCTGTCTGCTATCTGGTTGGGCAGGCAGTGTGACACTGGCTTGGGGGCAGTGTTGGGACATGCATCTTCTAAATGCCACACCCAAGCCAGCGTATTGTGCCGGTCTGTTTTGCCCCTTAGCAAGGGTATCCTAGATCAGCTATTTAACTACATAATCTCCTAGCCTGACACACACACACCATCCTGGCTTACTGGGCAGCAACCACTGTGAGTAATGGGGGTCTTATATCCTATCTATTAGGATGCAGCAGATGGATGTTTCTACCCTCCTCCTTCCAGCAATCTCCATTGCAACAGCAAGAAGCAGGATCTATGTCACAATTACTCACCATACTGGAGATTGCTTGCAAGACGGATGTGGAAACACCAGTCAGCCATGCTCCAAACAACAGAAAAACAGGCCACCTCCATTGTCCAGTAAGTCAGAACTGGGACACTTTTACAATCCCTCCATATTCCTACACTATTGAATATGTAGGGATCATGAACATGAGTCAGTTATGAATGTGTAATTTTTGGTTACACATTCAGAACTGCATGTGAGAATTCTAGCCTTAATTAGTAGTGCTGTCTTTTTTTCCTAAAAATATTCTTTTTACTCTTTTTGCTCTAAAAATAAGAACTGGGAGCATGATCCTGATTTAGTGTAGTTAAACCAGGATTTTCAACTCTTTGCCCTCTCCCTCAATGTTATCCCAATCAGAAGGATGAGGCAAGCCTATAATTTGTATTGCCAAAAATGATGCATTCATATTCATAGATCACTTGTTGTCAAGACAAATTGCTAATGGCCAACACAGCTACCCCTGAATGTTTTCTGTATTGTGAGATACCACATTGTAGCTGCAACAGGGAAACCAGGAAGAATAGCCTGTGGACTGGGAACTTCAACCAAGGTAAAACCATTTTTTTCTTCTTAAATTTGGACTGAATCCGCATGTTTTATTTCTACGTCCACCAAAATATTAAGACTTCTTGAGGAACCCATTGTTCTCTGCCACAAAGAGGCCTGTGACCTCACTGGAAAAGAGACATATTGGATTGCAAAATAGAGGTCCCTGATGGGAGGCAAATGGATTTTAAATTTCCTGGTCTTTGAAAATCTCCCTGTAGCCACATGGCCAGAAGGAGGAGGAGCCTGCCTGCCTGCCTGCCTGCTAAAGATATCCTCTGCACCATGTACCATCTTAACTAAAGACTGAAACAACAAGTAGGCATCTGACTAATATCTCCCATTGTTTTCTCCTGTTTGGTTTATAACATCTTGCATGTTGAAGAAGCCCATGGAGCTTTGAAAGCTTGCAACAAATACATTGTGCATTTTGGTTAGCCAATAAAAGTATCACTGATGGTTTTTTGTTTGAATTTGCTAAATGGCCAACACAGCTACTCCTGAATGTTTTCTGCAAACACAAAGTTAGAACAATCTGGACTGAAATTGTAGTAGGAGGCAAAGGCATAAATCCCACAAAAAAAACCACATTAGTAATTAAAAGATTATTCAAAAATAGTCAACAAAGCAAAATGCTCAAATTATTCATTGCTTTCTTCATGAAGAAAATCAGTAAAGAATTGCTCTTCATGTCCACACTAATGTCCCAAAGTGACTCGGTGTCTTTGTTTAATTCAGAATAAAAATGGAAATTGCTGGCTATGGCTTTATGGTAATATATTTTGTCCTGGTTGATTAATCTTTAGGTTCTACTAAAATAACAAAACAAAACAAAAAAGTTATGGCAAATCTTAATTTTACCTATCTGTGTTTTAGTGCAATCAGAAGTCTGTGTATTTTTGGCAGAGACTGGAAGCATAACTGCTTTGGCCTGTGGCTCCTAGAATTACCCAACCAGCAAAGCCAGGAACTTTTCCAAACTCTGATTTTTGGAACCAATTATCAATCAAAATAGTAACAAATAAACACTGACAGCAGATGCATAAAAAGAGATGCATTTACAAACACTGTTTGCATCAGGAGAACACTAAGAAGAGCTTACTGACAGGAGAAACATTTTCTTTTCATTATATTATGGTGCATTATTTATTATAAACTGTTTTGATCTGAGAAAAGTGGTTTTTAGATCTCTATGAAAATAAACACAAGGAATAGCACATCCCAGTGTATTTTCCAGAGAAGTAACAATGTTTTCCTCTCCCATACTTTGAGAAGTTTGGGGTTTATTCAAATCCAGATGTTTTTAAAAGATATTCCTTTAAACAAGAATCACAGAATCACAGAGTTGGAAGGGGCCTCATGGGTCATCAACCTGCCACACAATGAAGGGTCTCCAGCTAAACCATCCCTAGCAGGTAGCTGTCCAGCTGCTTTTTGAAGACATCCAGAAAAGAAAACTCTGCCACATATCACGTCTGTTCCACACTTAATCAGATTACTAATCAAAATATTATGGAGGACCTTATCAAATGCTTTGTTGAAATACAGATAAATAACATCCACAGCATTCCTGCCATCTACTAAACTAGTGAGCTAATTTTAAAAAGATATTAGATTATTTTGGCAGGATTTGTTCTTCATAAAGCCATACTGGCTCTTACTGATCACTACATTGTCATCAATATATTTGCACACAGACTTCTATATAATCTGTTCTAATATTTTTTTCCTAGCATGGAGTTCAGTCTGACTGGTTTGTAGTTTCTTGAATCACTTTCTTATTTTCTTTTTTTCCTCTTTCTTTCTTTCTTTTGCCTTTTTTGAAGAGAGGGACAATCTTTGCCCTTCTCCAGTTCTCTGGAATCTCACCTGCTCTTCAAGATTCTCAAAAATGATGACAAGGGGTTCCGAAAGTTCCTTCAGTACTCTGGAATACAATTCATCTGGCCCTGCAGATTTGTACTCATTTAGGTGGATCAAGTGGTTGAGACATTGACTCTATTGATTGCAAGATTGGCAGGTTGGCAGTTTGAGGCCCAGATACCTTGTGATGAAGTGAGCTCCCATCATTAGTCCCAGCTTCTGCCAACCTAGCATTTCGAAAGCATGCAAATGAAAGTAGATAAATAGGGACCACTTTGGTGGGAAGGTAAATAGCATTCTGTGCAATCATGCTGGCCACAGAATCACAGAGTAGTCTCTGACAACCCTGGCTCTTCAGCTTAATAACAGAGATGAGTACCTCCCCCTATGGTTAGACACAATTTGACAACCTTGTCAATGGGAAATACCTTTACCTTCTACCTTTAATATGTAGAGAATCTTGTAGCATTTTTCAGACTAAGGGTCCATACATTTTTCAGACTAAGGGTCCTGGGATTGCCGGATCGGGGCCATGGCAACCACATGCTGTGGCCCCAATCCGGCTCTTTCCTGCTCCAAAAAGAACTGGCAACTGCCACTCCTTTTGGAGAGGCAAAAAGCTGCTTTTACTGCCGCCGTGGAGGCTCTTCTGCGCCCCTTTGGCGCACTGTGTCTACACGCTGCGCCAAGGGAGTGCCCTGACACCACATGCCATGCAGTGAGGTACGTGGCATGATGGTGCCATCGGGGTGGAGTCGTGGCAGCTGGTGTATAGTCACCCCACCCCAACTCCACCCCCAGGATGGTCCTTGTGGCCAGTCTGTACAGGCCCTAACTGAAAGAAAGAAATGGGCAGCATGAGCTTTGATAGACTAAGAAAGCTCATGCTGCCAATTTCTTTCTTTCAGTTAGTCTCAAAGGTGCTACAAGATCTCTCTATATACTAATTCTACAGACTAACACAGCTATTTCTTTGATGTTTACCTTTATGTTAGCTTGGTGACATGCTTATTAAACAATGGCCCAACTTTTTGATCATTCTCTTGCCTTGAATGAATTTGGGGAAAACTCCTTTTTATTGCTTTTTGTTTGCCTAACCAGTTCCAGCTCATTTTAGCTTTAGCTTTTCTTACACTATTCCTGCAAGTTTGAGCTGCATATCTGTTCTTTGGTAATTCATCCTGCCATCCATTTTTATATTTATTCTTTTTTCTTTTCACTTCTACCTTGAGTTTGCTGTGCAACCACATTAGCTTTTTCATATGTTTCCCTTTTTTTCTTCCATGAGATTGTTTGTGATAGTGATTTTTGCAACTTCTTCTTCTCCAAGAACTCTCACCCTTGCTGGGTGTCTTTTTCCTTTAGCATCTCTAGCCATGGGATTCTACCCAGTATTTCTCTGTACTTGTTAAAATCAGCTTTCCTGAAATCCAAGGTCTGTTTTTGACTATACTTTGTGTTAATTGTAGCATACCATGGTCACTTCAGCCTAAACTAATGACTGCAATGGGGTCTTGGTATCTGCTGGGATACTTTTAGATACTTGGTATCTTTTAGTATCTTCTTACTCCTGTATAGTCTTCTATCCTTCACTGGCAGAATTAATGAGAATACCACCTGTGCCACAAACCCCTTCAGCTTCTTGCCCAAAGCTTCATATTCAAAAGTGATCTGCTCAAAGGTGTTCTTGGTGGTATCGTTGGTGTCCACATGAATCAAGAGAAAGGAATACTGATGAGTTTTGACAGACTCTTGGTGAGTTTCGACAGCTTATCAGTGACATCTGGGATATATGCACCAGAAGACAGCACACTTCTCAATTAATCTTGTCAGGCTGGCACATAGATACCACTATACTACTGATTGATGTGTTCACAACCACCAGCATCTTTTCTATCATCTTGTTGCAGTTGGCAGTTACCTTGGCTCCTTCCTTGGAATATGATATCCCTTGTTGCTGGTTTCCTGTTTAAGCATCTACACTGCTGATATCCTCCTGACGATGTAGGAAGTGGAATGGTTCTGAATCTCTTCTGTATGGTCTACTGACAGTGACTGTCCTCCAGAGTGTTTCTTTGGTGTTATAGCCTTTTTCATTTTCCTTGGCAGTTTATCCCTGTTGGTTCTGTAGACTCAGTTCTCCCTGTGTTCTGTCTATGAAATCCTCATGTACAATGATGCACTGAAGGGACTCAACATGCAGTTGTAGTGTTCTGATCTTCTCTTCTTAGAATGCTACCAATCTGAACTTGCTGCAAGAAGAGTAGTTGGTGAGGGTTTTTGGCACACACACACACACACACACACACACAAAAACATTGCATATGCATTGCAGCAGATAACTATGGATCCTTCTGCTTCCATCTCTGCAATTATATTACTCTATCCCTTCCTTCCTGGGTGGGACATTTGGGATGTAATTGCCAATGCCCCAAGGTGCACACTCCCAGCTCAAAAGCTTGCTGCCTCTCCCCACCTGGCTATTTTTGTTTTGTTTTGTTTTGCTTTGCTTTGCTCACAAGAACTTCAGCAAAGGATGATGCAGAAGTTTATACAGATGAGCTGCTACTCTCCCAGAGCTTCACCTACAAATATCCATCTTTACCAATCCAATCCAAGAAGTCAAAGCCTTCAAATGACTTCTGAGAACCATTTTCTCTGCATAGACTTTGTCAGCTGAAGATGCTTCTGTAAGAGTGGGAAAGAAAAGAGGTTGCAACCAAAATGACTCATTGAAAAGTTTTCACATTTCACCCACATTCAAAATATTTCAGCTCAGTCCCAAAACTGCTACAGTATCATTTCCAGAGCACTCATTGCCAATCTCTCTAAGCATGTTGAGCAATAATTTATTAGAATTTTTCCAGTTGAAAGAAGTAAAGGGAAAATCTCTTCATTCATATACAGTGTGGTATCAGGGGAAGGTAATGGAACTTTTAGCTTGAAAGAGGGCAGAGGCAAAATTGTATCTCTTGCTCAATGGCAACAGAGAATAAATAGAAATTTTTGTTAAAGGGGAAATCCTATCTAAGCAGCATTCTAAGTTGTTTATTTATGATTTAAGAAAAAGGGCATTGAAGTGCTGGAGGACAAGCTTCTTTTTTCTTAGGAATGCAGAGAGGGATTGAGATCACTTGGACCTGCTGCTCTAAATGAGGGCACACTCTGCAAATCACAAGGATGACTCAAGACAAGAAAGCCCTCTCAGGGCAGTCCAAGGCATTTTCCTACCTGAAATACTTCTATCTTTTATTCGAAAACCTCTAATATTTGTCCTTTGGGACAATCTAGCACCTCTCCTTTATAGAAAACCTAGCTGAGCTAAGGGATGAATTGAGAACTTTCAAGTAACTAATGGAACATCTCTTTGTCAAATAAACAAGGTACAAGTACATTATGTAATGGTTGTTTACTTAAGAAAGGTTAATTTCACTCATTCTGCAGTTTTATGTTAACTTTTAAAGTTACCTTTATAGTTATGGAGGTTTGGCTGAGAAAGAATATATCAGTGGTGGCTCATGCTGCTACATCATGCTCTGTCAAAGGCGGTGATGCAACAAGAGGCAAAACATATCATTTGTAGTATTCAGATTTTTAAAGGTAATAAACATTGTTCCATAACACACTGCAGAAATAATCCAGTTAGAGACCACTTTAACTGCCCTGGCTTAGTGCTAGGGAATCCTGGGAATTATAGTTTACTGTGGCACCAGAGACTCTGACAGAGAAGGTTAAACTAACTCCACATAGCAGCAGATAGACCACTTAGAAGCCTACTATGAAGAATGTGCACAATACTTTGCAGATACAATTGCTCAGATCTGCTCTTCTCTATATATATTTTTTCTATTTACCAACCTGGCATTCAGCAGCAACATTTTCAGCCCAGGGGGCCCATTGCCAGGGGTATTTACAGTTGGGGACAGTTTAGGGGGCCACAAGAGCCCTCTGGCTAGCCAATAATAGCTGAGTTGCAGTACAGACATATTAGCACAGACATCCTGATTAATCCCTTGGCAAAAGGTATAAGAAATTGGTCTTACAATTTCTAGGAGTATAGATAGCTTTGTGCAGCTCATGTTAGGGAAGCATAGCCTTCATGGTTTGCAAAGCTGCATGTAACATAGGTGACTTTTTTGAAAAGCTGCCCTTTCTGATGCCAGATTTGTTGAACTATTCTATGGCAGAGTGAAGACTGGGTGAAAGAAAGCTTATTGAAAAAGATGAATTCTAGTGAAAAGTCAAACAAGGAGTCTCTACAACCAAAAATGGAAACCTAGCAGATGGAAATAAAATATACCCTAGAGAAGAACAAGACAGGAGCTACTTCTTATTTAGTAAAAATGCTGTAACAGCTGCATAATTTAAACTGCAAATGGAGTCACAAGGGACTTTCTCTTCCCTAAGGCTCTGCCAGGTGGCTTCAGAGGCATGACAATGGAGATGTACCTTGTACACTAACATCTTAGCTCAAAGCAGAATTTTCTGGACAATCACTGTGCTCTATTTATTTTGTGAAAATATGCGATCATGTGTTTTAAGCCAGTCTCTGGCTTGAGGCTAACAAGGTCTTAGCCCTAAAATAAACTGTATAGTGAAATAGTTTAGTCTGGACCCTGAAAGCTTCACAAATGCTAGGCACATATCTTTCAGGAATCCTTTATAGTTAGAGATAGTAATTGTAAGTCTGCATATCTAATCAAGTCCTATCAGGGATGTTAACTGATCTTTAGTGACCACTCTGTTGTCCCCGCAATGCCACTATTTTTATGAATACTGCTATAGCAAAGGTTCAAAGAAACTAGTTGCAAATTATGAATTATTCACAATAAATCCTCTTCTACAATAACTAAGCCATAATCAAGGCACATACTCTACAATATATTTCTAACTGATTTTACAAGGGTGAAAGGGTGGGGTGCATCGAAGAATTCACATACAAAGAGTAATTATATTTGACATTTTTAAAAAATGAGAAAGTAAAGAGTTACATGTTTAACTTTAATGGTAGCTAACAACTTTGGGAAGACTTACATCTCCAATTAATTACTCTATAATGTACTTTTTAAAGCTCTATACTAAGACAACCAATGTTGTAGAGCAATCGTTTCTGTAAACTGTAAATAAATGTATGTTACATGAACCAAATCTGTAGACACACATTAACATAACATCTAAATTACTAATGAGAAACCTGATTTGAATAAGCATCTTCTATCTATAATGTGTATTACCTGGGAACTAGGCAGCATGAAGGTATAGGAATTTACTTGGCCTTTTGCATTTTCCAGAAAAGAAAAAAAATCTGTTTTGGGGAAAACTAAACAGTTTTTTAAAAAAATCACCCAAAAGTCAACAATTGTTTTAAAGGACTGGGTTTTCGGGGGTTCACCGTGTGGCTTTGGGAGCATAAAAGTCCAGGAATACATGAAATCAGCAGGCCATAATTTCTCCATCCTGGTATAAAGCCAATGTCATAGGAAAAATGTATAATGTAATGAAATGCAATTACATGATGACTGCATCAGGTGCCTGCCCACAGTAGCTGTATCATTTTATTAGGTTAAGCTGATATTTTGACATGTTTGTCATGGCATGATGACAGTACTTAATTGATGTGTTTGTTTTATTGTTAAAATATTTATGCTTTGGCTTTCTGTTACATGTAACTGTGTCCAGGAGCTTTCCTGTCAAAACAGTGTTCAAAACACCATACATTAAAATATATGCTGTATTCACACTGCAAAAATAATCTGCTTTGATCCCGCTTTAACTGCCAGGGCTCCATGCTATGGAATTCTGGGAGCTCTGGTGCTCCAACAAACTACAATTCACAGAATTCCATAGCATGGAGCTATGGCAGTTAAAGTGGGGCCAAACCAGATTATTTCTGCAATGCAGAATCAGCTATAGTCTAAAATCTACAGAGAAAAAAGGAAAAATCATTGAAATGGGCAGGGGGGAGAGATGATACTGGACATTAAAATGAGCTCAGAAAGACAACCAGGCAAGGCAAGGACCTCCAGCATTTGGTTGCCACTACAGACAAGGACTTCTTTTGTGTATCTACCAACCAATCTCTAATAAAAGTGGGGCACAATCAGTTTCTCCATTCAGCACATCCTTTCTAGAATGAAACTTCCTTCATAAAAGCAACCATAGTGGGCAATAACTTAAAATGATATTTGTAATAATAATAATAATAATAAAATTTATTTATACCCCGCCCTTTGAAATATCAATCTGGGCGGCTTACAGTTAAAAGTGTATACATCCATAAAACAAATAAATACAATAACCCCCCACCACTTTTTTTACCACTTTTTTCGGGGTGGCAAAATGGAGGATCGGGGCTGCAGCGTGGGGTTGCCGCGGCCATGATCCACCACTTCCTGGGGCAGCTCCATGCTGCCCATCTGCAGAGGCCCTTAGTTAACTTAGGGGTGAAACAGATGGGCAGGAAAAAGCGGCTTGAAGCTGCCTTTTCTGAAGTCACATTGAAACTCCACCAACTGCACTGCCCGCTACTAAGGTAGCTGGAACGTGCATGTCATGACCACATGGCATAGCTTCAAGCTGCACCACAAAGTACTTTTATTTTTACTGTGCCCCTCACCATCCTTGCACACTTTCACAGAAGCAAACCACCAGTGACTGCCATTCCATTGTATGACCATCCCTGTGAACCTGCACACAGTTGCATGTGCAGCGCTTCACCAGGACAGGGCATTGGAGCAGAAGTGGGCCCATGCAGATACTGACAAGATACAATCATACCCCCCTTCACCCCATGACCCCTCTTTGACTGTCTGGTTTGTGTATGTTGTACTCATCTCCATGAGGGGTGTCACCATTTCTCTTTTGGAAATTGCTACCCTCACCGCCTGGGTACAGCAGCTCCATCCCTTTTAAATGCACTCCTGTGACAGGGCGTTTACATATACATTTGCGGTTAGGATTAGGATTCAGAAAAAGTTCCCCTTTTAGAGCCACCCTGCATCGATGCATTTATATGTACATGTGAAGGTGCGCACTTTCCGAGAAGAAGTGGAAAAATCCAGCTCCTTTTTAATCCGGCTTTTCTCCCCATAGTGGAGCTTAGGTGTGCTTTCCAGCCAGCTTCAAAATGTGCATCATCTAAATGCCCCACCGTGAAGCTGGCTAGACACCTGCTTATTTTGACCATCTGTTTTGCTCCTTAGATGGGGGAGATGAGAAAAAGGGGGAAGGATCTTGCCGTTCTACCATCTTGACTGTACTCGGATGTTACTTGGCCACTTGTATCCAGGGTTTCATCTGTGAAATGCTGAAGCATATGAAATTTCAATTCTTGTCCTTTCTCTCTATTGGTTTGGGTCCTAAAGAAAAAAACAACCTTGCTCCCTTCGTCTCCGTTACAGTTATTGAGACATTATAAGATGCTATCACATTGCCTCTCAGTCTTTTTTTGTCCAGGCTAAAATATCTTACTGCTTCATCTCATCCATAGACCATAGATTTCATACACCTTAACCAATTAATGCATCATATTGGTTATCCTCCAGTGTCTTTTGACCTTCCTCCTCTGAACATAGTTCCAATTTGCTGATATATTTCTTAAATGATAGTTGTGGAAAAAGTGCAATCCCTGGGCTTCTCATAGTCTGTTATTCTTGCCATGGGATATGCAAAATCCAAAGGGAATATTTGTCAGTGCATCTGGGACATTCAGGGGCTAAGCAGACGGCTTATTGGGCCATCTTGGGGACAGGGACGGGGAGGGGCAGCCGCATGATCGGTGCCCCAACCCCTTCCCGAGGTCATCCTCGGAGCAGCTGGCCCTCCGCATGGCCGGCACTCCGAGGACGCAGCGTTCGCACACGCTGCGGCAGAAGAGTCGACGAAGGTGTGCCGCAGCCTTTTGCGGCGCACCTTCGGCGACTTCTGAAAGGAGAGCTGATTTAGTGCTCCTTTCAGGGATGGCGAAGGTGCGCCGCAGGACCGAGGTGTGAGGATGCCTTGGTCCCGCGGCGCAGCTTCCTGGGGCGGCCCATGGCCACTCGTCTGCTTAGCCCCTGAGTTACAAAATCATATAAGTGCAGCCTCCTTACATTCAACATTTAAAGATAGTGGGGGAGGCTTTGTCCTTGCAGCATATTTGAATAATTTAACAAATCCAAAGTATAGGAAAGCCTTTACTCTGGCTAAATTTAATGTATTTCCATCAGCTTTACTCGAGGGAAGATAAAATAATCAACCACTTTATCAGGGGTAGGCAACCTTTTAAGGGCCAAGGGACTTCAGCTCCCAGAAGCCTCAGCCATGTTGGCCAATAGTCCCATGTTGGCCAATAGCTCCTGGGATTCTGGGAGCTGAAGTTCCTCGTCCCTTAAAGGGGAAAGGTTGCCTACCCCTGGCCTATATCCTTGTGGGTCTGGGGAGCTAGGGGCATGTTTTATTGTTTTGTACCTTTTACTGTGATCTCCAGTGCTGTTTTATAGCCCCAATTTTATGAAAAATACCAGGAAAAACTGGCACATGTTATATTGATTACCTCTTGGCAGATCAGGGGTCAGAGATTACAGCCAAGGTAGCAAGTTTTTGCGTTGGGGCAATAGTTTGCCATTGTATGATGGTGCTTTAAATTTTAACGTGTGCATTATTTCAATGGTTTTTTTCTATGCAGTTGCTAAAACTATCCAGATTTTGAATTATTAAAATGTTATGCATATTATCCCTCCCAGTATGTGATAACCTTATATGTGATAACGTTTGATGTATTTCCTTGGTGTTTTTTGTTTGTTTGTTTGTTTTGCTTGTTTCTTCTTTTGTACTGGTCATTGATCGTAATAAATTTCAACCATTCATGAAAGGATATATTTCTTAAAGTGGGGTGCCTAGAACAGGATATGATACATGAAGTGAGCCCTGACTAAAGCAAAATGGAGTGGTACTATTACTTCCTTTGACCTGGACATTTATTTATTATTGATTTATTTGGAGTATTTTTACCCCGCTCTTCAGCCACAAAGGCTCTCAGAGTGGCTTACAAATGGTTAATTAGACGGTTCCCTGCCCTCATGCTTACAATATAAAAAGACATGACACAAAAGGAGAAGGGAATGGTGGTGGGGAAGGGGTTCAGATCCAGCAGTTCTTCTCTCTCTCTGAGGCCTGGACCATGGCAGATGGACTGGAGGGAGGGCTCTCCTTGCAGCCAAGAAATGCAATGTTGTCATTGTTGCCACCATTATTATTACTATTGCTGCTGCACCACACAGCTGGCTCATGTTTCGTTTGTGTTCTCCTAAGAGCTGTGGATTTTTTTCACATGTACTGCCGTCAAGCCGTGTGTGTGTGTATATATATATATATATATGTATTTCATTTTTCCTATATGTGTATTTCATTTTTCCTACCTAATTGTAGCACATTACATTAATCCCTGTTGAGTTTCTCTTTGATAGTATTGACCCAGCTTTCTAGTCTGTTAAGGTCATCTTGAATGTTCGGTCTTCTGGATGCCAAAACAACAGAGACTACAGCTGATGTAATCTCTGATCCAATACCACAATATCAGATTTTTTAAAAAAGGATAAAAAATATGGGTTTTGAACCGTGATTGCAGTTTGCAAGTAACTGAACATGCATCACAGCCAAAGATATTGTAATTCAGTTTACCTCACGCCTTCATTAAACCAGGTACATTAGTTGTAAACTGTATGTTTCAGTATATGGATTCTGTTTATTTAACCATTACGAATGAGAGTGAAACTTCTATAAATTAGGTAAAAAGAAATACTGAGCCAAAATCTACACTGAGGCTAAATGTTCTAATCTATTTTTTTTTTAGGTTCACCATTTCAATTTAATTATAACTAAATTGTATCATCACTAAATTAAAGCTAGAACCAATTAGTTCTTTCATTCTTGTCTTGAGAATAAATACAATTTTCCTTCCAGGAGCACTAAAGAACAGAAACAACTTGGAATTATCTCCCCATTTTTTCATGTGTCTGTTGCCTGTGTCTAATTAAAACCATTTGTCAGTAGAATATATTTAGTTTAGTTATACTGCTCCAATAATCCTTCCAGCACGATCCTGAAGTATTATTGCTCATAGCGTTAGTATCTCAGAAGCTCTGTATAGGCTTGAGCCCCAGTGACCTCCATGTCAGTGGAACAATGAATCTGCTCCAAGTTAAAAGACCTATCCAAAGCGTTAACCTCTAGCTCCCAAATAGGTTCAACACCTTACATCTATCATATAAACTTCAGACTAAAACCCAGAGTGGATTCACTGCTCCATTGACCTGGAACTCACTAACTCTGGCTGGGCAGGCACTGCTAAGGTTTTAGGCACATTCTAGTTTTTCTTTACCACTTTCTGTTTTTGAAAAGTATGTACTCTGTAAGGCAATATTAAAAACATGACACCGTGATCTATTTCTGCAACAAAAATGTTATCTTGAAATTTTCCCGAGGTCATTTCTGCAGCCTTACTTCATGCAGCAGAGTGTAGATATTATGAAAGGGCAACAATATTAGAAATATAGTTTGTTATTGAATTTTTACTGGCAAGGAGGGAAAGAGATGCCCATGGCATTTTCTGCCTCAGCAGGCAAACTAACTTGGGGGTGAAACAGATGGCCCCTTTGCAGTGGGCATGTTGTTTAGACGACACATGCCCCCAAGCTGCCAGGAGGCTCCCATGAAGCCAACCAAACAACCACACAGCAGCAGCTTTTCAGTGCTCTGGCAGTGCAGCATTTAGACACCACACAACACAGGAGCACCAAAAAGCCACCACCATGGTGAGAAAGCTTGCTTTTTCCCAGATCAAAAAGGCTTTCTGCCACTTCTTTTTGAGCCAGGAAAACACCAAGTTGGGGGCGTGGTGTGCAGTTGCTACAGCTCCAACCCAGAAATCAAAGGGGCAGCATGATGCCACTCCTTCGGGGCAGTCTGTTTCACCCCTCAGTGTGCTTTGGGTACTATGCACTGACTTTGAGGTAAGGCACCATTTACTCTTCTGTCTCAGGCAGCAGATTGTTTTGGTGTGGACTGTCAGTAAGTTTCCCCCACTTTTTTCAGAGGGCAATAGAAGCTACATTTATGTAAGAGTTGAGTAGGCTACCAGCTTAATCAAAGCAGCTTTCCTCCTGATTTACTTGAAACATAAAGTCTCTTGTAAATTCCAGACACAATTAGAGATTTTATTTTTACCTTGAAACATAAACCTTTCCTCCAAAATGCTGACAATACCTTTAAAGCTGAGATTCTCTAAAGTACACTGGATCTTATAACCACAGTTTATGGAGATATTAAAGCACTCTGTTTATCAAATTACACTGAATAAGACTCCACCTAGGAAAGTAAATATTTGCCTAGGAAACTGAAGTGTCTTGAGGGATAATTTTTTATGAACACTTCAAAAATATGTGGAAGTTAGTAATGAGATAGCAGTTCACACTTTCCTGTGTGAGTCTCTATGCGTTTTGTGTTATTGTTTTCCTTTGGGCTCTGGGCTTTTTAAAGAAAAAAGACTGCTGACATATTAATCTTTCAAGTCATTTAAACACTCCTGCAAAATTCTAGAAATTACAGTGAGGTTTAGAAGATGCTACATTAATTACATTTGTGACTCTGGGTTTTTAAACAATAAAATGAAAGTACTTACAGATCTTGTACATTAAATAATTCAGAACATTTGCACTGCATCATATGTTTGAAGGGAAGAGAAAACTATATTAAATTATCTGAATGCACAAGCAAATCACTCATTAACATGCCATCTTGTTAAATATGTATTGCCTCCCTTGCCATGATCAGGGACAAGGTCCTCATTACATGGGAACAAATGAACAACCTCCTAATGGGCTGTTAAGAACTGATATAGAGTCAAAAGAAGCTATCAACTTGAGCAGAATAACAGAACATGTGCTTATTTCATTCTCCTGGTTGCTCAGAATTTCCCCAACCCAAACTGGTTTTCTTCACCCTCAGAAAGATATAGAAACCCCATTTTTCCCCCTTTGAATTATGACTGCAGCTTGATGTATCTGTAATTTTGAGTGTAGAAAATGAAAGAAAGGAAAGCAATCCTTCTAGTTACTGCTTCTGTTTCTCTGAGACTATTTTTCCATAGCAAAATAAACTATTCCTGACTAGGATGCAATTCTTTAGTACCTTTGTCCTTGAATGAAGCAACAAGTAATTTTCAAAATGCTCTTCCTGCTGCAAGTTTTAGAAAACCACAGAGATTTTTTTGAAGGAGTTAATGTGTGCACAATTTACACATGATTGTTCTGTACAGAAAACAGCATTTTCTGGGAAGAAACTAATATTTCTATCCAGGAATATTATTTCATGTGCAGGAAAGGTTGTTTTCTATCAATCACATGTTAATTTTTCACACAATAAATTCCCAATTAGATTTTCTGCACAGCAAATAATATTTTCAGATTAGTAATATTATTTTTTGTACAGACTTTATTTTCTGCCCCATGATCTGTTGTGACAATATGGGTGGAGCAATTATTCTTGTATAATTAGTTATCTTCTCCCTGTAATGGCCCTGGGCTGTAGGGCCATTCTACCCATTGTGTGCTCCATAAGGAATTAGGGGCTAAACAGACTAGTGATAAATGCCAGCATCAGGGCAGAGTGGGGACAGGGCAACCCAGATGGCGGGCAGTGTCATGCTGTTTCTTTGGTGCAATGTTTAGACACGCTGTGCCAAAGAAATGTGGAAAAGATGACAACACAGTGGCAAGAGCAGCTTTTCACCACTTTAAAAAAGAACAGCATTTTGCTGGACCTTTTTGGACCAGTAAAGCACCAAATTGGGGCCGCAGTGTGAGGTTGCTGTGGTCCCAATCTGGTGCTGAAAGGGGCAGTGGGACGCCACTCCAAAGGGGTGATCTGTTCAGCCCCTAAGACCTATAGAGTTTTTTGAGAAGATTTTCACTTACAGTCACTACATTATATTCACAAGTAAAATCATAGAATCATAGAGTTGGAAGAGACCACAAAGGCCATCCAGTCCAATCCCCTGCCATGCAGAAAGACACAATCAAAGTACTCCAAACAGATGGCCATCCAGCCTCTCTTTAAAAACCTCCAAAGAGGGAGACTCCACCACTCTCTGAGACAGTGTGTTCCACTGTCAAACAGCTCTTAACATCAAGAAGTTATTCCTAATGTTTAGGGAGAATCCCTTTCCCTGTAGTTAGAACCCATTGCTCCATGTGCTAGTCTCTGGAGCAGCGGAAAACAAGCTTGCTCCATCTTCAATATGAAGGTAATTTGTTGTGAGGTAGCATAACAAAACAAAAGTCCTCATCTCAGATACATATCTTCTCAGGGCCTTCTCAACGCACAGTGTTACAATTTATGCTCAATAAATATGCATATTAGACTTTGATGCATAAGGCAGGAAGCAGTCTGTTGGCAGAATCTGCATGAATTGTTAAGAATTCATACTAGATAGGATATGCCTGGTGGCCTAGACCCCCATCCATCTTGTAAAAAAGTCAAACCTAAAATGCAAACTGGAATTTCCCTCTGACTCTCTCCAACAAGGAAATGGTTTCATTGATGAGAGTAATTGGGGCTCAACTTTATTATTTACTTCCACTAAATGGGACCTGACAAAATGGCTCAGATTATTACAACCCCTCCTCCCCCAATAGTGAGGTATTGTGCAGCTTCTAGACATGTTGGGCAACCCTATCAGGATTTGAAAGAGGGCAAGTGTCTACACTTAATTGTCTTTGTCTTGCACACAGCTCCATTGTTCTCTGCTACCCAAAGTATGTCATTATGTGCCTGAAGGGCTTGCTGCCATCTGCTTTTTTGCACAGAGGCACAAGCTTTGCACTTATCACTTTAAACCTTCCAAAAAACAACATTGAGGTCATTTTTGCCCCCTCCCCAGAGGTGTTCCCTTCACTTTAGGGGACAGCCCTCATGTTAGGAAGAGGTTAAATACAGAGACAGAAACAACAGTCTCTCTCTGAGACCCGCTTCTTCTGATATGCTCTCCAGTAATCCAGAATTAGGGCCTCTGAAGACTGATCCAAAGGGCTGGCCTGGGGGTAGAGTTGGGGCCGGGCAGCCACATGCTGGCCGACCCAACCCCATGCCGACACCGTGCGCTGTAACGCATGGTGCGTGACATCAGGACGCCCTCCCAGTGCAGCATTTAAAACAGGGGTAGGCAACCTTTCCCCTTTAAGGGCCGAGGGACTTCAGCTCCCAGAATCCCAGGAGCTATTGGCCAACATGGGACTATTGGCCAACATGGCTGAGGCTTCTGGGAGCTGAAGTCCCTCGGACCTTAAAGGGGAAAGGTTGCCTACCCCAATTTAAAATGTTGCACCAGAAGGTCAAGGAAGAGCCATGGCGCAGGCTTTTAGGGCGGCCTCTTTTTGAGGTGGCAAAAGGGAGGATTGGGGGCGCAGTGTAGGGTTGCCACAGCTCCAATCAGCTGCTCCTGGGGCAGCTCTATGCCACCCGTCTGCAGAGGCCCTTAGTCTGTAGCCCTTAGGTTTAGCTACACCCCTCTTAAATTTGTC
Source organism: Phrynosoma blainvillii (assembly GCA_026167975.1). NCBI lineage: Eukaryota > Metazoa > Chordata > Lepidosauria > Squamata > Phrynosomatidae > Phrynosoma > Phrynosoma blainvillii. The sequence continues at coordinate 31,955,703 of JANUYF010000003.1, forward strand.
AGGAATAGAGATTTACCTCCCAAGCCATTTCACCCCTCTTTTATTTTGTGAAACAGCTTGCATTGAGTATAGACTGTTTTGCTGGTTTCTGCTGCTATTCTCTATCTTTTTCATTTTAAAAAATTGTGGGTTTGTTTTTTTGTTTTTTGTTGTTGTTTTTTGCTGAAAATCAGCTTGTTGTCTGATTTCTTCTTTTCTACCTCATTCACACTTGGAGTTACTCTAATAAAACCTTCACCTGCAGAGAGTTAGGTCCTGCAGAGAGTTAGGGCCTCGGCAGACGGCTAATAGAGCCGTCTCCGAGGCCAGGAAGAGGAGGGGCAGCCGCACGAGCGGCGCCCCTTCCTCTTCCTGAGGTCGCCCCTGGAAGCGCCGGCCATCCGCACGGCCGGTGCTTCCGGGTTGACCTCACACCGCGGCAACCACATGCGCCGCGGGTTTGAGTCAGAGAAAGTGCGCCTGCCATTTTTGGGGCACACTTTCTCTGAAATCTAAAAGGAGCGCCAATTTGGTGCTCCTTTTAGATTCGCCGGGGAGGCGCCGCGGTGAGGCTGCCTTGGCCCCGCGGCGCTGCGGACCAGGGCATCTTGGACGCCCTCGTCTGCATCCCCCCTTAGTGCCTGGAGGAACTTTCCCCCACACACCAAGTGCACTGCTCTTAACAACAGGCTTTATCCTAAGTATGAATTTTTCAAAAACACAAGCTTCTACGGTCTCTCTTTTTCATTGTCCCTCATGCTTTACAACAGTCCCTAGACCTTTTCTTCTCAAAACTAAGGCCATTCTATTCCCTTGGTTCTTCTCTCTGTTCCTTGATAGCCTCAATTATCTTCCTGGCAGGTTGTCAACTTTCCTCCAAGGAAAAATTGGATTAGCATGCCTATGGACAGAAGCATGAATGAGCTCCATTATGTTTCACCCATAACTCCATCCCCACTTTATCCATTCCCCCAGCAGAATAGTTCTTATGGTAGAACATTCCAGCATATGATCTGAGGTGTTTCTTCAGCATATCTGTCATAGTAGTAGCATAAATGGCAATCACTAGTATAGCACGGGATCCAGCAAATCCTATAGAACTCCATCTTTTTTTTTTTTCCAAGTCCATTAGACTTCATTAATTTTATTAAAATAACATATTTAACATACATAACACAGACACAAAAAAGACAAAAAAAAACATAACTTAACAATAAACAAAATAACATAACTAATCTAACAACCTAACATAACACCACTTAACACCACTTAACATAAACTTCCTTAGTTCTTTGACAGTATGTACAGATTTATTTCAGCTTATCACCTCTTCTACTTCAAATACCTTCTATTTATTAGCTCTCATTATTCATTATATTCTACTATTATTTTTGTCATTTTATACCTTTAAGTAAAATCAATTTCAACTCTATATGTTAACTTTGCTATTTCATCCCCACATTACTTTAATATATTCATCAATTGGAGCCCACTCTTTTTCCACCTTAATAATATCTTTTTGATTAATTAAAGCCGTCAACCTGTCCATTTCCTTCATTTCCATTAGTTTTGTTAACCATTCCTCTATTGTAGGAGTTTGCTCTTTCTTCCATTTTTGGGCCACCAGTAATCTAGCAGCCGTTATCATATAAAGTATTATTCTCCAACATCTCTTCTCAAGTGTCTGTCCTAACTTGTTCGTCATATTTAACAAATAAAGCTCTGGACAGAGTTCGAATCTGATTTTCAAAATTTCTTGTATTGAGATGTGAATTTTCTTCCAAAATGTTTTCATTTTCGAGCATTTCCACCAAACGTGCATCCATGAGCCTACGTTCTGGTTACATTTCCAACAATTACTTGATTTTACTTTGTATATTTTTGCTATCTTTAAAGGAGTTAAATGCCACCTTTGCTCCATTTTCCAGTAGTTTTCTTTCAAGTCTTGCGAGCAAGTAAATTTCCCAGTTTTTGTCCTTGCGTTCTCCCAACATTCGAGTTCTATTATTCTTCCACAGTCTGTTGCCCACTTTATCATGTTCTCAGATATTTTTTCTGTTTCATTCTCCCTTTCCATTAAAAATTTGTAAATTTTACTTACTCTTTTTATCCGAGGTTGCATTAACAATTTGTCCAAATCTATAAATTCCTCCTCGAAATCTTGCAGTTTTGAGTCCATCTTAAATCTCTCTTTCAGTTGGGTATATAAAAGCCAATGCATTCTAGGGTCCAGTTGTTCCATTTCCTCTATTGATTTAAGAATAAATCTTTGCTCCTCTGATTTTTTTAGTATGTCCTTGTATCTCATCCATGTTTTTACCGCTGTCCATCTCCCAAAAAAGGCTTCATGTGGAGATAACCATAGCGGTAGCTTTCTATACATGGTCTTTTTAATTCCCTCCCATATATTCAATAAAGATCTTCTTATGACATGGTGTTTAAATTCTTTGTGTACTGTTACTTTCCCATATCCCAAGTATCCATGCCAACCAAACCTATTATTGAATCCTTCCACATTTAGTATATCTGTCCTTTCTAATTGTACCCAATCTATCAACCAGTCTAGTGCGTTAGCTTTATGATAGTTTTGCAAATCTGGTAAATTCATACCGCCATCTTTTTTGCCCATAGTCATAGCTTTCCATTTCACCCTTGCTCTTTTTCCCTTCCACACAAACCCTTTCAAGTCCTTATTCCATTCCTGAAATATTTTCATGTTATGTATTATTGGTATGCATTGAAACAAGAAATTCATTTTCGGAAGGATTATCATTTTGATTGCTTCAATTCTTCCCGTTAACGACAAGTTTAATTTACTCCATTTCTCTAAGTCCATTTTAATTTCCTTCCATTTAACTTTATAGTTATTTTCAAACAAATCTACGTTTCTTTTACTAATCCATATTCCAAGGTATTTAACTTTATTCTGTATAACACATTTTGTGGTTTTCTCTAATACCGATTCCTCTTTTTTAGATAAATTTTTAGTGAGTATTACTGTTTTGTTATAATTTATTTTGAATCCAGATATTCCACCAAATTCTTCCAATGTTTGCCTATAGACCTCCATCTTGTTGGGAAGCTAAGACCTGATTTTGGGGAATTTATAATTAGCTCAAATGAGAGGGAAGCGCCCAACTTCGCTTCTAGGACCTTATCCAATTGTCTACGGGAGATGTAAGAGTTTTTGGCTAGGGAATACACTGAGACTGACCAAGCTCCAATTAAAGTATGAAATATTTTATTAACAAAATAAGCAAACATCCAAATGTGGCACACACACACACACACTAGAAGAATAAGCGGGGGAAGAGCGAGAGCGGGGAAGGCAAAGAGGGAAAGACCAGGACAGAGGATATACTTACACCTGAGCGACTCCTCTGGGCTTTGGCGGCGAATGAAGATGAGCTCTGTGGAAGGGGCACGACCGGCAAGAGGGGGGTCATGGGAACTATCTCAGAGCACAGACCGACAGAGTTTCAGCTTGCACTTCCAAGGTAGCATGATATCTGCTAAAATCCAGGGGTTTTTAAGGGTGATTTCTGCCTTCCAGCCATGGTCTGAACAATAGCTAGACAAAGGCGTGATGGGCTTTTCATTGTTTACTTAAGTCTGGGCATAGTCTAAACCAGGGGTAGACAACTTTTTCCCTTTAAGGGACAAGGGACTTCAGCTCCCAGAAGCCTCAGCCATGTTGGCCAATAGTCCCATGTTGGCCAATAGCTCCTGGGATTCTGGGAGCTGAAGTTCCTCGGCCCTTAAAGGGGAAAGGTTGCCTACCCCTGGTCTAAACAATGCATTTGGTATCAAAGCAATCAAGGAAAGGAAGCTAGAGAAAGGAGGTGCCATCAAATCTAATCACTGTCTCATCAAGTGTGAGACTAAAGGCCTAAGCAGACTGCCAGAAATAGTGCACATTAAATTGAGGCACTGTCCTGGCTCAGTGCTAGGGAATCATGGGAACTGTATTTTGTTCTGGGACATTGAGCCTTCTCTGTGAGAGAGCTCTGGTGCCACAATAAATTACAGTTCCCATGATTCCCTAGCACTGAGCCAGGGCAGTGCCTCAATTTAATGTGCACTATTTCTGGCAGTCTGCTTAGGCCCTAAGACAAACACTATTAGGTATGTTTTCCAAAATAATGGGATATTCCCCAAGGCAACTCCCATAACCTGCCTGTTCCGGTGGTCTTTTTTAACTTTGCTTGCTTACATGACTCCACATCTAGGGGATTATGGCTTCTATCTCCCAGGGGTCAGGCTGGGGTCATAGGGGACTCCGCACAGTCAAAATATATATGAAAAATGGAGGACTTTTAATAACAATCTGTTGACTCTTGAACATAGGAGTTTCTTCACAAATGTACTGCAAATTTGAAGCAACATAAATTGAATGCCTGCAATAGAACAACACAGGCTTATGGGAATATACAACAAAGGTTTATGGGAAGTTCTAGGGTAAATAATTAGTTAATCAAGAAAGTAAAGTATGAATGATCTTTCACAGATCTAGCCATACAGATGGAAATCTAATATTACATATTTCAAGTCACATGCTTTACTTTTCAGTTAAGCTTGCCTCACATTCTGCCAACAACATCTGAGTGCAGGAAGCTGTCTCATCAGAGTTCAGGTTGTGAATGCTTCCAGCTGTCCTTGAGCAATCCCTGAACCACTGATGAAGTTAAGGGGACAGCCCATGCAACTGTTTCACTACAACAGCCTCAGGTAACAAAGAACAGCAGTATATTATAGTTCTATAAATGTGGGACACCAAACATGAAAGCAAGATCAGCAAAAGGGATATGCCTAGGCAGCTGGCACAATAACTAAATAACTATGGACAACTCCAAATATAAAATATTAAGAGGCTAATATTGTCCTGCTATAGCTCACTTTTGAAAGCAGTGAATCAGAACTTGGAGAGCTGCCAGTCCTTGCTGGGTTTTCTGAACACAAAAGAAGCCTTGTTGAAGACTCAGCCCCCACATGCTATCTTTATCTTTTACCAATCTTTACTCTGTTTTAAAGTCTTCATCTTTACACAACAGCTCAAGAGAGTACTTTGCACAAAGAAATTTCTAGGCTTTGGACATCTTCTTTAAAATCCTTGTCAAAAGTAATACCTTTTTTCTCATTCTAGTTCACTCCTACACTGGCTTTTGGTTGCAATTGTTCCCATACATCATCATCATCATCATCATCATCATCATCATCTTACTTCCTAAGTATTACAAGTATTCCTCCACTTCCTTGCAAGCAACAAGTGCTCAGGAAATTCATCAGTACTCAGCAGCAGGTTTTTATTTCAACAGCGTGGACTGGGTGTATTGATTGGGAAACTGATGTGATTATTCTTCCTGATTTGTTCAATGCTCTGGATTTGTCTTTATAGTTGCTACACAAATGAATTTAAAAGTCCAGTCGCTACCAACAAAGGCCCAAAACAAATGAATCCAAAGGAGTGGCACATGTCTGCACTGGCACCATTCACACCAGGACCATGGCGACCACATGTGCCCAGTCCTGATCTGGGCCGCTACCACAGTTTCGAACCAGACTGGCAGAAGGAGCAGATTCTATCTGCTCATTCTTGGCCCAGTTCTTGTTTGGCATGCTGTTGGTGTGGGTTCAGGCCATGTTTGGGGAATGCATCATTTAAGCAGCACATCCTCAATGCAGCCTGAAGCCATGTCATTTTGCCCTTGTGTTTTGGGTCTAAGAGGGGAAGCAGATGGGGCTTTGCGCCGTCTTGGAGGTAAGGAAGGGGAGAGGCAGCCGCACGCTGGGTGCCCCAACCCCTTCCCGAACACGTCATCAGAGCACCCAATGCTCCATAAATCTTGCGCTCCGATGACGTACTTCCACTGCAGTGTCCGCACACACTGCGGCGGAAGAGACGCCGAAGGTGCGCCCAAAGCCTCTTATGGTGCACCTTTGGTGCCTTGTGGAAGGAGTGCTATTTTAGCGCTCCTTCCAGGGCCCGAGAAGCTGAGGATTGGGGCTGAGGAGTGCGGCTACCTCGGCCCCAATCCGCAGCTTCTCGGGGCGGCCAATGGCCGCCCATCTACTTAAACCCTTAGTCTAACTGATTTGGTGTTTAAAAAGCATGGTACACCTGGGGACTTTACAAGAAAGTAAAGGAAAATCATTTTTCTGAGCCTCACAGACGAAGTCCTATTCTAAGTTTTATTATTTTCAGTTATTTTAGTTTCTACTCCATATTTCAATATGGCATATATAGTTTTATGATGCTCATGAGTTTTTATCACAAAAACCTGTGAGATAGATCAGAATTACATCACTTGCTGGAGCTAGACAACTGGATCTTATTACATCAATACAGCACCAGCTTCACTGGCTGCCATCTCATTTCTGTACTAAGGTGCCTTCCATGGCTGCATTTTATGGGCTCTTGGAATCTGTAGTTTGATGAGGCACCAGAGCGCTCTGGCAGAGAATTCAAAATACATCATGAAACCACAAAACTCAGGATTCTATGAGATAGAATAGAACAATTAAAGTGGTGTCTAGAGATGGTAATGTTAGCTCAGGGAAAACTGAGTCCATAGGCAGAAGACAGCCAGCCAGGAGACAAACACCACTGCAGAGTTTGGAAGTAATTAAAGATAAAAACTCTTACTGCCGGAGTTTTACTCACGACTGCTGAGGTTCTTTCAAAGAGGTTTTTAATCTTAGTTGTGGCAAATATTTACAAGAACGATATATCAATATTTACACCATCCGACATAATGCTCTACCACCAACCAATATCCATTTGACCACAATGCATTGGAACATTCTTCCTTACATACACAAAATCTGGCTAGGATTCTGACCCAACCCCCAGCCAGTGTTTCATCATTTTCCTGTCACATGTCCACAGTGACTGTGCAGTTTTTAACTGTTACCACATAACTTCTTTCTGAAGTTTTATCAGCTTCCTCCGAATCAGCTTTTTTTTTTTTTTTTTTTTTTTTTTTGCACACTGCACACTGCATGCACGTAGGACAGTTTACATCCTGGGGCAAATCCTCACTAACAGGTAAGGCCCAGAAAAAAAAAAACAGAAAAATTTGGGGGGATTTTTTTTTTTTATCCTGAAACCTTTTTTGGTTTTTTTTCCACAAAAATGGGAAAAAAAATGGAAAAGAAAAAAAAACAGTTATGCAATGTTTTATTTTAGCATAATGAATAAAATCTTTAAGACAAAGTATTCATATATTCTCCAAATCATTTGTAAAAACTATGTACAGTATCAGAAATTTTCTAATTTCTATGCATTGATTAAGGACAAGCAAGTCCTAGGTTACAAACTGAATTCTTCAATGCAAGACCTTCCTATAGGGGGCACTGAAAGAATCTGGTATATATTTGGAAACACTCACACTAAGGGGCTATGCAGATGGGAAGGACAGGGCGACCTGAATTAGCCTTTTCCCGAAACTGCAGCAACCGCACTGCGTGCCCTGAGGTTGCCCTAAATGGGGATGGAGCAACCACACTGGGGGCAGTTAAAGCAGCTTTTCCAAGGCTGTATTGAAGCCTCATCAACCGCACTGCCGGCCCCGAGGTTGCCCCAAATAGTAATGCAGTAACCGCACAGACGGCAGCGGCGGCTTTAATTTTTGTTGTTGTTGTTGTTGTTGTTGTTGTTGTTCTCTGTGGTGCATGCACACATGCGCAGATACAACACAACCCCTTTAACAGATATGTTGGCATTGCTCAGGACCTGCTCACTATGTGCTGTACAGAAACCATGGCTGCCTCGGCAATCAAGTGGTCTGCGCTAGTACCCAGCCTGCAGTGCTCAGCCACAGCAGCCTCCGCCATGGTCCATGCTGCAGATACATTCACGGAAGACGACAGTGATGAGTCCGAGCTCCCACAAGTGACACCTGTGAGACCAGGTGCCGCAAGACGAATCGCACGGTTCACCACCATTGCCGCCGCCGCTCTGATGCCCCCCGAGAGAGCCCCGTGCCGCTGGTGGATGTTCCTCAGAAGCACCGACTGGTGGGACAGGTTTGTCACATACATCTGGTCCGATGAGCAATGGAGGATGTTCTTCTGAATGCCCCATGCCCTCTTCCACAAGATAGTAGAAATACTGCATCCGGAAATGCAGTGGGCAGACACCGTGATGAGAAAGGCCATCCCGGTAGAGAAGAGGGTCGCCATGGCCATCTGGGTCCTCGCCCACAGAGCCAGCTACAAGGAGGCATCAGAGCAGTTCGGGGTTGGCCAAACCACTGTGAGGAAAGTGTTGGTGGAGTTCGCCCTCAGCATGGAGAAGCTGCTCCTGTCACATACAGTGTACCTGGAGGATGTCGCTCAGGTAAGGACAGTCACATACACTTGTCACTTTTCCCTCCTGCACAGAACATGTCATTACCTGGCACACAGTGTGGCTGTCACTGTACAGAGTCGGCTGCTTAGGCCGATGAACCTGCACAGGAACGCCTAAAACATCATGACAACACATACAGTGTAACTCCTACTGTATACTCGGAAGCAAGGGCCGATGAACCTGCTCAGGGACACCTAGTGGGTCATGACTCTGCATACAGTGTGACTCCTACTGTATACTCGGAAGCAAGGGCTGATGAACCTGCGCAGGGACGCCTAGTGGGTCATGACTCCGCATACAGTATGACATTTACTGTATACTCGGAAGCAAGGGCCGATGAACCTGTGCAGGGACGCCTAGTGGGTCATGACTCCACATACAGTGTAGCTCCTACTGTATACTCAGAAGCAAGGGCCAATGAACCTGCACAGGTACGGGAAAAATGTCATCAGTTATCAAATGCCATGACTGTTTATCATTAATCCTCCCCTTCTCCCCCTTCTCCCCATTCTTGTGACTCACAGATCATGCAAGGGTTCAGTGAGCTCGGCTTCCCCCAAGTAGTGGATGCTGTAGATGGGTGCCACTGTCTGATCGTGCCCTTGGGGAGGAGGAACGAGTTTGTCAACCGAAAGAACAGCTATTCTGTCATCCTCCAGGGGACCACGGATCATAGAGGACGCTTTGTGGATGTGGAATTGGGCTGGGCTGGATCGACTCACGATGCGAGGGTGGCAAGGAACTCCATCATCTTGGCCATGGAGGCCAGCATCTACATGCCAGGTAACCCCACTATCACCCCGAGGGGCCAGCAGATTAGCCCCCTCCTGCTCACCGACTGTGCCTACCCCATTCGGAAGAGGCTCATGAAGCCCTACCAGGGCACCACCAATGCCAGGAAGAAAGGATTCAACAGGAGGCTTTATCATGCCAGGAATGTGGTGGAAAGGGCCTTCGGGCGGCTGAAGGCTCGGTGGAGGTGCCTCACTGCCCCACTCCTTGTGGCAGAAGAGAATGTCATCCCCATCTCGCCTCCTGTGTCATCCTCCACAACATTTGCGAGACCAAGAGAAGGGGCTACAGGCGGCGCTTTGTGCGGCCCACCCTGGGGGCACCCATGTCAGGGAGGCCCTGGCAGAATTCTTTGAGACCAGGAGGATCTAAAATATCCCCTCTTCTCCATCTGCAACCCAAGGTTACCACTGTAATATGCCATAAGCAGAAGCACCTGAACACCACATTGCCTATCATCCCCACTCTGTGTATAGCTTGCATTCATGTAGGACACCACTGCACAATGCCATGATGAGATCCTATCATCCCCACTCTGTTTATGGATGGCAATCCTGCTTTTATGTAGTTATCCTTGAACATGAGCCTAAGGGAAGCACACACAGACACACACAAAAGGGGAAGGGGCGGTCACCTGGTGCCAGATTTGCTGGCAATAGAAAGATACAATGCAAAAACCACCAACTGAAAACTCTGACAATGTTGCAAAATTCCCAACAGTCAGCTCTCCTAGTGGCCCATTCGATTGTAACAATTGGTAGCCCAGAGGGCAACCATTGGGGATCACATTCAAACTTCTCACATGAGGGTCTCCATTGGCCAGGGCCCAGGTAAGGCCACCTGCCCCCGCAACAATTGCTCATAAATGCTCCTGCAGACCTCCGTAGATTCCCAGGACAACGATGGAGGCCAGGAGGAAAGTGCCCATCCGTATAGCTTACTGGAGCAATGAGGAGGTGGGCATTCTCCTTCAGACCCTGAGCCCGGAGCCAGCTGCAAGAAGGGTGATGGCGAGTATGAACCAGCCGAACCGGGGGTACTTCACCCAGGCCTCTCAGGCCCTCAGATGCCAGGGCTTCAGGAGGATCCCCCTAACAGTGCTGCACAAAATTCAAGGCACTGAAGGGGGTCTTCTTCGAGGCCCTGGAGGACTATGGGGAGCACCCTCCAGTTCACCATCGCCCACCCTTCTATCAGCAGCTCCGGGACCTATGGATCAGGGCCGAGCGCCCTCGATGGCAGGATCGCCATCCTCCTGGTAAGTGTTGGGCCCCTGCCTTGGTCCCTCATGCCCTCCCTTCCCCCTCACTCTTCCCTATCCCTCTCCTCTCTCTTGTCCCCATCCCATGGGTTCTAATGGTGTTTCCCTTCTCTCCCAATGCAGGCGTGTGGCAGAGGCAGCAACAGGGACAGAGGGGGGACCCTATCAGTTCCCCCTCCTCCTTCTCCTCCTCCTCTGACAGGGAAGCCAGGCCAGCCAAGGAGGCCCGTGGAAAGGGACCCACTGCCACACCTCTGCAGGCACAGCAGCCTCCCATGGCTGAAGGTAGGTCCCTGAGGAGACGGGTACTGGCTGCATAACTGCAGCCTCCATGGCATTCCTTTCCCTCTCCTCCCCCACCACTTTCCAAGCTGGCTTCCTAAATGGTGTCTTTTTTCCTTTCACAGATGGACCTGCTGAGGAGGAGCAGCCCAGGCCAAGTCGCCGGCTGCCAGGCGGAGGACACCAGGGTCCCCTTGGTGTTACCCGCCTGGCGGTCATCCAGACCACCCCTGAGTGTAAGCGGGGTAAGTATGGCAGGGACACAGAGGGAGGAAGTTGGGGGGGGGCAGGAACCCTGGCTGTAGCATTGGGTGATGGGGTGGAGAGCAACACGTTTCTCTTTTCTTTTCCTTTGCAGATCGCCGAGTGGACCACAGGTTGGCTGCCATGGAGGAGCAGATCCAAAGTCTAAGGAACTCCATGGCAGTCATCATGCAGCACCTGGGCCTTCCCCAACATCCAACCTCACCCCCCCTCCCCTTCCTTGAAGCACATTCCTCTTCCCCTTCTACATGCTTCCTCCCTCTTCCCTCCCCTTCTTCCCCCGTTGTAACTGTCCCTCCCCTTTGTACATACTCCCCTCCCTTTCCCCCATTTGTCCACCAAATGTAAATAGTTGGTTTTTGATGTTTTTATAAAATGAAAAAAATATTTTTAAAAAATTATGACGAAATCTGTGCATGTACGCAGGTTTGGCAATTGCCGGTTTTTATGAATAAACTCTCAATTTTTACACAGTGTTTGACATTTTATGTGAAGGTGTGTAGGTTCGTGGAAGGATCCCTAGAGGCAACCAGTGAGCAGCATCGGTGAGGTGGGCATGGTGTGCAGTGGCGGTGGCAAGCAGCGAGGTGGGCATAGTGGGGAGTAGTTGGCAATGGCTGCCTCGGTACTTAGTGGTGATCATTGCAGCATCTCCATCCCCCTCTACTTGCTCTCTGCCTTTGTGGGCAGGCAGTGGGCAGTGGCACTGCCACATCACTGCTGAAAAGGCTGCTAGACTCTTCTGTGGAATGTTGCTCAATGATCTCCACCTCCATAGTAGCCTCCTCCTCCATGGGTGGACACCTCTCCCTCCTCCCTCTGCTTCCCCCCCCCCCACAGCTTCATCTTCCATGGGTGAACACCTCTCCCTCCTCCCTCGCCCCCCCCACAGCTTCATCTTCCATGGGTGGACACTTCTCCTTCCTCCCTCAGCTCACATTGCAACACAATATCTCCCTCACATATCAGGGGGGAGAGGAGAGGTACATGCCAGGGGGTTTGTGTAGGCACACTGCAGGTGGTAGTCATGCGAGGGACATGGTGAATGGGACACACAGACAAATGTTCTTCCATTCCCCCCCCCCCACATGCTATGGTGCAAAAGCGGTGTGAGGGGAGGGGGGAATTCTGCAAACCTGCGAACCTACACAAAAAACTTCACAAAAGCCATACAAATTGCTTTGCTTTTTGGGGTGGCCTTGTGGTCCCTAAAATTCTTGTAATCGGACCTGAGGTTTTTGGTCTTCTGACAACACTCCTCCCAGGTGCATTGGTGGCCCTTCGCTCTCATGGCTCCTGACTCCTTAAATGTGCCGGCATTCAAGAAAGAATTTCTGAATTTCTCCAAAATGTATGGCTGCGACCACAGAGCTATGAGGTCGGCCGTCTCTGCATGGGTCCATGAGGTCCCTCTCCCTCCTTTTGGCTCTCCACTTGTGGATGGCTGTGCCATTGTTCCCACTGTGGACAAGAGGAGCCCCAAAGTGGACAGCTGTGGAGGTCTGCAGCTGGCAAAATTTGCTGTGGGAAAATGGTGCTGGAATGTATGTGGGGGTCCAGCTAAAAGTGACACTTTCCCCTTTATCTCTTTAACACAATGTAACATCCGGTAGCAACAGTTTCACCTTCCCACTCTGGCGCATGCGCACTGTGAAAATTAGGGTTAACGCTAGGATTCTGAAACAGATGCACCTGCGGCGGTTCGCCCACACCTGAACCCTAAAAACACTTTCATTTGAAGCTTTTTTCAATGAGCGCATGCTCCCCAAGGGCAGCTCTAAATGCGGTGCACCTGTACACGTGCATTCACACCAGCGGCTTTTGTGCTCGGGTGCCTTTATTTCCGTCGCACCTCTGTCACTGCATCCTGACGTACCGTTGAAGGTGCGCATGTTTCTGGAAGCAGCGGAAAAAAGCGTCTCCTTTTTGAAGCGCACTTTCACTGGAAGGGTCAGGTAGGGGGTGCTTTTTTGGCGTGCATCATGTAAAGACTATGCCTTCAGGTCAACCCCAAAACAGCCCTTTTAGCCCGTCTGCATCCCCCCTAAATCAAGAAATAAACTGACATGTGAAAGGGCAGAAAAGCTTCTTTTAATCCAGGTGCACCTTCGTTTTAAGAGGTCCATGATAACTATGATGGTGACAAATATAACAAAGCAGAAGCAGATATTGAAACTGATACTTATAACCAGGACTTCATTCACACTGCAGAAATAATGCAGTTTGACACCACTTTAACTGCCATGGCACAATGCTATGAATTCTGGGATTTGTCGTTTTATGAGACATTTAGCCTCCTGTGTCAGAGTTCTGGTGCCAAAATAAACTACAGTTCCCATGATTCCCTAGCACTGAGCCATGACAGTTAAAGTGGTGTCAAATTGGAATATTTCTGCAGTGCAGATTCAGCCCAGAGCTCAGAAAATGAATCTGATTAAATTTCATGCCTATTAATTTAATCTTAATCCCCCTCCCTTTCATACACTCCCCTCCCCATTTTTTCAAAGGGAATGAGTGCTTTATGTCTATTTGATACTGTGGAGAGGAAATATAAATAATTTTTTGTTACTAATGTTGGTGATTTCTTCTGTGTGTGTTGGTTTTTTTTTTTTTTTTTTTGCCTGCTCCACGTAAACTTGCAAAACCAAAGTTGAGGAGATCATTACAAATAAAAAAAAAATATAAAAATAAAAATAAATTCTATTTGTAATAATTGTTTGAATATACTGTATTTTAATATACAAACTGTGATAATTTTATGCCAAATCAAATTGTACATAGTCATATTTTATATTCCTAAAGTAAAAGAGTGATGTTCAATCTGTAAAAAATGCTAATGTTGCATTTTTTCAATTTTTTTTTAAATTTCCATTTTTTCCCCCCAAAAAGGAGTGGGTGGGTTTTTTTCTCCGTGGCTTCAAAATTTCCAGAATTTTTACATCACTAGAGATGTTACATTGCTATGATTGTGCAATGTGAAGGAGATCCTATTGGACTGTAAATTTTGCTCACTTACATAATTATCAGAACACTTCCAATATTCTATTCCAATTATCAGATCACTTCCACATTCTTTTCCAATGTGTGAACAGAAAAATTACTTTAAACTGATAACATAGCAATAGCAGCTTCATTCATAACATCTTAACATTCATAACATCACTTCCTATAATCTACACTGAGTAAAAGTATACAATATTTCCAATCCTTAATCCTGGGTTCTTTTAATCCATATACAATATTTAAAAAAATAGATCAGGTAGGGAAAAGTACTGAATAAAGAGTAGATTTTTTAGAGGTTGACAATTATATAATGAATAATACATTTGGCATCTAACTTTGGGAAATCCAGTGCCTTAGGACCAGGGGATTAAGTAGCCTAATCCATATAACACAAGTGCATGGATAAGAAGTTCCAGTTGTAGTTATCACAAGTAGAAAAGGATTCTAAGAATATGTGGTTTGACAGGAAAAAAAATCCTGCATAGCAGGGTGCCCCAAATAAAGCTAGGAAAATACTATGTCTGCACAATATAGCAACTATGTTCATTCCTCTTGTAAACCATTTTGCCACAACTGCTTTTTAAAGCTTCATGAGCTTCCAAGTGATCTGGAAATCATCAGAAAAGAAAACAGGGCTCCCCCAAGACATTTCCCCCCCCTGCCCTCCTCCTCTGCAAGTCAAGAGTTTGGCAACTAAAGAGTTACTTTCATGATACCCCAAATCAACTGACTAAAACAGCTGCTTCTCTTAATATAATCCAGGGGAGGGGGAGGTTAGGCAAGTATGGACAATAAGAAATATTGTGATGGTGGTGTCGGTGAATATTTCTTCCAAGCTCAAGACATTATGTCAGGGGTAGGCAACCTTTCCCCTTTAAGGGCTGAGGGACTTCAGCTCCCAGAAGCCTCAGCCATGTTGGCCAATAGTCCCATGTTGGTCAATAGCTCCTGGAATTCTGGGAGCTGAAGTCCCTCGGCCCTTAAAGGGGAAAGGTTGCCTACCCCTGCATTATGTTATACATGGCTCTCAGTGTTGTCCACGACAAGCCTATGAAGTAGATTGGTCTTAGGGAGAATGACTGAGGTCACCCAGCTAGTGTCATGGATTACAAATAACATGTCCATGGATTTTCCACATTTCAGTCCAACCAGTGGAACACATTGTAAGTACAAAAACTCTACAGCTGTGATTCTGATGCAGAACCTGGAGAAACAGCACCTAGCAAGGGGCAAAGGAAGCTCTACTCATACAATGGTATAATGTCTAGATCAAGGGAAGTAATAGTACCACTTTATATTCTGTTTGGGTCAGACCTCACCTACAATACCATGTCCAGTTCTGGGCACTGCAATTCAAGAAGGATATTGATAAACTGGAGTGTGTCCAGAAGAAGGCAACAAAATGGTAAAAGGCCTGGAAACCATGCTCTCTGAAGGGAGTCAGGTATTTTTAGCCTGGAGAAGATAAGGTTTAGAGGTCACATGATAGCCATGTTTTAATATTTGAAGGGATGGCATATTGTGGATGGAACAAGCTTGTTTTCTGATGCTCCAGAGACTAAAACAAATGGATTCAAACTACAGTAAAGAGATTCCACCTAAACATTAGTAAAAAATTCCTGACAGTAAGAGCTGTTCAGCAGTGGAATATACTGCCTTGGAGTGTGATGGAATCTCCTTTTTTTGGAGCTTTTTATACAGAGACTGGATGGCCATGTGTCAGGGGTGCTTTGATTGTGTATTCCTGTATGGCAGGAGGTTGGACATTTAGTGAGCAGAATACATTATTTGTATGCAGGAGATTCTAGGTCCAGTCCTGGCATCTCAGGCAGCAGCTGACATAGCAAGTAACAGAGGTGAATGAAGTGGACAAATAGTCATCAAGGTATAAGGTAACGTGCTGCTTTCTAACTAAGGGCCACTAAAGACGGGCGGCCATAGGCCGCTCTGAGAAGCTGTGGATTGGGACCGAGGCTGCCCCACGCCTCAGCCCCGATCCACCCTTATGGCGCCCCTGAAAAGGAGCACTAAAATAGCACTCCTTTCAGAGGAGCCAAAAGGGGCCCCCGAAGAGGCACTGGGCACCTCTTCCGCACTCCTTCTGGCGCAGCGTGTCTGGACACTGAGCCGGAAGGACATCATCAGAGTGCCTGCACATGTCGGGTGCTCCAATGACGTCCTCAGGAAGGGGTTTGGGGTGCCCAGTGTCCAGCTGCCCCTCCCCTTCCTTGGCTTGAAGACAGCTCTTTTTGCCACCTGCATCCCCCCTAACTTAATTATAATGCTTTTATCTGCTTTCCAGCTTTGTATTTGCCAAGTAGAAACTTGACTCCTTTCATCCTGTCAACCATTACACCATGTATGACTGGTCACCACTTGACTGGTTCCATGTTCTCCCTCCTACAGCCTGTCTCTCCTGGCACCCTCTGCCATTAAGCACAAGTCCAACTCTTAAGTTAAGGATCAGATCCCAGGTCTATTCAGTGGCTATGTGGATTGTTAGACAGACCAGAAATAAAAAATAACAGGATCCTTAAGTCCATGTCTGGTTTTGAAAATAGGGGTGCTTTTTAATGTTAAAGAGGACCTACAACCTATTTTGAAAGGCTGCTTCTGGAGGCCTCTTGAGGATGCAAGTTAACTTTTTGCTATAAAGAGAGTAATCCAGGGAGTATGGAGGGATGGAAGGAGCAAGAGAGAGAGAGACAGAATTTAAGGAAGGCTGTATGCTGCCCTAGGACTGCATTTCACCCACCTCTGTTTTACTTTTCTGTCTCTCAAAAGTAGCTAAATGGTTAACTTTTTGTTACTATAACAACCTTCTAGCCCATGGTATAAAATGCACTCTCCTTTCATCCAACTCATTGTCAGCTCATTGCTCACAACAGGGCAGCACATGATACATGAAATATTCCTGCTCCATGACTAACTTAAAGTTAAAGTTAAAGAGCAAAGGGGTTTAAATGTGATGTAATGTTTTGATTTCTCCAAAACTAAGAGTGTAGTGCTTTGAATGTTGGTCTGGAACTCTAGGAAACCAAGGTTTAAATCCCTGCTCAGCCATGGAAACCCACTGGGTGACACTGGGCAAATCACACTCTCAGCCTCAAAGAAAAGCTGTGGTAAACCTGCCCTGAATACATCTGGCCAAGAAAGGACCATGACAGGCTTCCTCTAGGGGCTCTGTAAGTTGCAAACAACTTAAATCACCTCTCCAGTTCTACATTCACTACTGGAAAAATGGTTACACTTTCAGTACTGGAAAAACAGTTTCACTACAGGAAAATTGTCACTACTTAAAAAAACAAGTTGCACTTTCACTACTGGAAATTGGACCACCCAACTTACCAGGCCAGCTCAGTTGGGGTGGCAGCAGAGCCCGTCAGGTCCAGATTGCTTCCCTGCTCAGCTTAGGCCCCGGCCCTCTCCCAGTGGGCACTGGGGCCTTTGGGAAGTGCTCTGATTGGTGTTTGGGCCACAGGTGGGCAGGACTTCTGGAGTCTCTGGGGTCTTCAATTCCGAGCAGGCTGTGGAGCTGGAAGTGCCTCCCCATTGGTCCAGCCACAAGTGAGGGGAGCAGCACTGATTGGCTGGTGGCTGGGAGAGAGGGTAGTGATTGACTGGCTGGCCTATATAAGGCCACATGGTGAGGCAACCAGCACCATTCCTGTTTGTTTCTCACTTGAACCAGCAGCAATTGAGAGGCTCGGAGAGGCAAGCAGGCAGTGGAGTTCAGGCCCCAAGAGGCTACCAGGCCCAGTGAGGCTGGCAGCAGCAGTGGCATTGCAGGTGGCTGCAGCATTCACCATCAGGGTGAGAAGCGAGAACTCAGGGACTCTACTGGCCTTCTTCACCAGCGGTAGGGGAGGCTGTGACATGGGTCAGGGCTGTTTTGAGCAGGCCCACTTTCTTGGTAGAGGCTTTGTGGCATGGCTGTTCATCCCACCACCCTTTACTATTAGCGCAAGGAGGGATAAAGACATTTCATTGGGAACTGTACAGCTCAACTCATGCCTCCAAAAAGTGCAAAGAAGGGGGATGGACCTTCATGGCCTAGCACCAGGGGCCAAGCCAGGCAGCCTAGGAAATCCTGGCTGCCCCAAAGGGGAGTCGCACCCTCTCTTCCTTGGTTGTACAGGTGGGGCATATCAGTGCTCTGCCAGCCAATGGGCTGAGTCCAATAGCAGCTCACGTGGGTGCTGACCAGGCTATGAACTGTCCAGCCCAGGTGGATATTCAGAAGCATGGTCGGGCGGAGAATCAGAGTCAGTGTCTGCTGCCAGCAGCATCAGGAGCAGCACATTTAGCAGTGGTGGTGGCAGAGGCAGCTCATCCAGATGCTGTTTGGGAGCAGTTCTTCATACAGGGCCTCCTCTTGTAATGACAGGTGGAGGAAGTGCAAATGGAAGTGTAGCAATCAGAAGACCAAGAAGTCCCAGGACAGGAATGGCCAGAGCAGGAGGGACAGTGACAGTGAGTCCACTGATGTGGCATCTGGGAGGGATGACTATTGGTTGAAGGGAGCCTTATTACCTGACCTGCCATACTGGCCCATCAGGCACAGGACCCAGCATCCAGAGCTTATTTGTGGGAGGATCACAAGGCCTCAAATTTCTCCACCTTCACTGATGATGAAGATCCCCCAGGTATACACTTATCAAAAAGAAACAGGAACAGAATCCTCAAGGAGTATTTCATAGATGAGTTTTCTTTGCTCAAACCTGAGGGGGAGGAGGGTTGTTGCCCCAGGTCCAGCTGGTCAAGGTGGACCCAGTTGAATTGTCCTTCTCCAATTAGATGGTGAGATATTCCATTTTCATAGGCGTGGTCCAAATGGTATTACCTGAACAGGGTTGGCACCTCTCCAATCACATGGCCAATGTCCTTAAGGCTAGGGCATTGGCAGGGAAGGCAGTAGCCATTGCGTATGACACTGGCTTCCACAAGTGGGTTTCCCAGAGCAGAAATGCTGGGTGGGACCTAATCATTGATAAGCTTTGGCTGGTTGAGGTGGGCCCACACAATAATAACAATAATATAATAATAATATTTATTTATACCCCACTTAAATGAAAACAATCTAAGTGGCTTACATCAGTTAAAACCCCATACAACAAAATTCATACCCCAACCCACCCCCTTAAAACAGTATTAAATGGCAAGATAATTAAAACAGGAATATAAACATTCCAACACAAATAAAACAAACATGAAAATATTTTTTTTAAAAAAAGTAAAAATATAAAAATGCCCTGATTAGACTCAACTGCGCTCCCCATCCATCAGCAATTGATGGGGCCACGGGGGGAGTGCAGGGATCAAAGAGCCCAAGGCCAGGAGAATTAATCTGGAAAGGCCTGCCGGAAGAGATCCGTCTTGACAGCTTTCTTGAAGCTGTCTAAAGATGTCAGCTGACGAATCTCATCCGGCAGATCGTTCCAGAGTTTGGGGGCGACGATAGAAAAGGCCCTCTGGGAGGTCGCCACCAGCCTAGATTTTTGAGGATGCAGCAAATTCTTCCCAGAGGACCGGAGAGCGCGGGGAGGATTATATGGAAGGAGGCGTTCCCTGAGATAGCTTGGACCCAAGCCATTTAGGGCTTTAAAGGTAATAACCAACACCTTGTACTGGGCCCAGAAGCTGATAGGCAGCCAGTGGAGGGACCTCAAAACAGGAGTAATGTGGTCCCTTCTAGATGTTCCAGAGATAAGTCTGGCTGCATGTTTTGGACTAACTGAAGCTTCCGAACCAAGTACAGGGGTAGCCCCATGTAGAGCGCATTACAGAAGTCAAGGCGTGAGGTTACCAGTGCATGCACAACAGTCTTGAGATCCCTTACTTCCAGAAAAGGGCGCAGCTGGCGTATCAGCCGAAGCTGATAACAGGCGCTCTTGACCGTCGCATTAACCTGATTCGTCATCAGGAGTGACAAGTCAAGAAGCACCCCCAGGCTGTGAACACAGTCACTGGAAGAGAGTGTGACCCCATCCAGGACTGGAGGTTGCAACCCAATTCTTGGTTTCGGGGCCGCTACCGTGAGCACCTCCGTCTTGTCTGGATTCAGTTTCAATCTGTTTTTCCTCATCCAGCCCATTACCGCTCGAAGACATTCATTGAGAGAGGAGATGCCATTGGAATTCGAGATGCCATTGGAATTAAAGGGAAGGCGAAATCCTCGCAACTCCCCAAATGAGCAGGGAGTTCAACATGAGAAAATGTGTCCATTCCCATTGTAAGTTTGAGCACAGCTGTGAGCTTTGCTGGGGCCCACATGCTAAGCTCACATGCACCCACGAGTCCAGCACCTAGCAGCCCTTTTGGCCAGGACTCCCCAGCTTCCAGTAAGAAGGAGGGAGCATCTTGGTCTGGAACCAGAGGGATGGGGGAGTCCTCTGAGGCTGCCCGGACTGATTTTGGTCTTACCTTTATGCCTGTGTGCACGTCTGCCTTGCTGCAACTTCTCTGTAATAACCCTGAAAGGAAGATGGCAACCCTTTTGGCAGAGAGCTTGGAACCTGGGATAGGGCCTCCAGGGTCATTTGGATGCAGCTGGAGGCCTGGGCTTTGCGGTATTTTTTCAGGGTCACTGGTGTGCTCAATGCTGGCCCGCTCACTGGGTGCAGGGAGGGATCCTATGGGATCTCACCTCCTTGGAGTTCTTTCCTATCCTGGTGGCAGTTCACATCGGGGGGGGGGGGGTCTTTTGCTATCATAGCAGTTTGTTTTTGGTGTGACAACCAGGTGGTGGTTCATATCCTCAACCACCAATCCTCCCAAGTTTGAGTGGGTCATGCTCCTGGTTCACCACTTTGTCTTGCTGTATCCTTGTAACACCACTTTTAAAGCCTGTTTTGTGTTGGGCCTTGAAAATAACATTGCAGATTCTCTCTCTCTCTCATTTCCAGGAGGTCAGGTTCCATCAGTTGGCACCCAGAGCAGACCGCTCACCCATGCCTTTCCCAGAGGAGCTGTGGGAGATAGAAAGCAGCCACCCTTAGATCTTACAGGAGAGCTGTCTCCAAGCTTTTCACCTTCTGTGGGAGAGCGGGTCTCCAGGCACACTGGCCAGTTCATGCCCATGCCATCCTTCAATTCCTAGTCTAGCTGTAGAAGTCTGGTACTGCACCACATGTTGGTTCAACTGGCCGGTATTTCCTTCTTTTCCAAGGGTTCCGGGTCTCTTGCATGTTGTTTATCATTCGGAGGGTCATCAAAGGTTGAAGGAGGACATCACTAAGATGGGTGGATGGGAGGAGGCCCATTTATTTCAAACTCTTTTCTGGGCTATATCTCCAATTAAAGAGGGTGTGTCATTCCAGAGCCGAGGTTTGCCTTTTTCAAGCTGCCGTTGTAACTGCCTTCTTTGATGCACTCCAGGTGGGTGAGCTTGTCCCCTCCATGTCAGATGGGACAAAGTGGTCTCTTCAGAAGGAGAATACTTCTTTTGTGGGGAATGCTGTGTGTTTAGTTCTTCATAGGTCCTAAATGTGACCAGTTGGGAAGAGGGTCCACCATCACACTTCAAAGTTTCCATGACTGCCAGTTAATAATAATAATAATAATAATAATAATAATAATAATAATAATAATAAGTTTTATTTATATCCCACCCCTCTGTCAGGGATGGCTCACAACAGTTTAAAACTTCATACAATATTAAAATACAATCCCAAATCCCACAACCCTCCCACCCTTTAAAAGAGAATGAAACAATTTTAATGTTAAAACAAGATGGTTAAGACACTCAATTAAAAAACAATCCATAGACAAACAAACAAATAGTAGGTGGGGCAGTAATTGTAGCTGAAATAAAGGAGGGATAAGGGGACTCCTGAGGCCAGGGAATCTAATCAGGGAAGGCCTGCCAGAAGAGAGTTGTGCCTTGTTTAGATTTTATGCAGATATCTGGCATCCCACCCTCCAACTGCAGGCCCCCTTTTTACCCCTGAGGATCGAACTCCACTGATGCAATTCCAAATGGTGCTTCATCAGGTCTTGCTGGCCTGCCAGTGGGCTAGCCTGCCAATGGAGAACTTTGAAGGACACTTTTTCTGCATAGGGGGTGCTACAACCACACCAGGATACGGCCTGCCCATGGACTCCATAAAAAAGATAGGCAGGTGGAAATCAGGGGCATTTGTTGGCTATGTCTGCCCGGGGTTTGACTCTTGTGAAGGTCAGCCATGAGAAATGAGGTGATGGATTCCCTTGTGGGAGGCAGTGCAGCTTTCAGGGGATTGCTGGGGGCTGGCCTTTTGTGGTAGTAGCATGGGTAATGAATTTGGTGGGCATGGCTTCCCGTGCACTGGATCAGGAGTCCCACTGGTACCCAAGGGTGCTAGGAACATTGAGGTGTTGCCATTGCTGGGGCAACTCCTGATCAGTGTCCCCCAGTGACAAGGGGTGGAAATGCAAATGTGCAATTAGTTGGTGGTCCCTTTTGTCATCCCAAGGCACGGTTCTGACTGGGCAACATGGTTCATAAATCAACAGGCGGGTTGGTCAATGCCAGATCCAGGCCCTATGCATTTGGACCAACTGTGTCAGCTGTACTCAATAAAGTTGTGGCCTTTTCCTTCCAACTGTGTGTCCTGGTGTTTGTTTCTTGCAGCACCTCCCTATCCCCTGCAAAAGAAATTGCAAAGAACATTTCATTGGTACCTAGTCAGTTCTGAACATTCACTACATTTTTCATCCCTATAGTGCCTACTGCTGAAATCCACTGCCTGTTATTGGTGACCCGCTATGGCATGGCTTGGTGAAGCAAAATACTGGGGCTGCATGCAACCCCTAAGACTGTTTTTTGAAGCACACATTTCATCCAGATTCCCAAGTTGCCATTTATCTGACTAAAAGAAGTAAAAAAGATGAATTGTATGTCCTGAAAACCTCCAGGAGAGGTGATGATTCACCTATTAAATAGCCTGCAGGGTCACCTACACTGTCCAACAACTTTTTCAGAAAAAATCTATATCAATTTTTCAAAATCAAAACTGGTCATCTAGCCACTTCTGCTTTTGTTCTAGCTTTTTAAAATTATTTTTAATGGTTCAAACAGCCCCTGGAGAGTCTGAGAGGCAGACCCATTGCAATTGCCACCCTTCCTCTACAGTGAATCTTTTCTTCCAGCGTAGGGATGTTTGCCCTTTCTTTGCTATAGGACAATTCAATACTATAATCCAATCAGATTATAGTTTTTCTATATCAACCAGCAAACAGTTCAATCAACACATTAAC
Organism: Phrynosoma blainvillii; assembly: GCA_026167975.1. Taxonomy (NCBI): domain Eukaryota; kingdom Metazoa; phylum Chordata; class Lepidosauria; order Squamata; family Phrynosomatidae; genus Phrynosoma; species Phrynosoma blainvillii. The sequence continues at coordinate 31,978,871 of JANUYF010000003.1, forward strand.
ATCTACGAGAGTGCAGGGAGCCTAGGTCATTAATCATTTTGGGGAGAAGAATAAGCTGAGCAATAAAAGAAACACGATTTGACAGAATAAAGGCCTCTTGCCTTGGAATTAAGTGTGCCTCTTTACTTCAATATTTATTTCTGATTAATGTCCTTGCTTTGCTCCAGAGTATAACTGGCTACAGGGCCATTATCTAGTGACAACATTTTATTCTGAAGACATTATCTTAACAGGGACAGTATGATCAATTTGAAGTAGCTCTTAGCTTTGGAGAAAATGCCTAAGAAAATTTCAGCAAGACAAGAATCAATTAGCCAATTTAGCAACTGTTAGTTTATTTAGTTCCTTCCCAAGACAGTAAATTTCTCAGACTCCTGAAACAAAATGATATTCATGTACAGACTACCAACTCATGATTTGGTTTTTTAATATAAGCATTTGTCACTGCTGGAGCTTGCATTGTTGAAAGTGGGTGGGCAAGAGAGACGGGGGGGGGGGTGGATTGAGAGAGAAACCAGCAAAAAGAGATGCATGAATAATTCTGGCAGAGGGATATCTGGCACTGTGTAATTATCTCCACCCATGCTCCTAAATTTATTTGCCATACAGTGATATCATCAAATCATAGAACTGGATGAGACTGCAACCTTCTGTCATGCAAGAATACAAAACTAAAGCACTCATGAAAAATAAAAAAAATAAAAAATCCAGCCTTTTTTAAAAGACTTCTAAAGAAAGAAAGCCCACATACACCCTTCCAAGACAGTCTATTCCACTCTCAATCAGCTCCAACTATCAAAAAGTTTTTCCTACTGTTTAAGTAGATTTTTTTTCTTGTAATTTGAACCCATTGATTATCTTCTAGTTCCTGGAGCAGCAGCAAACAAACTTTTTCCAACTTTTACATCCCATCCCTCTAGATATTTGAAGACAGCTATCATACCACCTTTCAGTCTTCATTTATCCAGGCTACATATACCTAACTCCCTCAGCTGTTCATCATTGGGCTTTATTTCCAGAACTTCTACCATTTTGTTGGTCATTTTTCTCCAGACATGTTCTAGTTGCCAAATATCTTTCATGAACTGTGGTGCCCAGAATGGACATAGTATTCCAGGTGTGGTCTAGCCAAAGCATACTAGAGTAGTACAATCAATTCCCTCATGCTAGACACCATACTCCTGTTGACACAGCCTAGAACCTCACTGGCTGCCAGATCACACTGCTGACTCATGTCTAGCTTGTGGTCTACTAAGACACCTAGATTTTTCCCCAGATGTACTACTATGAAGTTAGGCATCACCAGCCTATTTTTATCCCTTTCATTCTCCATACTTAAATTTAGTACCTTATATTTATCCTGGTCGAATTTGATTATATTAGTTTGGGCCCAGCTCTCCAATATATTAAAATCATTTTGGGTCTATAGTATTAATACTTGATACTGTGGAGTATTAGCAAGCCCTCCTAATTTGGTGTTATCTGCAAATTTGATAAGTGTGCCTCCTATTTCATCATCTAAGTCTGTAGTGGGCAAAACAGGAATGGAGACCCTCAGAATATCCAGGAAAGTAGAGTTTATTTTTACACTGACGGACTCTCAGACAGGTTAGCCCAGTGACTTGAGAGCCCCTCCCTCAGCTAATCAACATCCTTATATACCATCCTACACAGCTAGTTTATAATTACATTAACATATGCATAATTCAACATTTTCATTGGTTACAAGATATAGTTTCAGTCTCCACCTCTACACTTCTACTTGCCATGCGTGAACTATTTTGGCATTATTCATCAACAACTGGATTCATTAATTGGGTCCTATCTTTTTAGTTTCCTTACTTTACTCCAGTCCATACTATCAATCTTATCTCTTTGGCTCTGAAACAGTCTGCCTGTCTTCAAGGTCAAAAACAACATTCCTTGCTATCTTTTCCAGTGAAGCCAAAACTAAAAGCCTTTTACAATTGCTTTGCAAATGCACAGTTTAAACATAGAATAGAAGATCCCAAGGATCATCCAATCCAGTCCCAGATTAGCCATGAGCTTTGTAGTTTCTTTTACATTATTTCATCCCCACAAGTCGTTTTGGAAGATGTTATACAACCTTCAACACAGGGCAAAACTCTGTGGCATCCTACTAATCACTTCTCTTCAACTTCTTTCTCCATTATCATGCAAAGGGCTGCATGACAAATTCTTTTCAGTTCATTTTCATCAAAATTTGCCAAAATTCAGATCTGGAAAAGAAGCCAATGCAACTGGGTTTTGGTTCCAGGATCTCCTGTGGATAATAAAATCTGTGGATGCTCAAGTCCCATTAAATACAATGGCATAGTAAAACGGTACCTCTTGTGTAAAATGGCAAAAATCAAGGTTTGCTTTTTGGAATTCATACATTTTTAAATTATTTTCAAACCATAGATGCTTGAATCCTAGAAAAAAAAATCTATGGGTACAGATGGCTGACTGTACAAGTGATTTTCCCATCCCATCCCATTTCATTCATACCTTCAGAGTTCACAAGCTACAATCATGGTATAGCTGTTGTGTCACCTATTTGCTTTGCCCACCACTCCCTTAGCCCAGGGATGGGGAATATTAGCCTCCCTCCACCAGATATTTCAGGCTGGAACTCCCACACACTCTTATGCAGGCTGGGGCTGATGAGACTTGTAAGCCAAAATCATCTGAAGAACCAAATGTTCCCCACTTATAGGGTTGGCAGGTCAAGAATATCCCAGGCCCTGAAATACCCAAGCCATATATCTGACACCTAGGGATGAGCCCTTGTGATGTCGCAGAAGACAGTTCCTCGTGATGTTACTAAGCATGATATATTAGCTATCAATCATAAATGTGCAGAAGATGCTATTCAGTAAAAGAACACCATATCTTAAAAAAGGATGGAAATATATACATGTACACTTTTCAAGAATGCACTCTTGCTTAAGATTCCTTCTCCTTCCCAGGGATAGAGGAGAAATGGGCCAGATCCTCAGCTATTCCACACTGCAAAAATAAAGTGTTTGACACCACTTTAACTGTCATGACTCTATCCAAGGTATTCAGCCTTGTCTCTAAGAGAAGTCTGTTGCCTCACTAAACTACAAATCCTAGGTAGGTTAGAGTCATGGCATTTGTCAAATGGCTTTATCCCTGCAGTGTGAATATACCCCTGAGACTAGGAACTGTAAAATGTGTGCAAAGACATATGTGAATTTTGTGCAGACTAAGCCGTGAACTGCAATTATTGAGGTCAGCCCAGGATTCTCCTTGTTGGCATTTCCCAACACATAAGAAACATTTTTTACTATTTTCCAAGTATTTCGAAATGTTCTTTCCAACCATCCCCCCCCCCTTTCCACTTTCTAGGCTACAGGACCCTACTTTGGAAACCATGAGACCCATCTTTAGCAGCATAATTCCCTGAAGTTAGCCATTGACTTCTGTGGATTTCTCATCAGACACCACAAAATTTTCCACTTCTAATAAAATTAATAGTTGCTTTTTTCCCCAGGCAGGTTCATTCCTCCTGGCTGAAGGAAACTAACCTCATTTCAAAGCCTATTAAAAGTGTTAGCAATTCAGTAATTGAACAACACTTACTCATGTTCCTCATATGAGAGAGAGTTGCATCTCCATCAATCTTTTGTCATTTTTAAAAAAAAGATATGAAGTCTTTTGAAGTGATTCTTCTTGTAAGAGCAGATATGAAGTCTTTTGAAGTGATTCTTCTTGTAAGAACATCTAAAGAAGATAATGAATCCTTGGCTCCAAAGGACTGCATCACTTACCATTGGTGTATGAGATGTGCTGGTAACATTTTATTCCACCCATGCCAATATTTTGGATTGTTTAGCAGGCAGGTTATGGGGAGATACTGCTGAATTGTGAAGTGACATTTCCTCTTTGCAGTACCAATCCTCAGGCTTTTGTGCTCAGAAAATGCTTTAAGTAGGTGGGTAGAGATGGAATGAAACTTTTCAATTTGAGGCTCAGATGTACAAATGTATTCTAGAAAAATATGTTCCAAGGAACAAATAGAAATCTCTTTATTTTAAGTCAAACAATTGTTTGATCTAGTCCTATACTGTTGATGTTGACTGGCAGTTGTTCTCCATGATTTCACGAGACACCAGGGTAAGTATCATCCAAGGGTGCATCTACACTGTAGAAATAATGCACTCTGACACCACTTTAACTGCCATGGCTCCATCCTACAGAAGCCTGGGATTTATAATTTTGTGAAGCACCAGCACTCTTTGACAGGGAAGGCTGAAGACCTTGTAAAATTACAAATCCCAGAAGTCCATAATATGGAGTTAAAGCATTTAATATGGTGTCAAACTGCATTGTTTCTAAAGTGTAGATACACCCCTAGATACCAGCTACTAACCATTTCATGTATGGGAGCAAACTAGACAAGTAGTTGAATCTTAGTAATAAGAAGCTATTTCAGGAAGTGAAAGACAGACTTGTGGTATATACTCTGGTCTTCCTACAGAAGGCAATGATCAGGAGGAAATTTTAAGGACACTTCACCATCTACCATCTGATGTATTTGACTCAGACTGTCAATACTAGCTCTACTTTTCATCTCACAACCAACCTGGTAGAGAGCCATACTAGATGTTAATAAGACTGCATATTCTTTATTATTAGTCTGTTTTTTTCCTTCCCTCAGAAATGTGTGCCTTAGCAGCTCAGACTTAGCAGAGTAAGCTCATGTTTGTGTTGCAAGGACCAGTCACAAAAGAAGCCACTCTAAATGCAAGATACAAATGTGAGGAAAAACAAGTGCCATCACAAACTGTCTTTTCATACTTGAAGGAGCACTTGGCGGGGGTGTTCAAAATGTATTATAATTCACAGGTTTGGTTTTTCAAGTTTTGTAGAAGAATTTCCTGCTTATCATCATAACACATTCTCCCTACACTTTAACAATTTCCTCCAGTTTGGGAGGACAGAACAATGCTGGTTGTGGGAGGGACCGGCAAAGCATATATCTTTTGTTGGTGCCTATTTTGAATTGAGAACCTTTGGAATGGCTATCTTTTAAAATAAAACAATTATGGAGTAAAATACAAACATACACCTTCAGTTCTCAAATCCCAAACATCTTAAAAATGAGTGATGTTTATGTTTAAAATCCATTTGGATTAAAACAAAATAAAATCTCACAATACTTGACTTCTATTTTACTTCTTATATCTTTAGTAAGACAAAGTCCGAGCTGTCTGTGGTGCTTATTATATTGGCATTGTGTTTCAGAAGACTGAAACAGTGGGAAAGAGCTGAATAAGCCATCTAGTTTTGCTTGACAGTTTTCAGGCTGAAAGTTTTCTCTGACTTCTTTACACAGCATCCCCTTGAGGCCAGATATAGCCAATTTGGTACCTGCTTAGTCTTGGCATATTCATATTCTCCAGGGAAATCTTACAACTGCTCTTCATTGTTCCCAGACTTCTCCAGCCCTGTTTGCTGCAGGCAACAGTTCAGGGGTGACTCCTTTGGAGATTTTGCAGATGTGAAGAAGCAGCCAAACATAAAACTGTGACAAAGGAATAAAAAATCAAGGAGACAATAAAGGACTATTTTTGACTCTCTGTCTCTCATTTTACCCCCAAAAAGGGGGGGTCATCAGAAAAGTTGTACTGAAACACACAACACTTAGACAAATCTAACCTAAGAGATCTCTTTCTCTCTCTCAAAAAGGGGGGCATTTTTTGATGCACTGTTAAATGCCAAACTCCCTTAATAAGGCAGAAGGCTAAAGGGTATGCATCCAATGGGGATTCCATATATACACTCTAAGGAAATGCTTATATTAAAGATGAGTTTGGAGAAATCATAAAGACTATGGCAGCTGCCACACTACATACTGAATGCAGTTTGACACTGCTTTAACTGTCATGGCTCGATCCTATGGAATCTTGGGATTTGTAATTTTTTGTGGCACTAGAGCTGTCTGACAGAGAAGCCTAAATAGCTCACAAAACTACAAATACAGAAATACATAGCACTAAGCCATAGCAGTTAAAGAGGTGTAAAACTGCATTAACTCTGAAGTGTAGATGCAGCCTGTCTCTGGACCCATCAGAAAATAAGCCTGCATCAATCCCACTCTCTTCCCATAGCAGAAGAATAAACATACAGTCTTATTGATATATTCCCAAGAGGAAGCTCCATTGAAGCCAGCTGGGTTACTTGTGAGACATATAAATGATTGCATGTAAGTGAGTTAAGTTACATTACTAAATTTGGTTTAGTTATTTGGATTAGTTCTTCAGTAACACTGACAAAAATGCTTTACAGTGTAAGCAAATAACCTTGGGATTTCAGGTTTGCAAAATAATCTCCAAGAACCAGCATGGTATAGTGGTTTGAGAGTTACAAGCAGGTATTGTAAAGTTTTAATTATCACCTTTTAAAAAAAAATTGGCAGAAAGTTTGTTTTGATTTGTAGTTGTTAACTTATCTCTACATAGTCACCATCCAGATTTACACATTTTTCCATCATTTCTTGACCTCCAAATACTATTATTGTAGAACTCTGCAGATTGTGTTTTAAACCACTCTTCCACTTCATGAATGACGTCATTTATGTTGTCAAATCGGTGCCCCCACAATGGATTTTTCATTTCTGGGAACATGAAAAAGTCACTTGGTGCGAGGTCAGGAGAATAAGGCAGATGCTGCAAGATCTCAAAGCCACATGCCCTTGCTTTGTTAACTGCAACTTGAGATGAGTGAGCTGGTGCATTGTCAGCTAGGAGAGCATACCATGGTGTTTCTTTTTCAGAGCATCTCACAGCTTGTCCAGAAGACTGCTGAAATATGTGCCAGTGATGGTTTGTCCCTTTGCAAGGTAATCTGTGAGAATGACTCCATGATAGTTCCCAAAAACTGAAAGCATGACCTTCCCTGCTGACTTTTTCGCCTTTGCCTTTTTGGAGGGAGGGGAATCGGCATGCTTCCACTCCATTCTCATGGTTTTCATCTCTGGATCATACTGATAGATTCAAGATTCATCTATAGTTACCACATGGCCAAAAAAATCCTCTTCATTCTGTTCCAACAGCATCAACATCTGTCTTGAAAGGTCATACCGTGTTTGCTTCTGGAAGGGGGTTAGCAAACGTGGAACCCAGTGTGCCGATACCTTAGACATGAGCAGTTAGTCATGAATAATTTTCCACAAACTACCATAACTGAGACCAGTTTCATTCATGATCATTTGGATGACTGCTCATCTGTCTTCCAGGATTAAACCCTCCACTTTTTTCACTGTGGCCTCATCATCTGTCAATAATGGTCTTCCAGGTCTTGGCTCATCTGTGAGGGACATCTTTTTCCACTTCACAATAGTGTCATAAAATGGGCAATCATTTCCATAAACTACCATCATCTCATCATGAATTTGCCAGGCACTATTACCCTTCAAATATAGGAACTTTATCATGCTGCAAACCTCAATCTTCTCTATTTTTACAGTTTAGTCACTTCTGGCACAACCTGTAACAAAAATAAAGGACACAATGAGCTGATTTTCTCAACATCAATGATCAATGATGACACTGACAAAATTTCATCAATGTAAAATAATAACTTCCGCATGGTAATTATTACTTTACAATACCTCCTCTCATAGTCTGGAGATCAGGTTTTGAATCCCTGCTTGGAAACCCACTGGGTGACCTTGGACAAGTCACACTCTCTCAGCCTGAAAAGCAAATCCCTCTGAACAAGTATTGCCAAAGTGATAGATTCACTTCAGGCTTAACCATAAATCATAAATCAATTAAGGCACACAATAAAATAATCCCACAAACACTTAAAATAAAACTCCGTCATAGATTAGGAATGATTTTAAAAATATATAGCATCAGTGGGGTAGCAAGTTTTCCGTCATAGATTAGGAATGATCTGAAAAATATATAGCATCAGTGGGGTAGCAAGAACTCACTTTCTGGTCACTGATACTTCCATTCAGGGAAAAGGATTCACATGCAGCTGTATAAATGTCATGCTTCCTTCACATTAGTTTCACATACATGGCTTTAGTACCTTTCCATTAGTGCCTTACATATTCACAGAATAAAAGCGGGTTTTTTGAACACCTATCCCATATGTGTGCACTCAATGTAGACATAGTTCATATGGATCTCCTGACAGGAGATAACATTCTCTTTTCCGTGAACTGTAGGATGCAAAAACAAGGATTAGTTACAAGAGAATGGGTTTCAAATGATAAATAAATTGCTATATATACAAAATATTGACATATGTGTGCATTCACACACATTCCTTGTACTTCCATAGATTTAGAGAATGCACTTATCTTTCCTCCCACCCTGCCCATCCCTCATCTACTGGCCATCTTTTTCCTGTTTAGGGTTGTCAGATTAGGACTATCCCAGCCCTTGAAATATCAGAGCCCAAAACCTGAGTCCTAAGGATGATCTCTTGTGATATCTCAAGAAAACGGGTCCTGGTGATATTACAAGAGGCACTCCCTGGTGATGTCATTAAGGATGATACATTATGCATCAGTTACTGTCACATATATTATGACATTCAAATAAAAAATCCCAAGTCTAAGTAATGGGGAAAATGCACACGTGCACACAAACACACTTTTCAAGGCACCCTGAGAATTGAAGAGGGATCTGAGAATGCTGTTCCTGCTTCTCTCTCTTTTGTTCTCTTTCACTTTCACTCCTCTTCTTTTCCTCTTCTCAGACTTTCTTTCTCTGCCTCCCTCCCTCATTCTCAACACTCTCTTTTATGTACTTCTCTAAATCCTCCTCCCACCATGCATGTGTATGCATGTGCCTTCAAGTCCCCTGTTGACTTCTGACAACCCTATGAGTTTCACAGGGTTTTCACAGGCAAGGTTACTCAGAGGTGGTTTTGCCAGCTCCTTCATTTGAAATATAGCCTACACACCTGGTGTTGATTGGTGGTCTCCCATTGAAGTACAAACCAGGGCTGACCCTGCTTAACCTCCAAGATAAACTCTGGAGCCTTTAGATTATTTAAGCTTGTATATGATTTGTATCATGCATAGTCACCCCTTGAGCCAAGGGTGAGCAAAGTGTGGACTGTATAAAGCCACTAAGGTTCTTTTGCTTCCCCTTGGTCCTTTCAGATTCCCTTGGCTGCACTTTTCCTAGAAGCTTCCAGAAGAAGCAATTTATTCCTGGAAACCTCCAAGAAGAGCAACTTATGTTTAAAATAGGTTCTAGGTCCCAACCCCTCTTCATTGCTTTTAAGAAGAAAAATACTAGTTTTTCAAAATGAGGATGTATCATCCATAGTGGGGGCTTGGGGACTTTTGGAACAGTCCATGAAATCCATGAGGGGTCCCAGTGGAAGAAAAAATTGCCTCTCAAACTTGCCACAGTTGCCAACCCCTGCATTAGGAGTACTGTGAAAAGGCAGCAAATAGTTCAAATTTCTTCTCATTGCATTCTTATTGCCCAAAAGGGTAAGTGGGCAAAGGAGGGTTTATTTTAATTTATTGCCTCAGATACCAACATAACTTGGTGGGAAAGAGCTGTCATTTGCTGCTCTTCCTCAAGCCAAGGTATTTGTGACCTGAACGTATGCTTATGTGTTTCACAGCTGTCAAGAGGTTCCTTAACAATTCTATGGAAATCAAATGAATACACATAACTGGTCCTGGCCATCATGGCAATTCAGGAACTAGTCCTGAAGTGGGTGGATTGCAGCAATATTATGTCAGCCTGATTATATAGTTCAGTGAAAGAGAATGGAGGGGAGCTTATTTGTATTGTGTTGTGTGTGTGTTATTGTGTGTGCATAATCACAGCAGTGGTTCAGAAGTTCAGCACCTATTGACAAGAGAGTAAATTTCATTTTTATGAGTGCACCTACATTATATTAGCTGTGATTTAAGTGTACATCCTTGTATAAGGAATCGAGCTGTCTCAGCTTTGCAGAACTGATTAATTATACTGTTGCTGATTAACTCCTATGCTGGATTTTTTTGTTTTTTGTTTTTTTTGTTCAGAACAGAGACCCTTGATGTTGCGGGGTTTTTCTCCTTCCTAGTTGTATAAATGCGCTCATGTTTCCTTTTGACATAGTGACCTCAGACAGGCTTGACATCCAAGCAAATGAGCTCCCCTCTCCTATTCCATCAGTGAGAATCAATGAAATTGAGGTGCTAAGAGTGTGAAGATGGAAGTCTGAGTTACAGCCACAGGAGAATTTTGGGATGCTGACCCTCATTCCTCAGGTACTGCATGAACTGTAATGAAAAGATAAGGAGTTGGAACCATATTGATTTTACCCAGCCCCAACATATGACTTCCCCAATTTAAATTTAATTATAGCCCTCCTAGAGCCTTCTCAATAGCTAAAGAACTGTCCCCAAAGCAGCCCACTTTGGCCCTAGTATAACTACAACTTGACTCTACTTCTGAACTTTATGCATTCACCACAGAAATCTAATGTGATGTTCAGAGCATATTCAGCTGAATGTACTTAGAATTATTGCCTTAGTAAATGATCCTGATAAGGCAGGATTTTTGATAATGTAGATGTACTTATATGTACTAAGCTAAACATTCATAGAATCCCCCATAAGAATATGCATATAAATCACAGCTTGGAAAAAAATGATCTTTTTGAGCTATAAGGTCAGTATGCCTGCGTTAGCTGCTGGCTTCTGCAAACTGAAGCCCAAAAAGGTTAATTATTATTTGCTGTACAGTTCAGATGTTAAGGTTTGTATATAGTTTTTAATACATTTTAATATTTATAATGTCTAATGTTTTTAACTTAATAAATTATTTAATTGATTTTAAACTTTATATTTATGCCTTTTCAATGCTTTCACATTGTTTTTAATTTGTACTGCTTTAAATTTGTTGTTAGCTACCTTGAGTCCCTATATTGGGAGAAAGATGGGATATAAGGTGCTGGTGCTGGTGATGATGATGATTAATGATATTTCCACAAGTGTGGAATCCTTCTTGAGGCATCTAAAATTATCTACTAAACTTTTGCTCAGCCCATTTTTCATACACACAATGAGAATACTCCTACCGACCTCATTCAGAGTCACTGAAAGGGTTATAGGGCCAATGTAGGAAAATATTTTATATGCCCTCCCCACAAAAAAAGAGCACAGGAACATTACTGTTTTTGACTACAATTCCCAGCAACCTTCAGCCAGCATGGCCACTGTTGTATGGAGTCAGTAGGTCACTGAAGTTTAAGTCCACTAAAATAAGCTCCCAAATTATGATAGGAATCGCAGCAGTGACTTCACTTGGCCAGCATAATAGGCTTTGCTCCATATTTCAGTTTCTACAAAGTCAACAGACATAAGGTGTATCTGCACTGTATACTTATCATTTTCATTGCATTTTAGTTGTAATTTCTCCATACTAAGTAATCCTGGCATCTACATTCTTGTGATATATTTAGAATTCTCTGCTGGAGAACTCTAGTTCACTTCCAGAAATGATAATTCTCAAGATATCCTAAATGTTTTCTTCACAACAGAATTAGAATGATTATTGTCAATTCCTCTTTTTTCAAGGTACCATACTAGCCTCTAAATACCTCACCAAACTACACTTCTGAGATTCATTAGTATAGATAGGTAATGGTGGAATGGAACTGAAAAAAACTGTATTACTCTTTTTCATTACATCTGGGAATCCAAACTACCTAATGGTGTAAAGCAAGCGCCAGGTTGCAGGATTTCAGTAAAACCTAGCCAATTGGGCAATATGGCGACAATATTTTGCACACATCTTTCCCTGCCCAATCTCAACCCTCAACACTCATTCCATTTTCCCATACATCAGGCAGCAAGAATTTTCATTCACTGCTTCATTTAGACAGATATATACATATAGATTATTAGAAACAGGCAAAGTTCATGAAGCCAGCTGGGTTACACAAACACTCCACCTGTGTTGTTCCACCAGCAAGAAAATATGGAGAGTATGCAACATGAAAAGCCAAAAGTTCAAACAGCCTGGGTTTCTGGGACTTAACCTGAACCCAGCTGTAAGCATTTGGATCAAACCTTAAATCTTCCTCCTCTTACTCTTGAAAAAACATCTGCATTGTAATATCCTAGTGACTCCATGTCATCTATTGCAGGCAATTTACGTGTTTTAATTAATTTAATTACTTAATTAAAAAAAAAGAAAAGAAACAACCTCAGTACTTAGCTTCAGTACCTAGTATGATTGCCAAATTCTAGGGGTCTAGGGTCCAGGGTCACCAAACTATTGTGGAGTCAGACTCAATTATTAGTAGTAGTTTGAATGAAGACTTCCAGAGACCAAGGTTCAGTTCCCCATTCATGCATGGAAATAATCTGGGTGACTTTGGACAAATCATGCTCTCTCAGATTTAGAGGATGGCAAAATAAATTACAGACACCAAATGCTATCTGATATTGGAAGCTAAGCAGGGTCAGCCCTGATTAGTACTTGAATGGGATACCACCAATGAATTCTAGGTGCTGTAGAATATATTTCAGAGGGAGGAACTGGCAAAATCATCTCTAAATATTCCTTGTCTTAAAAAACCCTATTAAATTCATGGTGTTACTATAAATTGACAGGCGATTTGAAGGTACATACGCACACAATGGTAAATCTTCTTTAACTAAGGGCCTCGGCAGACGACTAATAAAGTCATCTCCGAGGCAGGGAAGAGGAGGGGCAGCCACATGATCGGCGCCCCTTCCTCCTCCCGAGGTTGCCCTTGGAGCTGCCGGACCTCCACACGGCCGGTGCTCCCAGGGCAACCTCCCGCCGCAGCGTCCACACACGCTGCGGTGGAAAAGTCAGGGAAGTGCGCCCTACACATTTAGGGCGCACTTTTACTGACTTCTGAAAGGAGCGCCAATTTAGCGCTCCTTTCAGGGACGACGCCGGTGCACCGTGGTGCGGATGCCTCGCTCCAGCGGCGCACCGTCCCAGGGCGTCCTGGACGCCCTGGTCTGCTTCCCCCCTAAAGCTTCCCCCCCCCAAAAAAACCCCTATAATTTGGTCACTAGAAGTAAAGATCTAAGACTAAAAAGTACACAACTATAGTTATTGTTATTTTCAAGATTTTCTTTATAATTCAAAGCTGCTTATATCATAAAATTAATAAAATGCCATACAATACACAGGCCATAGAATCTTTTTTAAAAAAAACAAAACATAAGGTTGGATCCAGATTTATATGTTTGCAAATGTGTATCCAAGAGTGTTATTAGGGGAATTTATAATTAGCTCAAATTGCGAGAGGGGCTGGCTACGGGTATCGCCTCCCGATATGTATACTGAGTAGGCCAGGGAATTCGAGAAACAGAGCAGAGACAGGCTTCTCCAATTAATATCCTAATTTATTAATAACAAGGGCAACATGCACAATGCACAAACATACACACACTCATGCAAGGCTCAGGAAGATCAAGGGTTAGACTGGAAAAGATTTTGAGGCAAAACTATGGGTGATACTCACTATAGATGAAGCTTTCTCCAGGGTCCAGTTGGGTGAAGTGCCGTGAGACACAACCATTCCGAGATCATGGGATGGTAAATAGATCAGAGAACAAAGTGGCGCAAGTTCCCCCTGAACTCAGACTAGCGACACTGAGAGAAGAAATCTAGGGGTTTTTAAGGGCTAAAACTAGCTGCAGGGCAAAGGTGTGAGATGGCCTAGGTGAGGTGATTGGGTTGGGCAATATTCAAGGGGAAATGGGAGAGGATTAAGTCATCAGCTGGCCCATCAGGTGAGACATCTAGGCCATTATCACCCATCCTTCTGATTATGGAGGTAATGATGGTCCATTTGCAACTCCAACATTATCTGCCTGACTATGGGGGTTGGGGATTTTCAAGTCTTCCAAGTGACCTGGGCATGACCTCTTTGCTTTACCATGGAGGCACTTGAGGTTCACTGCAGAGTGCAACTGGGGCCATGTGGAATTCATACACACACCAGAATTCAGAAAAAATGCACTTTTGGTAACAAATGGACCACAGAATTTTACTTGTAGCTTAGTTAAAGTAGTGCCTTTAAGAGATATGACTTTAACCATCTACTCCCTCTACTGATTAGTTTCCGTTCATTGTATGGAGGTGGGGTGGAGGCATCCTCATAGTATCTGAGGACAGACTAATTTCCAACTGTGGTGGTATTGTGTTTTTGTTGTTTTTGCAGGAATACTTGGTTTCTTTAAGCTGCAAGCTCTGAAAGGTGGAAGATGATCATTGTTTCAGTAGTGACAACCACCTTAATGTGTTCTAGGAAAGATAAGCTCTTTCTTCTAAAATAGCAATGCCCAAAGATGGGAGCAGGGGTCAGGGTGGGGAAGATGGGACCATTGGTTCCCCCCAAAAGAGTTATCTTCCCCAAATGAAATTTTCTTTGCTGACATTCTACAAATTAAAAATTCAGCTGAGCTTTTAAATACATTCTAAATATCCAAATAAAGGGGCAGGCAGAGTTATTAAGGGAATGTAAACACAACAAATGTAGGAATTCTGTCATTGTTGTTGTGTATCTTCAAGCTGTTTCTGACTTATGGCAATCCTAAAGCGAACCTGTCACAGTTTTCTTGGCAAGATTCTTCAGAGTGGGCTTGCCACTGCTATCCCCTGTGGCTGGGAGAGTGCAACATTGTTCATGGTCACCTAGTTGGTTTCATGGCTGAGCAGGGATTCAAACCCTGATCTTCAGAGTCATCATCCAATGCTCAAACCACTACACCATGTCTAGGTCTGATTCCCCCCCCCCTCTCTCTGCAATGCTAGAAATTTGGGGACTGAAGGGACATTTGTTGGTGGGCAGAATTCATATTTGGAGTGGCAATGCCTTCATTTTCCCCCCTACCCCATAGCTACACCCATGGCAATGTCACTGTATTGTTTCCTCTTTGCTTTTGAAAGATAGTTGTTTCAGCATTTATTACCTATGTACAGTATCTAAAACCATGTGCACTGGTGATTTCATTATGCTGCATCATTAGCATTCCACTCCATGAGCATAACGTAAAAAAAGAGGTACAATTATTTTTAAAAAAATCTCCCTTAACCGTGCTACAGAGACAGAAGCAGATCATGATGGTCTTCTTTTTTACGAGAGCCATCTATCTATTTGATGCTATAGGATGTTTGCAGCTGGTGACATACAAAGATTTTGGTGTTTTTTTTCTTTTATGGAAATGGGAAAAAGTATCATAAATCAGGAGATTAAATAAGTTTGAGCCTGTATAGAGACAAAATATGCTGTCAAGCTACTAATCCTTAGAGTGAGCAACAATGGATCAAAGGGCATCAGGTCGACACACTGAATCATATTTGGGGGTTCAATGTGCTACTTTAAGAAAACTTTTTTGAGAGTCATTCACCAAAGGAAAACCAGGCTGTAATCTTATCTCCTCTGAGTGCAAAGTGTTGATACTATGATCATTGTTTCTGTTATATAAATTTCTGTCTTGCCTTTCCTCAAATGAACTCAGGATGGTGGACATGGCATGTCTCCCCACTTTTCCCACAAAACCACAACCCTGTAAGGGAATCAAGCTGAAAGAGGGTAATGTATTAAATAATTCTTCCCCACTATGGAGACTAGCATCATGGAGAAAGACTATGTGGCACTAATGTTACTGGTAAAAAAACAAGTGAACCTTTTTGTTGTGTGTCTTCAAGTCATTTCCATCTTGTTGTTGTGCTCCTTCAAGTAATTTCTGACTTATGGCGACCCTATGGTGAACCTAACATGGGATTTTCTTGGCAAGATTTGTTCAAAGGAGGTTTGCCATTGCCTTCCTGTGAGGCTCAGATCACGTGATGTGCCCAAGGTCACCCAGTGGGTTTCATGGCAAGCTGGGAATTGAACCCTGGTCTCCAGAGTCGTAGTCCAACACTGAAACCATCATGCCACACAGAATACTAATTTCCATCTTACAGTAACCCTAAGTTGAACCTATCACAGCTTTTCTGGGCAAGATTTGTTCACAGGGGGGTTGCTTTTGCCTTCCTCTGAGAATGAGAGAGTATGACTTGTCCAAAATCACACAGTGGGTTTCCATGGCTGAGTGGGATTCAAACCCTGGTCTCCAGAGTTTTCATCAAGCACTCAAATAATTACACTATAATAATGTAATAATCTTTTGTAATAATGGTACACTTGCACTTGTCACACACACACAAAAAAGTCAGATAGGATCTCTTTCACAATCCAGTCAGTTTCTTCAGTCTTCTACTGGCTTTAGCTCCTTGCTAAAATTGTTGTTATGTATCTTCAAGTTGACTTGCTCAAGTTCATCCAGTAGTTTTTTTTGTGGGTTTTTTCGGGCTGTGTGGCCATGTTCTGAAAGAGTTTCTTTCTGACGTTTCGCCAGCATCTGTGGCTAGCATCTTCAGAGAAAACTGAAATGGAAAAGCCTGGTTGTATATATACTGTGGGACCCTGGGTAGGGAGGGGTGGTTCCCAGGTGAACTGTGTGTTGTTCTGTGTTGAATAGGTATTGTTCTGTGTTGATGGCATCGCTTCAGGCTATGCAATCCAGGATATGTCTGCTGTTCAGTTTACATGGGAACAGCAGACATATCCTGGATTGCATAGCCTGAAGCGATGCCATCAACACAGAACAATACCTATTCAACACAGAACAACACACAGTTCACCTGGGAACCACCCCTCCCTACCCAGGGTCCCACAGTATATATACAACCAGGCTTTTCCATTTCAGTTTTCTCTGAAGATGCTAGCCACAGATGCTGGCGAAACGTCAGAAAGAAACTCTTTCAGAACATGGCCACACAGCCCGAAAAAACCCACAAAAAAACTATGGATGCCGGCCATGAAAGCCTACGACTTCATCCAGTAGGTTTCCATGGCTGAATAGGGATACAAACCTTAGTCTCCAGAGTCCTAGTCCAACACCCAAACCAATAATTACACCATGCTGGCTCTCCACAAGAGAAATGGGCTGCTGACAAAAAGTTGTAACACCCAATCCTAAATGAGTGTGATTATTGTGTCCTTGCCTCACTCCCCAATAAATGTTGTGGATGCAACAACTGTATACAGAATGTATGTACAAACCATGTCAGCCAAAAAGAACTTTCATTTTAAAAGGTGGAAGGAGCCATTAAATCATGTTTCTATGCAGGTCACTTAGAAGATGTGAATCCTAGATTTGCAATGCTTTAAAATGAATCAGTTTTTATAACCTAGAAGGGCAGCAGCACAAAGAGGACCATCAGAGAGGCAGGGAGACTGGGGCTAAACACCAACTCAGCCAGTCTCTGCCCCCCCCAGCTGAGCAGCACAAAGAGGACCATCAGAGAGGCAAGGAGAGTGGGGCTAAACACCAACTCAGCCCAGTCCCCACCCCCAGCTGAGCCAGATAACAGAGCACTGCTGGAGGACAAGGCAGGGAAGTGGAGGAAAGAAGGTGACCAGCCATCTCTGCCCTCCCCCAACCACAGAGAAAGAAGTGATGAAACTAAAGGAGGGAGAGGGTGGGGAGGCAATGGACTAAAGGAGGAAGGACACAACGGAAGGAAGGAGGGAAATCCAGGGACACATGAGGGTATGGGTAGGAAAGCAAATAAACGACAACAGGACAAATAATATAGAGAGACAAACAGCTACTGGGCAGCAGTGGTGGTGGTGGGTGTCACTGACAGGAGTGAATTGTGGCAACATAGCTAACATCAGTTGGCACTGCGTACAGGCAGATGTAGGTGGCTCTCCTTCTGTAACCCCATCACCTAGTAAACCCTGCAATGAGACACCCCAAGTGAGACATAGGCAGGATCAGGGCATTAACAAAAAGGGAAGGAGGGAGAGATAAAGAGATATCATATTTGCAAGATTAGCCAAGGGCATAAGAAAGATGCCAAGACAAATAGGCACCCTTAGGAAAGCAAATGGCATCCAAACAGCATTACACATAAAATAGGGACTTGAAATGTGAGGAGCGTGAGCTGGGGAAGCTGGACATAGTATAAATGGAAATGGAACACATAAACATAGCAGTACTGAGGGTGAATGAGCTCAAATGGACAGGAAAGGGTCACTTTGAATCAGACAACCATACAGTGTTCTACTCGGGGAATGAAAAGACTAGGACAAATGGGGTGGCTTTCATACTAAGAAAAGATGTGGCAAAAGCAGTCAGAGGATACAATGCAAATCTGGCCAAATAATTTCAATAAGGCTCCATGGTAAACCTATGAATATTGCCATGATTCAAGTATATGCACCAACCGCAGAGGCAGAACAGGATGAAACTGATAGATTCTGTGAAGAAGTACAGGAAGAAATGGACAGCACAACAACACAGGATGTCAAGCTGATCATTGGAGAGTGGAATGCAAAAGTTGGAAGCAAAGAAGAATCAAAAACAGTAAGCAGATTTGGATTAGGGGAAAAAATTAAGCAGATGAGTGTCTCATAGATTTTTGTGAAGCTAATAACCTATTAATTGCAAATACATTTTTCATACAATCAGAAAGGTTACACACATGGACATCACCAGATGGTCAACACAAAAATCAAATATTATATAATTGGAAAAGATGGTGAAACTCTATACTCTATACTGGTGGCCAAAATTAGACCAGGTGCTGACTGTGGCACAGATCATGAATAACTCATATCAAAAATAAGAGTAAGTCTCAAGAAGAAAATAAAACCAGTGATTATACCAAAATATAATCTAAATAATATCTCAACAGAATTTATTTACAACATAAGAAACAGATTCGCACTACTAAGCATAATAGACCGAGAACAAGAGGAACTATGGTCTGAAGCCAAGGACATAATAAAAGAAGAATGCAGACAGACACTTTCAATAAACAAAAAGAAAGAGAAAAAACATGGATGACAGAAAAAACCCTACAAGCAATAAAGAAAAGAAGAAAAACAAAAGGGAGATAGGAACAAAGTAAGAATTATGAATGCAACAGTATAATGGGTTGTACAGAAAGATAAAGAAAATTATTACAATGACCAATGGACAGAAATAGAAGACAAGGGACCTATTTCACAAGATCCAGGAAATCAAAGGAAAATTCACACCAAGGACTGGGACGATCTGTGGCAATAAAAATAACATAATTCAAGACCAGGAAGGGATAATACTAATACTAATAATAATAATAATAATAATAATTTTTATTTATATTTCCTGCCTCTCCCTGTGGATCAAGGCGAGATTACATCAATAAAATAGCAACAATCAAATAACAACAATATACAAAATTCAAGAGTGCAAAAATGCATAATATGTCAACAATAAAATCAACATTATAAAAATTCCAATACAGTGGCCCAGTCATCTTCCACTCCTAAAACCAAGCAATCAAACCAAGATGATACTAATTAACTTAAGGGTCTGTTAAGGGAATCACGTGGATAGGTCCGCCGGAAAAGCTCTGTCAAGTGCCTTCTTAAAGGTATCCAAATTGGACGGAGCTCCTCCAGCAGACTGTTCCCACAGCTAAGGGGCTGCAGCCGTGAACGATCTTTGGAAATTTTTATATTAAATCTAGTTTTATGATAGTCCAACAAATTCTTCCCAGAAGTTCTGAGAGTGCAGGGTGGATTATGTGGGGAGAGGTGTTCCTTCAAGTAACTCAGACTCAAGCCATATAAGGCTTTAAAGGTAATAACCAACACTTTGTACTGCGCCCAGAAGCTAATTGGCAGCCAATGAAGTGATTTCAATACAGGTGTTATGTGGTCAGACCTGGGTGTTCCTGTGACCGATCTGGCTGCCACATTTTGAACAAGTTGAAGCTTCCAAACTTGGTACAGAGGTAGCCCCATGTAGAGCGCACTGCAGAAATCTAAACGAGAGATTACCAGGGCAAGTACTACTGCTTCAAGGTCCTTTCGGTCCAGGTAGGGATGCAGTTGACGTATCAACCGAAGTTGGTACCAAGCACTCCTGGCCATCGCATCCACTTGAGATGTAGAGATGAGTCCAGGAGTATTTCCAAACTGCGAACTTTGTCCTTAAGGGGAAGTGTGATCCCATCCAGGACTGGTTGACAAAACTCCTTCCCCAGACCAGGGGTACCTATCGCGAGTACCTCCATTTCTCTGGATTCAGCTTGAGTTTGTTTTCCCTCATCCAGCCCATTACTGACCCAAGGCAGGCATCCAGAGGAGAGATGCCATCCTTAGTCACTGCAACAGTCAAAGACATAGAGAAATAGATTTGGGTGTTATCAGCATATTGATAGCACCATGCCCCATATCTCTGGAAGATCTCACCCAGCAACTTCATGTAAATGTTAAACATCAAGGGGGATAGAATGGCGCCCTGAGGGACGCCAGATGTCAGCTCTCTTTTAGAAGGGCAACTATCCCCCAGCATCACCATCTGAAGTAGCCCAAGAAGCCCAAGAAGTAGGACCGGAGCCACTGAAGCGCAGTGCCCCCAATACCTAACTCCCTCAGGCATTTCAGAAGGATACCATGGTCTATGGTAACGAATGCCGCTGAGATGTCCAAAAGCACCAGCAGGGTCACACTTCCCCTGTCGATGCCCAGACGGAGATCATCGACCAAGGCAACCTTGGCAGTCTCAATTCCATATCCCACCCTGAAGCCGGTTTGGAATGGAACCAGAAAATTGGCTTCTTCCAAGACAGCCTGGAGCTGGAAGGCAACTGCCCTCTCGATCACTTTGCCCAAGAATGGTAAAAGGGAAACTGGCCTATAATTATTTTCCACCAGGAGGTCAAGCGAGGGTTTTTTCAAAAGTGGTTTAACCACCACAAGTTTTAAGTCAGATGGAAATTTTCCCTCCCTAAAAGATGCATTAATTATTAGGTGTAGTAGCGTTTTTACTGCATCACCTCCCTGGGTGGTCAACCATGATGGGCAAGGATCAAAAGGGTATGTTGTCTTCCTTAGACTTCCAAGAAGCTTGTCCACTTCATCGGTATTGACAAACTCAAGGTGATCCAGTTTAACACAGTCCAGAGTCCCTAGACATCTCTCTTACTGATTCTGCTATAAAGCCTAAGTCTAAATCGACCCTTATCTGAGAGATTTTATCTACAAAAAGTCATTAAAAGCATCACAGCAGGCTTTAGTTGTTTCCAATAATGGGTTCAGGGTGGGAGCCAACTGAGTTAATTCTTTAACCACCCTGAACAGCTCTGCAGGATGAGACTTTGCAGATGTAATAGGTGCAGCATAGAAATAATTCTTTGCTGCATCTATTGCCACTCGATAGGAATCCAACATATTCCTATGCCGTGTAAAAAGACGTTGGGTGCAATACACAGATGAATTATACAAAAGAGATGACAAAATGAAAGACATATGGAATGAAGAGCCATATGAAGATGAACCCCAAATTCTAAAAACTGAGGTAGAAACTGCAATAAGAGAAATAGCGAAAAACAATTCACCAGGAATAGATGATATTCCAATTGAACTACTGCAATCAACATTGACAGAGGTCAATTCTAGTGCTAACCAACATATGTCAATAGATATGGGAAACAAATAATGGCCAACAGATTGGAAGCAATCAATATACATCCTCATCCACAAAAAGGGAGACACAAGATACTGCAGCAACTATAGGACCATAGCACTGATCTTCCATGCAAGCAAAATCATGTTCAAATTCTGCAACATAGATCCCAACCATATATGGGGAGAGAAATCTCAAAGGTTTAAGCAGGATTCAGAAAAGAAAGAGGCACTAGGGATTGCAAATAATGCAATGGAACGCATCAGGGAGTTCCAAAAGAAAATCAGCATGTGTTTTATAGACTATAGCAAAGCCTTTGACTGCATAGATCATGAAAAGCTATGGAGTGCCCTTAAAGACATGGGAATGCCAACACATCCAATAGTCCTGATGAGGAATCTGTACTCAGGACAAGAGGCTACTGTCAGGACAGAAGACAGAGAAACAGAATGGTTCCCAATTGACAAAGGGGTCAGACAAGGCTGCATCCTATCATCCTCTCTGTTCAACTTGAATGCAGAACATATTATAAGAAAAACAGACTTGGACACAGAAGAAGGAGGAGTGAGAATAGGAGGAAAGAATATCAACAATCTAGATATGCAGATGACACCAGAATACTAGCAGAAAACCTCACAGACCTGGAACACTTACTAAGGAAGATAATTGAAGAAAGTGCTAAGGAAGGCTTAATGTTGAACATAACGAAAACAAAAATAATGATCACCAAGGAGCTTCACATGTTCACCCTAGACAATGAAGAAATAGAAATAGTAAAAGAATTCCCATACCTGGGATCAAACATTGATAGAAATGGGAACTGCAGTCAAGAAATCAGAAGAAGATTAAGAATGGGGAGAGCAGCTATGAAAGAACTAGAAAAGATCCTAAAATGCAAAGACATACAACTCAGCACAAAAGTCAGAATCATACAAGCCATTGTATTCCCTATTACCATGTATGGATGTGAGAGCTGGACAGTTAAGAAAGAAGATAGGAGGAAAATCAACTCATTTGAGATGTGGTGCTGGAGAAGAGTGCTGAGGATTCCATGGACAGCCAATTGGACAAACAAATGGGCCCTAGAGTAGATCAAGCCAAAAAGCTCCCTGGAAGCCAAAATGACCAAACTGAGGCTGTCGTACTTTGGACACATCATGAGAATAAAGGACTCATTGGAAAAGACAATAATGCTGAGAAAGGTGGAGGGAAGAAGGAAGAGAGGAAGGCCACATGTCAGATGGATGGACTCTATTAAGGACATCACGGGTATGGGGTTGCAGGAATTAAGCAAATCAATGGGGGACAGAGGGTTTTGGAGATGTCTCATCCATAGGGATGCCATGAGCCAAGATTGACTCAAGGGTAGTTAACAACAAAACCTAGAATGGGCAGATACCATTAGTACTGCTGTCCAGAACACAAAAGGAGACAAGAAGATTGTTGCTAATGCATTTGAGAGACCTCCAAAAATTATCTCAGATGCTTCACTTGCACATTGAAAAAAGTTCACAGTTTGTAAAATAGCCCTGTTACCTTGGGATGGCTTTTGACTGGAAGCAAACATTTGGAAAGCAGAGTGAGTGAGTTGAAGCAGATGTCACATCCAATCTGACAGCTTTCTTTTGAGTCTTCTGTAGAATAAGGCCACGTAGGGGGAAAACAGACTGCCCCGAAGGAGCGGCTCTGCGCCGCCCCTTTCAGTGCCAGATCAAGGCCACAACAATCACATGCCATGGCCCCGATCAGCTATTTTTCTAGCCCCAAAAGAAGCAGCAAAATGCCATACCGTTTTGGGACACACACACACACACACAAACTTTTCACTGCTGCCACTGTTCTTCTGCACTCCTGCTGTGTGTAGTGTCTAATCGCCACACCACAAGAGCGTCGCAATGCAGCCCACCATCTGGGCAGTCGGGCAACATGACACAGGCTTGTGGGTAGTGTCGGGCCATGCATCATTGCTGCCAGTCTGCTCAGCCCCTAAATCTGTGTTAGGTATACTTATGCTCACTGAAAATTAGTGGCTTTAAAACATAAATAACTCTATGCTTGATTGTGGCCTATATATGCATGGGTCCAGAAAAAAGAAAAGGACTCTTGAATTGTGCCTGTAACTTGCAACTTGAGGGCTATGTTGTATTAAGGGGGCAGATGATGTGTCAAGAAATCTTCTCTTCTAGGTAAATAAATGTATCATTATTATTTTTAAAAAAGTTACTTTCATACAGGAAAGTTACCTCTACAAGTAAGCAGTATAATGAAGAAATGGAAAATAAGACATGGGCAGAGCTTTCAGAAAAGTTATAGTAGGCATTCTGGGTAGAGGATTCTACAAGCATCATTCTAAAAAAAAAAAAATGACTTCCACTAGGAGGTCTTAGCTATGCTGACTAGGGATGATGGGAGCTTCAGTTCTGCAACATCTGAAGGTCCATATTTCTCCACCTGGTATGACCGTCCTTACCTATGGTACACAGAACAGAAGGTGATATGATCCATCCCATCTCCTAATGTGTTAAATGCTAATTTTCCCAATGTCACTTTATAAATAAAGCCCCTCAGAATGTTGCCTTATGTTTGCTGAAAAGTGTCCAAACTCTGAAGTGTTTCTGGAGGAGTTACTAAATGGATTAGCAAAAGTGAAATTTCAGGGCTAGCAGAATTATAATGAATCAGTGACAAACTGATTCGTGGTCAGAAATAAAATGGATTTGCTGGTCAGCAGAACTGGCTGCAAAGGCAAAGACAGATTGACACAAAATACAAAATACATTCAGATTTAGGATGGTTCTTCTGTACAAGTTGCCATTTTTAAAAAAAAAATAGCCACAGTTAAGACAGCTAGACAGGCACAAAGGTTATTGCCACAAATGCAATTTCATGCCGCAGGAAAAAGAGGACAGAATCAGGGGAATTTTGAGGTGAGCAAAATAATTCTGCTAACCCTGAAAGCTACCATTGGACAGGCTGTTGCAGGTAGCAAGTGCTGGAGTATAGCAATGAAGTGCTAGATATTAGGTGTTTAGGGTGCCAAGAAGCCTATCCTGTACCTTTAAGCTAACTCATTATCTTGAATTGTCCCCACAACAGTGATGAAAAAAGATCACTCTGCCTTGTTGTTGTTGTTGTGTTTAATTTAGAATACAAGGTGGAATCATTTCATAGTTGCTTCAAGCAAGAAACTATCTACGGATGGCCCTGGAACTTTCAGGATTGAAGTAACATGTGATGACTATTAGATGACCAGAGTGATCAGTAAAATAACTGTGTGTGTGTGTGTGTGTGTGTGTTTGGTGTGGTGTGTGCCTTCAAGTCATTTTCAACATATGGTAACCCTATCGTAGACTTTTCTTGGCAAGATTTTTCAGAGGAGGTTTGCCATTGCCTTCTCCTGAGACTGAGAGCTTATGGCTTGCCCAAGGTCATCCAGTGGGTTTCAAGTCTGGCCTGGGAATCAAACCCTGGGCTCCAGAGTCATAGTCCAACACTGAAAGCACTACACCACACTGGATCTAATAAAATAAACCATATTTATGCTTTTATCCTTTTAAACCATAACAGTTCAAGCTCTATCTCACTATTGAGGGGACTGTGTCTTCCACAATACAAGATAGAATTCAAAGATATAGGGGGGAAGCAGACGAGGACATCCAAGACGCCCTGCGACGGTGTGCCGCGGGACTGGAGCAGGCGCACCGCGGCGCACCGTCGGCGCCTCTGAAAGGAGTGCAAAAATAGCGCTCCTTTCAGAAGTCAGTGAAAGTGCGCCCTAAAAGCGTTGGGCGCACTTTCACTGACTTTTCCGCTGCAGCTCATGCGGTCGCTGCGGCGGGAGGTTGTCCCCGGAGCGCCGGACGTGCAGAGGGCCGGCGGCTCCGAGGATGACCTCGGGAAGAGGAAGGGGCGCCGCGCGTGCGGCTGCCCCTCCTCTTCCTTGCCTCGGAGACGGCTCAATAAGCCGTCTGCCAAGGCCCATTGCCGTGTTAGGGGCAAAACAGACTGGCAAAATATGCTGGCTTCTCATCAGCATGGGGGCATGGTGTATGCACAACGCACACCCCGATGCCACCTGGAAGCTGGAGTCATGCTGCATGGGGGCAACTTTTTGGCACTCCAACAGCATGGCGTTTAGACAATGCACACTGCAAGAGCACTGAAAAGCCGCAGCGGCAGCAGAAAAGGTGGCAGTTTTCCAACATAAAAAGGAGTGGCATTTTGGGGCTATGCAGACAGGCAGGAAAAGGTGACCTGAAGTTGCCTTTTCCCTAAGCTGCAGCAACCGCACTGCTTGCCCTGAAGTTGCCCTAAATGGGGACAGAGCAACCGCACTAGGGGGAGTCAATGCAGTTTTTCCAAGGCTGTATTAAAGCCCCAGAAACTGCATCGCCAGCCCCAAGGATGCCACAAAGGGAGATGGAGCAACCGCATGGGCCGGCAGCAGCTGCTCTAATTTTTTTATTCTCAAATGCATGTGCACATGCGCAGCAACATCTCTCCACACATGCATATCTGTGCAGGAAAACATCCCTGTGCACCTGCACAGGACCTTTCATAGGCTAGTATACAGTCTTTCACTCTCTGTGCACAAAGGTGACTAAACTTCGGCATCCCTGTGCACCTACACAGGATCTGCCATACACCCACATATCATGCAAGGATTCACTGACCTCCCCTTCCGCCCAAGGAGTGGGTGCAGTAGACAAGTGCCACTGTCTGATTGTGCCACCATTGGGGTGAAGGAATGGGTTTGTCATCTGAAAAGACATTCCATCATCCTCCGCAAAACATGTCCCACACAGATCAGGGGGGAGGGAAGAGGTACATGCAAGGGAGGTTTGTGTGGACAGACTTGATACTTGCAGCTGGTGGTCATGCAATGGACAAGGTCAACAGGTGACATGGACAAATGTTACTCCAGGAGCCCCCCCCCCCATCATGCCAGGAAATGGTGTGCAGGTCTTATGCACACCTGCACACCTGCACAGAAGAGAAGCTTCTTTCATGCAAACTGCTGTGCATGCTGACAGCAAGCATACATCCAACAGAATGCATTTACTGTCATAACAGACGACAGTTGCTAGGGCACATGCATAGGGTTACAATTAGGGTTAGGGTTAGGGTTCTAATATTCAAGTGCATCTGCACCAGTGCATTCACACCTGGAAGCCTAGGGCACTTTAAATTAGAGCTTGCATCGTAGGGTGCATGCTCTGGATCGTCGAGTCAATTTCTGAAGGTGCGCATCTTCACTGAAGGAGCAGAAAAAAGGGGGTCCTTTTTGGAGCGGCTTTTCTCAGCATATGACAGCTAGAGGGTGCTTTCCTGGAGACTTTTAGGCATATGTCGTCTAAAGGCCATGCCTACAAGTCATCCTCAAAGCACCCCGGTCTGCATAGCCCCTTTGATGCTTCTTTTTGTATCAGAAAAAAAGGTGGAGTGGGGCCACGGCATGTGGTTGTGGCAGCACCCACCTGGATTTTCCAGGGTGGCATGATGCCGTCCCTTCAGACCCTTCTGTTTCACCCCTTAGTCTGTACAATCAGTATGTAGAGAGATCCTGTAGCACCTTTGAGACTGTTGGCAGCATGAGCTTTTGTAGACTTCAGTCTACTTCCTCAGATGCTTCTTCTGTACAAGTTGAGATATTTTACCACAATACAAGATAGTGAGTTAACGTAAAGGTACAGGATAGGGTGCTGAGCAACCCAAGCACCTGTTGTACGTAATGTATGAATTGGACAAAAAAATACTCAGCATAAAATATTTAAAAATGCTGGAGACATATAGTAATAATACATAAAAGAGGATTTTCCATTCCTTATCTAGTCCAGTTCGCCTATATTTTGTCTTTAAATATTTTCATGGAACACAGTAGTGTTAGGGAGATGGGCTGCATTGTAAAATGGAAAACAACAGTAATCAAGCATATGCTTTATGTGAGGAAGAATTTATGTTCAGTGCTTGGTATCACCAATTCAAACTGCATAGAAGGTAATATAAAAGATGTCTATCTAAGGGGCTCTGTAGACAGTGCAAAGTGCTATCTTGGAGCCAGGGGAGGGGAGGGACAGCCAGACACCCCAACCCCTTCCTGAGGATGTCATCAGAGCACCCGCTGTTGCACATGGCAAGCGCTCTGATGACATCCTTCAGGCACAGCATTTTTACACGCTGCGCTGGAAGAGGCGCAAAAGAGCCATGTGGCGGCTCTTGCAGAGCCCTTTCCACGGCTTGGGAAAGGAGCATTATTTTGGCACTCCTTTCCCAGGTGCGGAAAGGGTGGATTGGGGCTGAGGCATGGGGCAGCCTCAGTCCCAATCCTCCGCTTCTCAGGGTTGCCCACGGCTGCCCGTCTGCATCCCCCCCTAAGACTCTGGAGATCCAACACCACTCTACAACACTGGTCTATGTAAACTAGGATGCAAGTTTATGTCCCTACAGTAATGAGGAAGAAGAATCCATGGGGCCCATTCTTTTGTCTTGCAGATTCCACAATGAGTAATCCAAATCTACCAGGAACGTTGGCCCAATTTTAGGGTGAATTCTTATTAGAAGATAAGATTCCCAGTGTGACTTCAGCTGTTGTGAAGCTTTTGTCTGAGGTGATCAAGGTCAGAGAACAGTTAACTTCTGTATTGGGAGAAATCACCAAAATAAGTTCTGTCTGTATGAATTGACCAATTGTTCCTTGTGCTCTTAATTTATTTTATATGATGTAAATTTGAATTTGTTGCGTCTCTGGATTGTAATAAAGAATCGTTGGTTTGTTGTATATAAACAACAAGGGATGTCTGATCAGATCAGATGGAAGGCATCATCTGGGCAGGTCCCAGAGGGTGCTGCTCGGGGACTGTAGTTCCAGCAAGAAGGAGCTCACTTGTGGGGTCCCTCAGGGAGCTATTTTGTCCCTGATGTTATTCAACATCTATATGAAGCCACTGGGTGAGATTATATGGAGTTATGGTGCTGGGTGTTATCAGTACACCGATGACACCCAAATCTATTTCTCCATGTCTCGTTCATCGGCCTCGAATTCCAATGGCATCTCCTCTCTCAATGAATGTCTTCAAGCGGTAATGGGCTGGATGAGAAAAAACAGATTGAAACTGAATCCAGACAAGACGGAGGTGCTCACGGTAGCGGCCCCGAAACCAAGAATTGGGTTGCAACCTCCAGTCCTGGATGGGGTCACACTCTCTTCCAGTGACTGTGTTCACAGTCTGGGGGTGCTCCTTGACTCGTCGCTCCTGATGGCGAATCAGCTTAATGCAACAGTCAGGAGCGCCTGTTATCAGCTTCACCTGATTCACCAGCTGCACCCTTTTCTGGAAGTAAGAGATCTCGAGACTGTTGTGCACACACTGGTAACCTTCCCGCCTTGACTTTTGTAATGCGCTCTACATGGGGCTACCCTTGTGCCTGGTTCGGAAGCTACAGTTAGTTCAAAACATGCAGCCAGGCTTGTTTCAGGAACATCTAGGAGGGACCACATCACTCCGGTTTTGAGGTCCCTCCACTAGCTGCCTATTGGTTTCCAGGGTTAGGGTTATTTATAGCCCACCCCTCTGCACAGCAATCGGGGTGGGTTACAACATGTTAAAACAAACAAAGTTAAAACATTCCCTCAATCCATAATCCAATAATACTTTCCAATAATAATAATAATACAATAATAATCCAATAATAATAATAATAATACATAATACTTCCTTTAAATTCCTTTAATTCTCTTTGAAGTTCAATTTTCATTTGTTCCTTCATTTCTTTAAAGCCCTAAATGGCTTGGGTCCAAATTATATCAGAGACTGCCTCCTCCCGTATAATCCTACCCGCACGCTCCGGTCCTCTGGGAGGAATTTCTTAGAGCCCCAAAGATCGAGGCTATCTGTTACCTCCCAGAGGGCCTTTTCTGTCATTGCCCTCAGGCTCTGGAACGACCTGCTGGATGAGAACCGTCAATTAACATCTTTGGACAGTTTCAAAAAGGCTGTCAAGACGGATCTCTTCCGGCAGGCCTTTCCAGACTAAATTGTCCCGGCCCCGGGCTGTCCCCTCTTCCCTCAGCGACATTATTCTGAACCCTGGTTCCCCTAGAAGTGCAACAATGGGGTACTGTGGAATGTCTTTAATCATTTTAACTGTTATGATTTTATCTTGTTTTAATTTGCTAATGGATTTTAACTATGGGGCTAAGCAGACGGGCGGCCATGGGCCGCCCAGGGAAGCTGCGCCGCGGGACCGAGGCATCCCCATGCCTCGATCCTGCGGCGCACCTTTGCCGTCCCTGAAAGGAGCACTAATTTGTTGCGTCAGCGAAAGGCTGCGGTGCACTTTCGGCGACTTTTCCGCTGCAGCGTTTGCGAACGCTGCGGCGGGAGGTCCTCCTCGGAGGGCCGGCTGCTCCGAGGATGACCTTGGGAGGGGGAGGGGGCACTGAGCATGTGGCTGCCCCTTCCCTTCCCTTCCCTGCGCCCAAGACGGCCTTTTAAGCCATCTGCTTAGGCCCTATGTTATTGTTTAATAATGTTTTAAGGGGGAATGCTGTCCATTGTAATTGTGTTTTATGTTGTAAACCGCCCAGATTGGGCAACCATTGGGCGATATATAAATAAATTTTATTATTATTATTATTATTATTATTATTATTATTATTATTATTATTATTGGCTAGACCTGAAGAATATAACATCTTAGCTATGTGAACAGTTAAACAAGAGCTAGTAGAAGATTTCACCACAATGAATAAAGATGTTAAGCCTGGGCCAAACTGCTTTGATCTAACCATTTTGCCCCTTCAATTTTAATCAATCAATCAATATCCCACCTTTCTCCCAATGTAGGACCCAAGGCACTGCACAACACCTTTAAAAATACAATTTAAAAATCTTAATATAAAAATTAAAATACAACTAAACTATTAAAAACATAAGTTAAACTTCATTAAAAGGCATTTAAAACATGAAATTAAAAACATTACACCCCCTCCCCATCAAAACCTCCATCTTCTGTCACCAAATGCCTCCTTAAATAAAATTTCTTTACTTGCTAGCAGAAAGAGAGCAGGAAGCAGGTCAAACAAGCTGACTGACCACATCTGTGAAGGTGGCAGGGTTGAGAGAAAGCCCTTCCCTGCAGATATTAAGGGCCTCGGCAGACGGGAGGCCATGGGCCGCCCTGGGAAGGTGCGCCACGGGACCGAGGCATCCTCATGTCTCGGTCCCGCGGTGCACCGTTGGCACCCCAAGAAAGGAGTGCTAAAATAGCTTTTGCGGCGCACTTTCGGCGACCCTTCTGCCACAGCGTGTCCAGATGCTGTGGCGGGAGGTTGTCTTCGGAGCGCCGGCCGTGCGGAGGGCCGGCGGCTCTGAGGACAACCTCGGGAGGAGGAAGGGGCGCCGAGCGTGCGGCTGCCCCTCCCCTTCCTTGCGCTGAGGATGGCTCTATTAGCCGTCTGCCGAGGCCCTAAGGCATGTATTGGCTTACATAAGGAGATGAAGGAAAGCCTCTGTGCCTAGGCCATTTTGAGATGTAGGGACCAGAGGTCTTTTCACACTATGCAATTATAGTGCTATCATTTTACCACTTTAACTGCTGTAGTTCTATAAGTCATGGGACTTGAAGCTTTGAGAGGGGCATTTAGAATTCTCAACCTGGGAAATCTAGCACGTCCCCAGACTGCAAATTGCAGGATTCCATAAGGAGCAGCCATGGCAGTCAAAGAAGAATCATAACACTATGTCTGTGTAGTGTGAAAAGGCCCCTGAATTTTACACAGTATTCCAGTTGTGGGCTGCCCTTAAAAAGCAGATATCCAGATATTCACATTCCAGATATCTGCCATTTTCCTTCCTGGAGAATGGTTCCAGAGTCACATTAATATAATAGAATCATAGAGTTGGAAGAGACCACAAAGGCCATCCAGTCCAACCCCTGCCATGCAAGAAATCACAATCAAAGCATCCCTGACAGATGGCCATCCAGCCTCTGTTTAAAGACCTCCAAAAAAGGAGACTCCACCACTCTCCAGGGGAGTATGTTCCACTGTCAAACAGTTCTTACAGTTCCTCCTAATGTTGAGGTGGAATCTCTTTTCCTGTAGCTTGCATCCAGTATTCCGTGTTCTAGTCTCTGGAGCAGCAGAAAACAAGCTTGCTCCATCCTCAATGTGACACCCCTTCAAATACTTAAACAGGGCTATCATTTCACCTCTTAACCAGCTCTTCCCCACGCTAAACATACCCAGCTCCCTAAGTCTTTCCTCATAAGGCATGGTTTCCAGACCCTTCACCATTTTAGTTGCCCTCCTCTGGACACGCTCCAGTTTTTCAACATCCTTTTTGAATTGTGATGCCCAGAACTGGACACAGTATTCCAGGTGGGGGCCTGACCAAAGCAAAATAGAGTGGCACTATTACTTCCCTTGATCTAAACCAGGGGTAGGCAACCTTTCCCCTTTAAGGGCCAAGGGACTTCAGCTCCCAGAATCCCAGGAGCTATTGGCCAACATGGGACTATTGGCCAACATGGCTGAGGCTTCTGGAAGCTGAAGTCCCTCGGCCCTTAAAGGGGAAAGGTTGCCTACCCCTGATCTAAAGGAAGAGCCGGGAAGTTACTCTGGGAAGGCCTGCCAGAAGAGATCTGTCTTTACTGCCTTTTTAAAGGCAGTAAGAGTGGTAATAAGACGGATCTTAAACAAGAACTTGTGCAGACAGAGGGGTTTCCTGAAAACATGTGCAGACAGATGTGGGATCATTTTTAGCATGTTAGTCTTTTGTGTTAAATCAGAAACAGCCTTCTCTGTGTGGAAGACATTCCATACTAGTAGATAGATTCTTTTAGATACAACCTGATGTTCTTATGGAGTTTATCACATGGGGGGGGGGGGAGGAAGTTTAAATGGTGATTAACCCATCAAAATTGCACAATCAGGATTAAAACGCAATTAAACCACGATTAACATTTTCACACACAAGAGCCATTATTCCGGGAATAACCAGGGAGTAACCAGGCATTAAACAGCAAAAAAATCATTCACGGGAAAATCCCATGAATGATTTGTTGCTGCTTATTACCTGGTTATTCACTGGATAATGGCACTTTAATTGCTTTTAATTGTGACATCATGTGAAAACTATTAGCGCAATTGCACAATTATCACGGGATATTCCCAGGATAATTGCAATTTGAACGCAACATTGCTTGAAAATGTTAATCATGAATAAGCAATTTTGATGGGTTAATCACTGTTTATACTTCCAGTTGATAAATTCCAAAGAAGTGTCAGAAAAAGTTGCTTTTACTAACAAAGAAAGAAAGAAAGAAAGAAAGAAAGAAAGAAAGAAAGAAAGAAAGAAAATCTCAGGTCTTCTATTCCCCCAACTTCAAAGTGGATGATATCATTATATGAATTAACTTAAAAGAACTCAAAATCAGAGCCCCTATGTTTGAGATATTGTAACTATAAATGAGCAGCAAACTACTTCCAATTGCATTTAAAATTGCATTCAACAGTTCAGATCTGTGTTGTTATTTTTTTAAAAAATGTATTCATCTGAACAAAGTCAGAACAAACACTCTGCAGTTTAAATAAGACATGAAGATTTGTTGATGAGAAATATCTTTGCATTCTGCTGGCAAGTCAAATAAATTAGACGGCAATGAAGTCCCTGAAAGATTTCCAAAATGTATAACCACTTTTGCAAAAACTGAGAGCTGGTAATAAAACGGCTTTCTTTGGCAATGAAAACTTCATAACTGACATGCCAGCAAAGCCACCTGCTGGGTTTGAAGCTGTCACAACTTTAGCAAAATAGGGCATTTTAAAGCAAACTAGCATTTGAAGGAAAGAAAAAGATGTGAAGTGGGGGGCTCCCCTCCTTCCCCTCCCTCAAGTTGAGAATTTGACTTTGAAGGGGTAAAAGCTTCTTTATTTTGAATAATGACTCGATAAAAGCCCATTTCTGTCTAAGTTTCATCAGTTTCACAGGCAGCAGGGCTGAGCTACCCAGCATGTCAGTTGCAGAGGCTCTGTAGGCAAAAACAAAATCTCCTTCGCTTCAAGATGATGCTTCTAATCAGCTATAGAAGAGGCAGCTGGCTCCTGCAATCTGATGCTGAGGAAGAAACACAGAGACAGAGAGAGAGAGACAAATACACATCAGATGAGAAAGGTCAGCTAAGACCTGTACTTCAGTCTTTGCCATTCCCGCTGTTTTGTGCTTCCCAGTTTTCTTAGCAGTAAGAAGTTCTAAGGCAAGCACAGTTCACGTTTAGCTTCCATTTGGAGGAGAAAGCATCAGAAACTTATGGCACCATTTGGGTCTCTTTCCTTCATTTCTTTCAAATACAGCCAGCACCATTGCAGGCCAATGGATCCATCATTCCACATCAGGAGAGTATCCACACCACATAATAATAGCTGTTTGATACCACTTCAACAGGCAAGGCTCCATCTTATGTAATCCTAGTATTTGTAGTTCTGTGAGGGGCTTAGAATATGCTAGTGCACTTCCTTCAACTAAAGCATAAGAACTCTCTGGCAGAGAATTCTAAGTACCTCATAAAACTGCAAATCCCAGCTACAGCCATTAAAGAGATGTCAAATCCTATTATTGTAGAGAATGGATACTTCAGTTCCCTATATATCCTCTTCATCCTCAAGGTACTTTCATGGCTTTTTGAGAAATGGGAAAGTAAAATAAATCATTTTCTTAAAAAAAAAAATTGTAACTGATACAGGATTTCAGCCAAACTTTTATTTTTTTAAAAAGCCACTCTCTAAATACCAAATGAAATAATACAGTTAATTCATCTGGGCTGAGAAAGGACAACTGGGGCAGATAAAGGCAAAGAGGTGGATTCCTTCAATAGCAGTTAAAACAGATGATTTTAAATTCACGTTTTCTCTTGAAATTCTCTACCATATTTTTAAGCTGCATTTCACAGTCCTTTAAGGAAGAGACTTAACATTTTGGAGCAGTTTAAAGAGACACCAAATTCTCAGAAAATATCATTTGAAAAAAAAAATCCTGAAAAAATTCACCCAGCCTTTCTTGCAATGCCTGGTAGGTGCCAACTAATACCTGCCCACATATCCCAGTAAAATTTAGTTAAACAGTGGTATCACTAGGGTTGGTGTCACTCCAATGCAGTAAGTCATGCTGTATCCCAACGCTGCCTGACACACACACACAGCCATCCCCCTCCATTCGCCAGGGTGCTTCAGCCATCCTCCCAGTGTAGTTGGTGGGGTGTTTCTGTCACCAAGCAGATCCTTCCATATTCCCCAGGGCTGCTGTCTAGGCTGGGAAAAGGGGTGGTAGTGGTGGTGGATGGTGGCAGCAATGGCCACCCTTCTGCAAAAGGAGAAGAATATGAGTCTGTGGCTGCCCTGCTGGCATCACCTCCCTTTCCCAGCCAGAGCTGAGACAGGCTGCCAATAGCAGTAGCACTTTTCCCAGATATCTGGCCTTGCTCTCCCTTCCCTGCCATTACCATTGCTCTGCCCTTCTTTCTGGAACAAGGAGTGTAGGACAGCACGGTGGGTAGGAATGGAGGCCAAGATAGGGCCTTTACAGACTGCCAGAAATAGTGCAAATTGAGGCCACTTTAATTGTCCTGGCTCAGTGCTAGGGAATCATGGGAACTGTATTTTTTTCTGGGACATTGAGCCTTCACTGCCAGAGAGCTCTGGTGCCACAATAAACTACAGTTCCCATTTAGCACTGAGCCAGGACAGTTAAAATGGCCTCAATTTGCACTATTTCTGGCAGTCTGTAAAGGCCCTGTCCACTGTAGCTGCAGTTGAGGGTAGGGTAATACTGCTGCCCAGCAGCCCTTTCTAGGTCTGGTGAGGTTGCTGGCCTGGTGGGAAGGGGAGGCAATGGCAGAAGAGACAGCCATTGACTTCTTTCCTTTTGCAAAATGGGAGAGGTCTGGGGCTGCCACTACCAATGGCAGTTCCTCCCTTGCCTGGCCCAGTCAGTAGTTCTCCTAGGCCTGTAAGCCAGCAGTCCTGCCAGATAGCATCCCACCCTCACCAATGACTGCAGGTGATGGATGGCAAAGGTGCCTTAGCTGGAGGAAGGAGGCATCTGGGAGAATCTTGTGACAGACAGATAGTGACCACTCCACCAGATGTTCACTCTCCTCTGTGGTATCACCTGGTGCAGTCCACACACCCCTCACACCCATAATGACACTCTTGTAGTTAAAGAAGGTGCTTGACATGATGCCATAGTTTGGCTGCTCCACTGTGTTACTTCTCATTTGGTTGTGTGGGAAATGAGAAAAGCTGGACTCGATGACATCACATCACAAATTGTCTTCACTTCTAAGCATTCCCAAGTAAGAGACCAAGGACCTTATCCCACGCTGCTCTCAAAAGTGGCAAGAAAGCGATATGAGCATCATTCCAGTACTATAGCGCTATTATAAATATGGCGCTAGCGCTATAATAGCGCTATGGACCAGCTCGCGTTATTGCAATGCCCGCTGAAACCGACATTCAAAAGAATGCGAATGATGCTGCATTCCGAGCGGTTTCTTGCTGGATTCTGAGCGACGTCGTGCAATCACGCGGAAAAATATAGCGCTATAGCGCCTGATTCTTAGCTGATTCTGAGCGACGTCGTGTAATCACACAGAAAAATATAGCGCTATAGCGCCTGATTCTCAGCTGATTCTGAGCAACAGCGTGTAATCACGTGGGAAGATATAGCGCTATAGTGCCTGATTCTTAGTGGATTCTTGCTGCTTTTGGCCCCGTGGGATAAGGTCCCAAAGTGTGTGATGGCCACACTTCTAAAGTAGTATTCAGTAAGGCTGCCATAACCAAGAAGATTCTGTCACCATGCTGTCATCCACGTATCTATCCATCATCCAGAGCAGGGCTTCCATTGACAAATTTAGTATATAGACAGCTTCACATGTAGGATGTTGATCTTGCACAAGAAGGTTAAAACTCTCATTATACACAGGTCACACCCTCTTTGTCACAAGTTTAAGACCTGCTGTTATTTAACAAATTACTGAGTAAGGACTGAATTGTTGCACAAAGAAAAGACACTGACTCAATTTCTCTTCACAGCATTTTCTCAAATGGCAAAGATGATGGGAAAAACTTCACTGGTTGGGGGGGGGTTTTAGCTCAAACACATCCAATCTTTAACATACTCAGAAAGGTTTGTCCTGGGGGCCATTTCAGCAGCAGTTCATCACTGGTATTAAATCTTTTTCAATATTAATTTCACAGTGCATTCCATTAGGATTTTGAATGAACTATTAATCAAAAGACTAAGAGACTCTTAACCAATTGATAGTTTTATGGTTATGGTTATTATTAATCATCAAGTTTTATTTTCCTTTATTCTTTATAATAAAACACCTCATTTTTCTCCACAAATGCTTCACACCTAGTTCATCATATTTTCAGTTCAATTACTCCCATATTTAGTGCAACTTACAAAGAATCTCATATGCAAGTAATTAAGGACTCTTTCCATTTGCATGCTGAAAGTAGGGGAAATATGTATTCATGAAAACTGATACAAACCAACTGAAGAAGGATTAAGAGTCAAAAATGTCTTAAGGATGAAAAGGGCATTTTTGTGAGTTTTGCTCTGGGCTTTTAATCTAGAACCTTCATATGTGTTATTACTTCAACTAAATGTCCATCAAAAATAAAAAAGTGTCAAAGGAATATTTCCCCTGGGAAGATCTTTTCTAGTTCTCTCAAAGCCACCTCCCCCATTCTTAATCTTCTCCTGATTCCATGGCTGCAGTCCCCATTTCTATCAATGTTTGATCCCAGGTATGAGAACTCTTTTACTATTTCTATTTCCTCATTATCTAGTTTAAATGTGTGTAAGTTCTCTGTGGTCATTATTACTGTTTTCTTCATGTTTAACATAACAATTCCCAAATCCCATAGCACTGAACGAT
Source organism: Phrynosoma blainvillii (assembly GCA_026167975.1). Taxonomy (NCBI): domain Eukaryota; kingdom Metazoa; phylum Chordata; class Lepidosauria; order Squamata; family Phrynosomatidae; genus Phrynosoma; species Phrynosoma blainvillii. Next base: position 32,016,324 of record JANUYF010000003.1, read on the forward strand.
GGCATTTAAACTGATGTCAAACTGAATTATTTATGCAGTACAGATGCAGTTTCTCTCTCTTCCTCCCACATCCCCTCTTTCTCCTTGCTTACTTCAATTGTTGTGATCTCAGTTCAAATTGCAGCAGGGGAGGAGAGGAGAAGACAGAGTCTTAGCATTCCCTGTAGGCTCAGACAAAAACAAACTTTTGCAGCCTCTTTTAGTTTGTGTGTTTTTCCTCATTAATACTTTTGCCATCTTGATCACACTCTGATGTTGCATGGCCACACATTCCCTGGGTTTTCATCTGTTAAATGCCTGAGGATATGAAGTATATTCTATCTCCTCAATACATAATTTGTTTCTTTCCCTCCAAACCCTAGACCAAGCTATTCTGTCTAAAGAGATTATCGCTAATAATAATAATAATAATAATAATAAGCACTGCTAATAAAACTGGCTTACCTGAGCCGGCTTAAAATTTAAAATGGGTGGCATCCTGATGTTATCAGAAGGATTTAGCCACCAAAAATGGCGTCCAGGTCCAGACTGGATCCATCCCTGCTTGCAAGGGCACTCAGCGTGCCTTTTTTTTGAAGCTGGAAATTTTCCAGCTTAAGGAAATGGCCACCGGAGTAGCCCTGGGAGTGGCGATGGACCCGGGTGGCGATTTCAGCAGCTAAATCCTTCTGATAACCTTAGGATGTCACCCATTTAAAATTTTAGGCTGACTCAGGTAAGGCGGTTTTATTAGCAGTACGGTAATCTCCTTATATTCACTTTTCCCCCTAGTGAATCCTGCTAATTAATCACCAACTTTCTTAATATAAAAACTGTCATTTTTTCTTTACTTTGGTTCCCTAGCTAACCAAGAACCTATCTATTTCATTTAAGGCTGGGTGTAGATCTGAACTGACTGCTAAATTTTATATTTTCAAAAATGAGGAATCAGTTATTGTAATGATAAGCACAGACTCACACTTTCCTCTTGAGGCAGAAAACAGCCAATAGCCACAGTGACTAGGAGATCTAAGGAGTCATATTCCACACAGTTGCCAGATTCCATAAAGAGTTTAGATCACCATAAGGAGTTTAAACCACCCTGCCAAACTAGTCAATGAGTCAATAGTACACAGTGATCCATGAATGTACTCCAACACTTCACTGATGAAAAGCAGACACCTGTAGCCAAGCAACACTGAAGTGTGGTCAAAATGGTAAATGTTATTAATGAGCTAGGAGAAGCTGCATCAATTAGATTTTGCCTGAGCCTACTGGGAAGGGCAAGATTCTGCCCCTCCTTGTCTCTCGCCACTGCTGAGTTAATTGAGTGCAAACTACTTTTGCACTTTGCACTCAGTTTGCAACAGGAGAAGTAAGATGAGGATGAAGGGGAAAGTGGAGGATGAGAGAAACTAGACATTTTTAAAACAGCAGGAAAAAGTCAATTGACAGAGAATTAATCTGGACTATATGTGCCAATCAAATTGTGATAACTGGATGGTATGTGAGTGTAAGAAAGCACACACAGCCTCCTGTCATACATACTATTCAGCAAGGTTGACTGTGGTTTCATCACATATTAGGGGTGCATGAAAGTGGGAGATGCACCAACCTATACTTTATCTAAGGCAGCAAAACACTCTGTCCCAGTTGTTGCTGTTGTGTGCCTCCAACTCATTTTTTTTTTATTTATGGCAACCCTAAAGCTCTCACGGGATTTTCTTGGTAAGTTTCTTCAAAGGGGGGTTGCCATTGCCATCCTTTGAGGTTGAGAAAATGTGACTTGCCCAAGGTCACCCAGTGAGTTTCAGCAGGGAATCAGATCCTGACCTCCAGAGTTGTAGTCCAACACTTAAACCACTACACCATGCTGGCTCTCTAACCATATAGTACCTAGCTGTATATTCAATACACGACAAGAAACTTTGGCTCTTGGAGGGAAACATTCAAATAATAAATTTCCCCACAAATAAAAAAAGAGAAGACAATAATCAACAAGATAACTGACAATCTGCTTTCAATCTGCAACCTGGAGTGCTCTGCCTCTGTGCCTGAGGTAGCCCTAGCAACCAAGGTAATCGTGGTAGTAATAAATTAAAGAGCTGACAATCTCAGACTTACATAGATAGCTCTTTTCACTCTCACTTCCTAATCATGGCCTGCAACTACATAAAGCAGCATGAAGCAACAGCCCACTGAAAATATTAAACTTCCCCAAAAAGACAACCCTCAATAACAATAGTATCTATTTGTCATATGTTTAATGTATAGTGAAAAGCTGTATTTTGTCTATTTCACAAAAATCTGCATTTCTGGAGAATTAGCATGCATATATTTTCCTACCATAAACAACAACATTTCACAAAAGTGACTTCAGATTCAGATCAGCAGCTTTCTCCCCCCTTTAGCACAAATTAGTTTAGCTGCTACTGTTTTTTCCTCCCTCCCCCCCCCCTTCATTGTTCAGGTTGTTAACCATGATGTCTTATAAAATGAAGCATGTTTACTGTCACAGGGGGGAGGGGGAGAGGTGGTGAAGGAAGTCATTTTGTCCTTTATGAATTTGGCAATGAAGAATTTTTAAAAATACCAGTGTGGGATTGTTATCATGCACAAGCCTAAGCTGTCAGGCCTCATTACTTCCAAGACAAAAATTACAGAAGAATGTATTAAATGCTTGAACAGAAACACGCAGTGCACCATCTTTCTACCGTGGTAATGGGATGACACCATCAGCCCATACCCTGAATTGCACGGGGTTCCCTCTCCCCTCAGAGTGCTGTAAACAAGAACAGAGAGTGAGAAAAAAGACTAAACATTCAAATGACACCAGTTATTACAGATGCACTGAACGTGCTACTACTATTGTTCCACGTTTTGATATAGCTGTCATAATTATCTCACTTTCCAAAATGCAAGAGGTGAGAAGCAATAGTTTGGACATTTTTATTTTTGCAACCTGCTTTTTCCCTCACCTGGTTCTCAGCCATGGATCCTGCTTTACTGGATTAGCAGTAGGGTAGCCATGTCCTTTGCTTTGTAGCAGAGAGTCCTCGCTTTGTAAAGCTGTCAGGAAGCAGTCCTCAGTTTCAAAACATAGTCATAGGCAGTTTGAAAGAGAAAAGAACCATAATAATAATAATAATAATAATAATAATAATAAATTTTATTTATAACCCGCCCCTCTGCTCGGCAATCGGGGCGGCGTACAACAGATTAAAAATACAACAAATAAAAACAATTCCTACCTCCCACCTCATTACCCACCCACCCCTTAAAACAGAATTAAACCATCAAGAAGTTAAAAACAAGCTGAGATAAAAAGGAAGTTAAAAACAAGCCGAGATAAAAAGGAAGTTAAAAACAAGCCCAGATAATAAGGAAGAGCAGAGGCCTTGACGGTGCCCACCAATAATTAGCATCCAAAGAGTATAGTAAGAATTCTCACTATGGTGAGATGGCATTGTATTTCTATTTGATACGTAATTATTCATTCTTTGCACATTTCCACCTATAGACATGAATTAGCATCTGCAAATTTCATGCATATCTGTGTTTCCTTGTCATCTGTCTGAGGGATGCATTTCCTCTCTTTTTGGTAATGCACAACCATGTACAAGTTAGCAAGCTCAAAGAGAAGAAGCACAGCTTTCAAGAAGGAATATAATATAGCTGACAAGAAGACACAGATATACATGAAATATATATATGCAGGCATCTTGATGAGTGCCCCCAATCTATCCTTACACTCTCCAGTCCTCCACAATTCAATTTTCAGGGCCAATGTGTATTTTCCCCCCCTCCCCTCCTCAGCAGAACCTCTAGAACCCCTGTTTTCTTAGAAGAAAGTCACGGGGGTTGTTATGATTGTATTGTATTAATTTTAATTTTTGTTTTTATATTGTCAAATGGTTTTAATTATAATGTAGTTTAATAACGTTTTAAGGTGGGGGAGGGATAGTGTTGTTTTACGTTGTATGCTAATTTTTGTGCTGTAAACCGCCCGGATTGGACTACCAATGGGCGGTATAAAAATAAAATTTATTATTATTATTATTATTATTATTATTATTCATTTGGATTGCCAACTAATAGCTAAGGAAAAATGCTATCTTCCACTATCTCATGTACTTAATATATTAAATGGGACATTTGTGCCTCACCCTGCAGTGACAAATTTCTTGTTTTTCCCTCTCTGAGGAAGATGCACTCTCAGATGGAGTGAAAAATTTCACAAAAGTGGGAAGAAAAATGAGAGCCAGTGTGGTGTAGTGGTTTGAGTGTTGCACTAGAACTCTGGGAGAACAGATTTTGAATCCCTGTACAGGCCTGGAAAACCATTGGTGACCCTGAGCAAGTCACACACCCTCAGCCTAGGAAGAAGGCACTGGCAAATATCCTCTAAAAAAATATTGCCAAGAAAACTGTATGAGAATCTTACCATAAGTCAGAATTGGCTTCTAGGCACATAGCAAGAAGGGAAACAAAGCACTGGATTGAACCATTGTAATACTTCCTCACCAAGCCCTATCCTGGCAAGGCATTCCAGAGGGATACCATGATTGATGGTACTGAAAGCTACTGAGATCCACCAAAATCAAGAAGGATGGACTCTTCCTATCCTGTATCTAGTATGGATCACCCAAAACATTACCAAGGCTTTTTCCAACCCAAAATTGGCCCTAAGACTAGATTGAAACAGGTCTAAATAATTAGAATAATCCATAAGAAGGTGAAGCTCAGTGTGAAGCACTTTGTCTAAAACTGGAATGATAGAGATTGTAATGAAAGTTTCTAATGTTGTGGAATTAAGGAGTACAGTCAGCCCTCCATTTTCGCAGGGGAGCCATTCTGGACCACCACCACCATGAAAAGAGATTCAGCAATATTCAAACCCCATAAGCTTGAATGGGGCACACTCCAGTGATTTTCACGGAGGTCTCCCCTCCATGAATATGCAAATCCGCAGACTTTAAGTCAGTGAGAAAGGAGAGGCGACTATTTCTTTCTTTATATAGATTTTACAACTGTCTCTGTCACATTTGTTAGAACCACACCTTCCCTGAAGAATAAGTTCACCATTCCCACTATCCACACAAATTTTCCCCCATCCACAGACGAGCTCATAAAAAAAAAAATGCTGCCCCACATTTCCCAGAATCCCCAGCTAGCATAGCCATTGGCCATGCTGGGTGGGGCCTTCTGAGAAGTGTAGTCCAATAAATAAATAAATAAAAACTTTTCCCCACAAAATCTGTGGAACACAAAATCTGTAGAGACTCTGCAATGCATTTCATAAGCGACAAAAGGACAGCAAAGAACCAAACTGATGACTGCATGTGAACCCCAAAATCTGCCTGTGGTTTATACCCCTCTGGGAATTCTGCCAAATGCATCTCCTGATACATTCATGTTGTTCTTTCAAGTACATTCCTGTCCCTCATGCAAATGGTTGGAGCCAAAGGGTAGCTTGTTGACAGCCCATAATTCCTCTGTTTTCTGGTCTCCAGCTGAACCCCAGACCTCTGGCAGCATGACAAAGTTAATTTCTGTCTCTCCTCATTGCTGTAAATGACACCTCAGGAGAAATGTTGCTAATTTGCCATTCCAGCACTGGTTTAGTATCCATTTCTTCTGCTTATATTAATGCAGCACTATGTATTTATTTTCCAAATAGTATTTTTTTCCACTTATAAAAAGCACATATAAGAAAGCAATCCATCTATAAAATATCTATTTCTAATCATTATTAAAACTCAGTCAGCTCTGTTGCAATCCATACCAAATGTCAGCTCTTCAAAAGGGTGGCTACAGGCAACTAAAAGGGGGAAAGGAGGGGGGGGTCAAGTAGTTCATGGTATGAGGTGAATTTAATTGCTTTCTACATTTTTATGGCACCCAAGAAAGTCTTGACCTTAGCAAGCAAGCTGGCAGGAAAACATGTCTTTTTAAAGGCATCTGACCTTCAAGGACTTCTGATTGTAGCAACTTTTTTTGCAGTCTTGAGTCATGTACATTTATCAATCATTGTTGCTGAGGAGGAAATTGTCACACACACCAAATAAGGTGTCATAGCTGAAATCTGAGCCTGCAGTGTCATTTGTTAATTTGTCCAGTGCTTCTCATTTTTGCTCTAGAGGAAATGCGAAGTGAATGTTTGATCTGACGGGTTTAATCCTTGACCCCAATGTGTGACACTCACAATTTCCTGCCAAAAAAAGAGAGCTGAGGTCTCAGAGATTGAAATCTGGAGGCTTGTTTCATCTGAATGGACTGTGTGGGTCATGAGAAGAGCATACATTGGCCATTGCTTTATCCTTCTATAAAATGAGTTAGCTACATTCCTCCTATACATGCTATAGTTAGAGGCTTATAGACAAGGTTACTGAGAGGATGTGGCTAGGTATGTGATTCCACACACTTACAGGATAGCCAATGTAGTGCAATGGTTAGAACACTACTGCAGGCAAGAATGAACAAGTGCTCTCCAGATGCTTTTGCAGCTGCAATGTTCCCATACCATTCACTAAGCTGGCAAGAACTGCTGAGCATTATAGCTAAAAATATTTGTAAGGCTGCAGTTGCTTACCCCTAGTCTATGATCAAAGGGACACAAATTCAGACAGGCACATAAATGGTCAACTCCACTCAGACATAAAGTTCACAGATAATCCTGTATCCATCGCCATCTTTCAGCCCAACCAGCTCAATGGAGTATTTTGAAGTTGGAGAAGAACCACATATACTGCAGTCATGGAAATAACACATCAGAGGATACAAAATATACTGAATTTCTTGGAGAAAAGGGAACACATAAATGAAATAAATACAGGCTGGCTGCAGTTGTTGTTGTTATTGTTGTTCCTTCCAAGTCATTTTTTACTTATAGCAACACTCAAGTGAACCTGTCATGGGATTTTCTGGAGCTGAGAGTCTGTGACTCATCCAAGGTCACCCAGTGTGTTTCCATGGCTGAGTGGGGAAACAAATCCTAATCTCCAGAGACATAGTCCAACACTGTCCTTAGATTCAGACCATTCACTTGGGTCCTGCATTGCTGCCTTTTGGCAAATGCTTGAAAACTCAAAGATAAACAGTATCACTGGCCTTAACTACATGGTTGAAAGATATAGGTGATCCTCTCCTCTGCCCAGAGATCAGTTATATCTGTCAAGTGGTGAGACATAACTGCTGCAGCATGACCAGAATCAGGAAACATTTGAATGGAATCCTATTGGTCACTCCAAAGTTAGGTAGACCCATTGAATCAACTGAATGATGAGTCGACACATAGACAAATCCAACTAATTCAACAACTCTCCTCTAGTTGGGACTAACAATAAAATTTTACGCTGTCCCTTAGCATGGTGTAGTGGTCTGAGAGTCAAACTATAACTCTGGTGACCAGGGTTCAAATCTCCTCTCAGCCATGAAAGCCCACTGGATGACCTTGGGCAAGTCACACTATCTCAGCCTCAGAAGTGTCAGGGATGATGGGAGTTGTAACTCTTCACCTCTGGCTCTAACTCACCACCTTGTTATGCAGCAGAGCTGACCAGCTTTGATCAGTGGTTGATGCTTCTTTCCCAAGCAGCAGAGTTTCAGAGAATAGGCTGAAGACCCTGACAAACTCTCCAAGCCTTCTCTCTCTTCTTCCTGAGATGTCTCCAAACTTCTCCAGGATTCTTCTGGCTCTTGTATCTTCCCTCAAGACACCAGACAACTCAGTAGTCTTATATAAAAGATCTACTTTATTCTACTATATACACAAATACTATATGCCCTACAAATCACAATCTCTACACTTCACAATATCTCCAAAACTACTCCACAATGTACATTAGCAAACATTGCAATTTATAGCCATTGTTAGACACCACCCACCAGTCAGTTTCCACCCAGTGGGTGTGTACATACATCTTGATTGGTCCACATAGATCATCCCATACCTAAGACCAACCCAAGTGTTTCATCACTTTACCTTGACCACTTAATGAGTCTCAGGTGTTTGCAATCTATCACAGGTGTTCTCAATATACCTTCTATAACTTTGTCCTTGGCTCTCAAGGCTTCTTAATTATATTATCTTTTTCACCTGTGTATCTTCCATGATTGTTCCTGCTTAGTCACTTTGACATTCACATAAATATTTTTATTTCTATTACTGTATATCCCATGTTGCTTTTTCCTTAACAAGAAGAAGATAAAGTTAAACTGCCTCTGAACAAATTATGCCAAGAAAACCCCATGATAGGTTCACTTTAGGGCTGCCATAAATCAGAAATAACATGAAGGCACACAACAATGCCATGCTGGTTGGGAATTTGGGGGAACTGCACTCCAAAAACAGGAACTTTTTCAAGCCCTAAGATATTCAAATTTGAAACATTGATTTCAAAATGTATATTTTCATATAACATTTTCCCATAAACAAGTCATATTTCTTTACTGTCACACAGATCACTTTTTAAATTTTTGCATGTATAATACAAAAGTTGTGGGAGTGAATTTTTTACATTATAAGACAGGTCAGTCCAAAACAGTACAGTTCCCATTTTCTGAGTACACTCTACTATTATTATGTCAGATCTCATTTAAAAAGGAACCACCAAATAAGACAGGATGAATTGTAACCACCATTTACCAAGTTTCGAGTTATTCTGGACCTAGTATACATGTAAACCAGGAATTTGTGTTCTCCAACTTCTTTCAAAGACTAAGAAGAGTTTACTTCTTCCTAGTTCCTTAGACTTTTGATCATCTGCAGAAGGATGTTAAAATTCTATGCATCAACATCATCTCTGAATTAAGACAGTCAGAATTTGGTTGTAAATTTACTTCCATTTTCAACCATTTTACTTAACGCTGAAACTCAGCCCTGTTCATTTCCATGGCTTAAATCCAATTGGTCGCTCCAGCTAGAGAAAGCCCTATTAAATCCCTAGAACTTACATAAATATACATGCAGCTTTCAGGGAGGAGATAGTTGTTGCATTCCCTTGCCATGGAGTCTGTGCTAGCCCAAAGACATTTCAGAGAACTATCATCTAAGAAATGTGTTTTGTTTTCCACATTGCATTAGTTGGATCCTTCCAGGGAGTTTTGTAATTAATAAACAGTTCCTGGTTTACTGCTGCAGTTATCTCCAGGATTCCGCTGTTCTGACAACACAATAGATTCTGCCACTCAACATAACTGCAGATCCCCAAGGAGGGAATTAGTTACCCGTTGCCTCTCCACTTGACTGTATATTCTCTGTCTCCTTTCTTGAAAATGCCTTTGTGCATAGATTTCCTTCTGTCTTTCCCCAAGAGCTTTACTTTCTGCATAAAACATGATGTTGTCAAACCACAGAGGCCCACACAGTTCACTGCAGCCAGCAGGGGCCATGGATTCCTGCATTTATTTTCTCTATATGCAAAACTATTTCTCATGCAGCTTGTCATGGAGAACTGGCATATGTCACAGAGACACTGTTCAAAAACTCTTGCAATGCATAACCATTGTACTCACCGCTCTAAAATGGAACAAAATGTTTTTTTTATTATTATTGAAAATAAAACATTTCTTGGCCAACTTGTTTGTTTTATTTGATGCATCCTCATAATTGCCCAGAGTCAGCAGTCATGGAAATACACATCAGAGGATACAAAATTGCTCTTCTATCAAAATAAAGATTTAAAAATGAAACCAATAAAACCCACACAGTGGAAATGATAAATTCTCGTTTCTCATTTTGACACACAGAAAGTATTTTTAATGTACATTTTATTTTGACATACCAGCATTCAAAAGAATAAAGGGGAAACTGAACTGAGAGAAACTATTCATTAAAGTGTTTATACATGCCTTGGTGATATACTATTAGACTACAGCAATGTGTTCTACACAGGACTGCCATTGAAAAGCATGTGAAACTTCAGTTGGGGCAAACCTCAGCAGCCTGTTGGAATTTATTTTAGCACTCTGAGGCACCTTCAGAAAAGTTCCAGCCAAAGCTTGTAAATTTCTTTTTTGGACTTCAGTTCCTGGGATCCTGCAACCGGGAAAAATAAAATTTTATAATCTTCAATTCAAACATTATTTTTCCATGGCTTCTGTTAACCTACATGTAGAACCTTCTTGGAGGGAAGCAGCCTATCTTTAATTAATTTGGGGAAACATTCAACTTGGCAGAGGGAGAGGAGGCAAGAGGTTTTTGCAGGATCCAGCACCAGCTATACTAGTACTCACTATGGAGACCCAGCCAGGGTGGATTATGGGCCTTTATAGACCGCCAGAAATAATGCAACTTGAGACCACTTTAACTGTCCTGGCTCAGTGCTAAGTAATCATGGGAACTGTAGTTTTTTCTGAGAGATTGAGCTTTCTCTGTCAGAGAGCTCTGGTGCCACAATAAACTACAGTTTCCGTGATTCCCTAGCACTTAGCCAGGGCAGTTAAAGTGGTCTCAAGCTGCATTAATTCTGGCAGTCTGTAAAGGTCCTATATATCCTTTATTAAGAAAAATAGAAAGTAGCATGCACACAGAGATAACTCATTTAAATATACAGCATACAGAACTAAGCAAATATATAGATAGCTGAGACTTAGGGTTGGATGAAGCAATAGATATTTGCTCCTGAAGACAAAGATCCACGGAAAGCTGGGAAATAAAAACGATACAAGCCAGGAGGCTTGGGATTGCAGTTTACAGGGAAGCAGAAGAAACCAAAGATCAGACCAGAGTCTGAGGACCACTACCATGTTAGGGAAGAATCCCATGGTGGACTGTCACCACTGCAGCATACGATGTTTGCAAGGACTGTAACCAGGACTGTAGTGGGGGCTGTAGCAAAAAAGTTTTGTTTTGGGCATCATATTTATACCCTTTTAGCCAATCTAATGGAAAACCAAAAGTTTGATTATCCTACGATGGAACCTGGAAAGCTTTCCAAAGGAAAAAGCTTATTTGGATATCTGGAAGATGAGAGAGATTGGGTGTGATCAATTATGCTTCATGGATTTTACAACCCAGAGACAAGTTCTAGAGCAGGGGTAGGCAACCTTTCCCCTTTAAGGTCTGAGGGACTTCAGCTCCCAGAAGCCTCAGCCATGTTGGCCAATACTCCCATGTTGGCTAATAGCTCCTGGGATTCTGGGAGCTGAAGTCCCTTGGCCCTTAAAGGAGAAAGGTTGCCTACCCCTGATCTAGAGAGTTCCCAGTAACAAGTGGCAGGAAGAGGGTGTTTAGGAATCATAAAAGATTAAAAGGGGATTGTGCTCTAGCAGAACTCATTGTTTGGCTTGTCAGTGTCTGTATGAAATGCAGATGGGGCATGTTTTGCCATCATAAGCTCCTCTATCTCCCATTTTTCCAACATTGCTGTGGATATGTGCCCCCATACTACTTATCCAAGTGCTATGGATGCCATCACAAACCACATCTACTTATGCTTCTGCTTTAATATGGCATATCTGATTTGATGAATATATCAGGGGATGTACAGATACTTACATTTACCAAATACTCAATCACATGCATGGATCAGGGATAGAATGATTATTCAACAAATTATTGAACACCAAAAAATTTTGTGTCCCCAACCACTTGGGGGAAAACTGACAGGAAGAAAAACATTACTTGGAAGGTTTCCATACTTGGTAGGCAGCTGAGAAAGAGTGGCAGAAGACAAGCAGCCCTGGCAATGATTAAGCAAATTGGTAGGGATGAGAAGAAATCAAGGAATTTGAGAAAGCAGGTGGGTCAAGAAAGAAGGGGTGTTGAGGGCCCAGAGTTCCATTGTTTGGAGGTTCCTTAAACAAGAGGGTGAAAGGAGATTGAAGAAACACAGATGCCTTTTCCTCAACATCTGTTAGGAAGTGGTGAAATTGAGAATTTCCCTTCCTAGGGCCTTTGCAGACTGCCAGAAATAGTGCACATTAAATTGAGGCACTGCCCTGGCTCAGTGCTAGGGAGTCATGGGAATTGTATTTTTTTCTGGGACATTGAGCCTTCTCTGTCAGAGAGCTCTGGTGCCACAATAAATTACAGTTCCCATGACTCCCTAGCACTGAGCCTGGGCAGTGCCTCAATTTAATGTGCACTATTTCTGGCAGTCTGCAAAGGCCCCTAGTCTGGATTCAGCCAACCTTTTTCAAAATCAACAGCACCTGATACCAGAAATATATCTGTTGAACATGACAAATAAGATCCCAGAAAAAATGGAAAGAAAACATGGGAGGATATTATTGTATATGATAACTTCAGCCCGGATTATATTAGCAAAAAAAATGGAAACAAACAGAAGTGCCCTCAACCAGTGAGTGGTTCTCAAGGCTTATGGAAATGATGAGTATGGATATACTCACAGCTAGATTGAACAAACAAAATGTAGAGAGTACTGAACAAGACTGGATCCCGGTACTGCAATACTGTAAAAGAGAAAATTTAATTGAGTAGAGATATAGATTGATGGGATACCCTGAATTAGTAAATGACTTAATAATAAGTGAATAGTAACTATTAAAGATCAAGATAATTAAAGTTGTTGTTACACACGCAGTGGATTTAATATTTAAAATTGCCTGTATATGAAGACAATGAGTGAACACTGAATTAAGGTTGAGTTCAAACTGAAGATACCTTGGAAGTCAATTGTAAAAATTTGTATATAATTATTGAAAAAGAAAATAATATGTTAATTTGATAGATATGTTTGAATAGTACATGTTAATAAAATATAAAATTAAACAAAATCAACAGCACCATTACAATTTAAAACAGTTTGTTGCTGCCATGTATCTTCATCTTGTTTCCAATTTATAATGACTAAAGCAAACTATCACAGGGTTTTCATAACAAGATTTGTTCAGAGGCAGTTTGCCTTTCCACATTCAATTGAGGTTGAGAAAGTGTGATTTGTCCAAGGTGACCTAGTTGGTTTCCATGGCTAAGTCCTAATCTGCCACTATATCACACTGTCTGCAAGACCATATCCTCCCATATAAGCCTGAACCATCATGGGATTTTCTTGACAAAATTTGTTCAAAGGGGGTGGCGGGGGGATGTCATTTCATTCCTCTGAGGCTGATATGGTTGTCATATTCAAAATAGCCCAGTAGGTTTCCATGCTTGAGCAAGGATTTGAACCCTGTTCACCAAGAGTTCTAGTCTGACACCCCAACCACTGCACCATACTGGTTCTCCTTTTTAAAAAAGTTTGGGTAGCCTTATTTAGAATTGTTTATTCAGTATAGTGAAAGTGATTGATCAAAGATTTACCCTTTACACCAAAAAGGATAGGAGAAAAGTGTTATACAATATTTTAGAAAATAAAAACAATGCTATTAATGTATCAGGGGCCTGGATTAACTGGTTCCAAATCCTGTTTGAACTTCTATGCTAAGCAGAGTCAGCCCTGGTTAGTACTTGGATGGGAGCCTGCCATTGAATACTATGTGCTGTGAGCTATGTTTCAGAAGAAAGAACTGGCAAAACCACCTCTAAATATTCCTTGTCTACAAAAACCCTGTGAAATTTATGGAGTTGCCATAAATCAACAGGCAACTTGAAAGTGACTTGAAAGCATTTCTCCAAGTGAATCCTTCTCAATCTACCTAATGTAACAGCAGTGGGAAAATCTTAATTCTTGACAAGGTAATTACAAAGTAACCTCTTTATACCACTGAACAGGGGTTAACATTTGGACATGAGGTTGACAAAGACACTAAAACCCATGCGCTCAGTGGCAGAGACCATGCTCACTATTGTAATATGCAGATCTAGTCCCTGTTATTTGGCACTTTCCATGAAAGATTGATAACTCCACCTCTGAAGTAATTATGAAGTAATTATTCTTAAATCTAAATATTATTAGAACTTCTCTTTATTATAAGACTACTTTTTCCTGTACCATCAGACCTCTCATATGTTTTTTTTTCCTGTTTTTGGCAAATGCTCTTGGATTGGAATTCTCTTCATTCCTCATCATTGACTATATTATGTAGGGCTAACACATGGAAGGCCACATATTCCTGAACCCTGATGTAGTGCTCACATGGCAACATGGAAAACTCTCTAAAATGTACAAGCAGAAGTACATCTGCTAATAGAATCATAGAGATCGAAGGGTCTGCAAGGTTCACCTAGTCCAACCCCCTGCCATGCAGGAATAGACAAGTAAAATATTACATAAAGATGGCCATTCAACTTCTTTTTCAAGACCTCCAAAAAAGAGATTTTGCCATTACCTAAGGAAATCTATACTCCTGTCAAGTAGGTCTTACAGTCAGAAAGTTTTTCTTAACTTTTAGATGTTATCTCTTTTTCATTGACATCGATTCTAGAGCGTTAAAAAAACAAACTTGCTCCATCTTCAAGTATTTAAAGATGGCTCTCATGTCACCTCTTAATCTTCTCCTCTCCAAGCTAAACATACTAACCAGATTCCCTAAGCCATTCTCACAGGACTTTCATCTACCACCATCACCACACATGCCTTCTTCCTCTGAGAACATCCATTCACAGAACTCTCCAAGGTCACCTTCATGCTCTCTGAAAACTCTTTTCATGCTTTCTGAAAACTGAGACCATTATCCTTGTTCTTTTGCTTCTAAGGCTGCATCTACACTGCTGAATTAATGCAGTTTGATACCGCTTCAACTGCCATGGTTCCATGCTATGGAATCCTTGGATTTGTAGTTTGTTGTGGTACCAGAGCTATCTGACAGAGAAAGCTAAATGTCTCATAAACCTCCCTTGTAGGGAGCATTTTCCCAAAGAGTTTTGTACAATGAAAAGGTATACAACAAGCAGGTTGTTATTCAGAAACTAAATCACAAGGTAGAAGCAGTGGTGTCACTAGTGGGGCATGTAGGTGCGGACCACACCAGGTGACACCCTAAAGGGGGGGGGTGACACCACTGGTCTTCAAACACCTACCTTTTTGCAGAAACAGGCTGTAGCATTCATCTGCTTCCCTTTAAAATGCTTTAAGAGAGGGTGGGAGTGGGGTGAATCTCAGTGGGAGAAGAAAGCAGAGGCCCCAGAATTTTTTAAAATTAAAATTTCAATTTTCAAAAAAATTATTTTTTAAAAAACATTAAAATTTTAAATTTTAAAACTTATTTTAAATTTTTCTTTAAAAACATCACATTTTAACCAAATCTTCACTATGTATATGTGAATACATTTAGGTTGTGCATATGATATTGTAATTTAATGGTATAAATTTAATTTTGCTAGTTGTTATGTCACAACTATTAGCAGTACATTCAGTGATATATGGGATTTATGATTTTTGACTAACATTAGTGCAAAAAAGCATAACTTAGGATTCTGTATGGTGTGAAATGGTCAATGGGGGGGTGACACCATGGGTTCCTGCACTGGGTGACACCAACCCTAGGGATGCCACTGGGTAGAAGGGCAGCTAGTGCTGCAAAAGATAAAGATATGAAGAAGAAGAAGAGGAGGAGGAGGAGGAGGAGGAGGAGGAGGAGGAGGAGGAGGAGGAGGAGGAGGAAAGTTTTCTTGGAGATCTTTAAAAATGCAAACAACACCCACTTAATTTTAATTTTAAAACTATGCACTATTTTAATGTTATATATTTTTGCCTGAGGAAATGAATTAGAATTTATAGTTTGTTTTGGCAGCAGAGCTCTCTGACAGAGAAGGCTATATTTCACAAAATTACAAATCCCAGAATTCCATAGTATGGAGCCATGACAGTTAGAGTGGTGCATTAATTCTATAGTGAAGATGCAGCCATAATCGTTGCTCAAGAAGAATGTTAAAATCGTAAAATCATAGACCTGGAAGGGATGTTAAGAGTACCGCAATGAGTTTACTGGTTTCGAGGGGGATGGTCTTCAATGCACTAACTCTCTACAGGACCTTACACGCTGAAGGTTTTAAAAATGGTCAATTAACCAAAATGACTTCAAGTACAACTGAGGCAGAAAGGAAGAAATCAAGTTGAGAACAACCTGATTTTGCAGCAAAACCAATCATTTCTTCATTAAAAAAACAGAAAAAGAAAGGAGAAACCAACAGAATAGTCTTTACTCAATGCCAGCTGTTTCTCAAAGTAAAAGAGAGGGTAAACAGCATGGGACAGAAACTCTACTTCTGACAAATCTAAGAGGGGAATAGCTAAGCTTAAGGGACTGCAGACTAAGGACCTCTGAAGACTGGCGCAAAGGGCCGGCGTGAAAGTAGAGTTGGGGTGGGGCAGCCACACGCCAGCCACCCCAACCCCATGGCAATGCCGTTCTGATGTTCAAACATGCTATGCCAAAAGGGCGCCGAAAAGCCACGGCACCAGTTCATAGGCCGGCCTTTTTCCACCCCTAAAAGGAGCAGCATTTTACCATTCTTTTTGGGGTGGCAAAAGGGAAGATCGGGGCTGCAGTGTGGGGTTGCCGCGGCCCCGATCCGCCACTTCCTAGGGCAGCTCTGTGTCACCCATCTGCATAGGCCCTAAAACACACAAAAAGATTTTCTCACCCTCTGATGTGGAGAGGGGTCTGGATGACTGGAGATAAGAACAGCAGAAGCAGGTATCACAGAGAGAGACTCTGTCTCTGTCTCTGTGTTTAGCCTCTTCCTAACTTGGGAGCGGTCTCCCAAGGAGTGAGGAAAGCCTATGGCAAAACATGACCTCAAAATTGTGCTATGGAGGGTTCAAAAAACAAAAACGTTTGCTTAAAATAATAAACAAAAATTGTTTGTTGTTGTTACAGTTGTTAACTGCCCTCAAGTAGACCCCAAATCATGGCAACCCTGTGGATGAGACATCTCCCAGCCTCTCCCCTCACCATCCCTCACTGCTCTGCTTAGGTCTTGCAAACTCAGGCCCATGACATCCCTGATTGAGTTTATCTATCTGGCATATGGTCTTCCTCTCTTTCTTCTACCTTCTACCTTTCTCAGCATTATTGTCTTTTCTAATGAGCCATGCCTTTTCATGATATGGTCAAAGTACAACAGCCTCAATTTGATCATCTTGGTTTCTAGGGGTGTTTCAGGCTTGATCTGTTCTAGGAGCCATTTGTTTGTCTTTTTAGCTGTCCACAATATCCTCAGCACTCTTCTCCAGCATCATGTCTGTAAGAAGGACTTGAACTTGGGGAATTACTAAAGTCCAAGTCTTCAATCAGATCTTTTATCCTATGTTTACAGAGGTGGCTAGGGAATAGACTGATAAGACAAAGCTTTCCAATGATCTGTAATTTATTTGAGGATTCAAACATACAAAGACACTCTACCATTCAATCATACAGACAAGAACTCAGGAATAAAGTAGTTAGCTTGGAGAAGAAACACAACATTTTCTAGTGGTGGTAATTACCTGAGGGAGGTTGCTGTAATGATGAATGAAGATAGATAGACTCAACCATTATGAAAGGGAAAGAATGACAGAAAGAGCCGGGACCCAAGTCAGAGTTTATAGTGGTGCAGTGTCACCATGAAATCTAACCAGACCCAATGTGCCTGAGATTTTGAGGATCTTTTATACCAGGGGTAGGCAACCTTTCCCCTTTAAGGGCCGAGGGACTTCAGCTCCCAGAATGCCAGGAGCTATTGCCAACATGGGACTATTGGTCAACATGGCTGAGGCTTCTGGGAGCTGAAGTCCCTCGGCCCTTAAAGGGGAAAGGTTGCCTACCCCTGTTTTATACCCTTAAACCTAGCCTGAGGTGAAGAGTTACTATTGTATATCGAAGGATTCTGGATTACTACTCTTTGAAGTAAACAATTTCCAAGGAGAGGAGATGGGATGTTATTGTTATCTCATCTTCAGCCAGACACATCCTTTCAGGTGCCTACGTGATGTGTTCGCCTTGGGTCCACGGCGATTGAGTTCTTCCAGTACAGGGCCATGGCATGGACCCACAAAAAGAGGTTTTATATTAAATTGGTCATTATAACACATCTCAAATTACTTGATGTTCGTTTTATCCACTTTCTTCACTGACCAGCTTTCACAACTGTACACAGTAACAGGGAAAATGATTCTAAATTTAGTGTTCAGTTGTATATCTTTACTCTTTAGGACGGGGTAGGCAACCTTTCCCCTTTAAGGGCCAAGGGACTTCAGCTCCCAGAATCCCAGGAGCTATTGGCCAACATGGGACTATTGACCAACATGGCTGAGGCTTCTGGGAGCTGAAGTCCCTTGGCCCTTAAAGGGGAAAGATTGTCTACCCCTGCTTTAGGATCTTGCGTAGTTCTTTCATGGCTGCCCTTCCCATTCCTAGTCTTAACACTATGGAGCTACAGCTCTGCGTGTTCAGTTGCTCACATGTGTCAGCACTCAAATAAAGATGGCGTCAATGATGTGAATGTATTCAAAGCATGTTCAAGGCATGCACAATTTTATTCCAGTTTATCCTGGGTCTATTTGCATCTGTTATTCATTCAGCCAAGAATCCAAATCTTTTTGAAAAACTCAGGAAAAAAATCTGACATCAATTATCCGGGTTTAAGTGGGGGGGGGGGTGGCGGGGGGGGGCAACTTAATAGGATGCATTCAAAATGCATATAAACAACAAAGATTCAACCCAGATTCTAACTGGATTATTTTTACAACTCATCTACTCCCCCATTCAGTACCTGAAATACAAAGGTTAGAGCAGTGGTGGCCAACTGCAGACTGGATTAGACACTATCTCTCCAGGAGTCCCACTTCCACATTTCAAAACAAAATTCAGCTGAAAATGCAGCTCAGAACTGACTGAAAGTCACTTCTGTATAACCACTGCCATCTTTTTTCGGGGGGTGGGGTTGAACTTTCTGGCAGATATAAAAGTCAGGTTTAGGCACTTCTAGTGGGGGAATTTTTAAGCAGATTTTTCATTTTAAAAAATGAAAGTAAAAATGGAGGTCCAGGGGCTTGTAGGTGCTCTAGATGGGCTTAACTTGGTTCAAAAAAGGTGGCTGGTGACAATATGTAGCCCAGAAGCCATAATTTCCCTGTAGCATAGAACTCATCTGACAGATGAATCATCATAGACTGCTTCAACACTTTCAGAAAAGGAGAAGCCACCCAGCTAATCCTAAGTAACTGACTCCATCATCATACTTCTTTTACCACTCACCTACACCCACATGCAACATAAAAGCAGAAAGCCGCTTTCTTACAAAGTGTTTGCATTCATCAAAGGATAAAACTGGGAAGGCACCCTTCAAAGGAAGGCGCCATACTTGCAACCATTACAATTTTTTTTTGTTCATATTCAACAGGATTAGGCAGAGCAGACCTCAGTCCTATGGGAGGCTCATATTTTCAGCCTCTGTGTTTTGTGTGATAGTTACACTTTCCATCTGTTGGCCTCCTCAGTGACCCTGACAGCATAGGACCTCTTTCTCCCTGACATTTCAAAGCATAGTGGTAAAGTAAGGATCAAGAGAGACTTTGACACATGAAGCAGAGTATATCTGAAAACTGTTAGTAAAAGTCCTCCATTTTTCATATATATTTTGACTATGCGGAGTCCCCTATGACCCCAGCCTGACCCCTGGGAGATAGAAGCCATAATCCCCTAGATGTGAAGTCATGTAAGCATGTAAGGTTACAAAAGACCACCGGAACAGGCAGGTTATGGGAGTTGCCTTGGGGAATATCCCATTATGTTGGAAAAGATACCTAATGGTGTTTGTCTTAGTCTCACACTTAATGAGACAGTGATTAGATTTGATGGCACCTCCTTTCTCTAGCTTCCTTTCTTTGATTGCTTTGATATCACATGCATTGTTTAGACTATGCCCAGACTTAAGTAAACAATGAAAAGCCCATCATGCCTTTGTCTAGCTATTGTCCAGCCCATGGCTAGAAAGCAGAATTTCCCTATAAGAACCCCTGGATTTTAGCAGACATTGTGCTACCTTGGAAGTGCACGCTGAAACTCTGTCGGTCTGTACTCTGAGATAGTTCCCGCGACCCCCCCTCTTGCTGGTCGTGCCCCTTCCACAGAACTCATCTTCATTCGCCGCCAAAGCCCAGAGGAGTCGCTCGGGTGTGAGTATATCTCCCTCTATCCTGGTTTCCCTCTTTGCCTTCCTCGCTCTCTCTCTTCCCCGCTTATTCCTCTAGTGTGTGTGTGTGTGTGTGTGCGCTGCATTTGGATGTTTGCTTATTGTTGCCAAATAAATATTTTAGACTTTAATTGGAGCTTGGTCGGTTTCAGTGTCTTCCCAGCCAGAATTCTTACGTCTCCCGTAGACAATTGGATAAGGTCCTAGAAGCGAAGTTGGGTGCTTCCCTCTCTCATTTGAGCTAATTATAAATTCCCCAAAATTAAGTCTTTGTTTCCCAACAAAGCCAAACTGATCCTCTAAGAAATGTTAGCAGCAGATGACTTTCTGGATGGCATAAACCTCATTCAGGAAGAACCTAGTACAGGAAAGACCTTATTGTACAGGACTGTGAATATGGAAAGTGTTCTTTGAAGCAGGCACGTACATCAACAGAGGTACTCCTTGATAATCATTTTTTAAAATATACTTTGCCTTGGTTCAGGATGGAATTAAAAGAAAGCAGAATAATGCCATGGATGTAGCACTTTTTCTGGGCTGGAACCCCAGGAATTTAAAAAATGCCATGCTCAAAGTTAGAGGAACCTGAGAATAGTGGAACAAAAAAGGAACATTCCCAAATTTGGGGAGAAATATAGCTGTGATTACAGCAGACCTACATAACATGTGAAACTTCCTTTATTTGTTATTTTCTTTTATTATTTTATTCATATGCCACCTTTCTCCCAAATGATATCCTTGATATAAACAATGCTGGTTAGATAGTCCAGTGGTCTGACTCAATATAACCAGACGAATCCTAATCAAATAGTTGTTTTCTGTGTACGCCGTGGGCAGGCTTTTTTATATTTGTAACTTTTTTACTTTGTACAGCGCTGTGTATAATTACAGCGCTCTAGAAATAAAGTTTAATAATAATAATAATAATTCTGTACAAAGACCTATGATATTTCCAGTATTCTGGGTTTGCTTTAACAAAGAACAGAACAAAATCTGTTCCTTCCATGACTTATAATTCCCAAAGCAGATCTTTCTTTCAAAAAAAAAAAAGTGTTGCATAAAAAATAGAAATCTAAACAGTTATTTTCTCATAGCAACCAATGCAGAAAACTAACATTCTAAAACCAATCTGCCATGAGAATTGGAAGGTATAATTTAAAAGCTCTGTTGTTATCAAAAGGAAATGAAACCCTGTAAAAATTAAAATCAATCAGTCAATAAATCTCTTTTGCAGTCTGGCTGGCAATACCCCACGTAATAAAGAACATTATTATTATTTGAAAGCACCCGCAATGTGCCACCTATAACAAAACCATGCCATATGTTAAGAGTGGTAAACAGGGGAAACAAGGGAATTCATTCCATTCCCATTTTCCACAGTTTCTGTAGGCAAAATAAAAGAAAAGATGAATCATATCCACATTTAAGATGCATGTGTTCAGTTTCAACACAATAGCTTCATTCCACATTTTTATGCATGACTTAAAACCAGTAGTCTAAAGTAAACTGACAGAGGAGATCTTGTTTCTAGCTATCTCTTGTCTGATATCTGATAAATTAGACAAGGAACTGAAATAAACAGTGATGTTTTGTGTTATATAGCGATTGAAAGCTGTTCAGACCACTGGCAAAGGATTATGTGCCAACCTACTACAAGGAAAGGATTTGAACAGAATGAAAATAGAAAGACTTCAGGCTTGTTGGCTCTATTTGTCTTTTTACTAAAGCCCCAATATCCACCCACCAGAGTCAGATACAAAAGATACACACATCTACCATTTAAGAAAGAAGTATCTTTGGGGACATTATGAGTGTATGATTTTTTCCCCATTCCACAGCTAAAGTGATTTCATGGTCCTATCATGGCAAATAAAATCCTGTTTATCCCAATATATTTTTAATTTCAGAAGCCTAACTTACATGGGAAAAGTCATGTGCTTATTGTTATCATAAAACAATTAGGATTCTGAAACTCTTCTTAATGCATGACAACATGCCCAGAAATATGCCCATTTTGATTGCAATCATTCTTATGTCAATTTCTGTGATAAAACTATAGGTATTAGAAGATTATTCAGTTCTGAACGGGCCATTAAGACCATTTAACTTTACATAAGAATTGCTTCTGGTGGAGATGAAAACTACCAGATTTGATTTGTTGGTAAGAATCAACACAGCTGCTTTCATTTTTAGATTCTCTTTGCTGCCATGGCTTTGTAGACTGTAAACGTAAACACCAGTGATTTAAAACTTACCATTACACCACTGGATATCCATAATGTGGCCAAACTCCTATAAAATTATGCCTGTATAGCTATGCTGAAGTACTAGATTGTGTTGTTTTGCAACTAGATGTACAACAGAGGGTGTGGTCATGCACTTTTGCTTCATGTAAGAGTTGCTCCAATTCCCCACCCACCACTCAGAAGCATGCTTACTGAACTTCCAAGGCATTGACCCTAGATTTGCAGAACGGCCTCCCATGACTTGCGCAACTCTGAATAGGATGTACCATTGGACATCAAAACAAGTCCAATCACATGCATAATAACATTTAGACTAATTTCAGATACAAATAAGATTCTGACCTTTATTGGTCATGGTGACAAAGAAACCACATCTCTGGAGATGCTGAGGAACACCTACTGATACACATAGTAGAAACAAACAAGACAAAACAAACAAAGTAGCATTCAAGTTGGATAGGAAGGGGTATCATAAAGCTCCAAGCCAGATACATGTTTGTTAAAATTAGTTAAGAAGAGTTTCAGAAATAACCTCAGGTACATAATTCTACTGTTTGTGGGAGGTGGTGTAAGACACAAAGCTAGACTGATCTAAGAAAGAGCTGGTGGCCTCCATGTCAGTGTAACAATAAATTACTTGAATTACCCGGAAATTTGTTGCAAAGTTTAATGTTCCTCCTTTATTCCAGTTTTCCCAACCAACCTCTATAAGTAAAAAAAAAAAAAAAAAAAAAAGTCTGGCAATGAGCTTAACCAAATCAATAGTAATCATAAGGACATGAACATATTTTTCAATGCATTAGCTCCAATGGATCTTTCACACAGCAGATGTTAATATCTGGGAAGCCCGACTTGAAGCTTAAAATAATTGGCAAAAAAATGCAGGCTTGGCTGGGTGCAAGTTTGCATGCTCCCCCCTCAAACAAAAACCCTTACATTCTGGTGTTTTGTTTTTTTAAAACAAAAACATGTAAGTCAGCTTTCTTCAGCCTCAAATAAATAAAAAATAAATATATAAAATGAGATGTATTGGGCTCATATTCTCTTTGGAGTGGTGTGGAAGTGTATACAGTGGACAGACGTCAGACTGAAAGACCATCTAGTCCACATCTGGTTTTAAGATAAATGACCATAAAATAGGAGACCAGAGACCTTTAAGTTTTCCATCAATCATGGGACTTCCGTTCGGAAAATGGCTGGTTGACACCATCTCTACCCAGCTCTGTGGAGAGGAGAGCAATGATGGTGATTAGTCACATGTTTTGAGATAAATTCTGACCTGTTCCCTCCCCCCTTGGTAAAAGGGGGGATGTCTGCCCACAAAGATCAGTAAAGCCCAAGGAACTCCTGGTAGCCAAGCTAGTCAGATGAGCCCAAATGGACACTGAGCTGCCACCACATTTCTTTTCTAAATATATTCTTATTACTGTCTAATAGCTGGAACAAAGAGACAAAAGAAACATTCAAAAGCAGTAAGTAACAATTGGTTTGGTGAGTTTATCTGCCTTTTGGAATTCTATGAGAAAGTGACATCCTCTTCCTCTTTTTGGCTTTTTTTGGGCTGAACACAGGAAGTCTTTTATGTAAATAATTGAAAAAAGAATAAAACTTCCAGTACAAACACAGAGTTTAAGATGAAGAAAACAATGGGGCTTTACAGACGGCTAGAAATAATGCAGCTTGAGGCCACTTTAACTGTCCTGGGTCAGTGCTAAGGAATTATGGGAACTGTAGTTTATTGTGGCACCAGAGCTCTCTGACAGAGAAGGCTCAATGTCCCAGAAAAAAATACAGTTCCCATGATTCCCTAGCACTGAGCCAGGACAGTTAAAGTGGCCTCAAGATGCATTATTTCTGGCAGTCTGTAAAGGCCCAATGTTTAGATTTGGAAAATTACTTTGTTTTCTTCATATGCTTTGCAATTAATGTGAGTCTCATGAAAAGTGGGAAAAGGATGGGCTTTATTATGGAAAGTAAAGGTTATTATGTCTGAGAGTGGAAACAGGAGAATCAAACAGTGAATGTAAATGCTTAAGTACAAAAATTTTGTTAAATGGAAGAACATAGAATGCATCCACCCCAGAAGGTAACAAAAGTTATTTGAAAGGAGATTTGGGAGGAAATGTATTTGATGATAGACTTTATGTTGAAACAATGTAGAGCTTGATCTGATGGATGACATTACTGAAGAAAGAGATTTGGAGAATGAAAAAGAAGATGAAGGAGACCAAGAAGAGAATTTGGATTATTCTAGCAAGGAGAGTGTTGGGGGCACTGAAGATTCAGATTCAGAGATGAATATTGAATATTCTTTGGGGAGGGGATATTTGGAACTGTAGTGAAGGAGATAAATGAGGATGAAAAGGGCAAAAGTTTTGTTTTCATGGAGAGATTGGGGCTTTGAATGATGTGGGGCTTTGAATTATGCTCAAAGTGTACATGTCTGGAGATGTGGTTGGAAAACCAGGATGAGGTTAAAGAGAGCAGAAGTATGAAAATGATAATATTACTTTGGCTCAAGGTGTTAATATAGACTTTTTAAGAAGGATGCTGTCTTAATTTAAGGAACTGTTTTTTAAAGTGAAATGGGTGGATTTATGCTTATGGGGAGAATATAAATAAAAAGATGGTTCATATGTATACAAGCATGAACACTGGAATATTATGCCTAGAAAATTATAGGTTAACATCTGTTTATATTGCACAAAAAGAGATATAATTGTTGATAGGATGGATGATCTTTAAATGACAGAATGAAGAAAATAAATTGTTTAGCTTAACAATAGTAAATATAGCTAAGAAGCAACATATTTTATATTAGGTTAGTGAAGGATTTAAAAATTATTAATTAGTGGAAGATTACTAAGAATATTTACTAATAATTTTTAAAGAATTTGTAGTAGTGTTTTATTGATTTTCTGTTGCATATGAATGTAGGATTAAATGAATGATTATTAATAACCATACATTATAGAAAGGCAGTAGATGATTTATTGCATTAGAGAAGCATTGAGGGCTTGCATATAGAACAGTACAGATTTATGTATCACTATGGAGAAGACTGGAAGTAATTTTTATAGGTTTTTTCCCCCCTTTCTTTTCTTTTTCTTAATGAATCCTCTTTTCTTTTCTTTCTATTTTTTTTCTTCAGATCTTAAGATATTTCTTTTTCTGTGGATATTTTTTTCTTTTTGATTTTTGTAGTCTTAGTGTTGTGTTTTATATATCTGAAAATTTAGTAACATTTTTAAAGAGGTTTTCCATCAACCATTAGCACATGGATGGAATGTAACTGGACAGTCATAGAGGTCAGCCAGTTACTTCAATGAAATGTGCTTTATTTCTACTTAACTATAGTAGTAATTTCTAAATTGATATCCATACATATAAATTAACATAATCAGATTTATGCAGATCTGGTGTCCACTTCCAGCCTATGTTTCAGGGATGCACATTCTCATTCTACCAATCCATAATTGGCCATACTGTTTTGTAGGATACTGATCTGCCTTTCTCAATTAACACACACACAAAAAGAAGCAAACTGCACACTACAGGGGAAAATGCTTCTTAACCAGACTCTAGTGTGCCATCACTGACATGTTTCAGACCTGCATCATGCCAAGGATGAATTTGACAAAGTTTTTCCAAAAAGAAAGAATGATATAAAGATGGGAAGTGATGTTGACCTAGAATTTTCAATAGGCTGTTGTCAAATGAGAACACCACCAGCAAAATGTACCATTGGACTTTGTACAGCAGCATTACAGATGTTGACTATTTCTTCCCTTTTATGGCTGCTTTACTCAAGCAGCTAAATGACAGATTTGGTGCTTGGAGTGAAATTGCCTCCAGTTTTATTGCTTTGACGTGTGTGTATTTCAGCAAACACAACTAGAATGACCTTGCAAAAAGAGCCAGTGACAACTAGACTGTTTAACTGATAAAACTCAGTTACTTGACTGAAAATCAACAGGAAAGAAAATATGGGTCAAAACCCAATAAACCCTTAAGATTGTGGGCTTAAGGACACAAGAAGAGTCCCAAACAGAAAGCCTACAAGCTGAAAAGGAAGGAAATGGTTCTACTTTTTGAACCAAGAAAATGCCCCTATTCTAGTTTATTACCTCTAAATACTGAGTTCCACCCATTATTTCATTCATCAGCTTTTGATAGACCTATCTCCCACCATCATTTTGCCTGATCCCTACCCAAAGCAAGTGTTTATCAGCCCACCTGTGGCAATGAATTTGTTGTCCCTGAATTTTAATGCAGGAATAAGGGACATATTCCAGATGTTGCAGAGCTGCTTCAATCATCATCATCATTCTCCATTATGTATGGCTGGTACTGATGGGAGTTGCAGTGAAGCAGCAACAGGGACTGGGGACAAACCAATCCATGTCCTTAGTTTACTGTGCTTATGATACAGTTCCTGGTCTAAACCAGTAGCGTCACTTGGGGAGGAGGGGGAGGACTGCACTGGGTTACACCCCCAAAAGGGGGTGACACCACAGAAGAGAGGGTGACACTCAGTTGGTCCCTTACCCCCTGCGGGGCCTTCCCGGAGCCTTGGCCCTGTTCACCTGGCTGCCATGGAGCTTTCTGGGCCCTCTCCCAGCTGCCGGAGGGCTTACTGAACCACCAGGGGTGCACAAGACCCACTCTCCCATCTGCCACAGGGCTTTCTGGGCTGCTGTGGGGCCTCACACATGATTTTCTGGTGCACATGCATGCATGTACACTCCCATGCAATCTGCATGCCAGGAGCCCTGCCCCCAGAAGTCCTGCCACCCTACATCAAATGACACCAAGTTGGGGTATGCCACTGGTCTAAACCCAATGGTTAATCCTAAATGAGATTTACATCAGTGAGACCCAGCATGGTGTAATTTCAGTGTTGGACTATGACTATGGTTTTGGAGATCAGGGTTTTATTCCCCACTTGGCCATGGAAATCCATTGGGTGACCTTGGGCAAGTTACACTCTCTCACCCTGAGAAATAGTTTTGTGATAGATTTGCTTTAGAGCTGCTATAAGTGAGAAATGACTTAAGGGCACTTAACAACAACCAGCATTCAGGAGTTTATTCCGTTGGTATACTCTACTGGATGAGCAATTGGATTTAAGTTAGAGGGTGACAATTAGACAGCACTCCAGACAAGGATAAAGCATGGGTCCCAGCACTACTCGGGATTACTGGCTACAGCTGCTGGGACTTTCAATTCAACAACATCTGGAATGCCATACCATTCACACCTCTGATTTAGGGTTTTCTGTTTTAAGATCTTATTTTGATATATGTTTTGCTATTATTAGCTGCCTTGAGTTCAATTTTTAAAATAAATAATACATTTAAAACTAAACAATAAAATAACTGCATTTTGTATTAAATGTACTGCTAATCAATTTTCAATATTCATTTGACTGGATTAAAGGAGACAGACACTTAGAATCATAGAATCATAGAGTTAAGAGACCACAAGGGCCATCCAGTCCAACACCCTGCCATGCAGGAACTCAAAATCAAAGTATCTCTGACAGATGACCATCCAGCTTCTATTTAAAGACCTCCAAAGAAAGAGACTCCACCATACTCCATGGGAGTGTGTTCCACTGTCAAACAGCTCTCACTGTCAGGACGATCCCCCTAATGTTGATGTGGAATCTCTTTTCCTGTAGTTTGCACCCGTTGTTCCAGGTCCTATTCTCTGGAGCAACAGAAAACAAGCTAGCTCCCTCCTCAGTATGACAGCCCTTCAAATATTTAAACAGGGCTATCGTATCACCTCTTACCCATCTCTTCTCCAGGCTAAATATACCCAGTTCCCTAAGCCATTCCTCATAGGGCATGGTTCCCCGACCCTTCACCATTTTAGTCACCTCCTCTGGACACGCTCCAGTTTTTCAACATCCTTTCTGAATTGTGGTGCTCAGAACTGGACACAGTATTCCAGGTGGGGCATAACCAAACCAGAATACAGCAGCACTAGTACTTCCCTTAATACTTCTATTGATGCAGCCTAAAATCACATTGGCCTTTTTAACTGTAGCATCACACTGTTGATTCATGTTCAACTTGTGGTACACTAGGACTCCTAGATCCCTTTCACATCTAGTCTCCTTAAGCCAGGTGTCCCCCATCTTATATCTATGCATTTCATTTTTATTTTTATTTTTTTTTATTTTATTTTTTTTTGCCCTAAGTGCAATACCTTACATTTCACCATGTTGAAATTCATTTTGTTAACTTTGGCCAAGCTTTCTAATCTATTAAGATCATTTTGAATTTTCATCCTGTCCTCTCGGGTATTCACTATTCCTCCTAATTTGGTGTCATCTGAAAATCTGAGAAGCATGCCCCCTATTCCTTCATCCAAATCATTGATAAAAATGTTGAAGAGCACTGGGCCCAGGACAGAACCCTGTGGGACCCCACTGGTCACTTCTCTCCAGGATGAAGGGGAGCCATTACTGAGCACCCTTTCGGTTCAATCAGTCAACCAGTTACTAATCCACCTAACAGTTATATTGTCTAGCCCACATTTTATTATCTTGTTTGCAAGGATATCATGGGGGACCTTGTCAAAAGCCTTACTGAAATCAAGATATGCTAGGTCTACCACATTCCCTTCATTTAGCAAGCTGGTAATTTTATCAAAAAAAGAGATCAGATTAGTCTGGCATGACTTGTTTTTGAGAAACCCATGTTGACTTTTAGTGATTATGGCATTCTCTTCTAAATGTTCACAGACTTTCTGTTTAATAAACTGTTCTAGAATCTTTCCCAGTATTGATGTCAGACTAACGGGGCAATAGTAGTTGGGATCCTCTTTTTCCCCTTTTTGAAGATGGAGACAATGTTTGCCCTCCTCCAGTCTGCTGGGACTTTTCCTGTTCTCCGGGAGTTCTCAAAGATTATTGCCAGTGGCTCTGAGATTACATTTGCTAGTTCTTTTATAATCCTTGGATGTAGTTCACCTGGTCCTGGAGACTTAAATTCATTTCAGGGGGTTGCAGACTGCCAGAAATAGTGCAAATTGAGTCCACATTTAGGGTTAGGGTTAGGGAATCATAGCAACTGTATTTTATTATGGTACCAGAGCTCTCTGACAGAGAAGGCTCAATGTCTCAGAAAAAAACCCAATTCCCATGATTCCCTAGCACTAACCCTAACCCTAAAAGTGGACTCAATTTGCACTATTTCTGGCAGTCTGCAACCCCCCTTAGATTAGCCAGATATTCCTGTACTTCCTCTTTACTTATTCTGTGCTGCATTTCCCCTATTGTGTCCTCTGCTCCATTTTCCTCAGGTTGAGCAACCTTTTCCTTTTGTGAGAAGACTGATGCAAAGAAGGTGTTAAGTAGTTCTGCCTTTTCTCTATCCCGTTAGAATTTCTCCATCTTCTCTATCATTTCCTTCTCCTTTCTTTTGCTACGGACATATCCCAAAAGCCCTTTTTATTGTTCTTAACCCCTCTAGCAAGCCTGAGCTCATTCTGTGCTTTGGCTTTCCTGACTTTACCCTACATGTGCTAGCTATTTGTTTGAATTCCTCCTTAGTGATTTTGCCCCTTTTCCATTTCTTATACATCTCCCATTTAAAACTTACTTCAGTTGAAAGTTCTTTTGTCATCCAACCCAGATTCTTGAGACAACTCCCATTTTTCCTTCTCATTGGAACAGTTTGAGACTGTGCCTTCAGTATCTCCCTTTTGAGAAACTCCCATCCATCCTGAACTCCCTTCTCCTTTAGTATTCCTGACCACGGGATCACTCCCAGTGTTTCCCTAAGTTTGTTGAAATCAGCTCTCCTAAAGTCTAGAATGAGTGTCTGACTATGCCTAGCTTCTCCTTTCCACTGTATAAAAAACTCCAGGAGAACATGATCATTCCCACCTAAGGATCCCACATTTGCACCCCATTTACCAGGTCATCCCTGTTGATTAGGATCAGATCTAAAATATCTGATCCCCTTGTTGCCTCTTCCACCTTTTGGATAATGAAATTGTCTTCAAGGCAAGTGAGGAATTTGCTAGACCTTGAAGTATTGGCTGAGTTTGACTTCCAGCAAATATCCGGATAGTTGAAGTCACCCATCACTACTATATCTCTCCTTTCTGAGTATGTGGTCATCTGTTCTAGAAAGGCATCATCCAATTCCTCAGTCTGACTTGGGGGTCTGTAGTAGAGTCCTACTATAACATCCCTGTTGTTTCCTTCCCCTTTAATTTTTATCCAGATGCTCTGCACCTGATTTCCAGGATTGAAGTCCTGGATCTCTTCACAGGTGTAAACATCCCTGACATATACTGCTATTCCTCCTCCTTTCCTGTTTGGCCTATTTCTCTTTAAAAGGTTATACCCCTCTATTCCTACATACCAATCATGAGACTCATCCCACTAGGTTTCAGTGATGCCTATTATATCGTATTTGCTTTGTTGTGCTAGGAGTTCGAGTTCATCTTGTTTATTTCCCATGCTCTGTTCATTAATGTAGAGACATCTTAGAGCATGGGTCCTCCCCACTTGCTGCCTGTGTGAGTGGCTTTTTGCCTCCCACTGTTGGGCCCTTGCATCATTTGCCTTGTTCCCTCTATAATACTTTGACTATTATCTCCAGCCCATGATGTACTCTTGCCTTCCAAGATACATTCCAAGGTACTGTCTCCCTCCCCAACATGACTCAGTTCAAAGCCCACCTGATCAAGTGTTTGAGGCTATTGGCAAAAAATGTTTCTGCCAACTGGTGTGAGAGGCAGCTCTTCTCTTGTCAGAATTCCACCCTCATGGAACCACAGCTCATGGTCCAAGAATCCCTATCATGGCACCATCTATGGACCCAGTTATTCACATTTTTGATTTTCCTTTCCCTTCCTGGACCACGCCCTTTAACTTGGAGAAGGGATGAGATAACAACCTGTGCATCCAGCTCTATCAGCTTTCTACCCAAAGCCTCATAATCCCTTCTGATATTCTGAAGGCTATGCCTTGCAGTATCATTGGTTCCCACATAGACCAAGAGGAAGGGATAATGGTCAGTAGGCTTGACAAGTCTTGTCAGCCTGACTGTCACATCATGGATTTTTGCCCCAGGGAGACAAAACACCTCCCAGAACATCTTGTCAGACCCACAAACCACTGCTTCTGTACCCCTCAACAAGGAATCTCCTACCACTACCACATACCTCCTGTGAGGCTTAGCAGTGGCTGTTCCCTGCAGTGGTACTCCCAGGGTTCCCTGTACTGTCCCCGAGGACTGTCCGTGCTGCTCTTCCTCTTCTTCTTTGATAAGGGAGAGCACTTCAAATTGATTCTGTAGCTGCAAGCTCCCAGAACAATCCCTGGTTTCCCTACTTCTGTGTGGGATATTCCTTCAGCTGTCTACCTCCTGTGTGCATGAAGT
Source organism: Phrynosoma blainvillii (assembly GCA_026167975.1). Taxonomy (NCBI): domain Eukaryota; kingdom Metazoa; phylum Chordata; class Lepidosauria; order Squamata; family Phrynosomatidae; genus Phrynosoma; species Phrynosoma blainvillii. The sequence continues at coordinate 32,047,979 of JANUYF010000003.1, forward strand.
GACCTCCTCCCCAACAACTTCCTCTGTGTGGTCCCCATCCAAGACCGTTCATTCCACTCTGTTCAGGAAAACCTCTTGCTCCCTGATATGCTAAAGTGTAGATACCTGGAATTTCTCTTCCAGGAGGGCTACCAACTTGCACTTGATGCAGGTGAAGTTCCCCACATCTCTTGGCAAGAAGACAAACATCCCACAAGTGTTGCAGGTGACTGCAGCAGCTCCCTCAGTGTCCACATTGAGAAATCTTAAGTAAGCACTGAAATAAGACTGTGGGCTTCTCCCTCAAAAAGTCCCCTGGTAAAGACCCACACAATGGGCTCTTCTTGGCTTAGCCTTTTCACCAGGCTCTGTCAGCAAGCTCAAGCAACTGGGTTTATAACTCTATAGAGAGCTCCTGGATGCTACCGTATTCTGAAGGCAAGTCTCTGACTCTTCCTCTGAGCAAAAAAACCCCAAAAGCCCTATAATTTTTTTAAAAAAATGAGAAGCATTAAAACAAAGTTCCCAGGCTGCCTTCTATCTGTGCTGTGCCTTCCCTTGCACTGCATGGGGGTGGGATAGAAATAAATTTTATTATTTTATTATTATTATTCCCTTGTTTTGTGAAAAATTCATGTGCCGTTAGGCGGGCACCTCTGGGAGGAGTTAGATAGAGCTAGATGGCTAGCTCCACTCCCTAGTGACTCACAGATGTGACTCTCAGAAGCCCAACCCCCTCAGCAACAACCCACTCTCCCAAGTGTTTGTTGTTGTTTTTATTTAAACGCTCACCCACTCAAAATGGCTGACCAGAAACTGCTTTCCTTCTTCTCCCTGGCAGGGACTTGCATGACCAAAGGATTTCCTGTAACACCCACATATTTGCATTTCTTCTTATTGTCACATCTAGAAAGCAAACTTACATTTCCATGCAATGACTGAATGACATTTTTATTTATTATTAGCATCATGCATTATATATTTTCTGTTGATTCAGAACATAAGAACATGTAGCTAATTAAGGAACAGATATGCTGGATAAGACGATTGCCCTTCCCAATATAAATTACCACAATTCATCCTTCTCTCCTCCTTAAAGGGATTTTGTTACTGAATCAATTGCATAACAAACAGGTATTCAACTGGCAGAGCTTTCACTGTCATTGTACTTTAATATTAGAGAAATGTGATACATGTTACATTTCTTAAGGCACCAAGTGTTTAATTTCAAACATAAATCCTGTCTAGAATTATTTTTTGAACTAAAAGATTGATCTCAAAAGGCAATCTGAATGGTGGAGGGAAAGAATGTAGAGATTTGCACTTGTTTAATGATGGAGCAATTGTGAAGGTTTTAGTGATCCTGAGGTGATGGGAAAGAGGACACACATATGGCCAAAGTCATTCCTTCCTCTTCAACATTGCCTCAGTGAAAAGCTATAAAATATAGAATAGCATGATGATAGGTGAGAGAGCCATTGTGAACGTAGGGAACAGGGGGTGGGTAATAATTTTTTTCTTCTTTTTCTGGGGTAGATTGGAATGCACTCCCCTGACCTCCTCTTTCCCCTTCTATCCAGACAAACATCTTAACCTGAAGATGTATCCAGACTCCAATAGTAGTCCCTGAAGAAGGAAGGAGGTATTTCCAAAGTATGAAAAAGATACATCCTCTCTATAGTATGTGTGATTGGATACAGATGAGACTTTCCTTTGACAGTGGTGTCACTTTTCTGATGGAGTACCAGATGCCAAGGAATCAGCTGAATGGAGAGAGGTACTGGGTTTCAAAGCTTTCCAGGATCTTTTGTCTGTATGGAATGGAAAGTCATTTTGTTCATGTTCAGATACCCTCTCATCTCAAGGCAGCTTTCAAGTAAAAGATTTGGCTAATATATACAGAGATGGGGGGGGGCACAATTTGAAGCAGCAAACAGGGGGAGGAAGGAAAAAAGGCCCTGGTTTTACACAAGAGTTTAAAGGGCATTCTTACTGGGAAGAGGCAAATCAGTTTAGTACTTGGATGGGAGACCACCAGAGAATATCAGAAATCTCCAGGTCAAGTAGGAAAGAATCCTGTCTGAAATCCTGGATAGTTGTTCAGTCAGAGTTGACAATTCAAAGTGGGATCAGTCAAACTGACTTAGGGCCTAAGCAGATGGCTTAAAAGGCCATCTTGGGGGCAGGGAAGGGGAGGGGCAGCCGCACGCTCAGCACCCCATCCCCATCCCGAGGTCGTTCTCGGAGCAGCCGGCCCTCCGCACAGCTGGCGCTCCGAGAAGGACCTCCTGCCGCAGCCTTTACACGCGCTGCGGCGGAAAAGTCAGCGAAAGTGCGCCACAGCCTTTTGCGGCGCACTTTCGCTAACTTGTGAAAGGAGCACTAATTTAGCGCTCCTTTCAGGGGCGGTGAAGGTGCGCCACAGGATCAAGGCATGGGGATGCCTTGGTCCTGCGGCGCAGCTTCCCAGGGTGGCCCATGGCCGCCCGTCTGCTTAGCCCATTAGTAGAAGACAATGTCAAACATTCCTATATTTTATTTTATGATCTCTACTAGATCTTATAAAAGTGACTACATAAAATTATGATTGGCCAAAAACTAATTAAATATATAAATAAGAAAAACTCAGAATCATGAATTGTCAAATGCAACAGCTATGCTTTCTATGGCAGCCAGTTTGGCATAATGGTTTAAATCAGGGGTCAGCAAACTACGGCCCGTGGGCCGGACCCAGCCTGCTGAGGCCTTGGAACCAGCCTGTGGCCGGTCCTGCTGCCGTTGCCGCTGCCGCAAGTACATATACATGACGCCGGCACCGTTTGGCGTTCCAAAATGGCACCCGCTGTCATGCGTATGTGTGCGCAATGAGGGGCGGCGTTTTGCATTCCAAAATGATGCCCCGCATTGTGCGCATGTGTGCATGATCACGGGATGCCATTTTGGAAAGCACAATGGTGGCCTGCATCGCGCACACATGCACACAATGGCGGGTGCCATTTTGGAATGCAAAACAGCGCTGCCGTTGTGTGCATGCACAGGGCACTGGCACCGTTTGGCATTCAAAAATGGCACCTGCCATCGTGCGCATGTGTGCACGACATGGGGCGCCATTTTGCTTTCCAAAATGGTACCCTGCAGTTGCGCACGCATACGCACAACGAAGGGAGTACTGTGCATGCGCATGTGCACCTCCAACACCATGTCCCCCCCCTTTGGCCCACCGACAATCAGGGGGCAGGGCAACCGGCCTCACCAGCAAAAAGTTTGCCGACCCCTGGTTTAAATGTTGCACTATAACTCTGGAAGACCAGAGTTTCAATCCCATATGGAAATGCATTGGGTGACCTTGAGTAAGTCCCACTATCTCAGCCTCAGAAGAAGACAACGGAAAACCCTGTCTGAACAAATCATGCCAAGAAACCCCTGTGATAGCTTCACCATACAGTCACCATAAGTCAGAAGCAGGTGAAGCCACAGAACAACAGCAACTTGTTGTCTATGGCAGGAGTAGGGAACCTACTTCAGCTCCCAGAATCCCAGGAGCTATTGGCCAACATGGGACTATTGGCCAACATGGCTGAGGCTTCCTGGGAGCTGAAGCCCCTCGGCCCTTAAAGGGGAAAGGTTGCCTACACCTGGTCTATGGGATCCTGGGACTTTCAAACCAAAACAGTACCTTTTCCAAGTACTGGCACTTTTTAATCATGGTGCTACAGCTCCATTTTGAGTATACAATGAAAAAACAAGTTTGCTTCTCCATAGCATACAAAATGGTCTATCGTACCTACTTATTTCACAAGGAGCAAGGCTTTATCCTCTAAGAGGCATTAGTATCAGCCTAATTATTTTGTCTTAATCCTTCCAAGTTACCATAGGGGGAAAAAAATCTCTAGAGTCAGCAAGTAGTCTGGCACCATTGACTGGAACACTAAGCAGGGACTCTGGTCCCAGTATTTATCATAACCATTGCACTGCAGCAGTGCCAGCTGTCCCCAATACAGAATAAATTGTGCACATCAGATACAGGGCATGTGTGGAGAAAGGGTGAGTTGTATGCAAGTTAAGATATCACTTTTCCCAACAACATGCTGACAACCTGACTCTTCTCAAAGTGGTGAACTGCTGGACAAGGATGCCATCTGCAGGCAGCACTTTACCTCTTGACAATGGTGTCTCTGCAAAGCAAAGCAGGCCCTATTAATGCACATTTCATATGCTAATCAAAAGTTTATTAAAAATAAACAAATGCAAAAGGAACAGGGCAGTGCTGAAATACTTGTAAAATAAATGCAGGACTAATAAATTTTAGGATGAAGTAATCCAGAGAAAGAGCATTAGCATCATGATGTACTCTGCATGCCCTTTTATGAGGAAATGTTGTATGTATGTGCACTTCAGATGTTAGCAGTGCATCCTATTTCCTTTGCTGCTCAGTTTAATAAAAGGCAGTGGCCAACAGGAATTTATTGAAAACAGAAAAGGGACGGGACTATTAGGAATAACTCCCAACTGAAATGCAAATGGATCTTGCAGCGCCTTTGAGACTAACTGTGAGTTCTCAAAGGTGCTGCCAGATCCCTTTGCATACTGATATTCCAGACTAATACAGCTATGGCTCTGAATTTTTCCCAACTGAAATGTATATTCAGTTTCTTGCTGAATGACCCATCCAGTGCACTGCAACAACAACAACAACAAAAAACACCTCCATTGTTCATACAAAGTTTAAACAGTAGCAAATGATAACTTTGAAATAACACAGAGAACTGAAAAGAGAGAAGTCTTTTCCAGGCATTCACTAGAGCTTGGGAAAGTTTTAAAAAAATGGACAACAACTTCCAGCATCCCTCAGCCAGGATGGCTAGTACCTGGGGATTCTGGGAACTGTGGTCCAAAAGAACATTGGCTAGAGTCCTGTTGTTGTTGTTGTTGTTGTTGTTGTTGTTGTTGTGTGCCTTCAAGTTGTGTCCAACTTATGGCAACCCTAAGATGAACCTATCATGGGGTTTTCTTGGCAAGATCTGTTCAGAGGAGGTTTGCCATTGTCTTCCCTGAGGCCGAGAGCATGTAACTTGCCCAAGGTCACCCAGTGGGTTTCATGCCCAGGCTGGGAATCAAATCCTGGTCTCCTGAGTTGTAGTCCAACACTCAAACCACTATGCCATGCTGGCTTCATCAGCTAGTTAGTAAAATATACTGAGGGGGGTTGCAGACTGCCAGAAATAGTGTGAATTCAGTCCACTTTTAGAGTTGGGGTTAGTGCTAGGGAATCATGGGAACTGTTATTTTTCTGAGACATTGAGCCTTCTCTGTCAGACAACTCTGATGCCACAATAAAATACAGTTCCCATGGTTCCCTAACTCTAACCCTAACCCTAAAAGTGGACTGAATTCACACTATTTCTGGCAGTCTGCAACCCTCCTGAGTTTGCAAAGGGATTTTGGAGCTACACAAACAAGTTTTAATTTAATTTCAAAAACCTCTCTGCTAATGATCTGTTAATAATCATTGCCAGACCTCTGGCAAAAATAAACTTTCTTTGTCCTAGCATTTCAGTGGGCAGGGAGATCATGGCTAGGTGTACAGACAAGCTAAATAAAGTACAGCCAAATTCCTCAGCTAATGGGTGGCTTCTGAATGCATACTCATGCATACAGAAGGCACACTTTACTGGTGATGCATTCAGCCTCTTAAAATTTGACATAATTTAGGGCCTCATTATGTCTTAATCCAACCCTGAGAGATGAAGCATGTGGGGGGGGGGAGGGATAGGGAAGGAAGAGAGAAAGAGAGAGAGCTATGAAAGAGAAACAAGGCAGAAAGAGAAACAAGGATTGAACCTTTCTATTTTTGTTTCTGGCTCTGCCAACTGTTAGCTTCAGCTCGCCCTATTGCTGACATAAGATCTCATTAGATTATCCCTATGGAAATGCATGCCTTAACAGAAAAGGAATTTTGCCCTCCACTGAGTTGATGGAATGAAATGAATTAAACTAACATGAATGATCATTAAGATGAATATTGACTTCTTGTTAGCATATCCAGATGGCTTAGGTCCTTGGGAGAATGGCAGGATATAAATAAATAAAATAAATGTTCAACACACTCATTGTGAATACAGAAATCACAGAATATTCAGTGTGGTTCTAAATGTGCAAAAGTCAGCTGTGTGTGCAGACAGTAGAGTATTCCTTTCTTACAAGCAATAGAATGATTAGCTAAACAAAATTTTAAATTAAAAAAGTACTGGGAACATTTTGATAAGCACCAGTGTGGTGAAGTGGTTTGAGATTTGGACTATCACTCTGGGGACCAGGGTTGGTTCGATTCCCAGCTCAGCCATGAAACCCACTGGCTGACCTTGGGCAAGACACACTACTCTCAGCCTCAGGGGGAAGGCAATTGCAAATAACCAATCTTGTCAAGAAAACCCCATGATAGGTTCACTTTGTGTCACCATAAGTTGGAAATGACGTGAAGGCTCACAACACAAAAACAGAGAAGGAATTTTGCCCTCCACTGAAAGAGCTGCTAAGAAATGAAGCTCTGGAAATCCGTGACTATCCCTCCTTAACTAAACAAATTTGTCCTGCCCATATAATTCTAGCTACCTTTTTTCTGCTTTACACAGTACTATTCTTACCTCCACTTTATCATACACCTTTCTCAACTGCTGCTTTTTGCCTGAGGGCCATAATAGACCAAGCTGCCATTTCAGTATGTGTCATCTCCTCTCTAGTGGGCTGATTAAAGCCAAATTGTTACTTCACACTCATCTATTTTCCCATTTTATTATTTGAATTATACAGCTGTCAAGCAAATGAATTCCTTTCTTTTGTTTAGTTTCTTCCATGTGTAAAAATTTTTAAATGCCTTCAGTTGTTCATTGTTTAATTTTCAGAATTACTTTTTGTGATCATTCAACAAGTTTATACATTTGTATACAGAACTACTTGGTACAATGATATGACTGGAATGTAAACTTCATTCATGATTATGTACAGACTTTAAACATCATTCTTTTGAGCGATATAGACTGAATATTGTTATTGCTGATTATGTGTATTACCTGAACTTAAGTTTCTTAGATTTTAGCAGCAACTATTTTTTCTTATAATAATAATAATAATAATAATAAAATTATTTATATACTGCCCTTTGGTAAACCAATCAGGGTGGTTAACACATTAAAACATCATACAAAGTAAAACAGTATACTCCTCTCCCCCCTTAAAAAGTTATTAAATCAAGTTACAGAATTAAAATAGTTAAAATACTAAGAAAGCACATACATATATGGCAATCACGGGGCTCTCCTGAAGGAGGGGGAATTCGTATTGCTGTATAGTTAATTCTTGTTTTGGTTTCTTGGAAATCTTACATGTAGGGGGGTTGCAGACTGCCGGAAATAGTGCAAATTGAGTCCACTTTTAGGGTTAGGGTTAGGGAATCATGGGAACTGTATTTTATTGTGGCACCAGAGCTCTCTGACAGAGAAGGCTCAATGTCTCGGGGGGGGGGGGGAACAATTCCCATGATTCCCTAGCACTAACCCTAACCTTAAAAGTGGACTCAATTTGCACTATTTCTGGCAGTCTGCAACCCCCCGTAGTCTACTTAAGCATGAGGTTTAAAGATTTTAAGCATGAGGTATGGGCAGGTTTGTATAAGGTGGAGGTTATATTTCAAGTAAGCTGTCCCCAAATTGTTTTGGGCTTTGCCAATCAGAATCAGCCTTTTGAATTCAGCCAAGAACTTTCACAGCCTTCCAGGATTAAGGGTGGGCAGAAGTTTGGGTTTCATCTATGTCCTGGTGACATTGGCATGCAAATTACTCTGTTATTGGATTGGAGGTCCAATCAATTTCCACATGAACATCCAGAAAGCTCCAGTTTGTACCAGAAGAAGTTTCCAAACCTTCTTCAAATGGAGACCCAAACAGAGTACTTAACTGTCTGGAAGGGATTAGTGTGTAAATAGGTAAAGTCTACCCTCTCTAAATAAGGCTGCAACTACCACTTTAGTCTTAGCTGGAAAAAGCAAGTCCTATTCATCTTTACTACATTTTCTTCTATAACAGTGATGGGCAACTGTGACCTTCCAGATGTTTGTGGACTACTGCTCCCATGTTCCACTACACATGCTGGCTAGGGTTGTTGGGACTTGTAGTAATACAACATCTGGATGAACAGTTGCCCATGCCTGTTTGAGAGGCATTACCAAATCCAGGAAGACCATCCAATCTGCAAGTGTAATCATTCAGAAAACCTAATCCCATGCAAAACCAGTAACAATCCACTGTTCAGACTAGCTGGGTTCCCCAGTCTTTGCACCTCTGTTTTATCTGTATTTAGTTCGTTCACTCTTACTCTAAAACTGCCCCAGACCCAGTGTCAAACTTCCATAGATTCTCCAGAATGAGGCACAGTTGTGGTTCATCCACATATTGGTGTCACTGCCACCCAAGTCCTTGATGCCTTTTCCCAATGGTTCCATGCATAATATTGCAATACAGAAGTCGAACCTCTTCTCTCAAGCCCATGCTACTACTTAAATGGTTCTTTCAATCCTGGCCTATGAGATTTTTAGGGCATTGCTGTAAGGGAGTGAAAGTACAGCCAATGGTTCAAAGTCTGGGGAATGCAAAGTGAAAAGTTTGATGTGATTTTTAATGAGATGAGACATTTGTTTGTGGTTTTAATACCTGCTATCAGTTGTGGAATGGGTTTTTCCACCTGGCACACACTTAATGATAATAACCCTCACAGCTGCTCATTAACCTTTCACTTTTTGGTACAAGCATAAAACTAAGTACTTGGAACATTGAATGAACTTGCTTCTTAAACCCTCTGATCTAGTAAGAGAGAGCTATGCTCATAAGTAAATTTTTGCATTTGCTGAATGCAGGCTCTACATTGGTACAAGAGGGAAGCTCACAGCTATATCACATCAAAATCCTCCTTTGTGCTTTACTGGAATGCTTGGATAACTACCTGCACTTGAAGCCACCAGAGAATACCCCTGACAATTTAACAGTGGCCCCCTGCATAGGCATTAAGAGACAGTGTGATACAGTGGCTCAAGTGGTTAAGATTCTTGGGAGATCCAGCTTTAAGTCCCCACTGAAATATGAAACATACTGGGTGATTTTGTGCCTGCCACACTCTCTCTCAGTCTGATCTACCTGACAGAACTGTTGTGAGGATCATGTGAGAAGGAGAAGAGCTTGATATGAAAAGGGTGGGGTATAAATAATAGTTAAGCCTAAATGAAGAATCTGTCCTCAAGTAAGAGTCAAGGTGTCCCTACATATATATCTCAAATCCTTGCATGTTAGCTCTTCCCTTACCTCCCCATGTCTTCACAGACTGAGCAGAAAAGTTGGAAGATGGTTTCTACACAAGGGAAAGTGAGGAGTAAAGCAAGGGACAGTAGAGGCAAGATTTGCACTTGTGTTCCTCGAGTCCAAACATAAGTCAAAATTTCCAGTTGAGGCATGCTGTCTATAGAATGAGTCTATGAGTTTAGTTAACCCACATTTCAACTGACTACATGGCAAAGGGATAATCTGATCAGTTGAAATGTGGGTTAACTTGACTCACAGGTTGGAATACTCAAATTATTGTACACTGCTAGCAGCTGCAGTTCTATTGTTCATATTGTTTTAAGAGCAACTTTTCAAATTATGCAATCTTTAATATTTTTGAATGTTATAATTATTCTTATTGTTACAAATTTTTACTATCTTATATTTTCAACTTCTCTAACTGATTTCCTTATAAGCTACCAATAGATTTTACAATTTCAGGCAGGATAGAAATACTGTAAATCTATCTACCTATCTATCTATCATCTATCGTTTTGTTGTACAAGTGGGACTTGCAATGAAATGCCACAGAAATGCGCTCCTGATCAGGATGCCAGTGTACAACAAGCTTCTTTAGTCTCAAGACATTACCCATTCTTCTTCCAATCGCATCAGTTAATAAAAATTGAAATATATCTGTTTCAGAGCAGGCATTATCACGTCATCAATTGTGTGACAGGTCTACTTCTGCCATCATGCTCTCTTCCTGACTCCCCCTTAATCCCACTTTCCTGCCCTATGGCCTCCCCAGCATGACTTTGGAGGGGGGCAATTTTATTTTTATTTTCACTTTTTTATGCAATTCTGGAATTCTGCTAATGTGGTTTAGGGTTTTTTTAAAGGGAGGGGGAAGAAAGAAAGAAGAAAAAATAATAATAAAGGCCATCAGCCTGCTTGGGAACAGCAAGGGGAAGGAGGCCAGAGGAGAGAGAAGGAGACACTGATACCACACGATTGCCAATATTGCAACTGCCTCAGCAGCGATGTTCACACCTGGGGATTAGCACAATCATGAATTCATTGCAATTTTTCCTCATTAATGAAAAGGGACACCCTAATTGTGGTTGGAGAATGTAGCAGCTATGGGTTAGAGGCATCATTGTGTGATAAGTATTACCAAAGTGCTTTTTTATGGCTGTTATCATTCAGCCATAAAATTCAGGCAATCTAGTTCTATTTCCCTCCTAATTTTCACTTTCCATTTTATTTCCCCACTGGAAACCACTGTACATGTTCAGTCCTTACTGGACTGACATGAATCATAGAGTTGGAAGAGGCTACAAGAGCCACATGGGAGGGTTCATTTTGGAGTTTTGGAAGTATGCTTATACATGTGATCATTGTTTGGAAATGGTTACTTGTTTGACATTCTGGTCATCAAGAAAAGTTAATTTCCTGGCTGTACTTGAGACTTACCCAAGTAGGCTGACACCACCCTCATTTGTGTGTGTGTCCCTATTTTGATACCAATCAGATCAACACACAAGCATTGAGTCTGCTGAGAAATATGCTGAGAAATGCTGAGAAATGGGGAGGAGGGGACATAGGGCCTTTGCAGACTGCCAGAAATAGTGCACATTAAATTAAGGCACTGCCTTGGCTCAGTGCTAAGGAATCATGGGAACTGTAATTTATTGTGGCACCAGAGCTCTCTGACAGAGAAGGCTCAATGTCCCAGAAAAAAATACAATTCCCATGACTCCCTAGCACTGAGCCATGGCAGTGCCTCAATTTAATGTGCACTATTTCTGGCAGTCTGCAAAGGCCCTAAGGAGGGATGCAGACCAGGGCGTCGGGGATGCCCTGGGACGGTGCGCCGCTGGAGCGAGGCACTCGCATAGCGGCGCACCGGTGGCGTCCCTGAAAGGAGCGCCAAATTGGCGCTCCTTTCAGAAGTCAGGGAAAGTGTGCCCTAAACGCGTCAGGTGCACTTTCCCTGACTTTTCTGCCGCAGCGTGTGAGGATGCTGCGGCGGGAGGTTGCCCTGGGAGCGCCGGCCATGCGGAGGGCCGGCAGCTCTGAGGGCAACCTCGCGAGGAGGAAGGGGTGCTGCTCGTGCGGCTGCCCCTCCTCTTCCTTGCCTCAGAGACGACCCAATTAGTCGTCTGCCGAGTCCCTTAGCTGTTCTCAACACACACAAGCCTTGCATTATCCCATCATCACACACTTTTAATAGAATCATGGAATCTTAGTGCTGGAATGAACCAAAAGGCCATCTAATCCACCCCCTGCCATGCAGGAATACACAACTAAAGCACTCTTGAAAGATGCCTCTCCAACCTCTGTTTGAAGACACCCAAAGAAGAGGGGGTCCACCACCCTCTGAGGCCAGGGGTAGGCAACCTTTCTCCTTTAAGGGCTGAGGGACTTCAACTCCCAGAAGCCTCAGCCATGTTGGCCAATAGCTTCTGGGATTCTGGGAGCTGAAGTCTCTTGGCCCTTAAAGGGGAAAGGTTGCCTACCCCTGCTCTGAGGCAATCTATTCCACTGTTGAACAGCATGTGTAATAAAGCATTAGTTCTTCCTAATGTTTGTGGCATCTCTACATCTAAGCTGGACTGACATCACTCTAATTGCAATCAAATTGATCTAAGGCAGCTGAATCATAGGAAATGTTATTCCTAAATTCCTACATAGGAAGTGTAGGAATCATAAGAAGTCAGGACACATCTTCAAGGCAAATAAGCCAATCATATAATTATGATGGAGCTCTGAACACTTAAGCTGTCTTGTCAAAACATGAGCTTTTAATGAAATTGCCTCAATATGAACATAAATGGAATCTGAAATACAAACCAAGGCTAATAGTTCTAATAAAAAGGCAGCTGCAAATGATACATGAAAATGGTACTTAGTCCACTTTGGGCTGCATCTGAACCAAAAATGTCTTTTCACTTAACTTTGGAAGGTGGCCTAGAACCAATATCAGATGGGCATCCTAGCAGTTGTACTTGGCCAAAGTATATGATGGAAACATAGAAGCTTTCTGCAATGCAGAAGAGGTTTAAACACCTGTTTCAAATTATCCAGATATTATAAACAATTTTTGGTACTTGGAAAGACCTGGTCTTTAAGAAAGTGAGCAGTGCAGTTACCAACCCAGAGAAATTGGATAGGCAGGAGTCCAATAAGCAGCTAAGGAGAGAATTATATTCATTGCCGCTGGCAAAAAGCTGATAAGAAGACAGAGCAAGTCTAAAGTTAAAGCTGTGTATGGCAGAAAACCTGTCACACAATGAAGTATGTACATAAATTAGAGCTGCGTATTGCTTAATTCACTGGCAGTACTTTCATTTGAGAGGCTGTCATCTCTCCTAGAATAGCAGAAAAGCAGTATGTTTGGCCAAAGGTATTTGCCTTTCACTTATCTCCAAAATGATTGATGACCAAGTACATTTGATAAACTGGTTTTATCAGTGTGATATAGAACACTGAACAATGGTTACTATTTATTATTTATACCATACCACAAGAATACATGATGAATTGCAGTGGGATGAGCAACCTATGACCCTCCTGATCTGTTTAGACTATAAGCCCCATCATCCCTTGCCATCAAGCTATGCTGATTAGGACTGATGAGAGTTGCATGGCAACGATACTGGGGGGGGCACGTTACCCACCTTAGAGAGATACCCAAGTAAAAAAAATCAGGTTGCTGTTCACAAGGAACATTTACTAATAAAAGTAGGCATTAGAGGAAGGTATGGAGGAAAAACATGTGACCTTTGATTTATCTTCTTAATCTTCATGTCCAAATGTAATCAAGCTTGGCTGGGTCAGCCCCTGGCATTTAAAGAAAACTGCTGGCATCTCAGAGTTCTTAAAGAGCCCCTTTTCACTGTTGACTGCTCTGTGATTCTTGAGCTAATTTGTTGGGTCTGCTATTTAAATTTCCCACAGTGCCCCTCACTACAGATTTTATCACACAGGGAAATTCAGAGGGAAAATCAGGGGTTTAAAGAGCCATTATCCTGCCATTATCCCATGATCGAGTGAAATATTTTCACACACCTCACAATTAAAGAGCCATTATCCCGGCAATAAACAGTGAATGATTTGTTGATGTTTATTGCCTGTTTATTGCCAGGATAATGGCTCTTTAATCACAACGTCATGTGAAAATCTTTCACCCAATCATGGGATAATGGTGGGATAATGGTTCTTTTAACCCCTGATTTTCTATGTGATAAAGTTATACAGTGCAGGATTTATGGAGTTTATCACACGGGGGAAAATTGGTAGTTTAAATGGTGACTAACCCATCAAAATCACACAATCAATCAAAGTGGGACTGAAGGCTACTACCCATATCCCTCTTGGGGGTGGAGGACCTATTAAAATGGTCTGCCCTCGAAGGCTGATGGAACCCAAAAGGTTCCAGGAAGCTTTAGAGGGTTCTATGGTTGGGAACAATGGCGACTCTGTCAAAGCCCTGGAATAACAGTCTTATCAGGGCTGTAGACACTATTGCTCCCGAGCGTCCTTTCCAACCTGCTTCTAATAAAAAACCATGGTATACAGAAAATCTTCGTCAAATGAAGCAGGCTGTGCAATGACTAGAGCACCGCTGGTGGAAACATCAACATTTATCTGACAAGACGCTCCATAGAAATCTGTTGGATTCTTATGGAGTGGCAATAGATGCAGCAAAGAATTCTTTCTATGCTGCACATATTGCATCTGCAAAGTTTCATCCAGCAGGGCTGTTCAGGGTGGTAAAAGAATTAACTCAATTGCCTCCCACCCTGAACTTGTTATTGGAACCAACTAAAGCCTGCTGTGATGCTTTTAATGACTTTTTCATAGATAAAATCTCTCAGATAAGGGTCGATCTAGATGCGGGCATTATAACAGAACCAATAAGAGAGAGATCCAGGGACTCCGTGGACTGTGTTAAACTGGATCATTTTGAGTTTGTAAATACCGATGAAGTGGACAAGCTTCTTGGATATGTAAGGAAGACAACATGCCCTCTTGATCCTTGCCCATCATGGCTGACCGCCCAGGGAGGAGATGCAGTAAAACTATTACTACAGCTTATAATTAATACATCTTTCAGGGAGGGTAAATTTCCATTGAGTTTAAAACTAGCAGTAGTTAAACCGCTTTTGAAAAAATCCTCCCTTGATCCCCTGGTGAGAAATAATTATAGACCGGTCTCCCTATTACCATTCTTGGGCAAAGTGATCAAGAGGGCAGTTGTGTTCCAGCTCCAGGCAGTTTTGGATGAAGCTGATTATCTAGACCCATTTCGAAGTGGCGGGATACAGAGTTGAGACTGCCATGGTCGCCTTAGTCGATGATCTCCATGTGGGTATTGACAGGGGAAGTGTGACCCTGCTGGTGCTCTTGGACATCTCAGCGGCATTTGATACCATAGACCATGGTATCCTTCTGGGACGCCTGAGGGAGTTAGGAATTGGGGGCACTGTGCTTCAGTGGCTCCGGTCCTACCTCTCGGGCAGATCCTAGATGGTGAGGCTGGGGGATAGTTGCTCTTCTGAGAGAGAGATGACATCTGGCATCCTGCAGGGCACTATCCTGTCCCCCATGCTGTTTAACATTTCCATGAAGCCGCTGGGAGAGATCATCCGGAGATATGGGGTGCGGTGTTATCAATATGTTGATGACACCCAACTCTATTTCTCTATGTCTCTGACTACTGTGGTGACTAAGGATGGCGTCGCTCCTCTGGATGCCTGCCTTGGGTTGGTAATGGACTGGATGAGGGAAAACAAACTCAAGCTGAATCCAGAGAAAATGGAGGTGCTCGCGATAGGTACCCCTGGTCTGGGGAGGGAGTTTTGTCAACCAGTCCTGGACAGGGTCACACTTCCCCTAAAGGATAAAGTACACAGTTTGGGAGTACTCCTGGATACATCTCTACAGTTATCATCTCAAGTGGATGCAAGGGCCAGGAGTGCTTGGAATCAACTTCGGCTACAGCCCTACCTGGACCAAAGGGACCTTGAAGCAGTAGTACTTGCCCTGGTAATTTCTCATTTGGATTTCTGTAATGTGCTCTACATGGGGCTACCTTTGTACCAAGTTCGGAAGCTTCAATTGGTTCAAAACACGGCAGCCAGACTGGTCACTGGAACATCTAGGTCGGACTATATTACACCTGTATTAAAAAGCTCTTCATTGGCAGCCAATTAGCTTCCAGGCGCAGTACAAAGTGTTGATCATTACCTTTAAAGTCCTACATGGCTTGGGTCCGAGTTACTTGAAGGAACGCCTCTCCCCACACAATCCGCCCCACACTCTTAGAACATCCGGGAAGAATTTATTAGATTATTATAAAATTAGACTAAGATCTACTTCCCAGAGATTGTTCACAGCTGCATCTCCAAAGCTATGGAACAGCCTACCGGAAGAGATCAGTCTTATTGCTAAGTTATAAGCCTTTAAGAAGGCACTTAAGGCGGAGCTCTTCTTGCAAGCCTATCCATTTGATCCCCTTAATGAATCTTAAAGTTAAATAAGTATTATCTAATATGACCTCCCGGGCGATGAATGACGTTTGATTATTCACTATATCGGATTGTATTGTATTGTATTGCATTGCATTGTATTGCATTTTATTGTATTTATTTGTTGATTATCAACATGTTATGTTTTTATATACTGTACCTTTGTATTTTGTTGTACATTTCATTGTGTAATCCTACCTCGATCTGTAGGGAGAGTGAGAAATATAAATAAAAACTATTATTATTATTATTATTAGAATGCAATTAAAACATGATTAATATTTTCACACACAAAAGCCATTATCCCGGGAATAGCCACAGAAAATTGCCTGGTTATTCACAGGATAATGGCACTTTAATTGCTTTTCATAGTGACGTCATGTGAAAACTGTTAGCACAGTTAGCGATTATCACGGAATATTCCCAGGAAAATTGCACTTTGAAGACGACATCATGTGAAAATGTTAATCGTGAATGTGCTGTTTTGATGGGCTAATTACTGTTTATATTTCCAGTTGTTCCCATGTGATAAACTCCTATGACAAATTTAAATGCCAATGAATCAAATCACACAAATCTACAACTAGGTTCTCAATTACTTGGGAGAGGGTTCCATCATTTTATCAAGATCCCTTCAGGCCTGGAGGCATCCTGGGGGTGAGAATTAAAAGATATGCAAAAGATAATGTGAGAAAAGTGTTTTTTAAAGAGGAATTTGCATGGAGGAGAGAGGTGGCAACATGCACACACTGGGGGAAACACTTCTGCACACAGAAACAGCAAAGAAGAATGGGCAGAATCATTGAATGGAATAATTGCTTTAGTGTTATTTTCCTTTATGTCTGTGAATAATTAGATGATGCCCAGGCAGGATTTAGAGGAGCATTGAAAATTCTTTACCAAAATTCTCAATCCCTATTCTACTGGATTTTTCAGAGTTTTCTCATAAATGTCACCGTGAATCAAAGTTTTTAATATTGAGGCAATCAACTAATTTGACAGCTTAATTCATTTGATTTCTGAAATCTTCAAGGACTTGACCAACAATCATATAGATTTCACCCAAACTAGTTCTTCCATTGTTCATTTGAATTGCATGGCTGGATGGCCAGAAAGGCTAGATGAGTCTCTGGGGGGAAGCAGACGAGGGCGTCCAAGACGCCCTGTGACGGTGTGCCGTGGGACTGGAGCAATCGCACTGCGGTGCACCATCAGCACCTCTGAAAGGAGCGCAAAAATAGCGCTCCTTTCAGAAGTCAGTGAAAGTGCGCCCTAAAAGCGTTGGACGCACTTTCACTGACTTTTCCGCCGCAGCCCGTGCGGTCGCTGCGGCGGGAGGTTGTCCCCGGAGCGCCAGACGTGCGGAGGGCCGGCGGAACCGAGGACGACCTCGGGAAGAGGAAGGTGCACCGCGCGTGCAGCTGCCTCTCCTCTTCCTTGCCTCGGAGATGGCTCAATAAGCCGTCTGCCGAAGCCCTCTGCTTCCTCATTTCAAATGACTAGGGATATCCTATGGGTTTGTTTGTTTTTTCCCGAAGAGATCCAATGTTGTATAGTGTATCATCATCATCATCATCATTTATCTGTATTTCATTTTTTCCCCAAAATTGGGAGTCAAAGCATCTGACAATATAGAAGAAACAATACAATAAAAACATACAAAAAGTGAATATTAAAATAGATTTAATCTATTTACAGTATTAAAAGACTAAAATGCAATTTAAAATATAAAAAACTCTTAAAATAATATAGCATCCCATAGCCTGTTCTTTAAAAACTTTCTGGATATAAATGTTCTGATTACAACTGCGTATTTTTTTAAGGTCATTACCAGTGTTATTCAGCATGCCATTGTTTGGTGTTAGGGGGACCCCCATAGTTAATTAGTGGACTGAGATATTTGGGAAATATAGGCTTGAGATGCTCACCATGGAGCCTGTTTTAATTCCATCTCTGCCTGCACAATTTGCCTAGTATAATTTTTAAAAGACAATAAGCCAAACTATATGCCCAGCCCACTTCCTACTTTAGGACAGTATGGAGTAGGTAAAAAACATAAAAGGTCATCCCAGTTATCCACTGTGAAATGCACATTAAGCTACTTACTCCCTGAAGGTGAGCAGCTAGGCTCATGTTGTGTGAGGAGGTGATGTCAGGAAATGACATGGTTGTGACCACAAGATGGAGCTGTAAGCTTGGTAATCTAAATGGTTAAGCTCCAGTGGCAGGTGTGCATGAGTCAGCATTTGGGAGGATGCATACCTGAGATGCCTGATGTAACAGGCATAGTTAACTGCCTATATAAAGGAGATGGGAATTATCTTCTGTGTGGGTTTGTTGTGGATGGTGGAGCAGTTTGTTGGTTTGAGAGAGATTTATGAGTATTAGAGATGGCTGTCCTATACTCTGTGTATATATTGTAAGTATACTGCAAACAAAGATTAAAGCCCTCAAGTTGAGTGAAGGCTGGCCTTGTTGCTGTCTTTATTTGGCAAGCCAGAGCTCAAGACAGTGTGCTGGGGTAAAGGAATTTTCCTTCTCAGCCTGAAGTCTTTTGCAGAAGTCTCTCCAAAAACCTTCTCCTTGGTGTCCTGTCGACGTGGAACAACTCTGCAGGTGGTCGTGGTGGACACAGCGCATCTTTCTACACCCCAACAAGGGTTATGGGCCCAGTGTGTGCGTGGACAATGCTTGAAAAGCTGTGGGAGATATAGTTCTGCAATTGGTGAGCTGTTTTGTGTTCCTGGAGGGCTGAAGAGAAAAGTCCTGGACAGGAGTGAGTTAAGTGTGTTTACTCACGGACTCTGCTCTTATCTGTTTGCTTTGGAAGCTAATTGTTTTTGGCAGCCTGCCTGGACTGTTATCAGTGTGTTTGTTTGCATCTGTTTAAGTCGCAGACTCAGTGCAAACATGGAAGCTGCAGTCAGGTTTGAAAAGCTGTCTGAGAACTATGCTTCCTGGAAGTTACATATGCAGGCTTTGCTAATAAAGCAGGACTTATGGGACTATGTAAAGAACCAACCAGATCCTACTGATGAGGAACAATTAGTAGCTGATGAAAAAGCTAGAGCTTCCATTATTCTAACTGTAGAACCGAATCAGCTGAATAATATCAGAGATAAGAGGTCAGCATTTGAAGTCTGGAAAGCTCTTGAGACTGTAAACCAACCAGCTGGAGCCTTGTCAAAAATGCTGTGCAACAGAAAGCTGTATTGTTGTAAACAGCAGGAAGGTGAAAGTGTGCTTCTACATTTTAAAAGGATGCAAGATAATTTTGCAGAGTGCAGCGAGTGTGGCATCCAAATAGAAGAAACCCAAAAAGACCAGCTGGAGGAGACAACCAACTAATCAACCTATGTCCTTGTCTGAGGAAGGAAGTGCTACTGTCTGCAGGACACAGAGATGTTTTTCCTGTGGGGAGACCAGACATTTGATAAAGAGCTGTCCTAAGGTCTCTGCAGCAAAGAAAGGACAAAACTCACAAAGAAAAAGAAAAGATAAGCCCCACAATGGGAGGGGGGTTTGCTACTACTGTAGAGGAAGTTGTAAATGAGAAGAAAGACCAGTCTGTCTGGATTTTGGACAGTGGGTGTTCTCATCACATGACCCCTAATAAGGAAGAACTACAGAGCCCAAAGCCAGCACCAGTGGACACTGTGGTATTTGCAGATGGTGAATCTGGCAGTGTAGAGATTCAGGGGTCTGTGTTAATCCCTGGTTTAAACAATGTATTTCATAATGTACTGTGTGCACCAAAACTGCAAATAGCCTTATAAGTGTGGCATCCCTTACCAGTAATGGATATGAAATCCTTTTCAAAGGAGATGAGGGGATTGTGTCCAAGGAGGGAGTAGTATGTGGTAAAGCCATAAAGAAAAATCACATTTATCAAATGGTAGCACAGGTGCAGTGTGGGACGGTAACAAACAAGCCACTGTATGATGGGTGTGCTCATTACTTACATAGAGTCATGGGCCACATAAGCTTTAAAGAGTTAAAGAATCTAGAGAAGACTTGCCCAGAGTTCAGGGTAGAGAACTGTAAAAGTTACCTGGACTGTGCTGTATGCAAAAAGGTAAAGGTCAAGGCTTACCCTGTGGCGAAGGTGAGCAAATGCATTACCCAGAGGCCTTTTCAGGTGGTACATGCAGACTTATCAGGGCCACATCAAGTAAAGAGTATAGGGGGGAGCAGGTTTACCCTACTGATTGTAGACAGGCATACCCAATTTACCTATGTGGCTATGCTCAAAACCAAAAGTGAGGCTGCTGACATGGTCAAAAAATGGGTCAATTCTGTTGCAAGGGAATTTCCCTACAAGGTTGGCACTTTTGTGACTGACAGAGGTGGGGAATTTCTGTGTCATAATCTGCAGCAGTGGTTTGGGCAGAAAGGAATCCAACATAAAACTACAAATCCCGGATGTCCAGCTGAGGATGGTTTGGCTGAACGTAGGATTGGGATGATAAACCAAATAAGGGATTGTATGATTCTGGAGAGCCAGCTAATTTGTGTGGTGAAGCAACAAGAACCGCTTGTCATATTATAAATAGGTCATGATGCAGTGTGATAAATCAAACGCCCTATTATTTGCTGTATAGGAGAGCACCAAACCTGAGGTATTAAGGGTGTTTGGTCAATTTGCTTCAGTCTATTCCTCCTCAATTTAGGAAGAAGAATGAGCCCAAAAGTCAAAGGTTATGTTTTGTGGGCTGTGAGGGAAACAAGTACAGGTTCCTGATGGATAGGAATAGGATTTTGTATTCCAGGAGTGCTAATTTTGAAACTCATGCTGGGTGGGAGAAAATTCACTTAAAACAAGATGTTTTTGTAAAACTTAAAACTATTGATGTAAACAAAAACACTGGAAATGGAGGGGCGATAACATCCAGAGATATGAGTGATGAGCAAACAAGCACTTCTGAAGGCACACAAACACCAAGGCAAGAGCCAGCACACAGACAGGCTAGTCAGAGTAGTAGCAGTGACACTGAGGATGAGCATGGCAGACCCAAAGTCATCATTCCACGAAGGACTCAATGAGTCAGGAGACCCCCGGAAAGGTTTGTGGTGCAAGAAGCACGAGCTTGCACTGTTGTGGTAGAGGAGCCTGATGATTATAAGGACATGCTCAAGTATCCAGTAACCAAGCAAGAGAAGTGGAATATGGCTATGGATCAGGAGATCATTGCATTGGTGGATAGGAAAGTGTTTAATGTGGTTGATAGGCCTAAAGAGCAGAAAGTAATTGGCTGTAGATGGGTCTACAGGAAGAAGGACATGCCTGATGGGACTGTGAAGTATAAAGCTAGCATAGTAGCAAAAGGTTACTCACAGAGATGGTTTGACAATTATGATAAAACTTTCTTACCGACAGCCAAGGCAGAGAGTCTCAGGATGGTGCTTGCTGTAGCTGCAAAAAGGAAGTTAGTGGTCTATCATTTCGATTTCGAGAAAGCATATCTTAATGCCAATCTAGAGGAGATTATATTCATGGAACAACCTCCTGGATATGAGTTTGAAAGCAGTAACAAGGTCTATAGGCTGAGGAAAGCGTTGTATGGACTTAAGCAAAGCGCCAGATGATGGAATAGGTGTATACACGAGGAATTAGTGAAACTGGGTTATCGACGAAGTGTGGCCAATGCATGTGTATATACAAAAGATAGTAGAATTTTAGTAATCTATGTTGATGACCTGTGTGTAGTGGCAAGGGATGAAGAAGAGATTAGACTGGTGCAGAATGAGTTAGCACATAAGTTTAAACTCAAGCACCTTAGTCATCTAAAAAGCTACCTAGGTATAGAGGTAGAGAGAGACTAGAGTGGTGGTTTCAGATTGTGCCAGAGGAAAAAAATAGATAAATTAGTGGAAAAGATTGGTTTAGGTGAAGCTAAAGTTGTAGGAAGCCCAATGACACCTGATTACCAAAATCTGGAATCAGAGGAGATGTTTGAGAGGCCAGATATATATCATTCAGCGATTGGGAGTTTGTTGTTTTTGGCAAACAACATGAGACCAGACATTAGCTTTGCAGTAGAGTTGCTCAGCAGAAGAGCTGCAAATCCTAGACAAATAGACTGGACAGCAATGAAATGAGTTGTGCGATATTTGAAGGGCACAAGAGACAGATGCTTATTAATAACAGGGGGGATGTCAGAACTAGGTTTTGCTGACAGTTCATTTGCGTTGGAAACAGCTGACAGAAAATCAGTAACTGGTTTGACGGTCAGCTATGCTGGTAGCCTGGTTATTTGGAGTTCCAGAAAGCAAGGATGTATCACACTAAGTACTACAGAGGCAGAGTTTGCTGCGTTGTCAGAGCTAGCAAATGAAATCCAGTGGGCTAGACAATTGTTAAAAGATCTAGGAGAGGAATGCAGTGGAGCAACAATGGTAAACGAAGACTTGCAAGCATGCATTGGCATGGCAGAGTCAGAAAATCTAAAATGTAGAAGAAAGTATATCGCAGTGAGATACCAATACGTGAGAGAACATGTACAAAGTGGAACACTGAAGCTACAATATGTTGGCACAGAGGACAATGTAGCAGACATTCTTACGAAACCTTTATCTGTAGAACGGCACATGAAATTGACTAACAGGTTAGGTATTAGTGAGTAAGGTCACAGTATATGAAAGGATAGGTGTAAATGACACATGGGACACATCACATGTCATTTGGAGGGGAATGTCAGGAAATGACATGGTTGTGACCACAAGATGGATCTGTAAGCTTGGTAATGTAAGTGGTTAAGCTCCAATGGCAGGTGTGTGTGAGTCAGCATTTGGGAGGATGCACACCTGAGATGCCTGATGTAACAGGCATAGTTAACTGCCTATAAAAAGGAGATGGGAATTATCTTCTGTGTGGGTTTGTTGTAGATGGTGGTTGGCAGAACAGTTTGTTGGTTTTGAGAGAGATTTATGAGTATTAGAGATGGCTGTCCTATACTCTGTGTATATATTGTAAATATACTGCAAACAAAGATTAAAGTCCTCAAGTTCAGTGAAGGCTGGCCTTGTTGCTGTCTTTATTTGGCAAGCCAGAGCTCAAGGCAATGTGCTGGGGTAAAGGAATTTTTCCTTCTCAGCCTGAAGTCTTCTGCAGAAGTCTCTCCAGAAATCTTCTCCTTGGTGTCCTCTCAATGTGGAACAACTCTGCAGGTGGTTGTGGTGGACACAGTGTGTTTTTCTATACCCCAACAGGTGGGTGTATGGCATGCTGAGTGAAATCAGAAAAACCTAAGATAGGGTAAAGTCACACTAAAACTTTGCTTTACAATCCCTCCTTGTCTACTCACTCCCCTTGCATGCTGATTCTAGCCTGCTAATCCAAGATTGGGCCAAAAAACAACAACCAAGGAATCTACTTCTCTCCAAATTACCGTATTTTCCGGCGTATAAGACGACCCCCCAACTTTTCTAGTTAAAATGTAGAATTAGGGATATACTTGTTAAGGAAAAAGCAACATGGGATATACAGTAATAGAAATAAAAATATGTATGTGAATGTCAAAGTGACTAAGCAGGAGCAATCAGGAAGATACACAGGTGAAAAAGATAATATAATTAAGAAGCCTTGAGAGCCAAGGACAAAGTTATAGAAGGTACATTGAGAACACCTGTGATAGATTGCAAACACCTGAGACTCATTAAGTGGTCAAGGTAAAGTGATGAAACACTTGGGTTGGTCTTAGGTATGGGATGATCTATGTGGACCAATCAAGATGTATGTACACACCCACTGGGTGGAAACTGACTGGTGGGTGGTGTCTAACAATGGCTATAAATTGCAATGTTTGCTAATGTACATTGTGGAGTAGTTTTGGAGATATTGTGGAGTAGTTTTGGAGATATTGTGAAGTGTAGAGATTGTGATTTGTAGGGCATATAGTATTTATATATAGTAGAATAAAGTAGATCTTTTATATAAGACTACTGAGTTGTCTGGTGTCTTGAGGGAAGATACAAGAGCCAGAAGAATCCTGGAGAAGTTTGGAGACATCTCAGGAAGAAGAGTGAGAAGGCTTGGAGAGTTTGTCAGGGTCTTCAGCCTATTCTCTGAAACTCTGCTGCTAGGGAAAGAAGCATCAACCACTGATCAAAGCTGGTCAGCTCTGCTGCACAACAAGGTGGTGAGTTAGAGCCAGAGGTGAAGAGCTACAACTCCCATCATCCCTGACAAGGGTTATGGGCCCAGATACTAGAGCAACCAGCATCCACAGAAGCTGAAAGTTCCAGAGAGTGGAAGAAAGTTTTGTGGAGCCTTGTGAGTAAATCATTTTGTGTTTTGTCTGCTGTGCATACTCAGAGGGACTGTGTCAAATTGAGTCACTGCAGAAATTAAGATGGAGATACTAAAGTTTAGTAAATTAAATAGAAATAACTACTCTACCTGGAAAATATATGCCCAATCTCTACTCATAAAGGAGTCTCTGTGGTCGACAGTTGAAACAGGGCTGGCAGCTGATGCTAATGCAGCCACTCGAGAAAGAGACGCTAAAGCAAAAGCATGTCTTTATCTCATGCTAGAAGAAGACTTGATTAACGACGTAAGATATAAAGTGTCCGCCAAGGATGTGTGGGATACTTTGCAGAGATTACACACACCTTCAACTGCGTTTGCAAAAATGCTTTGGTCTAAAAGAATTTACAGACAAAAGATGACTAAAGGACAGTGTGTGATAGAACATTTAAAAACAATGCAAGATTTATTTGTGCAAGCTGAACTGAGAGGAGTGGAAATTAGCAAGGAGCAGCAGTGTTATATTTTAATAGAATCGCTGGACTCTTCTTGGGACAACATAACAAATAGCTTGCAAAATTTGCCAGAAGCTGAGCTGAACAGAGACTTAATTGTTGCAAAAATATTGGAGGAAAATTTGAGAAGAAAGTCTGAGCAGAATGACTCAGCAAGTTTGAGGACTGTGCCAAAACAACAAACGACACCTGATCTACGAAAGCAGGAAGAAGCAGCTTCTACAAGGGAGCAACGGAGGTGTTTTTATTGTAAAAAGACTGGTCATCTACAGAGACATTGTAAACAATTTGCTGCTGAGAGAAGCAAGCAAGGAGAGAGCAGATGGCAGCCGCGGCAGTATCAAAAACAGTCCAAACCTCCATTTTTGAAGGACAGTGGTAACAAAAAGCAACCATGATTAAGGAAAAACAAAATGCTAATTGTAAATGGTTAATTGACTCAGGAGCATCATCTTCAATGTGTAACAATATTAATTTGATAAGTAATAGAAAATCAGCTAATGTAAATGCTGTAGTTTTAGCTGATGGGAAAGAGCTCAGTACTGTAAATCAAATGGGTACAGTTTACATTCCAGGGCTAAAGGAAAACTTTAATGATGTGTTACATGTAAAGGAGTTAGAAAATAATTTGTTATCAGTGAGCAGGTTAACAGACAGAGATTACACAGTTATATTTGAAAAGGACATGTGTAAGATAAAATTGAATGGGGAATTGCGAGGCATAGGCTTGAAAAAAGATAAGCTTTATTATTTGGAGGACAATATTGATTGCTACAGGGTTGAAAATGCTAATAACATAGACAATAGTCCAATTCACAAAGACTGTATACATGAACTCCATAGAAAATTTGGTCATGCTAGTTTCAAATGTTTAAAGAAGTTAATCAGTATGTGTCCAGATTTAAAAGTTGCTGAATGCAAAAATCACTTAGATTGTACTGTATGCAATCAGGTAAAGGTCAGAGCTTTTCCAGTAGCCAAGAAAACCAAAAGAATTGCTCAAAGACCATTTCAGTTTGTACATGCAGACGTTGCCCAAGCTAATTGTTTATCTTTAGGGGGAAGCAAATATTACCTAGTAATTGTTGATAGGTTTACAAGGTTTGCATTTGTAAGAATATTGAAAAACAAATCTGACGCTGGGCAAAGTTTAAAAGCATGGGTGAGAATGGTGGAAAGACAATTTGATATTAGAGTAGGCACCATTGTTACTGACCGAGGAGGAGAATTTCTAAGTAATCAATTGTTTAATTGGTTTCAAAAGGTGGGAATAAGGCATGAAACTACTAATCCCGCTTGTCCTAACAAAGATGGTTTAGCGGAGAAAAAAATACAAGATATAAAAAGGATAACTGCTTGTTTGATGGCAGATGCAGAGGTAAAAGATAGTTTCTGGGCGGAAGCAACTTTGACAGCAGTACATATTAGTAACAGACTGTATCATTCAGAAATTGAAGACATTCCTTACAGGGTATTGTATGGGAGAGTGCCAAATTACAAGTATTTGAGAGTCTTTGGACAATTTGCTTATGTTTACATACCAGCTTGTTTCAGGAAGAAAGGAGAACCCAAAAGTAGAAGGCTTAGGTTTTTGGGGTATTCAGGAAATAGCTACAAGTTTCATTTAGGTGGAAGGGAAGTGCAGTATTCTAGGTCTGCAAATTTTGAGAGACATGCCGGTTGGGACAAATTGCATGCCAATAAGGAAGTTTTCTTGAGGTTAGGAAATTCAAATGAGCCAGAAACACAAACTGAACCAACTTCAGGAAACGGAGGGGTTTCAGTTAAGCCAGAAGCATCCACTAGCAGCAGTGATAGTTCTTCAGATAATGAGACACAATCTAGACCTATTACTACTAGAATGACTGAGGACAAGAGATTTAGCCATAGAAGTATAACTCCCAGCACAGAAAGTGAGGATGAAAGAGGCAGATCAGCAGAGTTTATTCCCAGACGTAGTCACAGAGTTAGAAAGCCTCCAGATAGGTTTGTTGTGACAAATGCAAGAGCTTGTTTAGCAGTGGAAGAGCCTGAAAGTTTTGAAGAGTTGGAAAGTTTGTCTAGAGAAGAACAGGAAAGATGGATTGATGCAATGGATGATGAGTTTGGTTGTCTGGTAAATAAAGATGTTTTTGAAATAGTTGATAGACCCAAGGACAAGAAAGTAATTGGTTGTAAGTGGGTATACAAAAAGAAAGAAATGCCAGATGGAAGTATTAAGTATAAAGCTAGGTTAGTAGCTAAGGGTTTTGTACAACAGCAGTATGAGAACTATGATAAGACATACTCTCCAACTGCAAAGCCAGAAAGTCTGAGAATGGTTCTGGCTGTAGCAGCAAAAAGGAATTTAGTTGTAGAACATTTTGATTTTGAAACAGCCTACTTGAATGCTAGTTTAGATGAAGAGATATTTATGGAGCAGCCACAAGGTTTTGAAGAAATTGGTAGTCAGAAAGTTTATAAATTAAAGAAAGCATTGTATGGATTAAAACAAAGTGCCAGAGCTTGGAATTTGTGCATTAATGACGAGTTAGTTAAGCTAGGATACAAAAGGAGCATTGCAGATGCTTGTGTCTATACAAAAGGAGACATAGTGTTAGTGATCTATGTAGATGATTTGTGCGTGGCAGCAAAGTCAAGACAGGAGATTGAATCAGTAAAAAAAGAGTTGTCTAAAAAGTTTGTTTTGAAGGATCTAGGTTTATTAAAGTCTTATTTAGGTATTGGTGTTGAATGGACAGAAGAAGGACATTGTTTGTTAAGCCAGAGAAAGAAAATTGAAAATTTGATTGAAAAGTGTGGATTACAAAATGCTAAAATAGTAAGAGCTCCAATGACAATTGGTTTCGTATCTGAAAAAACGTCTAGAGATTTTGAAGACAAGACTTTATTCAGGAGCATAATAGGATCTTTACAATTCATATCTTGCCACACCAGACCAGACATTTCATATGCTGTAAATGTATTGTCCAGAAGAGTTAATGATCCAAAAAGTGAAGACTGGACAGCAGTAAAACACTTATTAAGATATTTGAAAGGAACTTTAGATAAGAAATTGGTAATTAGAAACAGTAATTCAGATTTAGATTGTTATGTGGACAGTTCTTTTGCATCAGAATTAGGAGACAAGAAGTCAGTTACAGGAATAATAATCAAGTACAGTGAAAGTCCAATAGTCTGGAGAAGTAGGAAACAAACAAATGTAGCGATAAGTACGACGGAAGCAGAATTCGCAGCTTTAAATGAGATAGTGAATGAGGTACAGTGGGTTGAGCAATTGTTAAATGATTTAAATGAAAGTTACAAGATACCAGTAGAAATTCTGGAAGATTCACAGTCATGCATAGCAATGGCTGAAACTGAAAGTTTGAAGAACAGAACAAAATATGTTGGAGTAAGATATCAAAATGTGCGAGACATGGTTCAAAAGGGTAAAATAGAATTGAGATATATAGAAACACAACACAACATAGCAGATTTGTTCACAAAAGCATTGACAGCGGAAAAACATGAAAGACTGACACAAATGGTTGGAATGACATTATAAGACACATACAATATTTTATTTCGGAGGGGATTGTTAAGGAAAAAGCAACATGGGATATACAGTAATAGAAATAAAAATATGTATGTGAATGTCAAAGTGACTAAGCAGGAACAATCAGGAAGATACACAGGTGAAAAAGATAATATAATTAAGAAGCCTTGAGAGCCAAGGACAAAGTTATAGAAGGTACATTGAGAACACCTGTGATAGATTGCAAACACCTGAGACTCATTAAGTGGTCAAGGTAAAGTGATGAAACACTTGGGTTGGTCTTAGGTATGGGATGATCTATGTGGACCAATCAAGATGTATGTACACACCCACTGGGTGGAAACTGACTGGTGGGTGGTGTCTAACAATGGCTATAAATTGCAATGTTTGCTAATGTACATTGTGGAGTAGTTTGGTGTATTGTGGAGTAGTTTTGGAGATATTGTGAAGTGTAGAGATTGTGATTTGTAGGGCATATAGTATTTATATATAGTAGAATAAAGTAGATCTTTTATATAAGACTACTGAGTTGTCTGGTGTCTTGAGGGAAGATACAAGAGCCAGAGGAATCCTGGAGAAGTTTGGAGACATCTCAGGAAGAAGAGTGAGAAGGCTTGGAGAGTTTGTCAGGGTCTTCAGCCTATTCTCTGAAACTCTGCTGCTTGGGAAAGAAGCATCAACCACTGATCAAAGCTGGTCAGCTCTGCTGCACAACAAGGTGGTGAGTTAGAGCCAGAGGTGAAGAGCTACAACTCCCATCATCCCTGACAATACTTGCCGTATAAGACGACCCCTCTTCCAACACACACCAAATAAAAAATTTTAAAAATCAGATTTGATTTCAATATGGTCATTTTAATTCAAATGCTTATGACATGCAGGTACTTAACAGGAAAACTTCACTTATAAACACAACAAACTACAGCTCCCATGTTCCCTAGCATTTATTTCTGCAGTGTGTTTTGGACCTTACTTTAAAAAAAATAGTCCAAATTTAAATGCTGCTTTAAAAATATTTCCATCTCCCAGCTATCAGATGGTTGGGGGGAAATGAGAAAGTGTTGTTGGGGGGAAGGACTGCCAATATACAAGGTAATGCATTCTGGGGTATGTACAATTTGCAGCCAAGTAAGTGACCCTGGGCATGTCACACACTCTCAGCCTCAGAGGATGGTAATGGCAACCCCCATTTGAAGAAACATGCCAAGAAAACCCCATGATAAGGTTGCCTTAGGGTTGCCATAAGTGGGAAAGGACTTGAAGACACACAAGAAGAACAAAAAAAGTCTGCCATTCTTTCATAGGTAGTACATGGGAATAGGAGCCAGCATGGTACTGTAGTGGTTTGAGTGTTGGACTACTACTCTGGAGACCTGGGTTTGATTCCCCACTCTGCCATGAAACCCACTGCATGAACGTGGACAAGTCACACAGTCTCAGCCTCAGGGGAAGGCAATGGCAAACCTCTGAGCGAATCTTTTCAAGAAAACCCCATGATCACCATAAGTCAGGAACAATTTGAAGGTACACAACATACACATATAACCTCCAAGTTAAGGAACTTGGTTATTCTTTAGATAAATCTTCAAGGGTACACTCTCTTTCTCTCTCATTGTGCAGACTTATTTGTTAAAGAAGCTATGCCCAAGCAACACATCAAATTTGGCTGTGTCTGCATTGCAGAAATTTATAAAAGCAATTTGACACTGCCCTGGCTCAAGGCTATGGAATTCTGGGATTTGCAGTTTTGTGAGATATTTAGCCTTTTCTGTCAGAGAGCTCTAGTACCACAAAGCAAACTGCAGATCCTAGGAGTCCATAGGATGGAGCCATGACAGTTAAAGCAGTGTCAAGCTGCATTATTTCTGCAGTGCAGATTCAGGCTGCATCCATACTGTAGAATTGATGCAGTTTGACACCACTTTAACTGCCATGGCTCCATATTATGAGAGCTCTTGGATTTGTAGTTCAATGGGCTACTTAGCCTTCTCTTTTCCAGGACATGACCTCCATGTCAACCCTCTCTCTAAGCATGGCTAAGAAGCATGGATTTACATTTATATTAGTGTTTTTAGCTTTCACTACATTTTTTTTATTTATGTCCTACATTTTTTGTAGTGACTTGTCCTCCTCTGCATTGAACACATTTGGTCACCCTATCTGAGTATCAGAGTATGACTCCGGAGGTGAAAGTTCGAGTCCCCGCTTGGCCATGAAACCCACTGAGTGACCTTGGGCAAGTCACACTCTCTCAGCCTCAGGAGAAGGCAAACTCCCTCTGAAGAAACCTTGCCATGATAGGACCACCTTAGGATTCTGTAAGTCAGAAACAACTCAAAGGCATACAACAACAACAACAACAACAACAACAAGCTTAAAAGTGGCTTCCTTCTTCTTCTCCCCCCGCCCTTTTCGCCCTCCTCCTTCTCTACCTTGGGTCCTTTTTTCTCTCCCTCTGTTTGCTTTCTGCACTTCCTGGGTTCTTTTTTCTCTCCCTCTGTTTGCTTTCTGCACTTCCTGGGTCCTTTTTTCTCTCCCTCTGTTTGCCTTCTGCTCTTTTTTTTTCTCTCCCCTCCATTTGCCGCCTTCACTGCCTTGAGTCCCTTCTTCTCCCTCCTCCATTATCCTCCTCCTCCTCTATCCGGAGTATCAGACGACCCCCGACTTTTGAGACCCTTTCCCAGGGTTAAAAAGTCATCTTATACGCTGGAAAATACAGTAGATTTCCTGGATCTCAGGGCCTGGCATGGAGTCTCAGGGCCTAGAACCATTCCTGCAGTGGAAATGTCACAGCAAGAGCACTGCCTTGAAAAATGTGTGTGTGTTCCTCATTTATTAGGCTTGGTGGTTTTCATTTGATTCGCACATTCTGTGCAACTGTGGTTGATGCTTCATGTGTTCTAATGACACCTGCCCCTTGTATCATCCTTGTACCATCACAAGGGTCCACCCCTTGTGAGATCATAAGCGGGTTGCCCCTATATCTCAGATTTTAATGCTGAGATCTCAGGCCCTGGTACAAAGCTGAACAAAAACCCTAGATGCATAGCTTAATTCACCATCTGAAGGCTCTTTTCCCACATTCAGTCTGCCATGTGTTGCTAGACAGCCAATATTTGTGTTTAGCCAACTGTATGTCTGCCATGAACCCAAAGGGTGCTCAACAATGGCTCCTTTTCAACCTGGAAAGAACTGACGAGTGGGGTGCCACAGGGCTCTGTCCTGGGCCCAGTGCTATTCAATATATTTATCAATGCCTTGGATGACAGTATTGGGGGCTCAGTTATCAAATTTGTAGATGACACCAAATTAGGAGGAGTAGCTAATACCCCAGAAGACAGGATCAAAATTTAAAATGACTTGATCAGACTAGAAAGCTGGGCCAAAGCTAACAAAATGAAATTCAACACAGAGAAATGTAAGGTACTGCATTTAGGGCGGAAAAATGAAAAGCACAGATATACGATGGGGGACACCTGGCTGAATGAGACTACGTGTGAAAGGGATCTAGGAGTCCAGGTAGACCACAAGTTGAACATGAGTCAACTGTGCGATGCAGCAGCTAAAAAGGCCAATGCAATTTTAGGCTGCATCAATAGAAGTATAGTGTCTAGATCAAGAGAAGTAATAGTGCCACTCTCTTCTGCTTTGGTCAGGCCTCATCTGGAATACTGTGTCCAGTTCTGGGCACCACAATTCAAAAAGGATGTGGAGAAACTGCAGAGTGTCCAAAGGAGGGCAAGAAAAATGGCGAAGGGTCTGAAAACCAAGCCCTATGAGGAACGACTTAGGGAACTGGTGATGTTTAGCCTGGAGAAGAGAAGGTTAAGAGGCAATATGATAGCCGTGTTTAAATATTTGAAGGGATGTCATATTGAGGAGGGAACAAGCTTGTTTTCTGCTGCTCCAGAGACTAGGACCCGGAACAATGGACGCAAGCTCCAGGAAAGGAGATTCCACCTCAACATTAGGAGGAACTTCCTGACAGTAAGGGCTGTTCGACAGTGGAACACACTCCCTCGGAGTATAGTGAAGTCTACCTCCTTGGAGGTCTTTAAGCAGAGGCTGGATGGCCATCTGTTGGAGATGCTTTGATTGGGAGTTCCTGCATGGCAGGGGGTTGGACTGGATGGCCCTTGTCGTCTCTTCCAACTCTATGATTCTATGAAACATCTACTACATCCATTAATCATCTATAACATCCTATTTTACTTTAGGAAGTAGAAATCTGATGGGGAGGTTTGAGGTGGATCCAGCTCAATTCAGATCCAGTTGTGACCAAAGTGGATCCAGATCCAGTTCCTGGATACATGTACAAGTGGTAAAACTCCAAACTGCTTAATTAATGTGTTTTTTTAAGTGCTTTTAAATCTGAAGAAGAAAAGCATTTCACAGCAGTAGACCAGATTATGGATACACATATACTACAATCCTCTGCCAGTTCTATGATGTCAGGTAATATGGCTATGACTTTGTCATCAGAGGGGTGACCATGCTTCCTCACAATAGGGTTCCCAGCCAAAGTACCAAATTGAGTTCTACCATTTGTACATGTATCCAGGAACTGGGTCTGGATCCACTTTGGTCACAACAGGATCTAAATTGAGCTGGGTCCACTCCAAACCTTCCCAACAGATTTCTACATTCTTGACACACTGAAGTAAAATAGGATGTTATTGATGATTAATGGGTGTAGTAGATGTTTCATGGCAGATTAAGGCTTTCTATATTTATATCATCCCCTTCTACCAAGAGGGCTTCCATGTCATAGTGGAACTGCCTCTGTTCCATTGCCCCACTGCAGCCTAGGAGAAAAACCATCAAGTTTTAGCTCAAAGAATGACAAGACCGAAATCATCTTCTCTTCCTCCTATTACTGTTGTTGTTGCTTAGTTCTAACTGAAATAGACCCACTGAATCAATGTTTGAATGTTGAGTAGGTAGGCAAATCCTATGGATTTAATGGATCTACTCTAATCAAAGTATCAATAGGATATAGGCTGTTATTATTAGCAGCAGCAGCAGCACAATCATACAAAAGATGGTTAGTAAACTGTTATTAAATTATCTGTAATGCTAAAAAAAGATTTCAAACACATCCATTAAACAATTTTTTGTTTGTTTTTTGTGAAATTATCTGAAAAAAACCTGGATGTTTTGCATCTGGTCACTACTGGTATGGGGAGGAGCAATGCTACTCTTAATCTTAATGTTAACAGTGTTCTTACTGTTGGATATATTCAAAAGTAGACCTTTCTATCATCCTGGCTACCTTGTTTCCCCCACTGAGAATCATTCCTTCCTCTACTGAGTGTTCTTTGCCCACAGTGGTTGGTAGCATATTTCTAATGTTACTTTCTTTATATTTAAAGCTTGGACTCTTGCTCAGTCTGCAGGGATGGAGGCTATGATGCAAGTGAGCAAAGTGCAGAGGAGTGCTACTTTGGAACTTTAATCAGAGCACAAGCACTTGCCAGAGCGCTAAAATAACTGAGGGGTTATTCAGACCATGAAAATAATATTGGTAGAATGTGGGTCAAATCCTTGTTGTTTGCATGCATTTCGAATGCATTTGAGAATGCATCTAAGTATAACAATGCATTACACTGTCACAACAACTCAAAGATCAGCAATTATTATACTGCATATGATACTTCTTGTGCTACCCCCCCCCCAAAAAAATATAGAAAACATTTTGGGCTGAAATCAATATTTTAAGATGTGCCTGTCACACCATATTTACTTTTGTCTAAAGAGGAAACACAAAAATGTTGTGTCTTTTTACATGAATATTAATCAAGCTGAAGCAAATTAAAATAAAAGTTTTGGCTCTGATCCACACTGCACTACAAGGGAGAGACCATAAACAACTTGTTCCATCCAAATAAGGGACACTGATTATAAAATGACACAGGACATAAAAATATGAATACCACATACCAGGAGGGTCTTAATCCAATTTTGGCTAAGGCACCAACTGCACCCCTTCCTAGTGAAGGTGAATTTGGCCACAGTGATTGACCCTTCAAAACAAGGCCTTCAGAACAAAGGAGTGTCCCCCAACTGCCTTAGAGCACTGTAAAGGAGGACACACTATCACTCTTGCACGGTAGTATAGTTAAGGTTCCCAGATATCAGGTCCTAGCCTTGAGTCTCAGAGGTGAATTAAATATGATGGTGGTATATATGAATATGCATATCCCACTCATTGTTCCAGCCAACCAGCTCAAGCATTTTGCCACCCACCTCCTTCCCCATCTTACTAAATATGCAACAGCATTGCTTTTTAAACTGATGACACTCCAGCCAGTGTAGCCAGCAGGGAAGCTGCTCAGCTATTCACAATAGCACTATGCCTTTGTGGCTGAAGAGTGGGATATAAAATAAATAAATAAATAAATAAATGCCATCTTCTTAAAACAAAACAAAACAAAGTATGCCTCATAGGCCCCCCAGAGTAGTTGCTCATCCTTTGACTAAAAACCTGGGGCCTATGCAAAAACAGAAAAGAGCCCATGTGTGACAGGAAGGCAGAGCATTCTCTTCCACTTGAATGCAGAACATAACTGAAATAATGGTGATCAGAAAGTAAGAGTGTTGATGTTCTGTATTTTATTATATACTCAGGCATATTTCTCTGATGAACTTATCTTCGTTAAAATGCCTTGTTGGCTTGCAATATATACTTATAGAACTCTGAAGAAGACAAATGCTTAAAATTGTACTTTAGTAGTAACAGACCTTTGAGTGAATCTATATACAGTGGTACCTCTACTTACGAAATTAATTCATTCCAACAGCCATTTCGTAAGTAGAAAATTTCGTAAGTAGAAGCAAATTTAACATTGAAATGCCCTAATCCGTTCCAGGCCCCCAGATTCAAGCTACAACTCAATACAAATGTATAATACAGGGTTATTTCGTTAAGTACCTCTAATACAAACATGTTACATTACCCTTAAGGAACAAAAAACATAAAAATGAGTTGCAGGACTAATGTAAAGAATAAAAAAGAGTTTCATTTACCTTTCGGGTTGGCCGGCTGTGCGATGGCAACAGTGAGTGAGAGAGGAGACGACAGAGGAGGAGGAGGAGGCATCCAAACACACCCAATTTAAAAGAAATTAACAAATTTTAACGTTTAACTTTTGGGGGGGGGTTGTTGTTGTTGTTTTGTTTTTTAACTGCTATCATCAACACCTTTCGCCTTCTTCAATTTAGGTTCACTCTGTTTTGTAAAGAACTGATCTAAGGATGACTGCTTTTGTCGGCTTTTAACAATTTGCCTAAAATGTGAAAGGCAAACATCATCAAAGTGAGCAATAGCCCGACTGGTGAACACTTTTTCTGGCTGCTTCTTTTCGACAAATTCCACAACTCTATGGAATTGTCGTAAAACGTCTTTGATTTCGGATGTCAGAATGGCTGCCTCCTCCTCCTCCTCCTGGTCCTTACGGAACTCCTCCTGCACTGCCGTGTGTTGCATCTCCTCCAACTCCTTCAGCTCCTGAATATCAGAAGCCACAGAAACCAAAAATACAGTCCTTTCGCAAGCCCAAACAGTGCTGCCTAGCTGAATTTCATTAGGCAAACACTTCCTCTTTCGCTAGCCAATACAGTGCTGCTTTGCTAGATTTCGCTAACCAATGGCATGCCACGAAATTTGGAGAGCAGCTCGTTCGTGCCAATTTTGTAAGTTGGAACGCTTTCTTAAGTCGAAGCAAAAATTTTTGGGAGGCACGTTTCGTAAGTCGAATTTTCGGTAGAAGAAGCATTCGTAAGTAGAGGTACCACTGTAGTGGTTAAAACGCTGTCTCTGTTGATTGCAATATCAGCAGGTTGGCAGTTCGAGGCTCGGGGGCTGAATGATGGGGTGAGCTCCTGTCACTACTCCCAGCTTCTGCCAATCTAGCGGTTCGAAAGCAAGCAAATGCAAGTATATAAATAGGTACCACTTCAGTGGGAAGGTAAACAGTGTTCTGTGCAGTCATGCTGCCCACATGATCACAGAGTAGTCTCTGACAATGCTGGCTCTTCAGCTTAGTAATAGAGGTGAGCATGTGGAAGAGCATAACAGAGCATGTGGTCTTCCTCTTTTTCTACTGCTCTCTACTTTCCCAGCATCATTGTCTTTTCTAATGATTTATGCCTTCTCATGATGTTATCAAAGTTGTTACCCTATATGGCTCCCTTCTTTTTTAATATCAAGAAATATTGTGTGGTTCACCTCTCCATGACCCTAACATGGAAGTCATGAACTTCAGGTGAAAGGGTCACATCGGCTAGCTTAGGAGTCACCAGAGGGATGTGACTCACCCACACCTATCAAGGGAGGTGAGGAAAGCCTATCAAGGAAGCATGCACCATTGAAGTGTAATATTTGTTTTGGTCCATCAGGTCCTGCAGGCCATCTAAAGCAGGAATCTGTCCTTTTGCATCCCAATTCTCACCTCGGAAGTCGCCACCACTGAGGATTAGCTCATACAATTCAGACTATTGGTCATGGAACACCTAGGTTTTGCCCCAGGCTGCAATTCCCTTATGGGGAAAAAAAACTCTAAATTTCTCCAGCTCTTTGGACTAGTGGATACACTAGCATAGATGCACTTGAATATTAGAACTCAATCTTAACTCTAACCCTAACCCTAACTGTAACCCTATGCATATGCCCTAGCAACTGTCTGTTATGACAATAAATGCATTCTGTTGCATGTACGCTTGCTGTCAGCATGCACAGTAGTTTGCATGAAAGAGGCTTTTGTGACCTCTTCTGTGCAGGTGTGCATAAGACCTGCACACCACTTCCTGGCATGATGGGGGGGGGGGGCTCCCTTGCATGTACCTCTCCCTTCCCCCTTGATCTGTGTGGGACATGTTTTGTGGAGGATGACAGAGTAGGTGTCTTTTCAGTTGACAAACTCATTCCTTCGCCCTAAGGGTGGCACAATCAGACAGTGGCACCTGTCTATGGCACCCACTCTTTAGGGGAAGCCGAGATCAGTTAATTCTTGTATGATATGTAGGTGTATGACAGGTCCTGCGCATATGTACAGGCATGCTGAACTTCAGTCACCTTTGTACAGACAAAATGACAGATCGTATACCATCCTATAATAGGTCCTGAGCAGGTTCGCAGAGATGCCGAAGTTCAGTCACCTTTGTACACAGAGAGTGACAGACTGTATATTAGCCTATGACAGGTCCTGTGCAGGTGCAGGTGCGCAGGGATGTGTTCCTGTGCATGTGCGCATGCTTCTGAGAGAACGAAAAAAAATTAAAGCTGTGCTGCCCACCCATGCGGTTTCTCTGTCTCCCTTTGAGGCGTCCTTGGAGCTGGCGATGCAGTTGCTGGGGCTTCCATACAGCCTCAGAAAAGCTGTATTGACTCCCTCCAGTGCAGTTGCTCCATTCCCATTTAGGGCAGGTGGTGCGATTGTTGCAGCTTACAGAAAAGGCAGCTTCAGGTCACCTTTTCCTGCTTGTCTGCATAGCCCCTCAATCATCCTGACCTCCAGCATTAAGCCTTCTTTGGCGCTTTCTTCTTTGACCTTTTTCACTAATTGTTCCAGGTCCTTGTTGATTTCTGCTAGTAGTATTGTGGTAGACTTTTAAAAATGGCTATAAATAATAAAGGGTATGTTTTTTTCAGTGCCAGATTGTTTGATTTGAATGCTGACATCCAGACCAGCATGCCGTTAAATAAACTACTGTCTTCATTTGACTAAATGCTCCATTCTTGAACCCTAGAAAGGATAGGTTTCCCTTACTGACTGGAACAGTTGAGCAGGTTGGCCAAGCAGCAAGCTAAGAAGGGAGGGAGATAGGGTGACACCAGCTTTTATATTGGCTTCTTCAAAGCATGCATGCCTGTTCTAGGAACATAAAGATGGCTGCACACAACAGCTGCCTGCATCAGGCAACACTATTACAGCCCATCTCAATCAATCACAAAGTAAAACTGTGCTGAAGCAACATACTAATAAGGAAAAACAGACAAGCTAGGAGAAGCTGCAGTAGCTTGATTTTGCCTGAGTCAACTGGGAAGTTCAAGATTCTACCCCCTCCCTGATGAGTTAATTGAGTACAAACTGCTTTGAATGCAGTCTTCAGCAAATGAAGAAAGCCAAGGGCAAAGAGGGGAAATGGGAAGAGGAGAGAAAAACTGGGACATTTTAGAAACATTTGGAAAAGTGAGATGACAAAACATTCTCTCCCACAATGGGCACAGTAGTAGATTATATTAGAGGGCAAAATTCTACTTGGACAATGACTCTCTTATCCACATAGTACATAATGGTAGCAGGTGATAGCTCCAGCAAAGCTAAAATAGAATCAATGGGATGGCTGCGTCATGTTATACTTGAGACCATGTTGGTTGAATCTTGCACCTTCATCCCCATTGAAAAATAACACCTGTCTCATTTTTATTGAAGGTGCCACCTCTTGGTACCAACATTTACATGCCATCCTGGAGACCCCTCTTGAATCATTCTTTCAGGCATCAACATACCAGATCTCAAAAGAGTTATGTGATCTTCTGGAAAGTGTTGCAGGATCAGTTCTTTTTGTGATAATCAGCCTTTTGCTTGTCTATCCCTTCTAAATTAAATGAGTTTGTGTATGTGCAAGCCAAAGGACCAATCATTTGTTTCAGAAAGTGCTGGTGCATCTCTTGTGTTGATGGTCCTGCCATAAGCAGAGTGAGAAAGAGAAAAAATTACCAAAATCACCTTTTAAAGCAAATTGTTTTAGCTATTTATAATTGAATGCAAGGAAATCATGGTTTCAGTTACTCACATATGAGTGGAGGAAGGTCTCCCTAGGCATCTGGAGGTCCTCTAATGTGACTCTATAGTCAACGTCCAGCTGAAGTTGAACACAGAGTCACACTGGAAGACTTCCAGATACTTAACAAGATCACCCCTCTATGGTCAATGTCAACCTTCTGTTATAGGGTTCACCATTATCCATGATTTTTGCTAACAGTGGTTAAATTTAAGAATGTATCTCAGATAAATGGCTTGTACTGTATACAATATAATTTTATGATGCAGTGAAGAAACATTCACTCTATAGATGTTTTGTACTATAAATGCCACAATCTCTTACTGTTGGCCAGTATAGCTGGAGTTATAGGCCCAAACCTTTTAGGGGCTGTAGCTTTGTCAACCTTGTTTCTATAACCTGGAAGCCCATAAAACAATATTCTTGCAAAACAATAGAGAGACATGCAACACACCTATGTGCAAAACCTCCACATTTCTTGTAAGGCACTGTAGAGAGCAGCTAAAATCATTGCCAAGCAGCTAGAACCATTATACTTTTTATTATTTATTTCCTCATCTAGCAATAAATCACACACATAGAGTGTATGCTTCAGTTCTATTTCTTGCTACAATTGTCAGCTTTAAGGAATGACATCTCAAGGCACAGTAAACTCATAAGAGTGCTCCATGCACTCATAATTTCAAAGACCACTCAACTACAGCACAAGGAAAGATAAATGTTAGAAGAGCAACTCTTAGGTGAAGATTAATGAGCGGGCATATTGAAACAGAGCCCTGCCAAAGGCATTTGTGAAAACTGAACATTCCCTTCACACTGTATATTTCACTGCCAGAATCACCGAAGGATTTTCTCAATTTGACCTTCGACAATTTTGGAAACTTAAATTGCCAGAGCATTTACTAATCATTCTCCATCCTTAGTAGAGTTGGAGAAGCAACAGGGAATCAAGATGGATGGTAGGAGAGGAAAATCAGTAGTTCATTTGAGAAGGGTAAATTTTACTCCTTTGATGATGGATGGGAGCTATTTTTGTTATGTTATCTGTGATCTTTCTTTGTCATGCAATATACAAGCTGGTA
The DNA here is from genome assembly GCA_026167975.1 of Phrynosoma blainvillii. Classification (NCBI taxonomy): domain Eukaryota; kingdom Metazoa; phylum Chordata; class Lepidosauria; order Squamata; family Phrynosomatidae; genus Phrynosoma; species Phrynosoma blainvillii. Next base: position 32,087,970 of record JANUYF010000003.1, read on the forward strand.
GGAAACAGCTACAATATCTTCCTGCTTAAATCTGAAACGTCATACTGGCATTTTCTCTCTTTTTTAGCAGAGAGGGTTAGGTTTTGTTTGCTGCTTCTCTATGACTGAGCATGTACACAAAATTGACATTAATAATGAAAACTATTGTGAACCGAGCATATCCAAAACAGAAGGAACTGAAACATCATGTGAGTTTGCACTTACTTGAAAAATGGTGCATGTGAGGTCACATCTTCTCTCTACTCAGTTACCCATCTATCTCACCTAAGAGCTGGAGCAAATAACAGCTATGATGACTTGACTCCAAGCTAGAGTTTTGTAGGCTAAAAACAAGTGTTGAAATCAAGTCAGAACCAAATAGGCAACCAATGTAGTTGTAATATTGAAGTGATAACATCCCATCATTGGGTCCCAAATAACCAATTGACAACCACATTTTGGACCAAATAGAGTTTCAAGACTCTTTAAAAACAGTCCCATGTACAAGATGTTGCAGTAATCCAGCCTTGAAATACCAGTACTGCATTGTCCATGCAGAGGAAAGGCACCTCACATTACAGTGACAGGGTGTGGACTCCCACTCCCACCACATCCCATTTGGACCATGGCTATTACTGCCTGATAATAGATGGGCGTGGATACTGAGGATACATCTGTTTAGAAAAAGCCACAGCTGGCAACCAAGTCAGTCATTAAGAGACATCACAAGAAATGCATGGGGGGAGGGGGATTCAGACCACACCAGGTGACACCTTAGAGGCGAGAAACATCTGGTTGGTTAGTCTCTTCCATCCATCATAAGAGTCCCTTGGCCACTCATTCTACTATTCACTAGTGGGGGTGCCGTTGCTCTCCCCAGCAGCTCCATCCAGGTCTGGTGGAGCTGCTGGCCAAGTGGGAAGCCCTTTCCTGCCTGGCCAGTAGCCCCCCAGAATGAAAGGGAACCAAATCCCACCAGAGGCCACTGATGGGTGTGAGATGCTGCTGCTGCCGAGCAAGCCTGCCAGACCCAAAAGGGCCTGCCAGGTGGCAGCAACAGCCCACCTCCACTAGTGGCTCCTGGTGGGGAAATCCCACCTTCCAGGTCTGGTGGGGCTGCTGGCAAGAGCTTGCCCAGGTAGCAGTAGCAGCCCAACTCCATAAGCACCCACTGGTGAGAAGGGGCTGGTCTCTGGGGCTCATAGCACTGCTGGTGAGCACTTACCCAAAGCTGGAAGGGGTTGCCAGGCAACAGCATAACCCCCACCACCACGACAGCAAAGGCTGCCTGCCTAACGAGGTGCCTGTTACTGCAATGGAGTGACTCAAACCCTAGTGCCACTACTGCATAAGGATGTTCAAGGATTGCATTCAGCACAGGAACATTCTGTTTACAAGTGTACAGAGATTGTTGATCTGTGCACAGATATAGTTTTTTACACATATCTTTCAACATATATACACAGTACATGTTGGGGTATGCAGACAGCGAGATCTAGCATACACACATGCAGAGTAGATGCACATAGGCAGAAACACCCAGAAGCTGGTTTTCTTTGAAGAGTCTTTTCCAGACGGCACAAGGGAAAACCTCTCACATGCAGCTGCTGCTTTCAGCTTGCTGAGAAATGAATAGCTTCACGGTGAAGCTTCTCTCAGAGAGGGCTTTAATATTTGTTGCAAATACTTACAAAGATATACAGAGTACCAGACGTCCATCTTGAATACTCACAGCTATACAGAGTAACAAATTGCTTTGCCAACCACCAACCACAACTAACCAACAACAGAGATTCTGACTCTCTCCCATATATAGGTGGTCTTCTTAGTAACATGTAACAGCCATACACTAATTAAACCTTGCTGGTTTCATCCCAGTGCCCATTGCATCAGGACTGTTGCATCGGGCCTCCATGATGGAAACCTGGCTTGTCTCATTCACTATGCATGTTGCATCAGGCTTCCCATGATGCACAGCTTTCCAAATGCTGACTCATACACCTGCCACTTGAACTGTAGTAACACTGTTACTATTGCTCCAGTTCCCCTCAGTGGCAACATCCATGTCATTTTCCAGACCAGGGTGTCACATGGTCTTGACAGTATGCAGCCCATTGATCTGTGTCCAGATACAAATATTTACATATAATGGAATGTACATGTATCCATAAGGGACATGATGGCTCAGCAGTTAAGATACTGACTGTGATCATTGCAAGAACATTAGGTAGGTCATTTGAGGCCCAAGCACTGTGTGACAGAGTGAGCTCCTGTCACTAGTCCCAGCTTCTACCAACCTAGCAGTTTGAACGCATGTAAAAGTGCAAGTAGATAAATAGGTACCACTTCAGTGGGAAGGTAATAGTATTCTGTGCAGTCGTGTTGGCCACATGATCAAAGAGTAGTCTCTGACAACACTGGCTCTTCAGTTTAGTAACACAGATTAGCACCAGCCCATACAGTTGGACACAACCTGACAACCTTGTCAATGGGGAATACCTTTGCCTTTTTACATGTATCTATATAAGAATTTATGGATTTACACTAGCAGTGCTCACAAATTACATTTTACAACTTATACATCTATGTACCCATCTTGTTGATCAGTACACAGATACAAGAGGTGTTCAGACATTACAATGCACATGTATTCAGACTGTCCATATGCATGTATAAATGTTTGTGAAAATCTTTGTGCCTATCTGTTACTGAATCATACCCTAGTATAAGTATTCTGTTGATCCTGGGTAGAATAGCACATCTTGTTCACTTTATAAATGCTGTAAGTGTAACTCTACAACCTGCACAGATTACAACCCCTTTTGTCTTGTTCCCACTGGAAATTCTATTCAAAATATATGAAAACATTCTTTTCAATCTGAAATTGGCT